>CM068368.1:187675648-188875648 GCA_034769895.1 Magicicada septendecula | reverse complement strand
TGATCTTCAAAATTTGGTATTTTCTGTTGACTAGTTATTGAGCATTGTTTTGAGTTCCATCCCTGGATAGGGTTTCACTATTATCATTTATAATTAATTTGACAGCGTTCTGTATCGTTACAAATTGCCCCCCTTCATAAGTAATTATTTCTGAACACTTCATTAGGTGTGAGGACATAATTACTTATGTTACATTTTCTTTTTCGTCCTCGTGATATCTCTTTGTAGAGTGTTGATTATAATTGCCCTTGATCTTTTTTGAAATGGGGTCGGTTAATTCGTACATGTTGTTGTGGTTTTTTGTTACTATATAGGGTCCTACGTAGAGTAATAATAATTTCTTTGATATTCCTTCTAGAGTGCTAGGCAATTCCCATGTAGTTCTTTAATAACACTTTCTCTCCTACTTCATAGTTAATTATTTTACCCCTGACTTTCTGGTATTTGTTTCTACGTTTTTCCAGATTTTCTATCACTTGGTTATAAAATTTTAACTTGTTAAATTGATAATGTTGAGACTCAGGTAACTTAATTAATTCTTGGATCTCTTTGGGGGCGGTTGTTTTTCGTACATAGCTGTATATGGAGTGCAATTTATTGATGGATGATACGCTAAGTTTAGAAAATCTTCTGCGGCTGATAAGTACTCGGGCCACTTCCTTTGTTGGTGGTGACAATATGTTCTTAATATTCTACCCACTTCTCTCAGTACTCTTTCCGACGGATTGCTACTGGGGTGGTATACTGATGTCTTGTAACTTTTGATGCTCAGCTCTAACAACGTATTCTTCCATTTTCTGCCTCAGAATTATGTACCATGATCTGTAACTATTGAGATGGGTGTTCCTATTTCTGGGATGTATTGAGTAGTTATAACTTCAAGAATTTTCTGTGTAGTTGCCCGACTGATTGGATACAATTTGGTGAAGTGGTCCATAATGATTATAATATATTTGTATTGGCTTCTACCTTCGCTACGAGGAAATGGTCCGCATATATCAATGAACAATTTTTCTAGTTTTTGTTCCGATGATATTGGTATCATTATACCTTCCTTTCTTTCATTATTAATTTTGACTAACTGGCAAATATGACAGGGTTTTATATAATTTTGTACTTTCCTGTGTATGTTCTTGATGTAACAGTTCTCCTCCAATGCTTTCACTACCTTTACTGCACCCATATGTCCGTATCTTATGTGATATTCCAATACTAGTTCTTTTTCCATGATTCTGGGAATGATTACTTTCCAGTCTTCTTGGTTCAATGTATTTTTTATGAATAAGATACCATCCTGTTCACAATAGACTTGGTTTATTGGAGTGTTTTGTTTCTCCAAGCGTTCCTAAATTTTATTAATTTTGGGTCTAATAATTGGTTGGCTCTGATATTTTGTAGTAATGCCTCCAGATCGGATCTACTTTTGAGAATGTTGTACACCTTGATAATTTTCTCCTTCTCTCCCTCAAATGTCTGGGTGTCCAGGTTTATTCATAATAACACGTCTGCTATCACGTTTTGACTCTCTGGAATGTATTCCCATTTGATATTATACTCCTGCAAGGCGAGTATCCACCTTGTAAGCCTTCCATGACTCAGCTTACAACTTCTCAAAAACGATATGGACTTATGATCTGTTCTTACTGTTACAGGATATCCTAAGATGTACGTCCGGAATTTACCACAAGCAAAAACAATGCTTAATAGTTCCTTTTCCGTTACGTTATATCTTCTTTCACAGTGGTTTAATACCCGACTGGCGAAACTGATGACTAAATGGTTCCCTTCTTCATCTTCTTGGTACAATACAGTCCCAAGACTAACATCACTGGCATCACAGTTTAAGAAGAATGGGTGATTAAAATTTGGTTGATGAAGTATTACTGTTTCTAAGAATTTATCCTTTATTTGCTGTAATATAGTGTCTTGTTCATGTCCCCATATCCATTTGTTCTTGGAGGACAGCTGTTCCTGGAATTTAGATGTTAATTCGGAATAATTGTGTTGGAACTTCCGGTAATAATTACAGAGTCCTAAGAAGGATTGGAGTTGTCTCTTATTCTTCGGCTGTGGGAACTTCTGGATTGCAGTAACCTTTTCTTGTGATGGGGAAATCCCTTGTTCAGTCAAATTGAACCCTAAGAATTGAACTTCCTTTGCTATTAATTGTGATTTTTAGAGTTATGTTATTCTCTGCTAATTTACTCAGTACATATTCCACTCTGTGACAATGTTCCTCCCAGTTGGATGAGGTAATCAACAGGTCGTCTACATAAACTGTGGTGAATTGGAGGGCTTCCTGACCCAGTACCTGGTCCATACACTGTACAAAAATTGCTACCGAGTTTACTAATCCAAAGGGCAGTCTCTTAAACTGGTAGTTTCTACCCTCAAATATAAAAGCCATATATTGTCGACTCTTCGGGTGCAACTCCACCTGCCAGTAACCACAAGCTGTGTCCCATGTACTGATGAATCTTGTACCGTGGAACTTTTTTAGAATTTCTTCTATTTCTCCAGGTGACGTGCGATCATTTTATTTATTTCATGGGCATCCAAGCAAAGTCGAACCTGTCCGCTTTTCTTCTGAATCGCTACTTTTGGGCTAGTATATGGTGATTGGCTATGCTCAATTATATCATTTAGTAACATTTTATTAATCTCAGCCCTAACTGCCTCCTTCAGTGAACATGGTATAGGATAGGATTTTCTGTGGAATTCCGCTGGTTCTTTACTCAATCTCTCATTAGTGTCAGCTATTTCTTGTTTCTTTCATCATCGATTTTATCCATCTTCTGGTTAATTGTATCATTTACCTGTTCAATCCTACCATTAATTCTTCTTAAATTCTCTTCATTTATTTGTCTGAACTCTTCCTTTATTTGGTTATTATTTTCACTTATAGTTTGCCTTAAGGTTTCATTAGTACTTTCCTTAATACTGTCGATTTTTTCATTGGTTTGTTTAATGCTTTCCTTAATGCTGTCTATTTTGTCATTCATCAGTTTATTATTCTCTTCGAATTTGTCATTAATTTGCTTCAAGTTCTCATTCATTTGTCTATTGTTTTCATCTGTATTCCTGTTAATACTGTCTATTTTCTCGTTTGTACTGTCCATCCTCTCATTCATTTATTTTATTAAATTTTCCCTCAAATTCTCCTTTTGTACCCTTGAGTTCTCATTAATCTCTTCCTTCATACCGTCTATTTTCTCATTTGTTTGTCTGTTATCTTCCTTGATGCTATCAAGTTTTTCATTCGTTTGCTTGTTTTGTTCCTCCATTTGTTTTAATAAGTTTTGACTCAAAATTTCATTTTGTTTCTTTGAGTTTTCAGTGAATTCTTCCTTCTGCTTCTTAAAATTGTCATTCGTTTCTTCCTTATTTCTGTCCATTTTTTCATTTATACTATTCATTAACGCCATTAATTTTATAAGATTCGGGTCTCCTCTATCTTCCTTTCTTACTACCGTCTCCACATCCTCCACCGATGTTACTTCATTTTCTTCCATCCTGACTTCTTTCTTGGCCTCCTTCATCCATCTCTGTGATGTCGCCCTCTTATGCATCCTTATTATTTTTTAGAACCTATAGCAGTTACCAGCTAAAAATTAGGAAATTAATTTGCTTATTTTTATTTCTTCACGTATTACTTCCCTAATTTAAGACCCATGTTGGGCGCCAATTTATAACAAAAAGTGTAAATCCCTTGGATAATAATTCGCCACATGTTGGATTCGTCAATTTTATTACAAAACGTGTTGCTGTGTATTATTAATGTTAAGTTGTAATAAAAGGTTGTTGGTTTAATGAAGAAAACTTTTGCTCTAAGTGTATCAGTTGTTCGGTTGATATTTATGTTGCGTGTTTTGAGTGAAGTGATTTCAGATATAATTTTACTGACTGAATTACTCTTCCTTGTTTATTAATTAGAATTGACTTATTTTCTTCAGTTAATTTGTTCTAAATTGAATGTAGCGGTCGAGTTGTTCCAAACAATTCTCAACGTTCACTTTCGATATTTGTCTTAACCCTATTCATTGAGGTTAATCTTGGTGTTGTAGTTTCTAGGGTTCCAACGACTCCTCGACGTCTTCTTAATCTTCGTAAGTGTAGAACAAATACTGATTATATCTTACCTTCAAGAAATAAAACGCATGGATATGATTTTATTAATATTATTGTTTAATCTTTGCAAACTTAATTCAAGTTAATAGAATTTTGCATTCGATATACACGCTAGTAACAATCGATTATGTATCTCAGGGTTGAATAGTAAAAAATGGATTAAGCATATAACGTGGGAATTCTTTAGGCTGCTACGAAAGGTTCCATTAATTATTAACAAACAATATAGAGTACATTACAAATCATTCTAATGCTTATAATCTAATGTAAGAGTGAAAATAAGTATTAAGGCCAACAAAAATGTCTGGCGATATTTAGTTCGCTGTGTGCAATGCATGATGGTCCTGGAATGACGTCATAATGATGGCCGGCTCGTCATCCGATAATGCGTGAAGTTGTTCCAATGTATTTGTAATAAATGTGTTCACCTTGTACTCACTGATTCTTATATAATATGTTTTTCGCTTTACGAAATGTCCACCAGTGATTAATTGTGGTGTGAGTTATTGATGTTACTAATGATTGTTCGTGTTGGATTACTAATGTTGTCAGTTATAAAATTGTATTATACGTTACACTTCTGAGTGGTATTTAGCTGTGCATCTTCTTGTTAATCACTTGATTTTTCTTACTGGTGTTTGTTCATATTTGATGATATGATTTTAGTTAATAATTTCTGTATCTTCTGTTGTGGTTATAATTTTTTCTTCCAAATTGGTTCCTGGGTTTTAAAATTTTGTTACATAATAACTCTGCGAGCACTATTCAACTGTATTTACTCTAGGTTAACAATCAAGTGTCATTTCTTCTTTTTGTCATCGAACTGACCAAAATTTCTTAAATTCTGATTGGCCCCTTATGCACAGTTCAAGTGTTACATGACCAATACCCCTTAATTACTTTAGATTTTACAATTTGCCTTTAACTTATTATTTTCTCATTATACACTAATGGTTAATACAATGTTTATGTAGTTATTAATTATAAAATTACAAATAATTTGGTACTAAACATGTCTTGGTTTAGTCCTGTATAATCTTAGTATTTAGTGGATTTTCCAGATATCTGATGAAACAATTTATAATGGTTGATGGTAGTTACTTTTGACCCCTTGAGATTACATTATTTCAAATTAATTAGTTGGTAACATAAAACTCTTATCATATAACACAAAGCTCTTAATGATACTACTAAGTTTAACAATTATAATTTATGCACACTGTTTAACAATTGTTTGTGTGATAAATCACTCATCACTACTGTCAATGATAATTGACCACTTCTTTGTAAACAATAGTACACTTTTTAACTATAGTTTATGTAACTATTATTATTATGCCACTTTTCTGTGTTTATGATCACTTATGGCACTGTAAGGGGTTGTGCCCTTTTCCTCACTTTGGTTTATAATTAGACCAATTTTTATTGATCTATTATTTTACATATAGTTAATACAATTTTACATTATGGCATGTTTGTACTCTTTATTGGATTCATTTAGTTTATTCATTGAATGTTGTTTACTAGCGTTCTTTATTTTAATTTTATTTGTTTACTGCCCTATTCTACTGGGTAATGTCTGGCTAGGTCTTGTTAGTATTAATTAGGTCAAAGGTTGATGTTGTTGAGTCATATTTGGTTCCTTACTGATCTTCAAAATTTGATATTTTCTGTTGACTAGTTATTGAGCATTGTTTTGAGTTCCATCCCTGGATAGGGTTTCACTATTATCATTTATAATTAATTTGACAGCGTTCTGTATCGTTACAAATTGTCCCCCTTCATAAGTAATTATTTCTGAACACTTCATTAGGTGTGAGGACATAAATACTTATGTTACATTTTCTTTTTCGTCCTCGTGATATCTCTTTGTAGAGTGTTGATTATAATTGCCCTTGATCTTTTTTGAAATGGGGTCGGTTAATTCGTACGTGTTGTTGTGGTTTTTTGTTACTATATAGGGTCCTACGTAGAGTAATAATAATTTCTTTGATATTCCTTCTAGAGTGCTAGGCAATTCCCATGTAGTTCTTTAATAACACTTTCTCTCCTACTTCATAGTTAATTATTTTACCCCTGACTTTCTGGTATTTGTTTCTACGTTTTTCCAGATTTTCTATCACTTGGTTATAAAATTTTAACTTGTTAAATTGATAATGTTGAGACTCAGGTAACTTAATTAATTCTTGGATCTCTTTGGGGGCGGTTGTTTTTCGTACATAGCTGTATATGGAGTGCAATTTATTGATGGATGATACGCTAAGTTTAGAAAATCTTCTGCGGCTGATAAGTACTCGGGCCACTTCCTTTGTTGGTGGTGACAATATGTTCTTAATATTCTACCCACTTCTCTCAGTACTCTTTCCGACGGATTGCTACTGGGGTGGTATACTGATGTCTTGTAACTTTTGATGCTCAGCTCTAACAACGTATTCTTCCATTTTCTGCCTCAGAATTATGTACCATGATCTGTAACTATTGAGATGGGTGTTCCTATTTCTGGGATGTATTGAGTAGTTATAACTTCAAGAATTTTCTGTGTAGTTGCCCGACTGATTGGATACAATTTGGTGAATTTGGTGAAGTGGTCCATAATGATTATAATATATTTGTATTGGCTTCTACCTTCGCTACGAGGAAATGGTCCGCATATATCAATGAATAATTTTTCTAGTTTTTGTTCCGATGATATTGGTATCATTATACCTTCCTTTCTTTCATTATTAATTTTGACTAACTGGCAAATATGACAGGGTTTTATATAATTTTGTACTTTCCTGTGTATGTTCTTGATGTAACAGTTCTCCTCCAATGCTTTCACTACCTTTACTGCACCCATATGTCCGTATCTTATGTGATATTCCAATACTAGTTCTTTTTCCATGATTCTGGGAATGATTACTTTCCAGTCTTCTTGGTTCAATGTATTTTTTATGAATAAGATACCATCCTGTTCACAATAGAATTGGTTTATTGGAGTGTTTTGTTTTTCCAAGCGTTCCTAAATTTTATTAATTTTGGGTCTAATAATTGGTTGGCTCTGATATTTTGTAGTAATGCCTCCAGATCGGATCTACTTTTGAGAATGTTGTACACCTTGATAATTTTCTCCTTCTCTCCCTCAAATGTCTGGGTGTCCAGGTTTATTCATAATAACACGTCTGCTATCACGTTTTGACTCTCTGGAATGTATTCCCATTTGATATTATACTCCTGCAAGGCGAGTATCCACCTTGTAAGCCTTCCGTGACTCAGCTTACTACTTCTCAAAAACGATATGGACTTATGATCTGTTCTTACTGTTACAGGATATCCTAAGATGTACGTCCGGAATTTACCACAAGCAAAAACAATGCTTAATAGTTCCTTTTGCGTTACGTTATATCTTCTTTCACAGTGGTTTAATACCAGACTGGCGAAACTGATGACTAAATGGTTCCCTTCTTCATCTTCTTGGTACAATACAGTCCCAAGACTAACATCACTGGCATCACAGTTTAAGAAGAATGGGTGATTAAAATTTGGTTGATGAAGTATTACTGTTTCTAAGAATTTATCCTTTATTTGCTGTAATATAGTGTCTTGTTCATGTCCCCATATCCATTTGTTCTTGGAGGACAGCTGTTCCTGGAATTTAGATGTTAATTCGGAATAATTGTGTTGGAACTTCCGGTAATAATTACAGAGTCCTAAGAAGGATTGGAGTTGTCTCTTATTCTTCGGCTGTGGGAACTTCTGGATTGCAGTAACCTTTTCTTGTGATGGGGAAATCCCTTGTCAGTCAAATTGAACCCTAAGAATTGAACTTCCTTTGCTATTAATTGTGATTTTTCGAGTTTTAGAGTTATGTTATTCTCTGCTAATTTACTCAGTACATATTCCACTCTGTGACAATGTTCCTCCCAGTTGGATGAGGTAATCAACAGGTCGTCTACATAAACTGTGGTGAATTGGAGGGCTTCCTGACCCAGTACCTGGTCCATACACTGTACAAAAATTGCTACCGAGTTTACTAATCCAAAGGGCAGTCTCTTAAACTGGTAGTTTCTACCCTCAAATATAAAAGCCATATATTGTCGACTCTTCGGGTGCAACTCCACCTGCCAGTAACCACAAGCTGTGTCCCATGTACTGATGAATCTTGTACCGTGGAACTTTTTTAGAATTTCTTCTATTTCTCCAGGTGACGTGCGATCATTTTATTTATTTCATGGGCATCCAAGCAAAGTCGAACCTGTCCGCTTTTCTTCTGAATCGCTACTTTTGGGCTAGTATATGGTGATTGGCTATGCTCAATTATATCATTTAGTAACATTTTATTAATCTCAGCCCTAACTGCCTCCTTCAGTGAACATGGTATAGGATAGGATTTTCTGTGGAATTCCGCTGGTTCTTTACTCAATCTCTCATTAGTGTCAGCTATTTCTTGTTTCTTTCATCATCGATTTTATCCATCTTCTGGTTAATTGTATCATTTACCTGTTCAATCCTACCATTAATTCTTCTTAAATTCTCTTCATTTATTTGTCTGAACTCTTCCTTTATTTGGTTATTATTTTCACTTATAGTTTGCCTTAAGGTTTCATTAGTACTTTCCTTAATACTGTCGATTTTTTCATTGGTTTGTTTAATGCTTTCCTTAATGCTGTCTATTTTGTCATTCATCAGTTTATTATTCTCTTCGAATTTGTCATTAATTTGCTTCAAGTTCTCATTCATTTGTCTATTGTTTTCATCTGTATTCCTGTTAATACTGTCTATTTTCTCGTTTGTACTGTCCATCCTCTCATTCATTTATTTTATTAAATTTTCCCTCAAATTCTCCTTTTGTACCCTTGAGTTCTCATTAATCTCTTCCTTCATACCGTCTATTTTCTCATTTGTTTGTCTGTTATCTTCCTTGATGCTATCAAGTTTTTCATTCGTTTGCTTGTTTTGTTCCTCCATTTGTTTTAATAAGTTTTGACTCAAAATTTCATTTTGTTTCTTTGAGTTTTCAGTGAATTCTTCCTTCTGCTTCTTAAAATTGTCATTCGTTTCTTCCTTATTTCTGTCCATTTTTTCATTTATACTATTCATTAACGCCATTAATTTTATAAGATTCGGGTCTCCTCTATCTTCCTTTCTTACTACCGTCTCCACATCCTCCACCGATGTTACTTCATTTTCTTCCATCCTGACTTCTTTCTTGGCCTCCTTCATCCATCTCTGTGATGTCGCCCTCTTATGCATCCTTATTATTTTTTAGAACCTATAGCAGTTACCAGCTAAAAATTAGGAAATTAATTTGCTTATTTTTATTTCTTCACGTATTACTTCCCTAATTTAAGACCCATGTTGGGCGCCAATTTATAACAAAAAGTGTAAATCCCTTGGATAATAATTCGCCACATGTTGGATTCGTCAATTTTATTACAAAACGTGTTGCTGTGTATTATTAATGTTAAGTTGTAATAAAAGGTTGTTGGTTTAATGAAGAAAACTTTTGCTCTAAGTGTATCAGTTGTTCGGTTGATATTTATGTTGCGTGTTTTGAGTGAAGTGATTTCAGATATAATTTTACTGACTGAATTACTCTTCCTTGTTTATTAATTAGAATTGACTTATTTTCTTCAGTTAATTTGTTCTAAATTGAATGTAGCGGTCGAGTTGTTCCAAACAATTCTCAACGTTCACTTTCGATATTTGTCTTAACCCTATTCATTGAGGTTAATCTTGGTGTTGTAGTTTCTAGGGTTCCAACGACTCCTCGACGTCTTCTTAATCTTCGTAAGTGTAGAACAAATACTGATTATATCTTACCTTCAAGAAATAAAACGCATGGATATGATTTTATTAATATTATTGTTTAATCTTTGCAAACTTAATTCAAGTTAATAGAATTTTGCATTCGATATACACGCTAGTAACAATCGATTATGTATCTCAGGGTTGAATAGTAAAAAATGGATTAAGCATATAACGTGGGAATTCTTTAGGCTGCTACGAAAGGTTCCATTAATTATTAACAAACAATATAGAGTACATTACAAATCATTCTAATGCTTATAATCTAATGTAAGAGTGAAAATAAGTATTAAGGCCAACAAAAATGTCTGGCGATATTTAGTTCGCTGTGTGCAATGCATGATGGTCCTGGAATGACGTCATAATGATGGCCGGCTCGTCATCCGATAATGCGTGAAGTTGTTCCAATGTATTTGTAATAAATGTGTTCACCTTGTACTCACTGATTCTTATATAATATGTTTTTCGCTTTACGAAATGTCCACCAGTGATTAATTGTGGTGTGAGTTATTGATGTTACTAATGATTGTTCGTGTTGGATTACTAATGTTGTCAGTTATAAAATTGTATTATACGTTACACTTCTGAGTGGTATTTAGCTGTGCATCTTCTTGTTAATCACTTGATTTTTCTTACTGGTGTTTGTTCATATTTGATGATATGATTTTAGTTAATAATTTCTGTATCTTCTGTTGTGGTTATAATTTTTTCTTCCAAATTGGTTCCTGGGTTTTAAAATTTTGTTACATAATAACTCTGCGAGCACTATTCAACTGTATTTACTCTAGGTTAACAATCAAGTGTCATTTCTTCTTTTTGTCATCGAACTGACCAAAATTTCTTAAATTCTGATTGGCCCCTTATGCACAGTTCAAGTGTTACATGACCAATACCCCTTAATTACTTTAGATTTTACAATTTGCCTTTAACTTATTATTTTCTCATTATACACTAATGGTTAATACAATGTTTATGTAGTTATTAATTATAAAATTACAAATAATTTGGTACTAAACATGTCTTGGTTTAGTCCTGTATAATCTTAGTATTTAGTGGATTTTCCAGATATCTGATGAAACAATTTATAATGGTTGATGGTAGTTACTTTTGACCCCTTGAGATTACATTATTTCAAATTAATTAGTTGGTAACATAAAACTCTTATCATATAACACAAAGCTCTTAATGATACTACTAAGTTTAACAATTATAATTTATGCACACTGTTTAACAATTGTTTGTGTGATAAATCACTCATCACTACTGTCAATGATAATTGACCACTTCTTTGTAAACAATAGTACACTTTTTAACTATAGTTTATGTAACTATTATTATTATGCCACTTTTCTGTGTTTATGATCACTTATGGCACTGTAAGGGGTTGTGCCCTTTTCCTCACTTTGGTTTATAATTAGACCAATTTTTATTGATCTATTATTTTACATATAGTTAATACAATTTTACATTATGGCATGTTTGTACTCTTTATTGGATTCATTTAGTTTATTCATTGAATGTTGTTTACTAGCGTTCTTTATTTTAATTTTATTTGTTTACTGCCCTATTCTACTGGGTAATGTCTGGCTAGGTCTTGTTAGTATTAATTAGGTCAAAGGTTGATGTTGTTGAGTCATATTTGGTTCCTTACTGATCTTCAAAATTTGATATTTTCTGTTGACTAGTTATTGAGCATTGTTTTGAGTTCCATCCCTGGATAGGGTTTCACTATTATCATTTATAATTAATTTGACAGCGTTCTGTATCGTTACAAATTGTCCCCCTTCATAAGTAATTATTTCTGAACACTTCATTAGGTGTGAGGACATAAATACTTATGTTACATTTTCTTTTTCGTCCTCGTGATATCTCTTTGTAGAGTGTTGATTATAATTGCCCTTGATCTTTTTTGAAATGGGGTCGGTTAATTCGTACGTGTTGTTGTGGTTTTTTGTTACTATATAGGGTCCTACGTAGAGTAATAATAATTTCTTTGATATTCCTTCTAGAGTGCTAGGCAATTCCCATGTAGTTCTTTAATAACACTTTCTCTCCTACTTCATAGTTAATTATTTTACCCCTGACTTTCTGGTATTTGTTTCTACGTTTTTCCAGATTTTCTATCACTTGGTTATAAAATTTTAACTTGTTAAATTGATAATGTTGAGACTCAGGTAACTTAATTAATTCTTGGATCTCTTTGGGGGCGGTTGTTTTTCGTACATAGCTGTATATGGAGTGCAATTTATTGATGGATGATACGCTAAGTTTAGAAAATCTTCTGCGGCTGATAAGTACTCGGGCCACTTCCTTTGTTGGTGGTGACAATATGTTCTTAATATTCTACCCACTTCTCTCAGTACTCTTTCCGACGGATTGCTACTGGGGTGGTATACTGATGTCTTGTAACTTTTGATGCTCAGCTCTAACAACGTATTCTTCCATTTTCTGCCTCAGAATTATGTACCATGATCTGTAACTATTGAGATGGGTGTTCCTATTTCTGGGATGTATTGAGTAGTTATAACTTCAAGAATTTTCTGTGTAGTTGCCCGACTGATTGGATACAATTTGGTGAATTTGGTGAAGTGGTCCATAATGATTATAATATATTTGTATTGGCTTCTACCTTCGCTACGAGGAAATGGTCCGCATATATCAATGAATAATTTTTCTAGTTTTTGTTCCGATGATATTGGTATCATTATACCTTCCTTTCTTTCATTATTAATTTTGACTAACTGGCAAATATGACAGGGTTTTATATAATTTTGTACTTTCCTGTGTATGTTCTTGATGTAACAGTTCTCCTCCAATGCTTTCACTACCTTTACTGCACCCATATGTCCGTATCTTATGTGATATTCCAATACTAGTTCTTTTTCCATGATTCTGGGAATGATTACTTTCCAGTCTTCTTGGTTCAATGTATTTTTTATGAATAAGATACCATCCTGTTCACAATAGAATTGGTTTATTGGAGTGTTTTGTTTTTCCAAGCGTTCCTAAATTTTATTAATTTTGGGTCTAATAATTGGTTGGCTCTGATATTTTGTAGTAATGCCTCCAGATCGGATCTACTTTTGAGAATGTTGTACACCTTGATAATTTTCTCCTTCTCTCCCTCAAATGTCTGGGTGTCCAGGTTTATTCATAATAACACGTCTGCTATCACGTTTTGACTCTCTGGAATGTATTCCCATTTGATATTATACTCCTGCAAGGCGAGTATCCACCTTGTAAGCCTTCCGTGACTCAGCTTACTACTTCTCAAAAACGATATGGACTTATGATCTGTTCTTACTGTTACAGGATATCCTAAGATGTACGTCCGGAATTTACCACAAGCAAAAACAATGCTTAATAGTTCCTTTTGCGTTACGTTATATCTTCTTTCACAGTGGTTTAATACCAGACTGGCGAAACTGATGACTAAATGGTTCCCTTCTTCATCTTCTTGGTACAATACAGTCCCAAGACTAACATCACTGGCATCACAGTTTAAGAAGAATGGGTGATTAAAATTTGGTTGATGAAGTATTACTGTTTCTAAGAATTTATCCTTTATTTGCTGTAATATAGTGTCTTGTTCATGTCCCCATATCCATTTGTTCTTGGAGGACAGCTGTTCCTGGAATTTAGATGTTAATTCGGAATAATTGTGTTGGAACTTCCGGTAATAATTACAGAGTCCTAAGAAGGATTGGAGTTGTCTCTTATTCTTCGGCTGTGGGAACTTCTGGATTGCAGTAACCTTTTCTTGTGATGGGGAAATCCCTTGTCAGTCAAATTGAACCCTAAGAATTGAACTTCCTTTGCTATTAATTGTGATTTTTCGAGTTTTAGAGTTATGTTATTCTCTGCTAATTTACTCAGTACATATTCCACTCTGTGACAATGTTCCTCCCAGTTGGATGAGGTAATCAACAGGTCGTCTACATAAACTGTGGTGAATTGGAGGGCTTCCTGACCCAGTACCTGGTCCATACACTGTACAAAAATTGCTACCGAGTTTACTAATCCAAAGGGCAGTCTCTTAAACTGGTAGTTTCTACCCTCAAATATAAAAGCCATATATTGTCGACTCTTCGGGTGCAACTCCACCTGCCAGTAACCACAAACTGTGTCCCATGTACTGATGAATCTTGTACCGTGGAACTTTTTTAGAATTTCTTCTATTTCTCCAGGTGACGTGCGATCATTTTATTTATTTCACGGGCATCCAAGCAAAGTCGAACCTGTCCGCTTTTCTTCTGAATCGCTACTTTTGGGCTAGTATATGGTGATTGGCTATGCTCAATTATATCATTTAGTAACATTTTATTAATCTCAGCCCTAACTGCCTCCTTCAGTGAACATGGTATAGGATAGGATTTTCTGTGGAATTCCGCTGGTTCTTTACTCAATCTCTCATTAGTGTCAGCTATTTCTTGTTTCTTTCATCATCGATTTTATCCATCTTCTGGTTAATTGTATCATTTACCTGTTCAATCCTACCATTAATTCTTCTTAAATTCTCTTCATTTATTTGTCTGAACTCTTCCTTTATTTGGTTATTATTTTCACTTATAGTTTGCCTTAAGGTTTCATTAGTACTTTCCTTAATACTGTCGATTTTTTCATTGGTTTGTTTAATGCTTTCCTTAATGCTGTCTATTTTGTCATTCATTAGTTTATTATTCTCTTCGAATTTGTCATTAATTTGCTTCAAGTTCTCATTCATTTGTCTATTGTTTTCATCTGTATTCCTGTTAATACTGTCTATTTTCTCGTTTGTACTGTCCATCCTCTCATTCATTTATTTTATTAAATTTTCCCTCAAATTCTCCTTTTGTACCCTTGAGTTCTCATTAATCTCTTCCTTCATACCGTCTATTTTCTCATTTGTTTGTCTGTTATCTTCCTTGATGCTATCAAGTTTTTCATTTGTTTGCTTGTTTTGTTCCTCCATTTGTTTTAATAAGTTTTGACTCAAAATTTCATTTTGTTTCTTTGAGTTTTCAGTGAATTCTTCCTTCTGCTTCTTAAAATTGTCATTCGTTTCTTCCTTATTTCTGTCCATTTTTTCATTTATACTATTCATTAACGCCATTAATTTTATAAGATTCGGGTCTCCTCTATCTTCCTTTCTTACTACCGTCTCCACATCCTCCACCGATGTTACTTCATTTTCTTCCATCCTGACTTCTTTCTTGGCCTCCTTCATCCATCTCTGTGATGTCGCCCTCTTATGCATCCTTATTATTTTTTAGAACCTATAGCAGTTACCAGCTAAAAATTAGGAAATTAATTTGCTTATTTTTATTTCTTCACGTATTACTTCCCTAATTTAAGACCCATGTTGGGCGCCAATTTATAACAAAAAGTGTAAATCCCTTGGATAATAATTCGCCACATGTTGGATTCGTCAATTTTATTACAAAACGTGTTGCTGTGTATTATTAATGTTAAGTTGTAATAAAAGGTTGTTGGTTTAATGAAGAAAACTTTTGCTCTAAGTGTATCAGTTGTTCGGTTGATATTTATGTTGCGTGTTTTGAGTGAAGTGATTTCAGATATAATTTTACTGACTGAATTACTCTTCCTTGTTTATTAATTAGAATTGACTTATTTTCTTCAGTTAATTTGTTCTAAATTGAATGTAGCGGTCGAGTTGTTCCAAACAATTCTCAACGTTCACTTTCGATATTTGTCTTAACCCTATTCATTGAGGTTAATCTTGGTGTTGTAGTTTCTAGGGTTCCAACGACTCCTCGACGTCTTCTTAATCTTCGTAAGTGTAGAACAAATACTGATTATATCTTACCTTCAAGAAATAAAACGCATGGATATGATTTTATTAATATTATTGTTTAATCTTTGCAAACTTAATTCAAGTTAATAGAATTTTGCATTCGATATACACGCTAGTAACAATCGATTATGTATCTCAGGGTTGAATAGTAAAAAATGGATTAAGCATATAACGTGGGAATTCTTTTGGCTGCTACGAAAGGTTCCATTAATTATTAACAAACAATATAGAGTACATTACAAATCATTCTAATGCTTATAATCTAATGTAAGAGTGAAAATAAGTATTAAGGCCAACGAAAATGTCTGGCGATATTTAGTTCGCTGTGTGCAATGCATGATGGTCCTGGAATGACGTCATAATGATGGCCGGCTCGTCATCCGATAATGCGTGAAGTTGTTCCAATGTATTTGTAATAAATGTGTTCACCTTGTACTCACTGATTCTTATATAATATGTTTTTCGCTTTATGAAATGTCCACCAGTGATTAATTGTGGTGTGAGTTATTGATGTTATTAATGATTGTTCGTGTTGGATTACTAATGTTGTCAGTTATAAAATTGTATTATACGTTACACTTCTGAGTGGTATTTAGCTGTGCATCTTCTTGTTAATCACTTGATTTTTCTTACTGGTGTTTGTTCATATTTGATGATATGATTTTAGTTAATAATTTCTGTATCTTCTGTTGTGGTTATAATTTTTTCTTCCAAATTGGTTCCTGGGTTTTAAAATTGTGTTACATAATAACTCTGCGAGCACTATTCAACTGTATTTACTCGTGGTTAACAATCAAGTGTAATTTCTTCTTTTTGTCATCGAACTGACCAAAATTTCTTAAATTCTGATTGGCCCCTTATGCACAGTTCAAGTGTTACATGACCAATACCCCTTAATTACTTTAGATTTTACAATTTGCCTTTAACTTATTATTTTCTCATTATACACTAATGGTTAATACAATGTTTATGTAGTTATTAATTATAAAATTACAAATAATTTGGTACTAAACATGTCTTGGTTTAGTCCTGTATAATCTTAGTATTTAGTGGATTTTCCAGATATCTGATGAAACAATTTATAATGGTTGATGGTAGTTACTTTTGACCCCTTGAGATTACATTATTTCAAATTAATTAGTTGGTAACATAAAACTCTTATCATATAACACAAAGCTCTTAATGATACTACTAAGTTTAACAATTATAATTTATGTACACTGTTTAACAATTGTTTGTGTGATAAATCACTCATCACTACTGTCAATGATAATTGACCACTTCTTTGTAAACAATAGTACACTTTTTAACTATAGTTTATGTAACTATTATTATTATGCCACTTTTCTGTGTTTATGATCACTTATGGCACTGTAAGGGGCTGTGCCCTTTTCCTCACTTTGGTTTATAATTAGACCAATTTTTATTGATCTATTATTTTACATATAGTTAATACAATTTTACATTATGGCATGTTTGTACTCTTTATTGGATTCATTTAGTTTATTCATTGAATGTTGTTTACTAGCGTTCTTTATTTTAATTTTATTTGTTTACTGCCCTATTCTACTGGGTAATGTCTGGCTAGGTCTTGTTAGTATTAATTAGGTCAAAGGTTGATGTTGTTGAGTCATATTTGGTTCCTTACTGATCTTCAAAATTTGATATTTTCTGTTGACTAGTTATTGAGCATTGTTTTGAGTTCCATCCCTGGATAGGGTTTCACTATTATCATTTATAATTATTGTGACAGCGTTCTGTATCGTTACAAATTGCCCCCCTTCATAAGTAATTATTTCTGAACACTTCATTAGGTGTGAGGACATAATTACTTATGTTACATTTTCTTTTTCGTCCTCGTGATATCTCTTTGTAGAGTGTTGATTATAATTGCCCTTGATCTTTTTTGAAATGGGGTCGGTTAATTCGTACGTGTTGTTGTGGTTTTTTGTTACTATATAGGGTCCTACGTAGAGTAATAATAATTTCTTTGATATTCCTTCTAGAGTGCTAGGCAATTCCCATGTAGTTCTTTAATAACACTTTCTCTCCTACTTCATAGTTAATTATTTTACCCCTGACTTTCTGGTATTTGTTTCTACGTTTTTCCAGATTTTCTATCACTTGGTTATAAAATTTTAACTTGTTAAATTGATAATGTTGAGACTCAGGTAACTTAATTAATTCTTGGATCTCTTTGGGGGCGGTTGTTTTTCGTACATAGCTGTATATGGAGTGCAATTTATTGATGGATGATACGCTAAGTTTAGAAAATCTTCTGCGGCTGATAAGTACTCGGGCCACTTCCTTTGTTGGTGGTGACAATATGTTCTTAATATTCTACCCACTTCTCTCAGTACTCTTTCCGACGGATTGCTACTGGGGTGGTATACTGATGTCTTGTAACTTTTGATGCTCAGCTCTAACAACGTATTCTTCCATTTTCTGCCTCAGAATTATGTACCATGATCTGTAACTATTGAGATGGGTGTTCCTATTTCTGGGATGTATTGAGTAGTTATAACTTCAAGAATTTTCTGTGTAGTTGCCCGACTGATTGGATACAATTTGGTGAATTTGGTGAAGTGGTCCATAATGATTATAATATATTTGTATTGGCTTCTACCGTCGCTACGAGGAAATGGTCCGCATATATCAATGAATAATTTTTCTAGTTTTTGTTCTGATGATATTGGTATCATTATACCTTCCTTTCTTTCATTATTAATTTTGACTAACTGGCAAATATGACAGGGTTTTATATAATTTTGTTCTTTCCTGTGTATGTTCTTGATGTAACAGTTCTCCTCCAATGCTTTCACTACCTTTACTGCACCCATATGTCCGTATCTTATGTGATATTCCAATACTAGTTCTTTTTCCATGATTCTGGGAATGATTACTTTCCAGTCTTCTTGGTTCAATGTATTTTTTATGAATAAGATACCATCCTGTTCACAATAGAATTGGTTTATTGGAGTGTTTTGTTTTTCCAAGCGTTCCTAAATTTTATTAATTTTGGGTCTAATAATTGGTTGGCTCTGATATTTTGTAGTAATGCCTCCAGATCGGATCTACTTTTGAGAATGTTGTACACCTTGATAATTTTCTCCTTCTCTCCCTCAAATGTCTGGGTGTCCAGGTTTATTCATAATAACACGTCTGCTATCACGTTTTGACTCTCTGGAATGTATTCCCATTTGATATTATACTCCTGCAAGGCGAGTATCCACCTTGTAAACCTTCCATGACTCAGCTTACAACTTCTCAAAAACGATATGGACTTATGATCTGTTCTTACTGTTACAGGATATCCTAAGATGTACGTCCGGAATTTACCACAAGCAAAAACAATGCTTAATAGTTCCTTTTCCGTTACGTTATATCTTCTTTCACAGTGGTTTAATACCCGACTGGCGAAACTGATGACTAAATGGTTCCCTTCTTCATCTTCTTGGTACAATACAGTCCCGAGACTAACATCACTGGCATCACAGTTTAAGAAGAATGGGTGATTAAAATTTGGTTGATGAAGTATTACTGTTTCTAAGAATTTATCCTTTATTTGCTGTAATATAGTGTCTTGTTCATGTCCCCATATCCATTTGTTCTTGGAGGACAGCTGTTCCTGGAATTTAGATGTTAATTCGGAATAATTGTGTTGGAACTTCCGGTAATAATTACAGAGTCCTAAGAAGGATTGGAGTTGTCTCTTATTCTTCGGCTGTGGGAACTTCTGGATTGCAGTAACCTTTTCTTGTGATGGGGAAATCCCTTGTTCAGTCAAATTGAACCCTAAGAATTGAACTTCCTTTGCTATTAATTGTGATTTTTAGAGTTATGTTATTCTCTGCTAATTTACTCAGTACATATTCCACTCTGTGACAATGTTCCTCCCAGTTGGATGAGGTAATCAACAGGTCGTCTACATAAACTGTGGTGAATTGGAGGGCTTCCTGACCCAGTACCTGGTCCATACACTGTACAAAAATTGCTACCGAGTTTACTAATCCAAAGGGCAGTCTCTTAAACTGGTAGTTTCTACCCTCAAAAATAAAGCCATATATTGTCGACTCTTCGGGTGCAACTCCACCTGCCAGTAACCACAAGCTGTGTCCCATGTACTGATGAATCTTGTACCGTGGAACTTTTTTAGAATTTCTTCTATTTCTCCAGGTGACGTGCGATCATTTTATTTATTTCACGGGCATCCAAGCAAAGTCGAACCTGTTCGCTTTTCTTCTGAATCGCTACTTTTGGGCTAGTATATGGTGATTGGCTATGCTCAATTATATCATTTAGTAACATTTTATTAATCTCAGCCCTAACTGCGTCCTTCAGTGAACATGGTATAGGATAGGATTTTCTGTGGAATTCCGCTGGTTCTTTACTCAATCTCTCATTAGTGTCAGCTATTTCTTGTTTCTTTCATCATCGATTTTATCCATCTTCTGGTTAATTGTATCATTTACCTGTTCAATCCTACCATTAATTCTTCTTAAATTCTCTTCATTTATTTGTCTGAACTCTTCCTTTATTTGGTTATTATTTTCACTTATAGTTTGCCTTAAGGTTTCATTAGTACTTTCCTTAATACTGTCGATTTTTTCATTGGTTTGTTTAATGCTTTCCTTCATGCTGTCTATTTTGTCATTCATTAGTTTATTATTCTCTTCGAATTTGTCATTAATTTGCTTCAAGTTCTCATTCATTTGTCTATTGTTTTCATCTGTATTCCTGTTAATACTGTCTATTTTCTCGTTTGTACTGTCCATCCTCTCATTCATTTGTTTTATTAAATTTTCCCTCAAATTCTCCTTTTGTACCCTTGAGTTCTCATTAATCTCTTCCTTCATACCGTCTATTTTCTCATTTGTTTGTCTGTTATCTTCCTTGATGCTATCAAGTTTTTCATTCGTTTGCTTGTTTTGTTCCTCCATTTGTTTTAATAAGTTTTGACTCAAAATTTCATTTTGTTTCTTTGAGTTTTCAGTGAATTCTTCCTTCTGCTTCTTAAAATTGTCATTCGTTTCTTCCTTATTTCTGTCCATTTTTTCATTTATACTATTCATTAACTCCATTAATTTTATAAGATTCGGGTCTCCTCTATCTTCCTTTCTTACTACCGTCTCCACATCCTCCACCGATGTTACTTCATTTTCTTCCATCCTGACTTCTTTCTTGGCCTCCTTCATCCATCTCTGTGATGTCGCCCTCTTATGCATCCTTATTATTTTTTAGAACCTATAGCAGTTACCAGCTAAAAATTAGGAAATTAATTTGCTTATTTTTATTTCTTCACGTATTACTTCCCTAATTTAAGACCCATGTTGGGCGCCAATTTATAACAAAAAGTGTAGATCCCTTGGATAATAATTCGCCACATGTTGGATTCGTCAATTTTATTACAAAACGTGTTGCTGTGTATTATTAATGTTAAGTTGTAATAAAAGGTTGTTGGTTTAATGAAGAAAACTTTTGCTCTAAGTGTATCAGTTGTTCGGTTGATATTTATGTTGCGTGTTTTGAGTGAAGTGATTTCAGATATAATTTTACTGACTGAATTACTCTTCCTTGTTTATTAATTAGAATTGACTTATTTTCTTCAGTTAATTTGTTCTAAATTGAATGTAGCGGTCGAGTTGTTCCAAACAATTCTCAACGTTCACTTTCGATATTTGTCTTAACCCTATTCATTGAGGTTAATCTTGGTGTTGTAGTTTCTAGGGTTCCAACGACTCCTCGACGTCTTCTTAATCTTCGTAAGTGTAGAACAAATACTGATTATATCTTACCTTCAAGAAATAAAACGCATGGATATGATTTTATTAATATTATTGTTTAATCTTTGCAAACAAAATTCAAGTTAATAGAATTTTGCATTCGATATACACGCTAGTTAATTCGGAATAATTGTTTTGAAACTTCCGGTAATAATTACAGAGTCCTAAGAAGGATTGGAGTTGTCTTTTATTCTTCGGCTGTGGGAACTTCTGGATTACAGTAACCTTTTCTTGTGATGGGGAAATCCCTTGTCAGTCAAATTGAACCCTAAGAATTGAACTTCCTTTGCTATTAATTGTGATTTTTAGAGTTATGTTATTCTCTGCTAATTTGCTCAGTACATATTCCACTCTGTGACAATGTTCCTCCCAGTTGGATGAGGTAATCAACAGGTCGTCTACATAAACTGTGGTGAATTGGAGGGCTTCCTGACCCAGTACCTGGTCCATACACTGTACAAAAATTGCTACCGAGTTTACTAATCCAAAGGGCAGTCTCTTAAACTGGTAGTTTCTACCCTCAAAAATAAAAGCCATATATTGTGGACTCTTCGGGTGCAACTCCACCTGCCAGTAACCACAAACTGTGACCCATGTACTGATGAATCTTGTACCGTGGAACTTTTTTAGAATTTCTTCTATTTCTCCAGGTGACGTGTGATCATTTTATTTATTTCACGGGCATCCAAGCAAAGTCGAACCTGTCCGCTTTTCTTCTGAATCGCTACTTTTGGGCTAGTATATGGTGATTGGCTATGCTCAATTATATCATTTAGTAACATTTTATTAATCTCAGCCCTAACTGCCTCCTTCAGTGAATATGGTATAGGATAGGATTTTCTGTGGAATTCCGCTGGTTCTTTAAATTGTATTTTACACTGGTAGTTTTTGACCTTTCCTGGTTCTTCTGAAAATACATGTTTATATTTCTTATATATGGTAATGAGATCTTCTATTTGTTTTGCTGTCACATTATCTGTGCCTTGGTGTCTAAACTCTCTTTATCTCTTGTAATTTACTGTTCCATAGGTCGTCATTTGTCATATTATAAATTATCTTTCCCCATTGGGTGTCATTCTTTAAAAAAATATAATTCTCTAACTTGGTGGTGTGTACGGTTCAGAGGAGCACCATCGCTTCCTAATAACTCTGCCGTCCACACTGCACCTTCTGAGCACAAGGACACCTTCTCGTGCTCAGATCAATAATGGCTGAGTATTTCCTCAGCATATCACATCCTATTAATATTTCAAATGGTAAGCCGATTGCGACTAGACATATAACATTAATTGTAACACCCTTGGTTTCTAATTCCAATAACACTTGCTTTCGCACTGTTTTATTTTGACGCCCAGTGGGACCTATTAAGATAACATTATTGACAGGTAAGGTGGGTATTGTATGTTTACTTTGTTTTTGTATTTTCTCCAATTCAGTGTCGTTAATGAGTGACACATTTGCACCAGTATCTATCATTACTCGTGTGGGAATTCCTTCAATTTTGGCAGTATATGTATAACATTTCATGATGCTGGTTGGTTTTACTTGTCACCGTTTCCTCCAATAGTTCTTCTCGAAGATTCTTCAAATAGTGGTTGTAGATAATGGTAAGGTTTTGACTATTAGTCCCTAAAATTTGTTTATTGTTATACGCAGTAGATAGGAGCAGTGAGGGGTCGCGAGGGTTTATCACTGCCTCCCCCCGTTTAAATTAATGCCATCGTGGTTATTGTCCGGGCATGCAGGTTGATTTGCCTGGAATGTTGTGCTGGTTCCTGGTTATTCATTGTCTCGGTTGTTAACTTGTTCACTCCTGCTCGGTTCTCGGAGGTCCTCCTGGCTTCGACTTCTTGCTCGATTGTAATGGTGATTCATCCCTCTGGTATTTCCTATTTGATGATAGTTGTTGTCAAAACTGTTACTCCGTGGTTGTTGATATCTCCGGTAATCCCCTTCTTCAGCACTAATATAATTGATTCGGGGTCGGTATGGGCGATTATTATTATAATTACCCTGGTTGTGCCGATTGGCATTAACTTCTGGATTATTTCTAAAATTATTGTAATTTTGATTGGTCTGGTAATTATTATAATTATTGTTCATTCTATTACCAGGATTGTAATTTTGATTTGACCTGTTGTTACTATAAGTATTGACTGGATTACGATTGAAGTTTACTTGTTGGTTATTATTCGGGGTAATATTTGGGTGGTGATTACGATCGTTGCCATTAAAATTATAATTATTTTGATTATTTATATTATTATTGTTATGATTACTCATTCCATGGTTATTATTTCTTGAACCGTACTGATCAGTTCGTTGTCTGCTTCGTTTGTAGTAATCCTTGTGCTCGTAATTTTCCAAAAAGTCAGCCATTGCATGTACCGTTTTAATTTGACTTCCCAGACGTGCTCTGGCAATTCCTGCATCATAGTGGTATGCCATTTTAGTTACCAGGGATTACTCAGGTATTTTTGGCTCCAGGTGTCTAGCCAAACACACCTTTCCCCAGAAGTAAGTAGTTGGAGATGTACCTCTATTTATGTCATATCTTCCCTGACAGATATCCCTGATAATATTTTGTATAGATTCAGACCAATATTTTTCTTTAAATAATTTTTTAAATTGTGGATAGTCAATTATATCATTCCTGGTTGCTGTCCACCAGTTGTCCGTAATCTCCCTAAAATGCTCATCTAACATCTCTCTGATTGAGTTCCAGATAGTTATTCTATATTTGCTAAAGTGTTCTTCTATTCTGGCTAGGAATTCCATGGGGGTTCTACGATAATTTTTAAAATTAATTCCTTCTCTGTTTTCATTTGTGGAAATATGAGTGATATTATTTGGTCTGGTTCTAATCAATTCAATTTCTTCTTGGTTTTGGCGGACTTGACCAGTTAAATTATTTACTGTAGTGTTAATATTATCACACCTTTCTCCGGTTTGTTTCTGTAAATTTACTAAGTTTTCTTGTTCCTTCTGTATTCCTTCTATTTGAACACGATTATCTTCTTGGACCCGGTCTATTCTGGCATTTAACACTACTCTATTTTGTGTAATGGTTTCGTTAGCTTTTCTCAATCTCTCATTAGTGTCAGCTATTTCTTGTTTCTTTCATCATCGATTTTATCCATCTTCTGGTTAATTGTATCATTTACCTGTTCAATCCTACCATTAATTCTTCTTAAATTCTCTTCATTTATTTGTCTGAACTCTTCCTTCATTTGGTTATTATTTTCACTTATAGTTTGCCTTAAGGTTTCATTAGTACTTTCCTTAATACTGTCGATTTCTTCATTGGTTTGTTTAATGCTTTCCTTAATGCTGTCTATTTTGTCATTCATTAGTTTATTATTCTCTTCGAATTTGTCATTAATTTGCTTCAAGTTCTCATTCATTTGTCTATTGTTTTCATCTGTATTCCTGTTAATACTGTCTATTTTCTCGTTTGTACTGTCCATCCTCTCATTCATTTGTTTTATTTAATTTTCCCTCAAATTCTCCTTTTGTACCCTTGAGTTCTCATTTATCTCTTCCTTCATACTGTCTATTTTCTCATTTGTTTGTTTGTTATCTTCCTTGATGCTATCAAATTTTTCATTCGTTTGCTTGTTTTGTTCCTCCATTTGTTTTAATAAGTTTGACTCAAAATTTCATTTTGTTTCTTTGAGTTTTCAGTGAATTCTTCCTTCTGCTTCTTAAAATTGTCATTCGTTTCTTCCTTATTTCTGTCCATTTTTTCATTTATACTATTCATTAACTCCATTAATTTTATAAGATTCGGGTCTCCTCTATCTTCCTTTCTTACTACCGTCTCCACATCCTCCACCGATGTTACTTCATTTTCTTCCATCCTGACTTCTTTCTTGGCCTCCTTCATCCATCTCTGTGATGTCGCCCTCTTATGCATCCTTATTATTTTTTAGAACCTATAGCAGTTACCAGCTAAAAATTAGGAAATTAATTTGCTTATTTTTATTTCTTCACGTATTACTTCCCTAATTTAAGACCCATGTTGGGCGCCAATTTATAACAAAAAGTGTAAATCCCTTGGATAATAATTCGCCACATGTTGGATTCGTCAATTTTATTACAAAACGTGTTGCTGTGTATTATTAATGTTAAGTTGTAATAAAAGGTTGTTGGTTTAATGAAGAAAACTTTTGCTCTAAGTTTATCAGTTGTTCGGTTGATATTTATGTTGCGTGTTTTGAGTGAAGTGATTTCAGATATAATTTTACTGACTGAATTACTCTTCCTTGTTTATTAATTAGAATTGACTTATTTTCTTCAGTTAATTTGTTCTAAATTGAATGTAGCGGTCGAGTTGTTCCAAACAATTCTCAACGTTCACTTTCGATATTTGTCTTAACCCTATTCATTGAGGTTAATCTTGGTGTTGTAGTTTCTAGGGTTCCAACGACTCCTCGACGTCTTCTTAATCTTCGTAAGTGTAGAACAAATACTGATTATATCTTACCTTCAAGAAATAAAACGCATGGATATGATTTTATTAATATTATTGTTTAATCTTTGCAAACTTAATTCAAGTTAATAGAATTTTGCATTCGATATACACGCTAGTAATAATCGATTATGTATCTCAGGGTTGAATAGTAAAAAATGGATTAAGCATATAACGTGGGAATTCTTTTGGCTGCTACGAAAGGTTCCATTAATTATTAACAAACAATATAGAGTACATTACAAATCATTCTAATGCTTATAATCTAATGTAAGAGTGAAAATAAGTATTAAGGCCAACGAAAATGTCTGGCGATATTTAGTTCGCTGTGTGCAATGCATGATGGTCCTGGAATGACGTCATAATGATGGCCGGCTCGTCATCCGATAATGCGTGAAGTTGTTCCAATGTATTTGTAATAAATGTGTTCACCTTGTACTCACTGATTCTTATATAATATGTTTTTCGCTGTATGAAATGTCCACCAGTGATTAATTGTGGTGTGAGTTATTGATGTTACTAGTGATTGTTCGTGTTGGATTACTAATGTTGTCAGTTATAAAATTGTATTATACGTTACACTTCTGAGTGGTATTTAGCTGTGCATCTTCTTGTTAATCACTTGATTTTTCTTTCTGTTGTGGTTATAATTTTTTCTTCCAAATTGGTTCCTGGGTTTTAAAATTTTGTTACATAATAACTCTGCGAGCACTATTCAACTGTATTTACTCGTGGTTAACAATCAAGTGTCATTTCTTCTTTTTGTCATCGAACTGACCAAAATTTCTTAAATTCTGATTGGCCCCTTATGCACAGTTCAAGTGTTACATGACCAATACCCCTTAATTACTTTAGATTTTACAATTTGCCTTTAACTTATTATTTTCTCATTATACACTAATGGTTAATACAATGTTTATGTAGTTATTAATTATAAAATTACAAATAATTTGGTACTAAACATGTCTTGGTTTAGTCCTGTATAATCTTAGTATGTAGTGGATTTTCCAGATATCTGATGAAACAATTTATAATGGTTGATGGTAGTTACTTTTGACCCCTTGAGATTACATTATTTCAAATTAATTAGTTGGTAACATAAAACTCTTATAATATAACACAAAGCTCTTAATGATACTACTAAGTTTAACAATTATAATTTATGCACACTGTTTAACAATTGTTTGTGTGATAAATCACTCATCACTACTGTCAATGATAATTGACCACTTCTTTGTAAACAATAGTACACTTTTTAACTATAGTTTATGTAACTATTATTATTATGCCACTTTTCTGTGTTTATGATCACTTATGGCACTATAAGGGGTTGTGCCCTTTTCCTCACTTTGGTTTATAATTAGACCAATTTTTATTGATCTATTATTTTACATATAGTTAATACAATTTTACATTATGGCATGTTTGTACTCTTTATTGGATTCATTTAGTTTATTCATTGAATGTTGTTTACTAGCGTTCTTTATTTTAATTTTATTTGTTTACTGCCCTATTCTACTGGGTAATGTCTGGCTAGGTCTTGTTAGTATTAATTAGGTCAAAGGTTGATGTTGAGTCATATTTGGTTCCTTACTGATCTTCAAAATTTGATATTTTCTGTTGACTAGTTATTGAGCATTGTTTTGAGTTCCATCCCTGGATATGGTTTCACTATTATCATTTATAATTATTTTTATAGCGTTCTGTTTCGTTACAATATATATATATATATATATATATATATATATATATATATTGTAATAACACCAGTTTAATAGAAGATGATGATGCCCCACTGTTGTGAGCGTCAATTTGAAATAAAACAATTTACAATTGTTTTTATAGGTGTTTATTTACTTATATGAGACTCCCGTGTATCCACGTTAAGCCCCACGTTGAAGGCGGCAATTTGAAATAAAACAATTTACAATGTGTGTACTGGGGTTTAATCAATCTGTTATTAATGAAAATATTTATTATGCAGTTTTATAGGTGACGACCTGTAACTCAATTTTAATAGACAAGTTTAGTTATTATTTTGTTATTACAACTTTTATATATACCATAACACGGTTTTACCTAATTACTCAATGTTAAGTCTATATTTCGTGTATTTAATTAATAAATTGAGAATTCTCTCAAACCCTAATCAGTCCGTATTGTGTAAATCAATTCAAAAATTGTGCAGGAAACACGCTAGTTCGGTAATCTCACGTTCTACCAGCTGTCGACTATAAGCGCTGTTATTCGTAATTGACTTACGCTTCTAGGTTAGCTTGTTCGCCAGATTTTAATCACCCTTTTTACCTGTAAATTACTCCACCCACAACATACAATACCTATTCTACAATAATATAAAACATCATCATATACAAGAAGGATTCTTTATTTGTATTACCTTTTAATTCAACTTCTAACAGTGCTCTTCATGGTTATAATATAGTTATATCGATTGTACAATGATGAATCGATTGGTTAGTTGACTATTCCCTTTTTATTTTAATCTGAATGATCACAGTTGCACACCACTATATAAAAAAATTATCCCAATTAGCACTTTCAAGGTTCACAGCCCATCGTCAGATTGGAATAGACAGGAAATATGTGAAAACAACCCCTTCACCCCTCTCCAGCCACCCTGCTCACACACAACAAGCTATAATATAAATGACCCTTCCCCACCCCCTAAACCCTGTCCCACCATCTGTAGAGTTACATATTTTTTCTAGCAAATTCCTTGTGTTTCAGTGTTGTGTGTGTGTGTGTGTGTGTGTGTGTGTGTGTGTGTGTGTGTGTGTGTGTGTGTGTGTGTGTGTGTGTGTGTGTGTGTGTGTGTGTGTGTGTGTGTGTGTGTGTGTGTGCATCCTTTCAAACTACCCTCTTCCTCTCCACACACGTTGGTCAGTCATACACCCTTATTTTAAAACATCCAATTAGTACTATGCAAAATAATTCTTAATCTTATCTATCTGTGTTCTATCATTTACTTCTTAATCATGTTATAAAATATTTCTTCATTGTCAAATTTAATTTTAATATTAATTAAATTGTCTAACCCTTTTTCTCTTTCTTTCAATATTTCTAACTCCTCTCTAAGCTTCCTTTCAACTGTGTTATTCACTACTTTTACAATTTCGTATTCTTCCAAAGGATTAACAAACTTATGGTTGTCTTCTATGAAATGTCTTGCATATAACGAATTGGTTGTTCTATTACCTTCTCCACGTTTGTGGTCAGACAACCTGCATACGAATTTTCGTCCTGTCTCTCCTAGGTACACCTTGTTGCAGTCTTTACATTTTAATTTATAAATTCCGCTTTTCTGTAATACTGGAATTTTTTCTATATTCTTATTCCTTATCTTATCAAATACCGTTTCACATTTTTTAATAGCTATATCTACTCCATATTTATTAAAAAATTTTATAATTTTTCTAGTATGTGAACCTATGTATGTCAATGACCCTGCATAATTCTTTTGTTCTGGTTCTATTTTATCTTTTTGTATGTTAACCCTTTTGATAACTTTATCCAACTATGTAAAGACTGCAACAAGGTTTACCTAGGAGAGACAGGACGAAAATTCGTATGCAGGTTGTCTGACCACAAACGTGGAGAAGGTAATAGAACAACCAATTCGTTATATGCAAGACATTTCATAGAAGACAACCATAAGTTTGTTAATCCTTTGGAAGAATACGAAATTGTAAAAGTAGTGAATAACACAGTTGAAAGGAAGCTTAGAGAGGAGTTAGAAATATTGAAAGAAAGAGAAAAAGGGTTAGACAATTTAATTAATATTAAAATTAAATTTGATAATGAAGAAATATTTTATAACATGATTAAGAAGTAAATGATAGAACACAGATAGATAAGATTAAGAATTATTTTGCATAGTACTAATTGGATGTTTTAAAATAAGGGTGTATGACTGACCCACGTGTGTGGAGAGGAAGAGGGTAGTTTGAAAGGATGCGCGCGCGCGCACACACACACACACACACACACACACACACAACACTGAAACACAAGGAATTTGCTAGAAAAAATATGTAACTCTACAGATGGTGGGACAGGGTTTAGGGGGTGGGGAAGGGTCATTTATATTATAGCTTGTTGTGTGTGAGCAGGGTGGTTGGAGAGGGGTGAAGGGGTTGTTTTCACATATTTCCTGTCTATTCCAATCTGACGATGGGCTGTGAAGCTTGAAAGCGCTAATTGGGATAATTTTTTTATATACTGGTGTGCAACTGTGATCATTCTGATTGTGATTTCAACCACTAACACAAATTTCTTCATTAAACGGCTTTTTATTTTATACAAATTAAATATAATGTTAATTATCTCTTATCCAGGGTACGTGTGATTCTTTTAACGATTAGTAAGGACAGGTAATGCAAAATTAAGGTTACTTAGTATTACAAAATGTTATTAGTTCTTACTATATTAAAATTAAATATAAGCTGGTGTTACCGTACTGGACGATTCTCAAGGCAGCATTGCTCGTTTGCAAACGGTTGAAGATTTACAGTTGAGGTAACGTTAATCCAGAAAAGGTGTTCCGATTATTAATAAAATTGAAGGGGTGATGTCCTGGAAGGCAACGGGAACTCTTCTAATCTTCGTTCTCCTTCACGATCCTTGTGGTTGTCGGTCCCGGTGGAATTGGTGTCGTATTATAATTTCTTTCTTGAAAGTGACGTTTATTTCTTCAGAAACAAAGGTCCTTGAGTATATTTTTTTCTATAATTCCATAATTCATACTTTTTATTCCATCAATGAGTTTCCTGGTTAGATGGGAAATCGAGTTCAATACTAAATCCAATGGAATTATCTTGAAGAGTGAAATAAGAATTCCTCGACCTTTGGAGGTATATGGTTATATTTCATTACCTCTCTTGGTGTATAATCCCTAAAATACTATATTTCCCTAACATTTTTCCCTAATATCATAGCTGGTACGGAATCAGAGGGGCACTATTGGCTTCCATTACTCTGCCGTTTTCCTAACTATATCTTCTGAGATCAGAGGAACTTCATCTCTGTCCAGAAACAAAATAAACGTTGCACTATCACAACACAATACATATAATAAAATTATTACCTATAAGATAGCTCTTCACTACAAACTTGTATTCAAGGGATGATTACTATTATTTCTGAGGTATCCTAATACTTTTCTTAAATTATTTATCTCGTTGTTCTGTAGTTCTATTTATCATATTATCTGTAGTTCCATTTATCATATTATTCACCAGTATTTTATTTAAAGCTGTTCAATATACATTTTAAATTCTTCTTAGTTCCGTGCTGTCAATTAATTATTCTTTAGCATACGTATTTTACTATTTTTAATTCACTCCCATTTATTTCTGCAATTAAACACTGAATCTCCTCCTTATCATAAATTGTATGTCATATTCTCCCTTCATTTAACTCATTTCTAACTCTTCTTTCTCTTCTTTCATTTTTATTAGTTTAAAATAATTTATTCTGAATTATATAGTAAGGTGTTCTTACTCATTTTTTGAATTTTGGGGTTTTAGTCTTTTTATTTTAAATTATATTGTTTCGAAATAACTTGAGTAAGTTGTCCTTACGTGCTTTTTGAATTTTGGGGTTTTTTTAAATTGATTCCACATAATTTCTCTGAAGTATCATGTAATCAGCTTATTTCATTTAATAGTTGGTTTAATATATTGTACTTAGTTTCTCATTATTTTTCTTGGATTTGCTTGATCCTGTATCCATAAAATCCGTCCCTTTTCTCCAATGGTTGGTTTGGAATCTTGTTTAACCGTGGTCCATTATTTCCTCTATACTGGTTGTTCGGATCTCTCTAGTGTATAGAGTTATTTCTGTCCTTGTGACATATCTCACTATCATGTAGTTCCGCCATTTTGTTGTTATAAAATTTTCATTCATGCTGAAGTCTACTGTCGTTTTTCGAGCTGATTCTTCCGTACCGTTTCTTAATCTTTCGAATGGTTCATACTTAATCTCCAGAAGTCCTCCATGCTCCTCGGTTAGTTTTGGCCTTTTCGGTCCTTCTAATCTATCTGGGAATTCAATTGTGGTTCGTTTAAAGTTTCTAAATTGCCTTACTTCTCTGGGTTCTGCAATTGGTATATTAAGCAGTTTAACTAATCCCCCTTTAATCATCTCCAATCCTTCCCGTGTATTCATTAATTTCCTTTGACGTGTTTGCCTTATTTTCTTGATATTCTCTTTCCTGGTTTGTATATTCTCTTTGTTCTTTCTATTTTTATTTTCAGATAGCAATGTCTTTTGGTCTTCTCTAATTTCTGTTTCCTTGCTACTCTCTTCTGTTTTCGGATTTATTATAATACCTTCGGAAGTGCTGTTTAGTGTTTCATTCATTTTCTTGAAACGTTCTATCCACTGTCCAAGTTGTTGTCGCTCCTTATCACTCATTTTCCTATCATATTCTTCGATTACCTTACCGAATTTTTTAAAAAACTTGTCCCTCCATTCCTCGAAGCTTTCCTCCTTCTTTTGTTCTGGTATTTTCTTCTGTTGCTTCACTTTGACTATTTCTACTTCTTGTTGCTTATTTGATTGTTCTAAGTTTTTATGATTTGGCATTCCTATAAATTCTTTTGTTTGATTATGTTCTTTCCTCCAGTTACACATATCTTCTCTGGATAGTTCGAACATCACCCTTATCCATTCCCTTAACTCTGTGTTTTCTGTTTGTATTGGGTTTTCAATTTGTCTTATTACTCGTCTCCATTGTTCATATTCTTCCTGAGTATATTGTTCTGTCACCTGGGCGTATACTCCTGTTCTTTCGTTTTTCATTTGTTCTTCATTATCGTCCCATCTTTCCCAATCTTCTTTAGTCATCCTTTCCACCTTGTTATCGTCTTTTTCGTGGGCTGTCCCAATAGTCTTTTCTTTATTACACCTGGCATCTAACTCCCACATTTCATCATAAATGTCTCTCAAAGTCATTTTGTCGTTTGGTGTTCCCATTGCATTCGCGCGACTCATTTGCGCTCTTTCGTGATCGGTGGCGTTCTTCTTAATATCTCCATATCCTTGCTGAATTTTTTAAATAGCGCCGTCATCCATTCCGCGTAACTTAGTCGTCTTTCTTGTTCGGGCATTTTCGTTTCCTGGTCCTTCGCAATCCTTTTAGAAACCTCTCGTAGGCATTCCTGTGCCTCTAATAGTTGCCTGCTCAAGTTAAGTAATAATTAAGACGATTTTTAACTTAACTAAAGCCCCACGTTGGGCGCCAATTTGTAATAACACCAGTTTAATAGAAGATGATGATGCCCCACTGTTGTGAGCGCCAATTTGAAATAAAACAATTTACAATTGTTTTTATAGGTGTTTATTTACTTATATGAGACTCCCGTGTATCCACGTTAAGCCCCACGTTGAAGGCGGCAATTTGAAATAAAACAATTTACAATGTGTGTACTGGGGTTTAATCAATCTGTTATTAATGAAAATATTTATTATGCAGTCTTATAGGTGACCTCCTGTAACTCAATTTTAATAGACAAGTTTATTTATTATTTTGTTATTACAACTTTTATATATACCATAACACGGTTTTACCTAATTACTCAATGTTAATTCTATATTTCGTGTATTTAATTAATAAATTGAGAATTCTCTCCAACCCTAGTCAGTCCGTATTGTGTAAATCAATTCAAAAATTGTGCAGGAAACACGCTAGTTCGGTAATCTCACGTTCTACCAGCTGTCGACTATAAGCGCTGTTATTCGTAATTGACTTACGCTTATAGGTTAGCTTGTTCGCCAGATTTTAATCACCCTTTTTACCTGTAAATTACTCCACCCACAACATACAATACTTATTCTACAATAATATAAAACATCATCATATACAAGAAGGATTCTTTATGTGTATTACCTTTTAATTCAACTTCTAACAGTGCTCTTCATGGTTATAATATAGTTATATCGATTGTACAATGATGAATCGATTGGTTAGTTGACTATTCCCTTTTTATTTTATACAAATTAAATATAATGTTAATTATCTCTTATCCAGGGTACATGTGATTCTTTTAACGATTAGTAAGGCCAGGTAATGCAAAATTAAGGTTACTTAGTATTACAAAATGTTATTAGTTCTGACTATATTAAAATTAAATATAAGCTGGTGTTACCGTACTGGACGATTCTCAAGGCAGCATTGCTCGTTTGCAAACGGTTGAAGATTTACAGTTGAGGTAACGTTAATCCAGAAAAGGTGTTCCGATTATTAATAAAATTGAAGGGGTGATGTCCTGGAAGGCAACGGGAACTCTTCTAATCTTCGTTCTCCTTCACAATCCTTGTGGTTGTCGGTCCCGGTGGAATTGGTGTCGTATTATAATTTCTTTCTTGAAAGTGAAGTTTATTTCTTCAGACACAAAGGTCCTTGAGTATATTTTTTTCTATAATTCCATAATTCATACTTTTTATTCCATCAATGAGTCTCCTGGTTAGATGGGAAATCGAGTTCAATACTAAATCCAATGGAATTATCTTGAAGAGTGAAATAAGAATTCCTCGACCTTTGGAGGTATATGGTTATATTTTTGAAATCTAATTCATTGATTATTCATCGGTTTAGTTTACAGGAATTGGTTTTTACTTTCGAATAATATATTAAAGTTTTTGTATAAATTCCTTTCTGTATTTTGTATGAATTCAACTGCACCCATTAGCATATAACAATTGAATAATTGAAAATCATCAACATTTTTACATTTTAGTTACCCTAACAACCACTACTTTCTGTCATTGGATGATATTTGATATCCTAGAGCCAGAATTATAAAATATTACTACTCTTTTTAATAAAATACTCCATAGTTGGAATTACACCAAATTACCTAAAACTCTCACCCAATCTACCTTATTAAACCGTATATATTTTACTATAGTTTCATTGGACTGGACTTATTAAAAAGGTATTAATTTCCTTTTACAAATATTAAATTTAGGCCTATAGGTTTTCTTACAACTGTTATAATATTGTTTGGTTTTTAACTTAATTTTTCTTTACCTGACCTACTGTACAAATAGTCACTGGTTTATGGCCACTTACATTAATTTTAATTTCCTTATTTCATTATAGGTTTTAATTCATTATATTAATTAGTTCATACTTGAACCCTTCATTATTTTATGACATAACTATAAGAACTACTTGTCAACTTTTTAACACTTATTGCCTTCTTGGCCAAGTTTACAAACATTATTTCCAACATTTTCATTAATCAATTACAATAAATACATTCAACATAATATAATACCTAACCCATGTACTTATACTTAATTATTCAAATACCATTTTAACATAAATAAAAGGAGTACCACTGACTAAGTACGTCCTTAAAGCAACAACTCCGCTCTTACTATCCACAAAACATAAGATAAATATTCTGTAAACACTAAATCATGTTACAGCATAACAACAAGTACAATTTGCAACACATTAAATATTAATTTGAATAGTATTTTATACTTCATACTACATATAAAACTCCTCCCATTAGATACAATGTTTATGTTTTACATCCCATATTATTTATTACATCTTTTAGATTTAGGTACACTTCAGATGTCTTAATTACTTAGTAACCTTAATATTTTGGGTATTGTTCTAAACCATATTTACTTCGTTTTTTATGTAACGTTGGGGACCTCAAATCTGTTACGTTACAATATAACCCGGTCCCAATAAATTAACTCATGTAATTATACCATAAAGGTCAGAAATGGGTAAACTGTAACGAGCTCAAAATTAAATTGTATCACTAAACATTATTAACAATTAGAGTGATATACAGTGACAAGTGAGTTATAGTGTACCCATTGAGGTAATAAGTGAAAGTGAAGGGAACTTCTTACAGAATTGTGCTGTAGGTGTGAGAATTATAAACGATGATAGTAGACTATAATGCTACTAACTAATTATGTATTTTGTTAATTTATTGTAGTATTTATATTGTGTAAACAACCAAGTTTAATACCTAAGTTAATTTTATATTTTTTAAAATATTTGTGTTATAGTTTAAGATAACCCAGGGTTCATTTTAAAAAACATAAAAGATTTAAATATCAGATGATAATAAAAAATTAAAATAATAGTATATGAGGGAAATGGCAGAAGGAAGTAGTGCAGTGTAGGAATACTATAAGAGACTAATAAATAATATATAAATTCATTTAAAGTTAATAAAGACTTATATACAAAGTTATAAGAAAATAAACAGAACAGTATTATGTGAATCAAGTTGGAAAAGAAACCAAAATTAAAAAGAATTATTTTGCTGTAAATAAAAAATAAATTTATAATAATTACAAACTGCCTATTTACTAAAAAGTAAATAGCAGAACCAATAAAAAGATATATAAAAATTTTGGGTTACTAAGAGTAACGTAAATAACAAGTATTGTTAATCGAATTTAAAAATTAAACCTGTCCAGTTGACAAAATGATGATACAACAATTTTATTAAAATATCCTTTTAGAAATCTTTGAGAAGTGCAAAATTGGTACAAAATTAAACAACAGTATGAACATTATATACTAATACCTTATTTATCAAAGTTAAGTGGCTATACTCCATAATAAAAGTGAAAGAAAACCAATTTTGGACGATCAAGCCTAGTTTCGGTATGTTTCAAGTTTGACGAGAGAATATTTTCCAGAGGGTTATGAAATTACTACCAAATACGGACACCACCGGAGAAACGGCTTCATCCAAGTAAGAACTTCAAGAAGAGAGGTAATATAAACATTTCGTTTAATATTTAACGAAGAAAACATTCCGAATGGTAGTATAGGCAAGAAACTATTAAAAAAATTAACCACATGTTCTAATGAAAACAAACGCACTCTGCTCTCTTACGGACATTTCCAGAACTACGTATTAAGCGAAAATAAACAAATTTTTTGAATATTTTTTCGGTATTTGTAAAGCGTAGTATAATTATCCATTTCTGACCATCTCATAATAAAAAGAACTTACCCTTAACCCTGGGGAAATAAATAAAAGAATTATATATTGATTGATGTTTTAAATATAGTATAAAATTTGGTAAAAAACCATATATTATTTTTTGACTATTCCATGTTTACTCAATGAAGTCGATATCATGTCTTAATTAAGGAAAAGATTGATTGTGATATTTGTATTTTGGTGGAAGAGAAAAAACCAATAATATTCTTAATAAATATTATTGAAAATTTGAGATTTAAAAAATAAAATGTGTGTCCTTTCTTGTAGTGGGTAGTTGTATTAAATAACAGAACAACTAAGAAGAAGACGATCCACCTGGTCGTATACTGTCACAGTGTCGTCTGGTTAATCTATATTTGGAGACTAGTGTTAAAGTCAGCTGATTCGGTGCACGGCGAATATTTGAAAATTTAGTAATCGTCCAAACCAAGGGTAAACAAACGGTACTAGCTCTCTCTCCAAAATCAGGCTAAACAACTTCCCTACTTGACCCAAATCACACACACTCGATTTCTGCTTTGTTTGAGTAACATTCCCAACCGCTTTATACTTCGGTCTTTATAATTCATAAGTGGCGACTGCGGAGAGGCGGAAAAAAAAAAAAAAAAAAAAAAAAAAAAAAAAAAAAAAAAAAAAAAAAAAAAAAACGCACGTTACAGATTTGGCGCTTACAACATTGAGTCTTGAATGAGACAGACGTTTCGCTAAAACACCTCTACGAAAACCGCTACGTTACAATATATATATATATATATTGTAATGCGACAGAATAGTAGCCCCATCCCAAAACTGATAACCGCTCAATTCAGTAGGTAGAATCACCAATACCACCCTATTAAAACCTGATAAAGATGTTAGTGAAGGCTTTGGTGTAAGTAGTTGTATTTGTGTTCTACACCAAAGCCTATAGTTATTAACATTTGTAAACTACATTATAAGTTTGTGTGAGCCTACTGGCAAAATAAGAAAATGTGTATTAGAAACCAGGACCTATGAACAATAATCTATTCATTAGCCAGTAATGCTTGATAAGATTGATAGGATGGAAGAATGGTACACCAAGTAGTTTATAATTATTTGTCAATTTATAAATGTAGAATTTGGCCGTGAAGGCAATACCTCGAAGGTAACATGTTAAAGGATTTTGTTCTAATTATATTATTTGTTAATGTATGATTGTAAACTTGTCCATGTAAACACTACTTTGAATAATAAGTCAAAAGATGTCATTTTTAACTATTGTGAAAACTTGTTAAGGGTCAAGGCTCATGTAATAAGATGTAACTCAGGAAAAAGGGTTCAAAACCAAAAACCTAGGTAATAATAAATGTTATTTAGAATATTTTAATGAAATGCTATTGATGGCCTAGGCCACAAATTCCATACAAGGGAACTAATGTCAGAAATGAGTAGATTAGTAAACCAATGTGATAAAACAGGAAAGGGACAAAATTTATATGATGAAGCTAATTGTTTTAACAGTAATATTATATATTAGATTAATTTAAGGAATTGTAAAGTGATATAACAAATGTATAAAAAGTATAGGCCCAACATTAAAATTTTTGAAAGGTGAAAACCCACCCTTTATAATTAACCAATGTAAGTAGATGAGGTAGCAAAATGTTCATAATGACATAAAGAAAACAATGATGTAATTTAAATTTAAGAAAACTTAAAGCTGAAAAAGGAGTATTTTTCTTATAGGCAGATGAACATTGAAATCTTGTAAACTGACCACGTGACCTTATGAACTCTCTGTTTTGACCAATCACAGGCCAGTATTGTGAGGGCACGGAACCGTTGAATAGTAAGGCAGGAATATAGAAATATAGTATTGTATTGTTAACTAGTGCAGTGAGCAGATGAGCTCTAATGAAGAAGTTTTTAATTAAACCAAAGTAATGTTTTTTGGACCATTGGCAATGAAAAATTATAACTAATAGAAGTTACAAATACTGTGGAAGATTGGAAGAGGAAAATATTTAAATCAAACCAACAAATAAATGCAGAACCTTTGAAAATCCTGATTGCCCACCATGAACACACTTTTATAACGCCTGTGAGTGACGTCAATTTAACTATTAACCACACTACAGGTACGATTACACAACACTACCGTAGACACTATCTACACTTACAGAATAACACCAGGAATCATTTATCGAAGAAAAATCTTAAAAACAAAAACAGTGAATACTAATGAGTAGTATGAAGGAGGATATTAAACAAACAAATGAAAAATTTGATAGTATTAAAGAAAATAATAAACAAAGCAATGAAAATTTATTGAAACGAATGGAGGAAAAATTCGACATGAATAGAGAAGAAACTAATGAAAATTTCAGAAAACAAAACGAAAAGTTTGACCGAAATGAAGAAGGTTTAAGACAAACGAGAAAATAGATAGTACAAATGAGAGTACTAAGGAAGTCTTTAGGAAAATAAACGAGAAAATTGAGAGCTCCAACAAAGAGTTGAGAGAAATTATCGATGGACAAAAGGGAGATTTAAAACAAATTGATGAGAAAATTGAATATATCAACGAGACTCTTGGCAAAAGGTTAGAGACATATAATGAAGAAAGAAAGCAGCAAACAGCCGAAATAGTTGAAAAGGTGGAACAAAACAAAGAAACAATTATACAGGTCAGAGCAGAGTTAGACGCCAGAATAGGCCAAGCAGACAACATCAATCAAGTTAAGATAGCAGAAGTACAGCAAGGAACACAAGAAAGATTAGAAGAACTACAAACTAACACCTCAGGAAAAATCGAATGGGTGAATGAGGAGATGAACCGGGTAAAGAACCAAACCAATGATAATACGGGAAGAATCGATAACATCCAGGAAGTACAGCTAAAGAACCTGAGAGAGGATCTCGACAAAGTGAGCTATAGACCAGCCTGCAGTGTTCAACATAATATGCTGGACAACAGAGAAAATATAAACTTTAAGAATTATCGCAGGAACCCAGTGGAATTCCTAGAGCGTGTGGATGAATGTTTACAGAGAACTAAAGAGAACCGCTGGACAATGATCAAGAATCTACTGGATGACAGTTTCAAGGAGATAACCGACAACTGGTGGTCGGCTGTCAGAAATGAGGTAACGACGTATGAGGGGTTTAAACAAACCTTCAGGATAAAATACTGGTCAGAGTCAGTACAAAATATAATAAGAGATAATCTCTGCCATGGAAGGTACAATGCCTCCCATTACCAGTCACCAACAGCCTACTTTCTCGGGAAGGTGTGTGTAGCACGCAACTTGGAACCGAAAATTCCCGAAGAATGCTTAATTAGCAAAATGGCACACCACTTTGATGAAGGGATTGTACAAGTCACCCTATGCAGCCAGATCAAGACAATAGCTGACATGGAGAGACTGCTTGGGAGTTATGAACACCAAGATTATTATAGGAAATCAAGGAGGCAGTATGACCAGTCATAGATGGACAGGGGAGATAACGGGAGAGACCAACAACCAAGGTCAAACCAGCCCCGAAATGGGAATAATGACAATAACCATAATAATAGAAATGGTGGCAATAACTATAATAATAACAATTATAGAAATAACCAAGGCAATTATAACAGCCGCAACCAAAATAACGGCCGCAGCCAAAATAATAATAACAATAGTGGCGGAAACCGAGAATGGAGACGCAATATAAACTATGACCGGAGGTATCCGAATAATAACAATAGGAGAGATGAAGAGGAAGGAAACCAACCCGGGAGGGTAAGCTCTCGAGATCGTTCTCCAAGAAACCTTGGGGAAACCACAACAAATACTCAGCAAGTAGACCGGGCGGAAAACTAGACACAGCAGTGAGAACTATGACCGGCCCATCACTGCGGGAATTGGACGGGCGAATAAACAAAGATATCACAAGAAATGAAGTCCAGATGATCAATGAAAACTATTATTTAAGGGATATAAGAAATGACCTTATGGAAGAAGGACAATACTCAGAGAAGAAAGATAACAATCAAATAATTTTTATCAATGCTAAATTGCAAGGGGTAGCAACTGAAATTATAATTGATACAGGAGCGAATGTATCACTCATTGACAAAGTGGAGTTTAATAGAATTTAAGCAATAAGTAAAGAACCAATACCAACCCTACCAATTAATAACATGGTGATAGTAGGTGCTACTGGCAAAATGAACAAGTCAGTAAGACAACAGGTACAAATAGATGTATCGAGCAACGGAAAGGTGATCCAAGTGGTGTTCCTGGTGGCCCAAGGGTTACCGTTTAAGGTTATGATTGGGTGCGATGCTTTAAGGCGCCACTCAGCAATTATTGACATTGGGAGTGAGAAAATAACACTGACTAATGAACAGGGTGAATGGTCGAGTGAAATTTTAGGCCAGAATAGTGCCACACACAATAGACATTCATTCACCTTGATCCAAGATGAGAGAGAGGAGTTTAGGACACCACCTCAAAGATCAACCTACCCTGAAAATAAAGAATGGAATAAAAAATTAAACGAAATATATTCATTTCAAGTCACCAGAGGAGAAAAAATTACAATAGAACAAAAGGAAAGGTTGGTGAATGTGTACCAGAAATACAGAAACACTTTCTCAGATCTACCTGGGAAAGCGAAGAACTTTGTTTGTGAATTAGAATTCCACAACCCAATAAAATTTAATAAAAAATCCTACCCCATTGCACAATCACATAAACAAGCAGTCAGAAAAGAGATACACAGAATGTTGGAACAAGACATTATTGAAACCAGTTCGTCGCCCTACACCAGTCCAATTGTCGCTGTGCAGAAGAAGGATGCCCCATCATGGCGGTCAGGTTGTGTCTAGATGCCAGGGAGATAAACAGAAACATTGTGAACGATAGAACATCACCGGGCGAAATAGATGAAATTATGAAGAAATTTGAAGGCTGCAAGTTCATGAGCATCCTCGACACCTTATGCGGATATTGGCAAGTTGAGCTACACCCCAACACCCGGAGGTATGTTGCGTTTATTTTTGATGGTCGCAACTATCAGTTTAAAAGATTACCATTTGGTCTGGTAAATTCTGTTGCCGTTTTTGTCAAGGTCATGGACCAGATATTAGAAAGAGAGGTACTGGAGTTCGCCACGGTGTATGTAGATGATTTATTGATTACATCCACCACATGGGAGGAGCATTGTGAACGTGTAGAGATGGTTCTACAAAGACTAGCCACCAACAATATTACACTGAAAATTGAAAAATCAAAATTATTGACTAACCAGTTACAATTTTTAGGATTTGTACTGTCAGAAACAGGCATAACCACAGCTCCAGAGAAGATGGAGGCCATTCAGAAGTTCCCCAAACCTAAGAACATCTTTAACTATTACAGAATATTTCAAAAGAATTACTCTTGAGTTGACATCCCGTTACAAACATCTGCTATCATCCAAGTACAAATGGAAATGGAGTAGTGAAGATGACATAACTTTCAATCTAAGCAAGAAAAAATTCTTAGAAGAAGTCATGCTACATCATCCAAATTTTGAAAAAAGGTTCTACATTAATTGCGATGCAAGTGACACAAGTTTAGGTGCAGAACTCTATCAACAAGATTGTGAAGGAGATCACCGAGTTGTAAGTTTTGCCAGTCGAACACTAAACCACTGCGAACGTAACTATAATGTTACAGAGAAAGAACTTCTAAGCGTAGTATTCGCTTGCAACAAATTTCGCACTTACATCTTGGGATACCCGATCACAGTGAGATCTGATCACAAATCAATTTCATTTTTACAAAGATGTAAATTGAGCCATGGGAGGCTAGCTCGTTGGGTCCTGGCTCTACAGGAGTATAACATCACCTGGGAGTATGTACCGGGGAAGAAGAATGTGGTTGCGGACGCTTTGTCAAGAATAAATTTAGAAAGAGGGACTTTCGAACCTGACAGAGAGGATATTGACAAAGTACGAGGGGTAACCCAAAAATAAGGTCTCCATATTTTTTAAAAATAGAAAATATGTATTATCAAAACTTTTTACATGGTTGTGAAGCATAAGAACACACTATTTTTCAACATAATCGCCGTTATGTTCAATGCATTTTTCGACCTGCTGTGGCAGTTTTAGTATGCCAGTGTCATAGAAACTCGCCACCATACCATTGAGTTAGCGTTTGACCTCGTCTTTCACCTCGTCATCGTCGTCGAATCGCATTCCCCCCAAATGTTCTTTCAAATGTGTAAACAAATGATAGTTACAAGGTGCCAAGTCCGGACTATAGGGGGGGGTGGGTGATTATGTCCCATCCAAATTGGTTCAGAAGATCGGCGGTTGCGGGGGCGACATGAGGGCGAGCATTGTCGTGAAGAATGGACACGCCCTTGGTGAGCATTCCTCTTCTCTGGTTCTGAATCACCCGTTTGAGTTTTTTGAGTGTCTCACAATATGCGTCTGCGTTTATTGTGGTCCCAGTAGGCATGAAATCGATCAACAATACACCTTTCTGATCCCAAAACACAGTCGCCATGATCTTGCCGGCAGACTGTTTGTTTGAATTTTCGCCGCCACTCAAGTGATTGTCGTTTGGATTCAGGTGTGAAATGGTGAACCCACGTTTCAATGTCAATGGAATTCAAAAAGTCGTCTCTTTCGTCTTCATAGCGCTCAAGAAATTCGCGGGCAGCTTCGACGCGTTGCCGTTTGTGGTCTTCTGTGAGCATTCGTGGAACCCACCTTGCGCATACCTTCCGATATTTCAACTTTTCAGTCACAATCCTCTGAATGGTGGACTTCGAAACTTCAGGAAGGAAACAAGAGAGCTCGTGGATAGTGATCCTCCGATCTTCACGCACGACTTCGTCAAATTTCCTGATCGTCTCGTCTGACACTGACGGTCTTCCGCTTCTTTCGTCATCATGAATTTCTGTACGACCAGCTTTAAACTCTCTACACCACTTGTGGACGTTTTTGACATCCATACACCCCACACCATACACTTCAATCAACTGTCTATGGATTTCAATAGGCTGAACACCTTTTGCGTTAAGAAATCGAATGACTTTGCGAAGTCTGCACTTGGCGGGAACAGCGATTGGGAGCTCCATTCTTAACGGCTGCCAAACCAAGACTAATCGACCGAGCGAGCTCAGCGACCGCTTGTTTGAAAGAGGGGAGATGGCCGCACACAGCAGTGCTGCCAACTGCCGCCCAAAATATTTCCCTGCGGCTCTAGTCCTTTGGAGACCTTACTTTTGGGTTACCCCTCGTATATTATTCATTAGCAAGCAGAGAAGAATTAGCAAACATTGTAAGCAATATCAGAGAAGAACAAGCATTAGACCAAAAACTGGCCAGAATTATAGAACGCGTTGAAAATAAAGACCCTATAGTAACAGCATACCATCAACTCCATGATGGGCTAGTTTTCACAAAAAATTAAAGTTAATCAATGGAAGTTAAGTGTACCAAGATCATTAGAGCAATCTATGGTGAACAATTATCACCAGATGTATGGGCACATGGGGCCAACCAAAGTAGTCAAGGCATTGGAAGAACACTGGTACATGAAAGGGATGAACAAAAAGGTGAGGATGATAGTGAAGAAATGTGCGATATGTCAAAAGGTGAAGGTAAACAATGCCAAGAAGGAAGGAGAGTTCATGACCATTACGTCGAACAGAAGATTAGAGAAAGTGTTCCTCGAAATTTGCGGACCTTTTCCAAAAAGCGGTGGAAGACACCGATACAAATATATTGTAATAGTATGGGATCATTTCTCCAAGTATACCAAGCTCTACCCAATCAGCAAGGCCTCAACTAAAGTCATTGTTAAAAAATATGTACTGGAAAAGTATACCAGTGATGTCGGTACACCAGAATCAGTGATAACGGACCATGGAACCCAGTTTAAGGGCAAACGATGGAAAGAAACATTATTATCTAGAAAGATAAGAACTTACAAAACCTCCATATATCACCCTTCAAGCAACCCTGCAGAAAGAGTATTGCGAGAAGTGGGCCGCATTATCAGGACCTACTGCCACAGCAATCACAAAAGTTGGAGCGAGCACGTGACCAATACCGAACTATTTTTAAACATAGCATACCATGAGACGCTGGGACTAAGCCCATATCAGATGATGTTTTCAAGACCACCACCGCGTGAGCTCACTCAATTAATTACGTTCCCCGCCATGCCTGAAGAAGAATTGGATATTGCAAGAGTATACCATCGAATTGGAAACAAGATAGCGCTGAGGAGAAATAAGCGAAGAAATAGTGGGATACCGGAACTCAAATTTGTAGTCGGAGAAAGAGTGCTTATACGAAATAGACAGCAGCCCAGTGGTACGGAAGGCGTAATGAAAAAAACTTCTGCTGCTATACCATGGACCATTTGTGGTAACCAAGGACAACAGTAACAATACCTATGTTTTGACCAATCCAAGTAATAACAAAGTGAAGGGCACATACAATGTGTCCGAAATGAAAAAGTATTTTGAATGATGTAAGAAACAGGAGATTAACAGTTTATTTTCCATAGACCTGCAGCTAAGAAAAATAAACATGTTTTAGTGGGGGAGCATATGTAATGCGACAGAATAGTAGCCCCATCCCAAAACTGAAAACCGCTCAATTCAGTAGGTAGAATCACCAATACTACCCTATTAAAACCAGATAAAGACGAACAACCCTTACTTACAGAAAAAACTGTACAATATAAAAGATAAGGAAAAAATACAATACAAATAATAAAATAAATAATTAAAATGTATTATAGCAAGTAAAGAAAATACATACAAACCTTTATGTAAATGAGTGAATGTGAAGGAGTGGGGAATAAAGTTAACAATCCCTATTATTATTTAAATATGTTATAAATACAATAAGTGTCAGTGGAGTGGTGACAAAATAAGTGCGGGTTAATTACATTTAAAAAAAAAAGAAAACCCATAAATAACACCAATAGTGAATTGTGGTGAAGGGTTTCATCTCAGATTGAGATGTTAGTGAAGGCTTTGGTGTAAGTAGTTGTATTTGTGTTCTACACTAAAGCCTATAGTTATTAACATTTGTAAACTACATTATAAGTTTGTGTGAGCCTACTGGCAAAATAAGAAAATGTGTATTAGAAACCAGGACCTATGAACAATCATCTATTCATTAGCCTGTAATGCTTGATAAGATTGATAGGATGGAAGAATGGTACACCAAGTAGTTTATAATTATTTATCAATTTATAAATGTAGAATTTGGCCGTGAAGGCAATACCTCGAAGGTAACATGTTAAAGGATTTTGTTCTAATTATATTATTTGTTAATTTATGATTGTAAACTTGTCCATGTAAACACTACTTTGAGTAATAAGTCAAAAGATGTCATTTTTAACTATTGTGAAAACTTGTTAAGGTAGTCAAGGCTCATGTAATAAGATGTAACTCAGGAAAAAGGGTTCAAAACCAAAAACCTAGGTAATAATAAATGTTATTTAGAATATTTTAATGAAATGCTATTGATGGCCTAGACCACAAATTCCATACAAGGGAACTAATGTCAGAAATGAGTAAATTAGTAAACCAATGTGATAAAACAGGAAAGGGACAAAATTTATATGATGAAGCTAATTGTTTTAACAGTAATATTATATATTAGATTAATTTAAGGAATTGTAAAGTGATATAACAAATGTATAAAAAGTATAGGCCCAACATTAAAATTTTTGAAAGGTGAAAACCCACCCTTTATAATTAACCAATGTAAGTAGATGAGGTAGCAAAATGTTCATAATGACATAAAGAAAACAATGATGTAATTTAAATTTAAGAAAACTTAAAGCTGAAAAAGGAGTATTTTTCTTATAGGCAGATGAACATTGAAATCTTGTAAACTGACCACGTGACCTTATGAACTCTCTGTTTTGACCAATCACAGGCCAGTATTGTGAGGGCACGGAACCGTTGAATAGTAAGGCAGGAATATAGAAATATAGTATTGTATTGTTAACTAGTGCAGTGAGCAGATGAGCTCTAATGAAGAAGTTTTTAATTAAACCAAAGTAATGTTTTTTGGACCATTGGCGATGAAAAATTATAACTAATAGAAGTTACAAATACTGTGGAAGATTGGAAGAGGAAAATATTTAAATCAAACCAACAAATAAATGCAGAACCTTTAAAAATCCTGATTGCCCACCATGAACACACTTTTATAACGCCTGTGAGTGACGTCAACTTTAACTATTAACCACACTACAGGTACGATTACACAACACTACCGTAGACACTATCTACACTTACAGAATAACACCAGGAATCATTTATCGAAGAAAAATCTTAAAAACAAAAACAGTGAATACTGAAACATATATTTTAAAATAACATGTGACAGCACGTGGCAAAAAGTTTTTGGTGGCCATCTTGCCGATAGTCTGGTTACCATAGCAACTAACCATAACAAGATATAGTATTAAGATTTTAAAATTTTACTTACCTTTGTAATGTATTGTATTTTTGTATGTATTTGCTGAATTCAATGACAGTCTAAAAGAACCCTTAAACCCTGAGAATTAATATATGATTATAAACAATTTGTTATTTGGAACTTGTTAGTGTAAAAGTCGAATTGAGCGCTAGAGTCGACCCGACCCATATTTGGTTTCGACACAAGTCGACTGTTCGTTTCTCTGAACAACGTTAATGAAAATAAATATTGGTATTTGGAATCAAAGGAGTTGTCATTGTAGATAATTTGAAGGTTTACAGGACAATTACAGGTAATTCAACAGGAGAGTGAGCAGCGAACGGACCAAAGCATTTGGAAAAAGAACGGGGCGCTCGAGGACAATCGATTGCGGCAGCCGATCCGTATTTGACATAAGTGGAGGCAATTTACACTAAATAAAACTCTTCAAAACTCAAAACACATAAAATCAAAACCCACAATTACACTGGTATATTACAATATATATATATATATATATATTGTAGCATGACATATAATACACTAAGTAATAATTCCATTCTGATCATAAATAAATTTAAATTACATTAACTCAAAAGAAAATTCAAAGAAAATAATTAAATATCGAAGGAAAATACCACCATAAAGGAGAAAGTAAAATTAAATCATAAAAATGCAACAAAAATGTATCAAGAAAATTAAATCCGAAGAAACTAAAATAAAATCAGGATAATACCCAGGTAGGATAGGAGCCGGTAATAAAGAAGATACCCCGAACCAACCAACGGACATAATAAAACCAACTTACCTTGGAAAACCCAAGAAGGAAGAAGTGAAGAAAAGAAGATGTAGGATGGGAGAACTATGAGGAATACCCATGAAAAACCTATTACTAACAATAACAAACCCCAAACCAAATTTTAATGTCACCCAAGAAAGTATAACACCCCTAAACCTCATAGAAATGTAAAATAATTATAAACAAAAGTGTTTAGTAGTGTAAATAGAAGTGCACCAACTAAAGTTATTATATAATAAAATAAACAAATCTTCACAGTCCATTATAACTAAAAGTTTGGTTTTAGAATATTGTAAAACTCAAATATAAATCAGACCCAACAGTGTAAGTGAACCAGTGCAAGTGATTTCAATATCATAAACTTCAAGTAAAGGTGTAACTGTTACTTTAACTATGTACTATTAAATAACTTTAATGTTTTAAATAAATACCGAGATGACATATCATGAAGTATTATTATGAAAGTATTTCTAATGTTTCATAGAAGAGGCCACCTGTTATCAAAAAACATTCTTTGAAATGTAAATGATAAAGAGAGCAGGTGGGGAATAATTACTGTGACAGAGATTAAAATGTAATACACCATATAAACAGAAAGGACTTCAATCAAATTAAGTTTAAGAAAAAATAAAAATTAAATGGCTAATTATGTTTGTGTTTAAAGCCTATGAACTCCACATTTCAAGGTGGGGTATAGAATAAGAATTATAATTAATATAAGAATGTTTATTAAGTATAACAGTGTTCATACAGACTAAAATGTCTCTGTATATATACCATACTAGTTTATAAAATGTGTGTTATGTATTTCTAAAAATAGTTAAAACTAAAATGTCTAACTTTAAAGACTAGTAATTAATTTTCAATGTTGTTTTAGTATTATGAGCATGAATACAATGCTACATGTTCCAATAGTTATATAAGGAGATTTTATTTAATATTGTGTTAACTTTAGAAGGTCAGAAGGGGTATAGAAATAGTATTATGCAAAAAACAGTAAATGTAAAACCATAAAATCTAGGCCAAATAGGAAATTCCAATAACATTATAATTGAGTAAGGAAGTTAAATAAACCAAGTAAACTAATGAGATTTATATAAGGTGGATCAATCACCAACTACTATAACTAAAACTATACTTTAAAAGAATAATATAAAAAGAGGTATAAAATTATTAAAAAATTTGCAAATGTAAAGTCTAACAATTTCAGAGGAGGAATAGTAAATTCATAAATAATAACTAAAAGAATGATCAATTGATAAATTTGTAAGAAATTAAGGAAAGTTAAAGATTTATATCAATCTGAGATTTATTATAATCATATTTACAACACATAAGATGGCTAAAATTTTGGACAAGAACAGGAAGCAGATATTGAGCCTATATTTCCAAAATGACAGAAATATAGCAATTTTGACAAAAAACTTTATAAATATGGACTTTTGTATGTCAAATTAAGCAGCAGGAGTTAAAGAAACCGATTATGTATTTACTAATTCATGAAAGTAACCAATAACCAAAATATATTCTGAATATACTGTAATCACATGCATAGGAAGTGAATAATAATTGAAACAATACTTTTCTAATATTAACTTGGCAAGATATTTCAGAAGACGAAGGAAGTAAAACAGTTCTTAATTAACATTCGAAGCGAACAGTTGACTTAAGCTCGCGCTAAGAACCTATATAGCGAATACTTTAATGGAGTATAAAAGTTATGCCTAGCATGCAGTGGAAAACCGAGAGTTACCGAAATTAGTATATTAAACTTAAAATCAATGAACACAACCACCACAAACAGTGAAAACAATTAATACGGAACAGAATATAAGTGAAATAAACTAATAAAACTATAAAACACGAAATATAACATAACCAAACGAACTTCACATTTTTCGACAGACACTTAGAGAAAGTGAACACACCTAATACAAAACATTTAAAGTCAGTGAACACAGAACACTTAACCAGGACACCTCTAACAACACAGTAGACACTATTCAATATTGCGGAAACGAGGAAGCAGTTGTGAAGGCATCTTTATTGTAAGAAAATTTCACTACGTCGATTCCAGTTTTACCGAACAGCGAGCAAGCCGCCATTTTGAGAAATCCCATCATGCAAAGTGTCCACAAGGAATGAGATCTGTCGTCACGGCAATTGGTTTGACTTTTCAATTTTATAAACATTATATATAATAAACTAATTTTGTAATTATTAATTATTAAGATTTATTTTGTGAATGTTATACTTTCTATACTTGCCCCTTCTCTGACTATTATAATTATAACCGTTCAAAGAACCATTCGAAAATATTTATATAATATAACCTGTATTGATAATCGATTACCCCTGTGAAGGAGTCAAGCTTTATATAATCATCGATTTTAAGTCGATATTCTAACAAATAATTGTCAATAAATAATAATAATTCAACTATCTGGTTTTAAATTTATTTCACAAGTTAATATAAGGATTTTAATTAACCACAGGACTAACAGAAAGGCAACTATTACTCAAGGAGAGTAATATACTTGAGAAAGAAGAAAATCGCCAATCGATTAGTGAAGTGAGACAATCTTATTAACTCCAGATTTATTTGCAGTGAATCAGAAGCGAATTTATTGACACGAATAACTGAAAGAACTTCAAAATTTCTACAAAACCACAATACAAGAATTATTTATTAAATATTTGCATTAAAACAAAACATTAACATTTTTTTTTGAAAATTATTAAAATTAAATTAAATTTTTTTTTTTATTTTGTACACAACAAAAATAATTATTTGTAACCCACACGTTTAGTTACAATATATATATATATATATATATATATATATATATTGTAACTAGACGACCTTTCGTTGGCTGTCTTCTTCCTTAGTATCCCGTGTTGGATTCGTCACTTTGTAAGAAGACCCTATATATGACTGTAATCAAATCAAATCCCACTGTTTGGGCTAGCCACTAGGTCACCAGACCGCTGTATGCCGGTCGTTACAAAAGAATAAAAATAAAATGGAAAATTCAATAATAATAGAATTTTCAAATAATAAAATAATTTTGTTTATGTTTAAGAGGTATGTATACAAGATCAATCTGTGTTTTAAAAGATTCTGGTAAAATTTTAGTAACAGGTAGGTATTTATTGACCGTCGAGCACTTCTTGAAGATTTGCACCAAGTCTGGAGTTAAATATATTAACTCCAGGTAATAATCGATTGGTGACCTTCCTTACTGGTCCAATATGTTGTTCAAAATAGAGTATATTCTTTTCACTTAATACCTTCAGCCTTATAAATACCCTTAAATTACCCTGTGAAATAAATACAGATACAAAATAATAGAAATATAAAGATTTATTGACAATTTTAGATAAATAATCGATATTTTATCGATGGAGAGCAATTATCGACTCTGTCTCAGGAATTATCGATTGTCATACAGAACAAAATTTTATGTTATATTATATTAAAGACAGGTTCTTTGAGCGATTAAGAATTAATAGTCAGAGAAGGGTGACGAGAAAGTATAACATTAACAGTTAACACATATAAATACAATAATTACTATTTAATAGTATTTACATAATTCAAGTTATGATATTAGAATAAATGTTTTGTCGAACCAATGAAGACTGATGTGACGTCAGTCTCTACGATGTAGTAGGCAGGTTTCGTTTTCAAGATGGCCGCTCCTTGGGTTGGTCTCGGCTATTGTATATGCGTCGAGTCAGAAAATTACTATAAAATTACCTTCATCAAGGTCTAAAATGTCCCCGCACTGGTGTAATAAGTCTGTTAATCTATTTAGTGTATTCTGGTGAAGTGTTCTGTGTAAATTTGCGTTAGTTAGTTTATTTTCTATTTTGTTCAACTATTACGGTTAAGTTTTCAAGTTGCGGTTAGGTTTGTAGAGTAAATCAGTTGTAATATAATGTTTTACTGTTTACTGTCACTCGTTTAGTGAAGTTAAAGGTTTGTTTTCACTATTGTCGTGAATGTTTTTATATTATTGGCTTCAAAAAGTGTCTAATTTGTCTAACTCCCGTTCACTGATTTCAATGGCTAAAACGTTAGCTTCATGTTCGACTCGGTTTAAAGAACGTTTTTGTCACACACCTATTCAGCTTGATATTCAACAAAAGACTAATTAACTTGGTCATAAATCTTGCCCAGTTAATCCTTGAAAAAGTATTGTTAACATTTTTCGATTTCATACACATTAGAAAATATTACATTATATATGGAATTTTTCTATTTTATTCCTTACTTTTATGAATTATTAATCTTATTATTAGTTTAATCATCTTATTCCCTTTAAATTGATGTATTATAGTCCATATCTGTAGACATTTTGTGGAAATTAACAAATTTTGTTCACACTTTGGAAATATAGGCTCAAAATTGGATTTCCGTTTTTATATAAAATTCCTTCCATTTTAAATATTATTAATACTATTATAATAAATTTTAATTAGTCATATTTCTCTTCCTTTCCTTAAATACATATAAATTACACCTTTGAACTGGTTTTTTGTGTTAATTTGTAGATTTGATATTGCTCTCTAAAATTAATTAATTTATATATTTTGACAATTTACAAAATGTTAAGGTATATTTCCTTATTGTCATTTTAATTCATAGGATCATTCCTAGTAGTAGTTAATTGTGTTATCTTATATAAATCTGGGTAGTTTACAGGATTTATTAGTGAATTATACTATTTTATATTGGTTCTCTGATTTCACCAAATGGCCTAGATTTTAGAATTTTATATGTCTTTCTTTCTCAATAAATTAAACTTGATTCCTCCTCTGACTTTACATAACTACAATTATATGAAAATAACATGATCTATAACTTATTGTTTTGTGTAGTAGTTAATTAACACTACAGTTATTAAAATAATTAATTATGAACATTGTTTATTAATCTGCACAATTTAACATATTGCAGATACAGCTTAAACATATCTCTTTTGACTATTTTCAATCTAACATAGCATACCTTTTAGTACATTATTACTGGTATGTAGGTTATTATTTATCAAACATAATTCTTTTTTTAAAATACATAACATAAATCTTATTTTCTAATAAACCTTACAAATACATTTATTTAATACATTGATTTTAGGACTGTGAAATAATAGTCTATTTAAACATGTTACACTTATTCATACTATATTAGTACCATTCCTTTTTGGTTTAAATCATTATTATTGTGATTCCCCACATCAGCAAACATTAATTCCCATACTCTATTTATTATCATCCTTTTTTACAAAGGTCTTTTAAATAAGGATTTACATAAAAATAATAAAATACTGGAAACCTTCCATTTTATTATTTTATCATGCTGGTTATTATTAGACTTTAAAGTTGTGATATAGCATACTACTAAGTTATAGTATCACCAACTTTCAGTTTATTGCATTTAAAAAACAACACTTATACAAATTCACTTTCACTGTTGGTTCTGATATTCTGAGTCTTATTATCTCAGACCAGACCTTTAGTCATCATGGACCGTTAAGACTAGTTTATTTTCTTTATTACACAATAGCTTTAGCCGGTGCACTTCTTATAACGCTATACAACACTTTAGTTTTCTCAATAATTACATTTTTATAAGATTTTGGGGATGTTATACTTTCTTTGACATAGTTTTTGTGGGTTTGGGATTGATAGTAGTTTATATAATAATAGGTTTTACTACGGTGTTTCTTTCATACTATGTCTTCCTCTCCTCCTGTCTTCCTTCTTGTCCTTCTTCCTATCTTCCTTCTGGTATTCATTCTTGTCCCTCTTCTAGTTTTCATTCTTGTCCCTCGTCTAGTCTTCACTCTTCTGTTCTTCTTTCCTCATTCTTGGGAACCAAGGTACTTGGTGTTATCACGACTGAGGTTTAGTTTGGAGTATTGAATTTCTTCACTGAACTGACTTTATTCTTCTATTTGTTTTTAGAGTATTTTGGTATTCACCACTCTTTGATTGAGTCTCTTTTTTCGGGATATTGTCTTATGTAACTGGTTTACTGCTCTGAGCTTCCTGGGTAACGTACTGGTATTATTTATGAGTTGATGAGTTGCTTCAATACTTTCTTTGGTTTCTTTTAACAGTGGTTTTTATATATTATGTAGTGAGGATTTTTATCTTATTGTGTTTTATTCCTCTGATTTATTTAAATGTCATTTAATATTATTACAACATTTTTTGATGTAATTAAATTTTATCATTTCATATGATTTACAATGTAGTGGATTTTCTGTCACGCTACAATATATATATATATATATATATATATATAAAAAACAAATATAGCGTGTGTATATATATGAGGTGTGTGTGTGTGTGTGTGTGTGTGTGTGTGTGTGTGTGTGTGTGTGTGTGTGTGTGTGTGTGTGTGTGTGTGTGTGTGTGTGTGTGTAACTTTTTAGTGCAGTGACTGTACGAGTCTGCGTGCAATAAAACTGAATGAAATTTTCCCATGTTTTGAAACAATTATTTTGATTGTAACTATTTTCACTGTACTAGACATATCAATTAGACATTATTTCTAAACCACTCAGTTCGTAAACAGAAAATATTATGTAAGGAATAGCTGAGTGTGGTTTACCTTACTTGACACGTATAGTGTTGTTCTCTTAGAAAAAGAACTATTCTTGAATCTGAATTTTGGATGCAACATTTTAATTTGAATAAAATAAAGTTGTAGGGTTCACCAAGTGCCTTCTTGTCATAGTTCAGAATTCATTTTGTTCAACCTGAATTTAAAACATTATGATTGTTTTTGTTTCCCGGTTCATGCTTGTCAATTATTAAAGGATTTTAGGGAAATATGTGATGACAGTGGTTGTTTATGACCCAGATTCAGGTAACTGGGGTTTAGAAGAATTTTACTTGCTCTTCAGGCTAAAAATTTCTAAAATAGTTCACCAAATTGAATAAGGTTAGACAACTGTGTGGGATGAACTGAAAGGCCATTCCACAGTTTTCTTATTTCCCTGTGCATGCATATGCTTTGCTGGATTCTGTGCCGCAAGTGTGACGATTTAAATTGTGACATTTACAGAATAAAAAAAAAATTTAATTAATTAAGGTTGCGTACAATTAACCATTTAAATCTCACAATAATAATAATAAAAACATGTAGGTACTAAGTGTGAATGGAAGAAGTAATTAATAAGGGCAAAGTATCCATAAAGAAAAGGCATATTGTAAATAATTATTATGTTCGTATTTAACCCTTTGCTTGCTATCAAGCGCCTACCTGTTGATACCGGACTCGACCTGTTTTCCGAGTCTACTGTAATTAAAAATAATAGAGTAAACTAATGTTAATAATTAAAGTATCTGTAGACACAGATAGTAACTAAAACAATTAATTTAAATGATGTATTTTTATCTAGCGATAGTTTGTATAAATAAAAAGTTTATTTAAAGAGAAAACAGGAACTATATATGCTCGCGGAATAAACACCCCACTCTCTCGTCATGTACGAGGGTAGCGGACGAAAAATCGCTCTCTTGCGATGACGACGCCCAGCTGTGCAGACGCACGAGCAAAATGCTCTGTTCAAAAGTTATACAATTTGTTGTTAGTGTGGATTAATTAATTATTATTTTGTATTTTACTAACCGTTACAAAAAGTGTAACATGTAACGTTAACAAAAAGAAAATTCCAAAAACTTTGTAACAAGAAGAAAGATGTAACTACAAACGACGAGTGTTAATAAAGAAAAAACGATGACTGCAATCTTCACCGATGGACGAATCTTTTCAACCTCTGACCTGTGGTCATGGACCACCTAAATGAGAACTCTAGTATACCCTACCGATGATGCAGTTCGAGACATCTGAGAATCAACGAGTATCTGTGTAGAAGACTCTACCTATCCTGCAGACGTATTAAGCCGTGAACAACAGAGACCAGACCAAGACGAGGACGACGCTTTAGGACTCCCAAGACGGAACCACATGGAGGCGATTACTACATCCAAAAAATAGAGGTGACTCGATAGCACGTCTATCGAGGAACAATGATAATATTTTTGTAACACAATACTCTATTTAAGAGACTTACAGAGACGATTGATTTTATAAGAATATAAAAACTTAAATTTGAGAACTTAATTGTAACTATTCAATATCATTCAATTGTAACAGTTTAGATATTAACGTAACGTAGTGTTATTAATACCATTCTTCTAATGGAATATATATGAAGCAAAAAGGTAAAGGTCTTGCAAGATAAAATTTTGAATTAAATATAATTAAAAGATTAGAGACTAAATACCAATGGTTACCCGGATCCGGGGGTATAGCTAGATAAATTTGTTGTGATCCCATATTCTAAATAAAGCATTTCACTTAATTTTACTAATTTAATTAATGACGTCATGGGATCTGTTCTTTGGAGTAAATGTTATATTTCAAATGTTTAATAAAGCAAGTCTTCTTGTTACACACATATACTGAGTATATAAATCAACAGTTTCACCTTCCCTGATTCCTTGTATGTTTTACTGTGTGTTGTTCTGATTTAAATTTCAGCTCGTCTCGAATAAGGCAGCCTGAAATAATTGGCAGAACCAATTATTTTGGGTTCCCTCCGTTATAACTCTAAAGAAGAGGTTATAAGATGCGCCACTCTGCTAATTTGTTTAAATTTTGCTACTAATAACAAAAAAAAAATTTTGTGACTTGTGTTGCTAAACAGTAATTGTGTCCCTATTCATAAGCTGTTGATTTATTTACTCGTGTATTTTAATATGTGTCAGAAATTTAAATAAGATAAAATAATAATTAATATTATAGTAATATAGTATAGATAATTTTATTAGTAAATATGATATGTGTAAAGTAAGAGTAGCATATAATCCAATGTAAACAAACCATGTAGGCACTTGTTAAAAGTCCCATTCATAAACAACCCCCATTCACGACAATCTCGGGCATGTAAATTTCCTGTTGGCGATTGTTTAATATTATCGTAGTCGGTCTCCCCAGTTAGAGTGAGAACAATCGGTCACCCTTCTTGTGTGGTGTATTGTTATTTGAAGCGTGTCTGTTCATGTGTTGATAACCGAAGGGGGAATCTTTTGCCGTAAGCATCTGTAAACATGTGTGAGATTTCTCTCTCTCTCTTTCTATGTAAAATGACAACCTTTGTCATCTCATTTTAATTGTTTATTAATAAACGTGTAAGAATACGATTTATTCATATTGTTATGTTAGTGTAAAATGATATAGCGTTGTAGAGTAGTAAATACTAATCGTAGAATAATTAGTTCTTGCCACTTTACGAAAATGGCTGAATTTAATCCTGATTTATTAGTAAAAGATGAGCTATGCTACGAAGCACTTTTACGAGGTCTAAAACACGTGAATGTAACCGTGTCTGAATTACGAAAATCATTACGCCAAACCGGATCAGAGACAACCTCGCAGTTAGATAAATTGTGTGAACTCGATTATGACGGCGAACGAGAAACCTGTTATGCGAAATATCGGGAACTGATAGTATTATCTCAGAACCTTAATTACAAGAAATCACCCACGGAACTTTTGCGCGTTATGCAACGTATAGAACATTTAACCCGCCGATTAAATAATTTATTAAGCTGGCCCGACGTCAGCGTCGTCCCCGCCGATGTGCAGAAATTTGCAGACGAGGCATTACGCCAATTACCTATAATTATTAACGACTTAGGTCGAAAGTCAGATGAATCGAGAATGGAGGAAATTGAGCAAGACTTACAAAAATTATATATCTCCCCTGTTCAATCCCCTAATGTAGAAGAACCCCCACCACCTAAAGTTCAGCGTACTCGTACTAGTCAAAATGCGACCACTAATTCTTCGAAGGAAATACAAAACGTAAATTTGAATGTTGAACTCTACGGAAAGATTTCCCACCCAGTAGAGAAAATAATTAATGAGATTCCTTACACCGATGGGTTAAGTATAACGATACTGTTAACTTTTATAAAATACCTGCTGCAAATAAAAGATTTACAACAATTAAACGATCGGCAAATACTGCAAGTAATATTACCCAAATGTAAACCACCATTACGAGATCGTGTACTAGAAACATTAAACTCAAGTCTTTCAGTAGAAGATCTTCATACGAATATAATCAAATATTTTATCCCCACTGGAATTTATGAGGATATCAAAAGAAGTACTGTACTTAGAGTACAAGGAGCTCGCGAAAGACTGGCCCACTATATTGCGGATATCCGAGAATCTTCACGTATACTACAAGTCGACTGGACTGAAAAACAATTGGTCGATACGATCCTAGTAGGCTTGTCTCCTGATGAACGCTCCCGTTTAGCACTAATAAGTAGACCCCTTACGTTCGCGGACTTTGAACAATGTAGTATTCATTCTTCCAATGTTTGGTACGCAGATCAGCACAGACATGCATCGATATCCACTACACAAAATAGAAAAGAAATGCATGCCTTAGTATCTGACGCAAGAAGTATACAAGAAAGAAGACCATTTCGAAGATCAACCAATGGCCATGGTAAGTCCCAGGAGGCTCAACCACTCCAGGAAACCAGTAAGACACAACGTAAAGAATATGTGTGTTATAACTGCGGAAAATCTGGACATCTCAGTAGATACTGTAAACAAAAAAGGTATAATCAAAAAACTCATTATCCAAAAAACATGTAAGGCAGGGAGATCCAAAACCCTGTGTCTTCCGCAGCATCGTAAAAAAAGGTAAACCCCTGAGAGTCAACAAAATAAAACAAAATAATAATAATAACAAAAGAAAACTAGACCCCTATGTAAAAAAATTTATAGATAAATGTAACGCTATTAATAAGTGTAATTTCAGTAAGTGTCAATTACCTTATGTACAAGTTGACCTTGGTGTAACATCCACCCTTGGTTTAATTGATTCCGGATCAACGCGAAGTTTAATTAGTCATGACCTCGCCAATAAGTTATTTAAACATAATTTAGTCAAACGCAGTCAATCTGTAAACATTAAATGCTCAACCGCTAACAAACAAAACTTAATAATAAAACTTATCATCACGTGTAAAGTTAAAATAAAACATTTGACGTGGTATTTTCCAATGTTAGTAAGCGACGAATTAGGACCCGAGTTAATATTGGGAGCCGATTTTATCAGTAAAACAGGAATAATTCTAAATATTCATGATAAGAAATTTTACTTTGGATTCGATCGTTCACGGAAATATAACTTAGAGGATAATTCAAATAACAGAGAAAGTACTAGCACTACTTCTTCTCATCTAAAGCATCACAAATGTGAATTAGGTCATCTGGAAAGTAAAGATAGACGTAACATACAAAAGTTAATAAATCAATTCTCCAATGTGCTCACCCCTAAGTTAGGACTGACGGATCTGATAGAGTATAAGATAAATTTGAGCGATAATAAAGTAATACGTTTAGCCCCATACAAGTTATCACCGCCAAAAATGGAAGTAATGAGGAACCAAATTAATAAACTATTAGAACAAGGAGTCATCGAACCCTCTACTTCATCTTATTCATCCCCTGCGTTTTTAGTACCCAAAAGCAACGATAAACATAGATTAGTTGTAGACTATAGACAACTAAATAAACGAATAGAATTTGAATCCATTCCACTTCCCGACATCCACAGTGCTTTTCATTATTTTACGAAAGCAAAAATTTTTACCATTATGGATTTGAATCAGGCTTTTCATCAGATACCACTTTCAGAAGAATCGAAACGTCTCACCGCTTTTGCCGTGCCTTTCAACCTATACCAATTTACTAGGGTACCTTTTGGTATTTCCCAAGGTAGTTCTGTATGTAGCAGATTGTTAGAAAAATTATTTCACGACATAAAGTTTAAATATGTGTACCACTACCTAGACGATATTGTTATTTACAGCGAGTCAATGGAACAACATCTTGCACATATACGTGAAGTATTATCACGATTAGAGAAAGCTGGATTAACTGTAAACCCCAGTAAAGTAAATTTTGCTGTGACACAATTCTCCTTTTTAGGTCACATCGTAAAAGCCAACGGAAAGGTAAGCATAGACCCAGAGCGAACCCGTGCTATCAGAGAATTTTTACTACCGCCGGATGCGAAAGGAATTGCTCGATTTTTAGGAATGATAAATTATTTCCACAAGTATATCCCACATCTAGCCGAAATCGCAGCACCACTAAATACTTTAAGAAAGAAGGGAGTAAAATTTGAGTGGAATGAGCAACGCCAAACCGCATTTGAGAAATTAAAGGAAAGCATCATATCACCCCCCGTACTACAATTAGCCGATTTTAGTAAACCGTTTGTTGTGCAAACCGACAGTTCAAGTGTAGCCCTAGGTGCAGTAATTTGTCAGGAAGTAGATAACTCTCGATTACCAATTAGTTACGCTTCACGCACCCTGATGGACCAAGAAAAGAAATACTCCGCATACGAATTAGAATGCTTAGCTATCTTTTTTGCGTTTGAGAAGTTCAAACCATTTTTAGAACATAAAGAGTTTTTACTAGAAACAGATAATCAAGCTTTATCCTGGCTACTAAACCACCCAAAACAATTAGGTCGAATCGGAAGATGGGTATTGAGATTAAATTGTTTTAAATTCAAAGTACAACATATTAGAGGCACCCAAAACGTAGTTGCCGATACCCTGTCACGTATGTTCCAGCCTAGTAGTAATAATTACGAAAACAAGAGTAGAGAGACACCTATTATTAATGCGTTAATTACTGAATTTCCTCTTGCATTTACGGATTTAGCCCATTACCAACAACAAGACCCACGTTTGAGTCCGATCATTAAACAACTTGAAAAAGGAAACAAGTCTGAAAAATACCTATTAAATAAGAAAGTATTATGTTGTAGAATAGCTAACGGAAAATATTTGCGTATCATCGCCCCGGATATTATTAAACCTATGCTAATGGAATATTATCACTCTTCCACCATTGGAGCACATATGGGAATAAATAAAACCATACATCGGATTCGGAGAGAATATCACTGGGAAAATATGAACAGTGAGATAGCTAACTTTGTAAAAAGGTGTAAGTTGTGTGCACTCAGCAAACCAGCGAGAAACAGTCAAATAAGTCAGTTAATATCTGAGATTCCTGCCACCCCATTTTCCAAAATTTATTTAGACTTTTCTGGACCCTACCCACGTTCCAAGTCAGGAAATACTATGTTACTAATTTGCGTAGATTCGTTTAGCAAGTTCGTCTGGATGTACCCCATGCGGCGAGCTTTAGCTACGACAACAGTAAGCATTTTACAGAATAGATTATTCAAAGATTTCGGTATTCCAGTCCATCTAGTGTCGGATAACGGACCACAGTTTAAGTCCAAGGAATTCAGGAACATGTGTTTCAAACTAGGTATAAACCACATTACCACTACCGAGTATCGTCCGCAAGGTAATATAGCTGAGAGGTATTTGCGAAACCTAAAATCTGCTTTAATTGCCTACCATGCTAACGACCATACTTCGTGGGACCAGAACCTATCCTGGATACAATTCGCCTTTAATTCGGCATATCATGAAGGACATAAGTCTACCCCATTCGAATTGTTGTTCAAGTATAAACCTAACCACCCATTATCCACAAAGTGGAAAATACATGAATTGTTACCCCTTGAAATTAGGGATAAAAATATTAGAAAGATATGGAACGAAGCGCGCGCTAATTTACGAACAAACTTAGCGAAGTCAAGGAAATATTACGAGCAAAAGAATAAGAATAATAAAGTAAAATACCAATCGGAGACTTAGTTATGTATAACACGCACCCAACGAGTAGTGCAGTCGATAAGACAACTTCCAAGCTATCTTACAGATGGTGCGGTCCTTATCAAATTCACAAATACTTAACTCCGGTAACTGTGACCCTGTACGAACCCTCTACTCAAAAATATGTGCGAAGGACACATATTTCACAGATAAAACGTTATCTTGAAGAAGAAAATAGTAGAGTGCCAGTTAATTAAATAAGTAAATGTGAAAACAATGTTTAGTACTCAACCGCAAAAGTACTTGAGTTATCAACCTTGAATCCTCTTCATCGAAAGTAGAGCAAAGCAAGAAGTCAGCTGACATCCAATAAAAGTAATGGAGTAATTAAAGAGTAAATTCTATAACGAAGAAAAACTCTCTCGAAAGGAAAAGGAAAAATCCGGTAGTAGTAATAAGTAGTAGAGTTAAGGAAATTTAGAATGTTGAAAATACTTTATAATGTAAATTTTATGTAGTAATAGAATTAGCGTGTAAAATATGAAGTATATGTATAGATGGTAAGAAACAGCCAGTCAAGAATGACTTATGCTGCTAGTAATTATATACAGCCAGAAACGGGTGAGAGAAATTTCACACGGAACTCCCCAAGCATACTCTCGGTACATAGCTGACCAAAATTTTAGGAGTCTGTGTTGGTAAGGAGGCGGAGTATGTGACGATTTAAATTGTGAAATTTACAGAATAAAAAAAAAATTTAATTAATTAAGGTTGCGTACAATTAACCATTTAAATCTCACAATAATAATAATAAAAACATGTAGGTACTAAGTGTGAATGGAAGAAGTAATTAATAAGGGCAAAGTATCCATAAAGAAAAGGCATATTGTAAATAATTATTATGTTCGTATTTAACCCTTTGCTTGCTATCAAGCGCCTACCTGTTGATACCGGACTCGACCTGTTTTCTGAGTCTACTGTAATTAAAAATAATAGAGTAAACTAATGTTAATAATTAAAGTATCTGTAGACACAGATAGTAACTAAAACAATTAATTTAAATGATGTATTTTTATCTAGCGATAGTTTGTATAAATAAAAAGTTTATTTAAAGAGAAAACAGGAACTATATATGCTCGCGGAATAAACACCCCACTCTCTCTCGTCATGTACGAGGGTAGCGGACGAAAAATCGCTCTCTTGCGATGACGACGCCCAGCTGTGCAGACGCACGAGCAAAATGCTCTGTTCAAAAGTTATACAATTTGTTGTTAGTGTGGATTAATTAATTATTATTTTGTATTTTACTAACCGTTACAAAAAGTGTAACATGTAACGTTAACAAAAAGAAAATTCCAAAAACTTTGTAACAAGAAGAAAGATGTAACTACAAACGACGAGTGTTAATAAAGAAAAAACGATGACTGCAATCTTCACCGATGGACGAATCTTTTCAACCTCAGACCTGTGGTCATGGACCATCTAAATGAGAACTCTAGTATACCCTACCGATGATGCAGTTCGAGACATCTGAGAATCAACGAGTATCTGTGTAGAAGACTCTACCTATCCTGCAGACGTATTAAGCCATGAACAACAGAGACCAGACCAAGACGAGGACGACGCTTTAGGACTCCCAAGACGGAACCACATGGAGGCGATTACTACATCCAAAAAATAGAGGTGACTCGATAGCACGTCTATCGAGGAATAATGATAATATTTTTGTAACACAATACTCTATTTAAGAGACTTACAGAGACGATTGATTTTTGTAAGAATATAAAAACTTAAATTTGAGAACTTAATTGTAACTATTCAATATCATTCAATTGTAACAGTTTAGATATTAACGTAACGTAGTGTTATTAATACCATTCTTCTAATGGAATATATATGAAGCAAAAAGGTAAAGGTCTTGCAAGATAAAATTTTGAATTAAATATAATTAAAAGATTAGAGACTAAATACCAATGGTTACCCGGATCCGGGGGTATAGCTAGATAAATTTGTTGTGATCCCATATTCTAAATAAAGCATTTCACTTAATTTTACTAATTTAATTAATGACGTCATGGGATCTGTTCTTTGGAGTAAATGTTATATTTCAAATGTTTAATAAAGCAAGTCTTCTTGTTATACACATATACTGAGTATATAAATCAACAGTTTCACCTTCCCTGATTCCTTGTATGTTTTACTGTGTGTTGTTCTGATTTAAATTTCAGCTCGTCTCGAATAAGGCAGCCTGAAATAATTGGCAGAACCAATTATTTTGGGTTCCCTCCGTTATAACTCTAAAGAAGAGGTTATACAAGTTATCGAGTAAAGTAGCTCTCACTGACTTATTGCCTTTACAGTGTACATAATCATACGTTGACCTGCCTGTGTTGTATCGTTACTTCAGGCAGGTGTCAGTTTGTTGCATTTTAGTTGACTGTATTGTTTCATGTTTGGTGAGAGGTTTGCGATACTGTAACAAAGAAATATTGTATAATTTATTTCTTTTAAAGTTAAAACAAGGCATTTGACTTATTTTCTTAGCAATTGGTGATTAGCCAATGTGGAATGCTGTGGACCCACAGGTGGTAGATAATGTCACTCCTTCAGAGAGTTAGGGGAGAGATATGTTCCCCTACTTAGATCTGGCAGGGAAGTAGCACCATATTTGCTCTTTGTTGAGGATGCCTTTGACATCAAACATGAAACTGTTAATGATTGACTTTAGAAAGTGTCAAAGATAATAGGCTGTGTAAAACTGCCTTTTTATTTGTATTTGAGTTCATATCATCTGGTGATCATATTGGATGAATTTGTGACCCTATTAATTTATAAATCTAAACTTTTAATTTATTAGTAATTTCTCTTTAGGTTATTTACTTATATAAATCAATTTGTAGACACCTAGAATGAGTTTTTCTTTTGTTTTTTATATATAGGTTATTATACCGTATATACTTGGAAGCGCCACATATAACAGATGATGCTATAGATATTTTGAAAGAGCTATGTTGCACTGAAGTTATAGGGTTAACTATACTCCAGGAATTAGTTATAAGGAGGCCTCCAAGGCAGCTGTTGTACCTGAACGCTCTTCTTACTCATACTGCTCATGAAAACCGAGAGGTAAAGTTAGCTCAGTCGTAATAATTTTATAAGTATATAAAGTTAAATCTTATTTAATTATAATTTGTAGTTCACACACACAGACACACACACGCGCGCGCGCGCGCGCGCACACTCCTTTTATTTATTATAACTTATTTATATGTATAATAACATTATCTAAAAATAAGTTACCTTTAAAACAATACAGATCCTTTACAAAATGGCCATTTACATAGTGAAAGAAAACTTACAACATTGAAACTGGTTTTGTAGGCCAGCATATAAAAAATTCGCTACTTTGAACATTTAAAAAAACATGAAAATACACACACAGATTCTGCAAATGCTGTATAATTTAGTAATACAGTAATCACTAGGGAACGGATTTTTAGGTGCTAAAAAATTTAATGTTTAGTTTTTAAGTGCTAAAAAACACAAAAATATTTATTAAAAAAATAAAAATATTCTCTTTCAGTTTAACATAATCAAGGAGGTTGTAAGGGGACTACGAATTCTCGTAGGGGACTTAACAAAAACTTTCCATTTGATACTAATCTGTCCACATTAGTATAAAAGGATCGCACCGTCTCACACTCTGTATAGAGCATGCACAACACAGGTTAACATGTATCAATTTTGGATAGGTGACACAAAGGGCTTTAGCTGTTTTCTTCATATATGATGCTGCATCAGTAATAAAAAGCAATATATTATCATACTTAATCCCCTTTTACCACAGCAAATCCATACTTTTGTTGAACAACCTAGCGACTGTAATATGATTTGCTGCTGACATTTCTTTATAAACAATCAAAAAAAAAAGTTCAGAAACTATTTCATCATTTTTAAGCACACTAATCACTACATTTCCCACTGTTCTTCCTGTCAAGTCTATAGTTTCATCAAAGCTTAACTCATATTTTCACACACAGCTCTGATATTTTCTAATGTTTCTTCATAGCAGTTTGGAAGATAGTTTTTTCTTAAAGTAGACTCATCCAGAGGATCTCAGTTTGTGTACTTCAGGAGCAAATTTATAGAGGAATGTCTGCTGAAATGAAAGCTCTCCACAAATCAGTATAAAATTCATCACACTTTTTAGGTACTGAATGTGAGGAGGAGAAGGTCCTGTTTCACGTAAAAGCACTTGTTTCGAACTAGAATGTGAAGCCGCAGCGATATGTTTATTACCAGATAGATGTTGCATAACTGGTGATTGTTGATCTGCTTTTATGGATTTTCTAAAAGCCTGGCATTCCAGTGAACTGAATATATATTTAAATTCTTTAACATATTGGTGTAACCGGTTATTTTCAGTACATTTTACCTTCGGGATTCTGGCAAGTACTGTGTGCATGTAACAAGAACACTATCATGTAACACAATTGCAAAATGAACAATCATTCCCACCCTTTGTTATGACTACATTTCTGTTTACAAAATTTTCCAGTATTATTAAGTTGCTAGTAGTATTAATAGTGAAACAAATTCTTTGTATGTTTATACTTAGGGCCACTTAAACATGAAACTCTGTCAATTTATAATAGCCACAGCAAGTATACCTATCGAGTTAGTCTGACACCATAGTTATGTGGGCAGAAATATAAAATACAGTACTAGGAAATGTGTATTTTATATATAAACGACAGGCTCTTAACTGAGTAAACTAAAACATATTGACTTATTCTCTTTGCAAAGGTGAAGCATGTAGAAGTTTCACCATTATTATGCAACACTGCATAAGCGCATAGAGGTTATTACTGAAAATTTAACATTGAAATGTTAAAAATTTGTGTTAATAACCTACATATGAAAAATATTTAATTGCGTATAGAAATATTTATATACCTAAAAATTTGTTCCCTAGTATTCACAAACACTTTCAACACCACAGTGGTTTTCGTGTCATTCTCTGGTGAACCACGGTTTTTAGCATTATTACAATAAATTGTAGGAAATTTATCTTTTAACAAAATAATGCTTACATTGTATGATTTGTAAGTTCCTTATATGGTGTAACAATTAATTCTCTTTCGTTTATATATTTTTACACAAATGTCCAAAATTACGTCTTTCTTCTTACCCGTTACAATGGGAATTTGATGGAGATTCTTAGTATTTTCATCCAATGTATAGAAGTTTTAACAAAATAGTCTTAAACATACTCTTTCATTAAAAAACATCTTTTTTACGTGTTCATTATTTAAATGTAGGCACTTATATTTGTACTCTCATAACTAATTTAATTAGTTTCTATCAAAAAACAATGAAAAACAGTGAAATTCTGAAGAGCAATTTTCACTATTCTGAATCGTCAGTTGGCACTATTATAACATATTCTCGTTCAAACACAAGGAGAGCTGGCTGGATATCATTATCAGTCCAAGCAGTATCAATGTCACTATCACTATTTTCTCCCCTTTTTGCAGCAATCTACTTTAGATAATCTAACTTTGCACTGAAACGTGCTGCAGACTTTTTATATTGTGTTTGTCTCATAACTTTCCTTATACTGAACCTAAAATTTAGTATGATGTCTTATGTAAATATTTAGTACGTTTTCAAAAAGAAGTAAAAATTTTGCATTTTTTAAAACACTTTCTTTGAAAAATCACTGTAATTATTCTTTTACGAATACAGTAGAGTCTCGTTTATCCGACCTTTGCTTATCCGACATTCCGTATTATCCGACATCCCACAAAAAAAAAAAATGCATTAATCGGCAACAAGAACTGCAAGTTGCGAGCGTGAGCGTAGTCTATTTTTTGTTGCTCCCGACTCTACCGCAGCTAATTAGTTACCCCGACTGTACAGTCTACACTATGACTCATGTGTCTGTCATTCGCCCCACCCTTACTCACACACTGTCACAACTCACTACTCAGTGCAGTGCAGTTTATCATTGTATGCAGATCGGTTTATCGTCTGTTACATGCGTATGTGTCTGTGTGTGTTATTTGACAAACGTTGTGTTGTTTAAAAGTTGAAATTTACGCAAGTATGGCAACAAAAAGAAAGAAAGTTGTATCGATGTAACAAAAACTTGAGGCAATCAAGAGACTGGACAAGGGAGAGACAATGCAGAAGGTAGCTGACGACTTTGGCGTTGGACGGGTAACAGTAGGAGACTGGAAAAAAAACGAATAGAAATAGAAAAATGGTGTGCATCAAGAGTTACAGAGGGTGCATTAAAAGAAAGAAAAACTATGAAAAAATGTGACTATGAAAAGTTAGTGAAGCTTTATATGTTTGGTTTACACAGTTCAGGGACAAAGGTGTGCCTATTTCAGGGCCTATTTTATAGCAAAAGGCGTTGCATTTTCGTAATGAATTCAATGAAGGGGACCCAGATTTCACAGCCAGTGTCGGTTGGCTCGACCGATGGAATAAACGCTACAGTATCCGTCAGTTAAGTGTTTGTGGTGAAAAACTATCATTGAATTTTGAAGAAATGGAAGCATTCAAGAAAAGATTTCAGGAATTTATTGAAACTGAAAGCCTAACGGGTGATCAGATATTTAACTGTGATGAGTCAGGCCTTAATTACAAAATGTTACCTAGTAAGAGTCTTGCAGCCAGAACTGAAGCGGCAGCTCCTGGGTACAAGCGTAGTAAGGAAAGGCTGACAATTTTAGCATGCAGCAATGCTACAGCAAACCTCAAAATGGACCTTGCAATGATTGGAAAGTCAAAAAATCCTAGAGCCTTTAAAACAGTTTCAAAAAATGCTCTTCCTGTAAAATACTACAGTCAGAAAAGCGCATGGATGAGCAGTGAAATTTTCAAAGACTGGTTTTTTAAGGAATTCATTCCTTCAACAGAGAAGTTTTTGAAAGAAAATAATTTACCCATAAAAGCAGTTTTGTTGGTAGATAATGCTCCAACGCACCCTGATGCAGAGAAGCTTCAAGATGGTGACATTAAGGCAATGTTTCTGCCCCCCAATGTAACCCCCATATGCCAACCTATGGATCAGGGCGTTTTGGAAACGATAAAAAGGAACTATCGCAGGAAGCTACTGTCCACAGTGATAGAAGAAATTGAAGAAGGACAAGACATGATTGAAAAATTGAAACGCATCAATGTAAAGGATGTTGTTTATTGGGTTGCAAGGGCCTGGGCTGACGTAAGGGCTCCAACAATTGCCAAATCATGGAACAAGCTGCTAGGCGATGATGAAAGTATGGAAACGGAAAGCATAGATGAAACCGAAGAAACCATTCTACCTTTAGTGCAACGTATCCCTGGATGTGAGGATGCATCTTTGCAAGAAATCGAAAGTTGGATGAAGGATGATGATCAGTATGTAACTGATGGAGAAATTGTCGCTCTTGTCAATTGTGATAACAACGAAATTGAAGATCAAGATCAAGCACCAACTGTTGAGCCTCTCATAATTTCACATAACGGCAGAGTTAAGGCTCTAGAAACTGCAGTTAAATACATTGAGCAACAACAAGAAGCTACAGGAATCGACATAATGATGCTGCAAAGATGGCGAGACTTGGCAGTGAAGAAACGGCACTCGTCAGGAAAGCAGACTACGATCAAAAATTTATTTAAATCATCACAGGACTGAACTTTTTAAGTGTATTTAACTTCAGACAATTCTGTAACTGTAAGTTCATTTTTTCAGTTAATTTTTTCTGTTTTGTTGTAAAACATGATTATTAGGTTAGTAACGTGTAAAATTATAACATAGTTTGAAATTATAACATAGTTTGACGTTTAATAGGCTTTTTCTTAACACCTCCCTATTATCCGACATTTTCGCTTATCTGAAGTTCTGCCAGCCTGTTTATGTCGGATAAGCGAGACTCTACTGTACTTGTATTTAATTGGGTTCACCATATGCTTTAGGTATTTATCTTTCAGTGAAAATAGTTTCATAAAGATATCTTGAATGGTTATCTTGAACTGATAAGCGACACTCCACTTAATTAACATGGGACAGGCCTTCACGACCTGGTCCCATTAAGTTCATAAAGAAAACAGCACCATGATAATGATAACTGGAGCACTGGATGTTTATAGATCCTTTGACCTGAATGTTTATGTTATGTAGTAATTGTTTTTATACATAATATACTTTTCTGTGAGTAGGTTGTAAAAAAGTTTTTAGTTTAAGAGCTTTTATTTTTTGGAGAAACCAAAGATTTGGATATATTTGTCGAGCCAACATCTGTTGTTCACACTTTTTTGTTAAATAGTTGTTAGACAGGTTTTTGACAGGTATAATTAATTACAATTTTTATTCTGGCAATACAGTAAGCTAAATTCATGAAAATACATTTGATTTTATAGGTAGCTTCACTTTAACACTTTGGGTATGCACATTACAGTATTATTTCATATAGAATTTTATCGATCGTAATAATATGATATAAACTTTGTTGTCATTTTAAATGTTCTTAGTTGCGTATATGTCTCATTAATTAAATCCAGTTATTCATTGTCTCATCTATTCTACATTTCCATTTCACGCATTACATTAAGGGGGGAATGATATTGGATTTTATAGATTCATATAATTCTAATTTAAGTTGTACTGAGTCCAGTAAATATTGAAAAGTAGAATTTTAACATAATATATTTTTTTAATATATATATTGTAACATTTCGTTTTTATCTTTTGTATAGTGTTCTCTCTTTTTATTAATTATCTTGTTTTGAGTGGTGAAACATTTATAAAAAAAAATATTAATCAAATATATATATATTTTCTTCTTTTTTGGTTTTATTTAATTTGTTTAAGTTAATATTTTATTTGTTTAATTACTTATTTACGGATTATTCGGTTAAAACTCATTAATTAATACTTATTTGACTTTCCTTGGTTTGGTAAAAAATTATTAAAAGAAATGTTTTGTTTATGTTCAGTTCGATTGTGATATCGAATTGGCTAATGTAGGTTATCTTCTTAATTTCCTGGTTCCAATGAAGTTCCAATTGCCAGTTTGAGTTCACTCTTCTTCTTTTCCCATCTAAAATCTTTTAATCTTAATTTATTTTTAAAATAAAACTCATTTAAAACCAATTTATTATTTTTTTATTAACTTTTATTTTATTCAAATTCAGTTCTACGATTCTTAGGTCAAAATTGTTTAATTTCCCAGATCGACTCTTTCACTCAGTTCGATTGTCACAATAATTATTTTTTATTTATAATATTACTTCTTGGGTTCTTGGTTAACTGCTATTAAAAAGTTAGAAATGTATATTTGAAGTACAATACCTCACAAATATTTTAAAATCTTAATTACTAATACAAGTAGATTTAATTTTAATTAAGTGTAATACAATAATAATTTAATTTAAATGTCCCAAAACCACACTGTCATGGCGTCGCTTAGAGTTTGAGTTGACAAAATTTCCAAGATGGCCGCTTGTGGCTCACCTCAACTAATGCGAAAATTATTCGTCACTGGTTTCTTTTAAATAAATGAATTTACTTGTAATGTTCACCATGATTATAGTTAATTCTCTTTTCTTGTCACTGTTGTGCTGTTAAAAAGTGTTGGTGAAGTTAATCTTGTGTTGTGTTGTTGTAAACTGTGATTTTTAGAATAAGGTTAATTTCTCACCATGCCTAGTAGAAATACTTTTTCACTTTTTACTTCCTTTGGTTTTACTTTTCATTTATTCTTCTCTTGATTTATATTTTTAAATTTATATTCTCTTCATTTTAATGTGTTCTCTGGTTTTATATAATTTTGCTTCTTTTCTCTGATTCGGATTTGATTCTCTACTATACTTGGGTTCTTAGCTACACAGAGCTGACCTGCACATTTTTATGCCTAACAATAGAATAATTAGTTTTTCTTACTCTTTCAACGGTCACATGACCCTTATTATTTAAAATATATGGTTTTTTCATTTTCCACTACAAATTACTCTCTAATTATTAGTTAAATGTACCTAAATTGACCTATACAGTGATATTCCTCATTCAAATACAAACATTTTGGTATCTCATTTGATATGTGTGTTTCTTAATAGGTGGTTTATCACCTTTACAAATTTTGGTTTTATATGTCTGTACAGTTTGACATTTTTCAAAAAACATTTTCTAATTCATTTAAGTATTGAAATTGTGATTACCATTATAGAAATATTGCTTATCTTGTTAAATTTACTATTCTGTATTAATTTATTTTGGTTTGTTACTGTACTGGCTATTCTGACATAGTTTATTAATTTTAACATTGGCCTATTTCATGGTGTTTCTTTCATCACCATGTTACACTTTGTTATTTATTATTTTGCCTGTTGGTTTGAACCCTTCTTATTTATCACAAATGTTCTCTGTTATCTGATTACATTGGATTACCATACTCCTCATATTCTTATTCTATTACTGCATCAACAAAATTTACAAACATATTAACTTAATGTCATGTTTTCATGACTGAGATTCTAATAAACATCAACAGATAAATTAACTTCCAAAAAACACAAAAACTGTTTAACATCTAATACCATTAATTCTTTTCTCAGTTTACCATTATTAGTTCGCTGACCAACCATAATATATCAGTATTGGCCTACTTCTTGGTATACTGTTTCTACTTTACAAATACTATTTGTCTTATTGTTTTAAGACCCTCTTGTTAATTACATAGTTTTAACATTTTCATTGCATTTTTATAACATCATTACGTTAACAAAACAAAGAAATATACAATCATATCAGCTTAATCTCATGTCCACATGGCTATGACTCTAATGAATATTGAATAAATAGGCTAACTTTCATTAAACCTAAACAACTGTTTAACACATAATAATAATAATAATAATAATAATATCTCTTTTCAATCCATTTTGCTCTGTTAATTAATTAATTATCCCTAATCAATTTCACATTGTTCATACTAATGTGGATAGGTTATTATTTATTATTTGTAATAACATCATTGGTAGCCCCTTCCCTTGCACAAACATTAACAAGTCTAAGGAATTGGAAAAATTAACAACTAATATTAAAAAAATTGTTAAGTATACAACTAATACCAGAACCTGACTTGGGATATCTGTTTTCTAAACACTTTGTCTATTATGGTTTTTACCATATATTAGTTATGTGTTTATGATGATGATTATCCTGTTCACCTTAACACTGGTATTAATCTTCCCAGTCCTGTCTGAGTGATTAACACTTATTATAACTCACTTGTTTATACACTTTGTCACTAATTGTTTTGGTTTCACTTATACATCGTATACAGCTACTTCCTTATTCATTATAATACATTAAGTACCCTAATACATTGTATTGTATTTCTATATGTCACATTCTTGGTTTTTGTATTGGGTTTACATTTCTGTGGTCACAAAAAGAACTAATTAATCTGTACAGTCTTATCTGTTTGATTAATTATTGCTAATTTTTTCCTCATTACTTCACTCTTATTATGAAATATTATTTTCAGTATTCTCTTTAACCTATGATACATTAGTATTTTTTTACTTACTGTATTGTACTTCAGGGTTTATTATAATGGTTTTAGTTACATTTATTTTATGGGTTTTTATATTGAGTTTTCATATTTATTAGGTCTCCTCTTTCTGTTACATTACAATATATATATATATATATATATATATATATATATATTGTATGCATATATACAATATGTATATAATGTGCATATATATTCACATATTTGTATAATGGATGAATTTTGTGTATATTATCCAATTGCTTTTAACTATACTTAACTTCCATAAGTAAAAAGTACATGAATATAATTAAATAACAAAAAAGGTTACTAAAAATTAAAACAGTTTAAAGAGTAAGTTGTAAGAAACAGAAAAGTACACTACAGATTTGTTACAAAAGTTTTCAAATACATGTGAAATTCGAAAGAATCATGTGGCACTACTAAAGAGAGAAAGAAGCATAAAACAGACTGCGTCTAAAGTGAATATGGGAAAGTGGTGTTGAAAAGTTATGTGAAGAATAAATTATGTGAGGAATATTATGTTAAATAATATCTACTTGTTTTATGTGCAGTCTTAGTTTTTTTTAACCAGTACGGTTGGTCTTTATTACTGTATTGTCAAAACTAACGTATGTTTGAAAAACTGTACATAATACTTTGTCTGTTTTGCAGGTACGTGATACTGCAATTAATTGTGTTGTTGCACTGTATGACAGAGGGGATTTACATAGCATTATTGAAGAGTATGCGATATTTTACTTGGGATTTTTGCGTCTTCCTAAACCACCAGAAGTAATATTTGGTCCAGATAGGGGTCGACATGAGCGTTCGGATGTCTGGACAGATGAAGCAATTAAAGCATGTCTATATTTGTATCTAGTATTACTTCCTGTAAATCAGCAGTTGATTCATGAGTAAGTTTTTTAATATACTTGTCTAAAATTTTCAGGTTTGAAGTATTCCTGTTTATATAAATCACTTATTGAATGTTACACGTATTTTATTGTGTTAGTGGCAGTAGTGATTGTCCTGTTCTCGTTTAGGTTTGATGTTTGACATTCTCTTCTTCAATTCCAATCATCGTTAAACATTGAGTAACTGAGATACAGTAGTCACTGCTGTAGCATGGATCGTGCATGGGACATTCCATGTCAGATCATCCAACCAAATTACAATGATACCCACCACCTCAGATTTTGATGGAACATTTTTACTTGTTACTGCTAGTAACATATAAAACATTTCCTTCCTGCTTGATATACTTTCTGAGTTATAAATGATAAAGATTGAATAACTTTACTAAAATGCTTCTTTTGTAACTCCTGAGACATGTTAAAATAAAATTTATTTAATTTTTTTTAGTCAATTTTTAGCCTGGAATAAAACATTACTTCGCTAATGAGCATTATTGATTGAGGCAGAGATGTTACCAGTATGTTTTATATATTAAATAAAAACAACACGATTTCGCATTCTTATACATTATTTTGAAAATTCTCATATTAGCGCACAAAGTGTAAAACATTACATGTGTATGACAGGTATTAACGAATTCACCAAATGAACATAGTAATTTTTTAAATTAGTTTCTGAAAATGTAATTCCTGTTTTAATTTGTTTTAAAACAGTAGAATTTAAATTTCATTTTTCTATTACATAGTCAGTAGCGAATTTAGAATTTGGTTCTGGGGGGGGGGGGTCACTAGAATAATAGTGACTAGTCATATATATAGTCACTAGAATAATAGTGAGTCTGTATTAAAGTATTAATTTTAACTTCCAGATTAGCTAGAGTTTATGTTCAGACTGGAGCAGACGTGAAGAGAACTATTTTAAGACTTGTAGAGCAACCTGTACGTGGTATGGGCATGAACTCCCCTCAACTTTTGAAACTTGTAGAGATGTGTCCGAAAGGTGCAGAAACGCTCGTCACAAGGGTCATTCATATTTTGACAGATAAAAGTAAGATGTTTCACATTTTGACATTGTAGATATGTAGATGTCAACAATGCAAAAACTCACAGGATAAATAACAATTTTAATAATACAAATCAGCATTCATCTTATATATTGACTGTAACTATAATGACAGTGTTGGAATCCAGATTGATTGATTGCAAATACTATACTAATTTAAAAGTTTTATTTATACGTGCAGAAGTAAATTATCTTCAAAGTAATTTGTGTATAATGATATTTTTAAAAGCAAAGCCTAGATTAAATGAATATAAATAAGTGTTCATGATACAGGTATTTTAATTTTCAGTTTTGAAGATGGCTGAAAATTAACTTTGAAGTTAAAAAGGCCCGTTTTACCTTTGATTTTTTTGATTCTGTAAGTAGCATATTGTAATTTAAGTTTGTTAGTCAGTTGATGTACAGTTTATGTGAAACAGCTGTGTACATGGTTACAGCACCTCCTAGTGCAGAGCTAGTTGCACGTGTCAGGGATTTGTACCATTCTCGAGTGTCAGATGTCAGGTTCCTTATTCCCGTTCTTAATGGACTGACAAAGCAAGAGATAATAGCTGCATTACCGAAACTCATTAAACTGAATCCTGTTGTTGTTAAGGAGGTAAGACATACATTTATGTGATACTATCTTGATATTATTTTTTGAATAGCACCAATTTCAAAATATGTAGTACAGTAAAGTCTGACCTAATGGCCACCTTATAAACAGCTAATTTTCTGAGGAACGGATTTTATTTTCCTTAAGATCAACATAATTTCCCCTCTATTAAATGGTCATCTCCTCCCTTCGGCAGCGGTCAGCCCATAACGGGATTGTTCACTTGCCTAAACGGTCACCTATTAGATGTTCAGTTATCTGGAATACAATATAGCACTGGTTCCCAACCTCTGTGGAGCCCTAAGGGAATTAATTATCAGGTGTCCCTGGGAAATAAAATAAATAAAAATTAAATGAAATTAAAGAAAAAGAAACAAAAAGAATAAAAATAAGAAAACTACAGAAAAAGAAATTACATTCTGAATGGAAATTTGCCAAGTTGAATTTCGCGCCACCTCCAGCAGACAACGCTTGTTCATTCTACTGCCCCTAATTATTCCAAAATTATTGTGCATGAGACAGACAGACAATGAGGCTGAGTGGGGCGCCAGTTTGTCGCACATGGTCTGTCTGCTGGCTAATCGATTTGGAGTCACTTCACAGTGAATTTTCATAGCGATAACACTGATTTTTTAGTGATTCTTCTGCGAGTTTTCTGTGTGTTTGACCTCTTTGTGAGGTTTAGTTGTGTAGTTAGTAAGTGTTCATTAATAAAGTGTTGTGTTTTGTTCTACTTGTACATTCAAACCCCGACTTACTGCGATACATTTCCAGTAGAAAAAAGTTACAGCGTTACATTATTGATTGACTCAGATGTTTTTATTGGTTTTCAAGTAGGTAAGTATTTGTATTTTGTTATAAAATTTGTATATACTTTATATTGTATTCTGTCTTATGAAAGATAAAGTCAGTTATTCTCATATTCCTTTGTTTTAAACTCATGTTCAAATTCTTATTTTCTGACTTCATTTCAGTTTTAAATTCATTTAAATTATCATTATTCTTTTTCATTACTTCCATAATCAATGCTAATTGATTAAATATATCTACATTATTGCTTTTGGTATTCTTAGCGTGTACCATTTCAGTTTTGTCTGTTACTTTGTCTACGCTCTTGTCAATATTTCCGTTCGTCGATACTAAACTGTCTTGTGTAATGTTTAACATTGACTCCCCCGCTATACTCTCACATAAATTTGCATTCGTATTTTTCTCTGCCATTTCGACTAGGTTGTAAATTAATTAATTTTAATTCACAACCTCCCTGTTCGGGCGCCATTTGCAGTAGTTCTCTGTTATTAGATATTTAAAATTGTTATTTATCAAATAAAATTGTCCCTGTTCGGGCGTCGTTTGCAGTAGTACTCTGTAATTAAATGATTAAAAGTATTTAAATTTGAGTTACTTTACCTTGTTCGGACGTAGAAGTTAACCAAGATGTCATCTAGTGTACTCGGCAGAGAAAAATAGGTCAATGCAAATAAACAAGTACATAGTTATAATTCATATAAAACACTACTTTATTGTATTTTCATCTAACATTCTTTTTTATCATTCCCTTTTTTATGAATCAGTTAAAAAACATGTCTTATCCTTCTCTATTCGCTAACATTTCACTTACGCACAATTAAATATTGAGGTGATGACCCCATCTGATTAAAATAACAACCTTATCTCTTATTTCTTATAATTAAATTAACTTATTTCTTAAATTTTTTAATTAAAAGCAACCCAGCATTTCGCTCACACACACACTCATCTCTTTTAACCCCCTTTATTTAACTTTAGCGCTTTTATGAATTTAAATATATAGATTGCTTTAAGTTTTTTTTCTGTTACTTGACTGGCGGCGTCCCTGCAGACCACGTATCACTCTTATTACATTTTTGTTCACTGGTTGCGTCCGAAAGATGTTGCACTGATTAAATTGGGTTCACTTGTGGTTATTTGCTCTCTCACTTTTGAAGATTTCACTGTTTATTGTTACTTTATATCATGCCAATTAATTTTATATTTTAAATCACATTTTCACTTTTAAACAAATTTTCGGCTCGCGAGCCTGTACATTGAACCGTTCTTTATTTACCCTTATCTGTCGGTCGGTCTACATTTTAAAGTAAAGTTTTGGTGGCCCGCGAGCACACGCAACTGCGCGGGTTAGATGCTGTTAGCCGACTGCCGCCGACTTCGACGCTTCCAAGATGGCCAGTACATTCTCCTGCTCGCCAGCTTGCTTTTTGATAGGCTCAAAGGGAGTGACGTGACACAGTAATTAGCGACCACAAATTACTGAGTACTCGCTCTGGCTGACTAGCGAACCTTATACATGACATTATCGATGTTGGCCGAAACCTGCGCTCATATGCGTGAATTCGCACCCTTGTTGATAACCTGCATTCCAGTGCCTCACCGCAACAGTCCCGTAGCTATAGTTCGTTCACAAAATATACTCGGTTTAGGAAAAAAAAACTTTAGATTACAGACCCCTTCATTCTGTACCATTACAATATGGACAAATAAATGGAATTTTTAAGAGAGATTTAATTGTGTTTTCTCAAAAACCTCGAAGTTAGTGGAAGTGTGTGTGTCACAGGGGAAGGCACTAGAAATTGCTACCGAATTAAATTTGAAATTTTTTTAGCAAGTAGTGGGTGGCTGAAGTGTTTTAGAAAGTTTCACATATCGTTAGCAATAATTTTGGGTGAAGGTGCAGATGTACCTGTTAATGAAGTCTGTGACTGGAAAGATAGGTTACCAAGTACAGTATTCTTGCAGAATGTGAATGGCATTACTGGACATTATTTAACATGCTAACAAGTTAGCGTGGATGACATCCAGCATTTTTGAAGACTGGTTGCAAGAATTTAATAAAAAATACAAAACAATCGCTGCATAATTTTATTATTGGATAATTCGACATGCCATCCAGAATCATCATTGTCCATGCTAGAATTTTAATCTACCAAACATGACATCTCATCTTTAGCCATTGGGCCAAGAAACAATTCAGACATTTAAATTTTGTATCAAAAAAGATTTCTTCTGTCCGTTATGTCCCATTTGGATGATAGCAATTCAGCATTAGATCTGGTGAAGAAAATCACTGTCCTCAATGCGGTATCCTAGATCAAGACAGCCTAGAATGAGGTTGCTGTTACCACCATTAAGAAGTGTTTTTACAAAATGTGTCATTCAAATTACCTGATGATGGTCTGCAGGTGCAACCATTACATGAAAGTTTGCAAGAACGTCAGACACTTGCTGCAGATGCTGGACTGCCATATGATGAAAACATGGAAACAAAGAGTGTACAATACTGGAATGATCTTGAGGGCATTGGGAGCTGACTTCAGCAAGATTATAAAGATAGGTCAAAACAATTTCTATACTTACAATAAAAGCTTTTTGAAATGGTTAATTAAAATCTGTACTATTCTGGGGTATATACTGTCACAATACAATAATTTTTATGCAGAAACAGGTGATGATGGTGTACAGAATGAAGAAGAAGAAATTATAGAACCACTGATGACTTTAAAAGAAACTTCACAATCTCTTAGGCAGATCAAAGACATTTGTATTACACTCAATACGGAATGTGGGAGAATTCTGTTGACAGCGTAGTAAACTTTTCTGTTTGGCTGAAAATTATGAAATTAACAAGGAAACTGCGACCGTCAAACAACTACACTAAAAGACTATTTTTCAAAAGTATAATTTGTTTACTTTATACTTGTAATATAATTTTCATTGTAAAGATACTGTAAATAGGAATACAACTACAAGTACAACAAGAATAAAATGATATAGCTGATGATGTGTATTTATATACTGCATTGTTACTGTTCCCTTTATTAAATAGCCGCCTTCCTAGATGGCCACATTTTATGGTAATCCAAAGGTGGCAGTTAAAGACAGGTTTTACTGTATATCATACAGGATTTTCAGAATGAAGCTTATACAGTTTCAAGTACTAAGTTAATTTAAAAAATAGATATCTAAATTAATGGGGTTTTAAGGTAAAGTATCTGTATTCAATTTAATGAAAAATATAAGTGAATATTAAAATTTAGTTTTTGGCTTGTCTGTTTGAAGGTATTTAATCGTTTATTAGGAACACATTCTGAAGTAAGTCATTCCTCACCGATCAGCCCTACTGATTTGTTGGTAGCACTACACACTATAGATCCAAGCAAGTGTGAACTAAAGACTGTTATTAAAGGTAATCATATACATTTTTTCTTACGATTTTTTTATGTTTTGAGTTTTAACAAAATGTACTAATTTTATTAAAACCCGTTTCAAAAAGCATAGAACTAATTCTTATATCTTCAATGTAAGAGAATATATACACACATTTTTTTGCAAGTGCCATTCTTGTTTTATGTATTATGTTTCAATATATTGAACAAACGTTTTGATGAGTGTTGTTGTAAGAAACAAATCTAATTAAATTAAACTAAACTAATAATTGAATTAAGAAAATCTAATGATTTCTTTTAAACTGATAGAAACCACCAAATTTCATAAACTGTGAATTCAAGAAAACATACTTGGTTTATATGTGAATTTTTAAGTAAGTGGTATTTGCGACATTATGAAGTTTTTTGACAGTTTCGTGTTTGTGTTTCTCAGTCACAAATTCTGAGAAAACAAGCTACAGTCATTTGGTGATTATTGTCTATTGTTTGTTAACCCGTTGATCACACACACACACACACACACACACACTGCAGGGTAACAAATTATTATTGCGTAGATAGGTTAGATGAAAATATCAACACAGAGTCTATATCTGGAGGTAGGAAAAATGTATTAACTAACACATTAATAATTATTATTGTCTTATTCAGTTTTTAACATAAAATTATTTATTATGTAAGTGTCTTTTAAATAAAAGAGTCTATTGGGTCCGTTTACAAAAATCACTACTTGATCGTAGAATTCCAACAGTATTATAGACGTCCGGCGCTCTACTGTCGTTCACTCCTCGAGCGTCACACGCTGACCTCTGCATCATTCACTGCTACGTCTCACACACACGCGCTGCGGTTCTCGGACTGTTATTGTTTATCAAATTTATCTGAGGGTTATAAATGGGTTACTAATAGATCGTGTGTGAGCTTACACAAACTCCTGATTCTTGAAGTGTTCTCGCGTAAAACTCAGTAATACCGCAGTCGATATTACTGGCCTAAACCGGAAATCTTGCACGTTGTGTGAAAAGCACTAAATTAGATCTATTATAATTGTAATTGAGTTCTTCGATTGGATCCAAATACGATAGACTCGTATCGCCTACCAGAGTACTAAGTCACATAGAAATAGACTTGTCCTGCCACGAAAAACTCGCGACAGTCAGGATGTCCTTCTATGACAAGACCTCGAAGTGAACTGTCCCATCCGTACTCGGCAGAGTACTGCCTCAAATAAATTTTAGACCATCTGATTGGTAAAAAAATCCAGCAACATCATATGGTCACTGTGATAGACAGACTTCAAGTTAAAACTCTGTCTGATTCTGCAAAGGCCTGTCTAGATTTAATCTACAGATTTTATTACCCTCTTGTAGATAACGAGTTAAAAAAAGAATTGATTTCATAAAAAAAAAACCATAAAAATTATAGTTTTGGAGAATTGAGTATATGAAAAATGTAGCATTCAATACTGAGAATACCCTGACTAAGTTTCAAAAAGACGTGCCAGTTATTAAAGAAGTTATTAAATAAACGTGAATCACACGCACATCTGTGCACTTATATGCAAATGTCGCACTTGACATGAAAGAGTATAAAATTATGGGTATTTTGACATACTTTATTTTGTTACCCATATCTTAATTCAAAACTTATATACTTTACAAGAAAAGAACAAAATCAATTTATAACATGTCTATGGCCATCAGAAAATGTGTTATAGCGGTATTATCCCTATTAGACTTCCATTAACAAATGTTCTGTTGCAATATATATATATATATATTGCAACTATTCAAATTATAAGTGCATAGATAGGTTAATTGAAATTATTACAACAGAGTAAATCTGGAGGTAGGAAAAATTGTTTAATTAACACATTAAAAATTACTATTGTCTTATTGTATTATAACATAAAATTGTTTATTATTTAATTGTCTTTAAATAAAAGAGTCTATTGGTTCATTTTACATATAAGATTACTTGTGTGTAGATAGAATTCCAATGGTTATGTACGTACACACCAGGTGTGCCGCTTTATGACCACTACGCCGACTATTCATGTCTTGCACACACGCAATGCGATATCAGACAATTGTTGTTTATAATCTTAATCTCAGAGTTCAAGCTGGGTACACATAGATCATGTGTATTTGGCTTACACAATTCCTGCTTCTTCAAGTGTTCTCACATTACATTCAGAATACCATGATAGGTATTCTGCCCCTAGACCGGAAATCTTCCACTATTCAGGAAAAAGCACTAAAATAAGATCTATTTAAATTTATTTGAGTTCTGTGATATGGCTACGACTACGAGAAACTCGTACCGTCTACCATAACTACTAAGTCTTACAGAAATATACTTGTCCTGACACGAAAAACTCGCGACAGTGAGTACGTCCTTCTATGACAAGACTTCGGAGCGAACTTGCCCATCCGTACTCGGCAGAGTACTGACTCAAATAATTTTTAGACCTTCTGATTGGTGGAAAATCTAGCAACGTCATAGATGTTCACAGTGATAGACAGACTTCAAGTTAAAACTCTGTCCGATTCTGCAAAGGCCTGTCAAGATTTAATCTACAAATTTTATTACCCTGTAAGAGATAACGAAATAAAAGAACTGATTTTATAAAAAAAAACAAAAATTATAAGTTTGGAGAATTGAGTATATGGAAAATGTAGCTTACAACAATGAGAACACCCTGTCCAAGTTTCAAAAAGAAATGTCAATTATCAAAGAAGTTATTAAATAAAACGTGAATCACACGCGCATTCGCGCACTTACACACAAATATTTCACTTGACATAATAGAGTATAAAATTATGTATATTTTGACATAAAATACGTCTTTAAACATACCTTGATTCAAAACTTATGACTACTTTACAAAGAAAAGAACAAAATCAATTTATAACATGTCTATGGCTGTCAGAGAATGTGTACAGCATTAGTATCCCTATTATATGAAACTTAAATCCTGTTCTGTTGCAACACACACACACACACACACACACACACACACACACACACACACACACACACACATACACACACACACACACATTTCTCAGAGGGGACAAATTCAACATTCATCTATACAGTCGTACCCTGCTTTGCGCGACCCCACATAACGTGAATTCGCTATAACGGTTTTTTTTTCTAAGAAAATATTTATTATACATATTAACAATTACATATACAGTACCAATAATATTGTATATTATTAGATTTAGTAATATACAGATTAAAAGCCACACGTTGGTTGTGTCAATCTATTATCTACCTGCTATGTACCTCTTTTTTATGCCCCAAGTTGTTGGCGTCAATCTATTATCTAACGAATACCACCCTTCCAAGCCTCTCCTTGGTGTACCTCTTTTTTACAAACAATAACGCCAATCTAGTATGGTTTACCAGCCACACTAGGGTTTATTCTCAGTTCCCGCTATCTTACCTGCTGTCAATCTTTATTGATTTTCCGATTTAAGGTGCCAAATTGTTTTTTATTTTAAACAATTAAAAAGATTTAAGTGAACAAATTATTCGGTATAATTCAACAGTTAATTTTACTGTCGCCTTCTGTTCAAATTCGAATTTCGCTCCGAAGCGTCAGGGTTACCAACTTCAGTTTTTTCAGCAGCGGATCTTCACCTATGCTATATTAAACATGTTACACATCAACAATTACCTATGGAATAATAAACAATTATAAATTCTGATTGCAGGTTTATTTAATAGCGTTTGTGCCCTTTTTTAGATCGTTTAATACAAATTGTCACATAAATATAGTAATAATTTCCGGCTCTTGTTTTTTACAAACTCAGCGGTTAGCGCCAGGGTCGTTTACCAAACAACAGATTCGCTATGCGAAAGTGTAACCTCATCAAACTGTTGGTTAGTCAGAATCCTTTTGATTACCAGAAAAGTTAACAAAATGATAATTGAATGTACAAACCTTTACAAAAGAATTACTATTATATACTGTATTTTTCTTTACTTTAGTGCTTAAATATCTAAAGTAAGTCGAATTCACTACGTGAATCTTGGTTAGGGTTTTTCGTTACTAATTAGTTATTTATTTTTTTTTTTTTATTTAACTCAACAAAAGTGTTCTTGTTCTGATTAAACAATTTATCGGAAATATTTAATTAATTATTAATGTCATTCATTGATACTGTGTTTGAACCAAGTGAAAAGTTGGTGTATTTGTGTCACAATGTTCAACCGTATTTCTGCTGTGTTGGAAAATTATTTGAAGTTATACTTTGTGATATTTCCAAATCATCTGATCTTCTGTCCACACGGGATTATTATGGTAGGTATCTTCCTTTGGTTTTCTTCCTTCTGGGTAGTTACTTCATCTTTTTTATAATTTTATAAATTTGCTGGTAATTTTTACGTTTTAACTTCGTTTAATTTGTATTCATGGTTTGTTATTAGTAATACTAGTTCAATTGGATAACTTAGGCATATATTCTGTCATTATTTTTGTTTATTCTGATCGTTTTAAATCATGGAGTAAATATTTTCTCATCTATCTTCGACTGAAGTCAATAATTAACTCTTAACGCGACATGGTGATAGGGCGTGTGCCTGGAGCACGTGGTGGGCGGAGTATTGATCTCTTTGATAGGTGGTTTGTAAAACCGTCGGGAGATGGCGGTCTAGTCTGTGTCATGTGCTGCTCCCTAATGTTTTTAACCGTGTTTTTGTTACTAGGCTACTAGCCTACCGATTTCATTGGTTGGAAATTTTGCCCCATTGTTATATTTTGCTTATAATTTTTTACTGAAAGTGATCAAATGTTTCTAATTCGGATAATTTATTTATAGTATATCTAATATACTGGTCATTAGCATATTTGAATGGCTTTTCTGTTGTTGATTATTTTGAAACCAAACAAGACTAACTTTCATTCATTATTTACTGATGTAGTATGTTACCGTTTTGGCTCTTTCTACCTTTTTATATTTATTTATTTTATAGTTGTGTTTTTTGAGTAATATTTGTTTCCTTTATAATTCCCTATTGAAATATATTATGTTTACCTACGTTTCCTTTTACTTAAAGTTATTTTCTTATTACAATTTACAATTAATCTATCTGCTAACTAGGCCTACATATGCTTACAATGGTTGATAATTTACATAATTTAGTTACCTCCTCTTTCCTATATTCTTTATAAATTTGCTTAGTTATTGCATAATTAGGTTGAATTAGTACATATTGTTTTAGGCCTATTGTTAATTTTGAACAAATTCTTACTTCTTAAGCCTAGGTTTGCTACATTTACTTTTAACATTTTTAGACTCCTGCCATCCCTTTAAAACACGCTACTGTTTTCTTAATTATCCATCATTAATATTCTAACATTACATAACTTACAATCAACATTCTGATAATGTGTATAACATTTAGTGTTTTTGTTACCTTACTATTATTCTCTCAGTAACATAAATTAAACCGTTTATTATATATCCATTTAGGATTAAGAATTGTCTTATTAACTATCTTTATAATTCATAAATATAAACAGTAAACACATAACAGTAATTCATAAGTAAAAGTATAAACACATTAAGATTCAATGTCGACACACTCTCTCTGCCTCCTACTATTTTCTAATAACATAGTTTATTAATTCATTATTAACAAAAGATAGAACATCATTGATCCTTTATACTCGGATATAATGTTTATTTCGTTACACCTATTGGTGTTGCATACACTTTGTTTATTCCATGCATTTGAGTTGACTCCCAATTTTTGGTGTTCATCACTTTATTGTCTTTTTTAGTGTACACTTTTGCTTGAAGTCCCTCAAAATGCATTGGTTATTGCTCACTATTTTGTCCACTATTTCCGTGTTTCTTTTCACTAACTGTGTACCTACCTAATGCACTTGGCTCTAATCTGGGTTTATTTAAGTGAATATTTTTTAATCAATAATACGGTCATTTAAAAACTACTTATTTTCGTAAAGTGTTGTCACACATTAATATTCCATTATACAGTAGACGCCCTCTTAACCGGCCTCGGATCAACCGGCCGCCGCTTTAACCGTCCAGACTCGTCTGTTTCCCACGCTTTCGATATCCGTTAATTAAACGGATGTACTGTACCTACATTTTCTATTTGTTTTTAGTAGTCAAGCGGCTTTTGATTACCGCTTTAACCAGCCGACCCTCAGACTCGTCTGTTTCCCACGCTTTCGATATCCGTTACTTCAACGGATGTTTATACATTATCTACACTATGTTTTTAGTAATCAAGCGGCTTTCGATTGTATCGCATAAACATAAATGTGAAATTACACCGACACAGCTCACCGGCATGTCAAAAGTTTCATGATTTGCACTTGTTTATTTTACTGAACGTCTTTAGTCAGTTTAGTGGTTGATTTGTCAATGTGAAGACGTGTCGATTATTACTGTACTGGGTACTACTGTAAGTACAGTTTCATTATTTTTTTCGTGTGCTACAAACATGAGTGACAAAAAACGGAAACGTGTAGTAATCAGTATCGCGCAAAAACTTAACGCCTTAGAACGTTTGGACAAAGGTGAATCGGTACAATTAATATGTAACGAATTAGGCGTGGGAAAAAGTACTGTCAACGACTGGCGGAGAAACAGAAATTCACTTCAGGATTACTGTATGCAAGTTGAATCACAAAAAGTACTCGAGTCCCGTTGCACAATTAGAAAACCAACCAACGAGATTGTTGATGATGCCCTTTGGGTATGGTTTGTCCAACAACGTCGAAAAGGTACGCCGATTAGTGGGCCAATATTAAAAGAAAAGGCCTTATGTTTTCACAAAAAACTCGAAAACCAGGCCGAATTTGTTGCTAGTGATGGGTGGTTATCGAGGTGGAAAAAACGGCATGGAACACATGTGCTTGATGTGTGTGGGGAAAAGCTGTCCGCTAATCCAGGAGCAGTAGATGAATTTACAAAGGAACTCGTAAAAATCATAAACGAAAAAGAACTTAAACCAGAGCAGATATATAACCTAGATGAAACGGGCTTAAATTTCAAACTTCTACCAAAACAAACTTTCGCTATGGCAGATGAAAAATCAGCACCGGGAATGAAAATTAACAAAGAAAGATTGACTGTTGCTCTCTGTAGCAATGCCGCGGGTACACATAAGATTCCTCTTTTTGTGATTGGTAAATCGAAGAAACCGCGTGTGTTTAAACATGTTAATATGGAAGCCCTCCCGGTTTACTATAGATCTCAAAAATCTGCGTGGATGGACTCCCATCTTTTCAAAGAATGGTTTACAACGCAATTCACACCAAAAGTTAAAAGCCATTTAATCAATCTAAAATTGCCTGTAAAAGCTCTACTTGTCATTGACAATGCACCGACCCACCCCAGTGCTGATCAATTAGTATGTGAGGAAGACATCAGCGTTTTATTTTTGCCTCCTAACGTAACTAGTCTCATACAACCTATGGACCAGGGAGTTATTGCAAGTTTCAAAAGACGGTATAGGCGAAAATTGTTATCTGAAATTTTGGGTAAAATGGAAGATGAAAACTCAGGACTTGTAGACGCTGTAAAGACTATAAACATCAAAGATGTGGTGTACATGATAGCAGCTGCGTTTGAAGAAATTCCCCACACTGCTTTTATAAAATCATGGAGGAAAGCTTGGCCAGGCATTGAGAATTACGTTGACCAGATAACGGAAGAAAATACACGTGTCCCAGATAACGACAATCAAAGTTTACTCTGTGATCTGCAAAAAATAATGGCAGAATGCGAAGAAAGAGATGTCGAAGAATGGATAAATGGTGATCAAGAGCTTGAAAACGAAATTTTGGCTGATGAGGAAATCATAAGTGTTGTCTGCCAGCAAACTGATATTGACGAAGATGGGATCATAGAAGAAAAAGAAGAAGACAGCGAGGGAAAAGTCAGTCACAAAGACGCATTGGAAGCATTACAGCTGGCAGTGCGATACGTCGAACAACAAGGTGAGGCGTCTGGTGTCGATGTCATGTTTATGCGAAAGTGGCGCGACCACGCTTTTAAAAATTCATTCAAACTTAAAAAGCAAAAAACAATCACGGATTTTTTTAAAGTGTAACTGAAATGTGTACTGTATACAGTGTTAATGTTATGTCTGTAAAATAAACAACTTTTAACGATACAGTACGCGATGTACAGTAACGATGTTTAGATATCGCGTGTGTCTCAAATTTGGGTATTTTATGTGTTTTTTATGTTTATATTATATTTATTGTTATGTGTAAAATTGTATATACAGTGTTTTTAATATTTTAACGATCGACGAACTTCAACAATGGATATTCCTGATGATGGGGCATATGTCCTGAAACGCGTTGAATTAAATATAGAGAAAAGGCCACCAGACGGACAAGAAAAAGGTACGTAAACTATTTTACTACAGTAATTAGTACAAGTGTTTGATTTTGTTCGGTTTAACCGGCCATTTTGTTAACCGGCCGACCCCCTGGTCCCAAGCTGACCGGTTAAGAGGGCGTCTACTGTAATATATTATTTGTTATTCTAGGTTTTGTACTTTCAAGGCTCATCATTCCTTTCACTTATTACAAAATGAATATTTTTACATTTTTTTATTATTATAGTTTTTTATTGTTCATATCAAGTTTGTTCACTATGCCAATCGCTTGGGTAGGGTTATTGTCTTTCTCACGTCTAAGTCAATTGTCATCACTATGCTTATTTGTTAAAATGGTTATATACATCCCTTTATTCTTCTTCAGCTGTATTTTCTTTAGTAGTTCTATGAGTTATTTCTTTTTTTGTTAGGATTGCTATTTTGTATCGTTACAATATATATGTATCATCGTAAATGTAATGAATATGTAAATTTTGAATTTAACAACTAAAGTTTGCATATTTTATTTTGAAAATGACAAATAAACACATAATTACATTACTGTATTATTTTTTAAGGGGTATGAACACGTCAGCCTACCAATACGTTTGGTGGAAACGTAAAAACAGACAGCTGATTTGTACAGATAAATAAGAGGTTGCATTAGGTCAGACGTAGATCTGTATATAAGTGTCAGCCAAAACAATAGTACGTTTTGTAAACATACATGGCTGTGCCATTACACATTACAAATGTTATTTACCTTGAATACTCTTGTTGGGGGGATTCTGACGAATGAGAAATCGTATCTCTGTGCTGGAGACCCGTGGTGACGCTGAATAGACACAAACATTTTCACTACACACAGCAGTGGCTGACGTTTATTAACCATTTCTGAGTTCCCGATGCCACAACTCAGATTAAACTGTGCACAATGTTTATAGAAAAGGCGGACGTGTGTGACGTAGGCGTTAGTTTGCAAAATGCATCTTCCATTTCCCGCCAGAAATGTATTCATGTTTCTTGTTTATCTTGTCTTAGCCAAATAAACATTACTGTACTGTATACAGACGTACTAAATTACATTCTTGGAATGGTAGTTTGGGTTAATTCATCCTTTTTAGGGCCCCTTGTTGAACTTAAGTCTCGGCCAATTTTCTGGAAAACCATTCACTCTTCTCCCCCCCCCCCGTTATTGTTTCTAAACATTGGGAATACGTTTTCCTTTCAGTATAGTTCGAACATTCAATTAGAATGGATTAGCAATGTGCACTGATAAAATGTCGAAATTAGCAGTTAAACGTAAATCGTTGACTCTTGAAGTTAAAATGAAAATTTTAAATCGTATGGAGTTGGGTGTTGGTGTCACAGAAGTCGGTCGTGAGTTTGACATATCGTAGTCAACCGTACGTACAGTTGTAAAAAATAAAGAAAAAATTGTGCTATCCAGTCAGTCCGCAGGTACATCTATTGCTGCTACAAAAGTGAATCGGTCTAGATCCTCTATTATGGAAAAAATGGAACATCTACTGTCAGTTTGCGTTGAAGACATGAACCAGCGGCGAATGCCTTTAAGCCAGGCTGTTATCATGGCTAAAGCTAAGTCCCTGTTTGACGACATTAAAAAAAGGAGGAAGAATTTTCAACCATTGAATTTAAAGCAAGTCGAGGTTGGTTTGATCGATTCAAACGTCGCTCAAACCTTCACAGCCTTCGACTTCAAGGTGAATCAGCAAGTGCCGACATGGAAGCAGCTGATAAATATCCTTCCACATTTAAGGATTTGGTGAACAGTCGAAGCTATCCCCCTAACCTTGTTTTCAATGTGGATGAGACATTGGCTTACACTTCTATTGGGGGGTAATGCAAGTGGAGATTTGAAATTAAAACCTCTTTTGGTGTACCACTCAGAAAATCCATGAGCGATGAAATTTTATAAAAAAGAAAATTTGCCCGTCATATGGACATAAAAAAAGAAGGCTTGGGTGACAATGGCTGTGTTTAATGATTGGTATCTTAACCATTTCATCCCCGAAGTAAAAAAACATTGTGAGGAGAACGATTTAGAACGTAAAGCCCTGTTAGTTCTGGATAACGCGCCCGGTCATTCTGTTACCTTGGAAAGCCTCCAAACTGATTTTCCTGTTGATGTGTTTCTTCCTCCCAACACAACTTCATTATTGCAGCCTATGGATCAGGGAGCAATTGCTGCTTTTAAAGCGTATTATTTGCGCTGCACATTCGGCCAATTAATTCATGAAACAGATTCAATAGACAAGCAGTCAATGAAAGAATGGTGGAAATCGTTTAACATTATGAAAGCCATTGAAAATATTGATCTTTCATGGAAAGAAGTTACGCAACATTGCATGAATGGTTGTTGGAAAAAACTGTGGCTGGACGTGGCCAAAAATGAAGAAAATAAAGTTTGTTCAAATTTAGTAAATGACATCACACAGCTAGCCAACACAGGGAGGCTAAGTGAAGAATCCATAGAAAAACAAGACATTATGGAATTGATTGAATCCGACGCGCAGCCTTTGACAAACGAAGAACTTCGTGGAAAAAGAAGAGATCGTTCCTGAAGAAACACCGCTAATTTTGTCAACTAAAATTTTGCAGGAAGGTTTAATGTTAATTCAAACAGGATTAAACCTCATAGAGCAAAATGAAGTTGATTGGGAGAGAATCGCAAAAGTCAAAAATGTTTTCAAGGATGGAATAGATTGTTATCAACAACTATTAAATGAGAGGAAGCGAAAAGCATCACAACCAATTCTACACGCATTTTTCAAAAAGGCTGCGACTGGGAAGCCGCATGAGGAACCTCAACCCGGAACTTCTCAAGGATCTTCTTTGTGATCAATTGTAAGTGAATTAGGTAGATGTTTGTATAAATTATTTTTGTACATATTCGTTTGTATGTACGTATGTATATCTTTTAAATTAAAATGCCTTTTTTGAGATTTCGTATTATGAATATTTATTTATCAAAACCTTTGTACGTACATACGTTTTTTATTATGTTTATAACACATTTTGACAAGGAAAATCATATAAAAGCAATAAAAACTAAAACAACGAGGTATTGGTCGGTACAAATTAGGAAACCCCACTTAGCGCGATTTTCGTTTTACGCGAATCGCCGAGGAATGTATCACTCACGTTAAGTGTGGTATGACTGTATGTACATTTTTAACTTTTGCTGCCTCAGTATTGTTGATATACAACGTTAGTTGCAATGTTATTCATGCTGCACTCTAGTGGATTGTTTTCAAACATTTGGTATTCTTTGTTAGTGTTATATAATTTATGTGGCTGTGGCTGTATGATGACTTCCCATTCACTCACAGGAATTTTGGAGCATTGTGATGAAATTTGCTTGGATGTTATGTTGAACTTAGTTTATGAAACTGTAGGGATGTGAACAGTGTTTTCTTTTATAAATAACATGTATTGTTTATGTTATATATGAGGGTCATCCAGAAAGTAATACCTGTTTTATAATAAAAGAAATAACTGACAATGATTTTTGAAATAAACTTTGTATTTAACATAAAATAACCTTAATCTACTTTTCTACATAGTTGCCTTCTTTATTCAAGCATTTATCGTACTGATCGACACGGTTGTTTATTCCTGCATCATCTTCCTCCACCATTCTGTGAAAAAAGTTGTCACTGTTTTCTGTAATTCTTCATCACTCGCAAAATGCTTTCCTCCCAAAAATTCTTTAAGTTTGAAAAACAGATGATAGCCACTGGGGGCAAGGTCAGGGCTGTAGGCTGGATGTTCAAAAACTTTCCACTTAAATTTTGTCGTTTGTTGTGGCCGCAACATGAGGCTGTGGTTTGTCATGAAGAATCAAAATGCTGCTAGACAATAGGCCCCTCCTACGATCTTGAATGGGCCACCACAATTTTTTTAAAGTTTTGCAATATGTGTCAGCATTTATTGTGGCTCTATAGGGCAAAAGTCAACAAGAAGTGGGCCTTTTCAGTCCCAGAAGACAGTAGCCATAACCTTTCAAGTTGGGGATGTCTGCCTGAATATTTTTGGTTTGGATGGTGAATGAGGGTGATGCGATTCCATAGACTGACGTTTACTCTCTGGTGTAGTATATGAAATCCATGTTTCGCCTCCTGTTACGATGTGTTTCAGGAATCCATCTCCCTCTTTCCAGTAACGATCCAAAGAAGACAATACAATACCTATATGTTTTTTGTGTGTTCATCACTAAGACTACGTGGAATCCACCTTGCACAATTTTTTCTTTACTTCAGGTGAATGCTGACAATTTCATGGAAACAGTGTGATAAAAAAAAAGAATACCCCGTTGAGGAAGTCCGATTCTTCTAGGTCCTCAAAATAACTGTTTACTGCTGCTTTCAGCTTGTCATCTGAGGAAAATTGCTTCCCCTCCCAAGAAATGTTTTGAGGTTTGGGAATAGGTGAAAGTCAGATGGCACTAAATCAGGTGAATAAGGCAGGTGGTGCAACAGATCGTACTTCAACTCGGCGATTTTTGCCATAGACACAATGCACGTATGAGGGGGTGCATTATCCTGATGGAAAACGATCTTCTTTGCTAAACCTGGCCTTTGTTCTCGAATTTGTTCACTTAATTGGCCCATAGGGTTAGCGTAATGCTCTCCATTTATCGTTTGACCCTTTTCAAGGTAATCTGTTAACAGTATTAACACTTTCCAGCACATCTGTTAACACTTTCCAGCCAACAAAATTGATTTTACCTTTTTTGGAGGCAGCGAATCACTATGCATCCATTGTTTCGACTGTTGGTTTGTGTTTCAGGAATGAAGTAATGGACCCAAGTTTCATCAGTTGTTACAAGTCTATGGATAAAATCTTTCGGATTTTTCTTAAAACGGTTCAGATATTCCTGAGAAGCTTGCACTTGCATGCATTTTTGGTCAGTTGTCAACAGATGCAGCACCCATCTTGCAGACAGCTTTTTCATACCTAATTCCTGAGTAAGAATGTGATGTATCCTTTCATCTGAGATGCCCACAGTCTTAGCAATTTTAGACACCTTCAAAGAGTGACCTTCCAAAACAATATTGTGCACTTTATTGATGATTTCTGGTGTAGTTGCACTTTTTGGACGCCCAGTACACAGGTCATCTTCGAAACTTTGCACGGCCACGTTTAAATTCAGCAGCCCATTTTTTCACTGTAGTAAATGAAGGTCCAGCATCACCCAACACATTCTTCATCTCATTTAAAAATTTCTGTTGGCATTAAACCTTCCTTAACAAAACATCTGATCACTGCACAATGTTCAGTTTTCTCCATTTTCAGCGTTGCTGTGAGATAACCTTATTTATATACCTATTTCTCCACAACAATGACTTGACGCAACAATTTACACAGCTGTTTCTCCATAACAATGACTTGATGCAACAATTTATACAGCTGTTTGTGGGGCGAACATGGTGGCATGATGCGGTAAAAAAACAGAAACGCCACACATTCATTTCTATAGTAGGCTGCTAACTTTTCAAATCGCCCTCGTATCATTGTCAGCCATTCGCTCCCCCCCCCTAAAAATTCCTTCAGCTTTGGGAAAAGATGGAAGTCTGAAGGTACAAGATCAGCACTATAAGGTGGATGATCAAGCTTTTCCCATCCAAACTGGCCCAGTAGCGTTGTTGTCCTTGCCACATTGTGTGGCTGAGTGTTGTCATGAAGGAAGCAGACACCACTTGAAAGCAGTCCACAGTGACGGTTTTGATGGCGTGTTAAAGCCTAGTAAGTGTTTCGCAATACACTCCCGCATTTATTGTCATTCTTTGTGGGAGGAAGTCAGCCAAAAGGATCCTTTTCCTATCCCAGAAGAATGTAACCATGATTTTTTGGGCCGATAAAGTCTGCTTGGATTTTCATGGTTTTGACGATGATCGGAAGTGATGCCACTCAGAGGATTGTTGTTTGGTCTATTGTGTATAATGACAGATCCAGGTTTCTTCTCCAGTGACAAAATGGTTCAAAAACTCATCTTGTGATACTGCTCCAAAAACGTCAAAGGGTGGCTCATACGTTTTTTCTTGTGCTCTTCTGTCACCATCTACAGTCCTTGACTTTTTTGATAAAATCTTCAGTGAAGACAGTAGGCCACCCATCATTCGTGACATCGTCCCCATACCCTTCTATGAGCTGCCAGTGAATTTCAGCGGGACAAACATTTTTTGCATTCAAAAATCTAATTACAGCACACACTTCACAATTGGTGGGATTATCCATCAACACGGTGTTGAACAATGTTGCATAACCAAACAACTAATGCACGCAGACATTTGAAACATGTGGCTGTGTAGTGGGGGGCCTGCCACCTCACATGAAATTAGTTACCGCCACCATCGGCATGGCGATCAAGATGTGCAAATGGTTCTTACTTATAAATGAGCCTTATATATTGGATCTTATATTACTATAGTAATTGATGAAATCTTGGAATAACAGGTTCAGAAGAACTTAATCTTCTGGAACCATATCTGAACAGAGGTCATTAAGTTTATGTTGACAACGGGTACACTTTGTTTCAGTACCTTTATGAAAGTGGCACTGATGCATGTGCTGTAGTAAAAATAAATAGAAAACACATTCCACAATTCCAGAAAAGGATGAAGAAAGGTAGTTTAACATTCTGTGAAACATAGACATAATGTTGGCTTAGAAGTAGCATGACAAAAGGGATGTTATCATGTCATCAATCGTTTGTAAGACACAAAAGCTACACTCATATTCAAATAAACATAACACTTGTAATCAGGCTATTCAGTTTTTTGTTCTTTTTTATTTCACTATATTTGATACCATGAATTAGATGAATTTGATTCATGAATTACATGAATATTGTATGTTGACATTTTTTGAAAACTTACACATGTTTGTGAAACATGTTTCAGCCACCTCACTGTGCTTCTCAGAGAAACAAGTTTACACTCAGGAGATCCTTGCTATTGTCATTCAGCAACTGATGGAAGTTACACCATTACCTACGTTACTAATGAGAACAGTTATTCAATCATTGTCTCTTTATCCTTGGCTTATTGGTTTTGTTATGAATGTCTTGCAGAGACTTATCTTGAAACAGGTAAAGACAAGAAATGTGTAATTTTTGAGTATTGTAATGTGTGTAAAGTAATTTCTTTTCGACATAAATTTTAATTCTGGTGGTTTCTTGCCTTCAAGCGAAGAAAGAATTTTTGTTTGTTTGGAATCTATAAACAAATAATGAGATCACTATTATTATAATGAGATCACTAGTTATATTGAGTTTTCATTATCATAGAGGAATATGATGCTTTTGAGAGTATTTTTCTGTATATGTCTTTATTACCTTACTAAATTTAAGGGAGGGTCCTGCATAAATTTTAGTTCAGGACCATGTATTTTTAGTATGACCAAGATTGAAGAAAATTCGTTTATAGCTAAAGTTAATGAAATTTTGCTACACTAGTATGTAATTTGTTACAAGATTGTCACAGCGCGCGTACACACACACACACACACACACACACACACAACTTATAAGTGGTAAGTTTAGACAGATGTTATTACATAATTGTAAGAGGTTTTTTGTGTAAAAATATATTTTTGTGATTTTTTGTATATAGTATTTGAATCAGTATGTTAACCAATCATGGAGAAGTGTTTGTTTGGTCATGTCATCTGTGAGGAAAGGTAGTAAAACTCATTACCATAGGTTTAGTGAGTCTACTAGATATTAACGGACTTAATACAAATTATTATAAACAGTATTGTAAAAATTTAAAATATAAAGTGTAAGATAACTTTAAAAACTAGTTTTTTACTTGTTTTACTGTAGGTATGGAGACAGAAAAAAGTGTGGGAAGGATTCATCAAATGTTGCCAAAGAACTAAACCTCAGAGTTTCCAGGTACTGTTACAGTTGCCTGCTCCACAGCTCGCTGATGTTTTGGAAAATTCATCAGACCTTAGGCAGCCTCTCTTGGACCATGTAATGTTGTTTACAGAAAACCAGGTAAATTTAATGATATACTATTAAGAGCTTCTTCTTCACTAGCAAATTAGGCACATGTTACCTTTGGCCTGCTCCACACTGTATCTCATCCTGAGCATGGATGATACTCTTGTTTAAATATCTGACGTTATCCGAGACACTAACTTTTCACTAATTCTTAGGTCTTCCTCTTGGTCATACCCCACCTGGTATGTCTTTGTATAAATTTCTTGCTGTTCTGCAGTCTTCCCTTCTCAGGACATAATCCTACCACATCAGTCTCTGTGTCTTAATGAGGGAGGTAAGGCTTATACCTTTATAAGCTGCATACAGCTCTCTGTTTTTCCTCTGTCTTTCAATCTGTCTGTCTGTCTGTTTTCAATTGGTCTTTCACAAATTGATCCTTTAATTTTTCTCAGAAATTTCTTTCAAATCTGGCCAGCTCTACTGCCAATTAGTTAAAGAGTCCAGGTCTTGTTCCCATATATCAACTAGTTTGATTAAAGCCTATATATATTGTCACCAGACAAAAGGCTTGTCATATGACAAATGGTGCCAATCGTACAACTCTTCGTTATTTTGGTGACCCTAAAAAGGGCCGTGTGGCGAAAACACTGCGATGTTTGTTCTGCCCGAGCCGCGCTGAGATGGTCGGCGGCTGTGCCCGCTGTTCATGGCGTACTGCAATCCTCCTCTTCTTTCGGCATCCATGTGTAGAGTCCACTGCCGGCCCAGCGAAGTCCATCGCTGGTGCGTTACAGGGCGAAGAATTCGAAGAACTCCGTTCTACACTTTGACTGTTCCTTCCAGCTGGCTCTGCGTCGATCTTGTCCGATAGAGGAGAAGAGATGAAGTGCGTCCGATGGCGTGGTGATGGAGTGCGCCAAAAAATTGTAGCGGCGCTCTTTTTATGCCCTGACCGGGATCACTGATTGGCTCGCTCCGAACACGTCAGGTGTCACGTCTCGGTTGCTGATCCCTGATTGGCTTGCTGTGTATTCGTCAGGTGTCACGCGCCGTCAGGAGTTCGCGGCGACCTCTCGGTTGGTACCGGGGAGCAGATGTTTCCCTCGCTGCTGTCACAACTCCTCTGGGTCTGGAATGCTCTCCGGTAGTCAGCCTACTGGTCTTCTCCGGATCCTCTGGGTGAAGCTGTTGGGGGCCATGTTGGTTTGTGTGCCGGCTGGTAGGTCGCTGGCATGGTCTTATCGTGCATCCGCAAGATGATCGGGCCCCATGTTGGGCGCCCCTTGTCACCGGACAGAAGGCTTCTCTCATGACAAATGGCGCCAATTGTACAACTCTTTGTTATTTTGGTGACCTGAAAAAAGGCCGTCTGGTGAAAATGCTGTGATGTTTGTTCCACCTGAGCCGCGTTGAGATGGTTGGTGGCTGCGCCCGCTGTTCATGGCGTAGCAGTCCTCATCTTCTTTCGGCATCGGTGTGTAGAGTCCGCTGCCGGCCCAGCGAAGTCCCATCGCTGGTGTGGCTCCGTTCTATTCTTCGGCTGTTCCTACCAGCTGGCTCCGCATTGATGTCGTCCGACAGAGGAGAGGAGATGAAGTGTGTCTGATGGCGTGGCGATGGAGTGCAGAAAAAATTCTAGCGGCACTCTTTTTATGCTCTGCCCGGGATCGCCGATTGCCTCGCTCCGCACACGTCAGGTGTCACGTCTCGGCTGCTGATCCCTGATTGGCTCGCTGCGTATTCATCAGATGTCACGTGCCACCAGGTGTTAGCGGCTGGTGCCGGGGAGCAGATGTTTTTACCTCGACGCCATCACAATATATATATTTATTAAATTTAGTCACATGGCTTATTAATCGGCTGCTCAGAATTTTTATTTAGGGCAAAATATACATTGTTCCCCACCACAATTCTTCTTCCAACTTCCTCCATCTCATCATGGTCTTTGTTGATAGAGGAGCCAAGAAACTAGATGCTAGTGACTGGCTCAAAGGAGTAGTCACCAAACACATAATGCTGCTGGTATTGCACCTGCCTCTTCCTCCATAGTACCAGGACCTTGCTCTCCCTTCATTTATATGGAGTCCTACGTTACAAGCTTCTTTATCTATTTTCAGAAAGAGTTCTTTAACGCTTAGTAGAGATCTACCAATAGCATCCACATTGTCCAAGTATGCAAATGTCTGCTTCAGCAGCTTTGATTGTGGGCAGAAGCGATATTAAATAAGAGAGGGACCCATGGATCATTCTGCTGTACTCCAGCCTCTAAACACTGAATGGATCAAACACTGCTCTTCTCTCTACAACTTGATACTGTAATTGCTTACCTAACAAGCCTTATCAGTTTATATGGGACACCGAGCCCTTCCATTGCTATATAGAGCTTGTCTCTCAATATGGTGTTGTATGCAGCCCTAATTCTATAAAAAACCAGATATTTTTATCTTATTCTTTCATCTTTTCATACGTCTGCTTCAGTGAAAATATTTGGTCTATTGTTGACTTGTTACTACAGAGGCCTCCTTGGTAGTCCCCAAGCTGTCTTTCAACATGTGGAATCAACCTGTTATTGCGTGGAATGGAAATATGGAAAGTTCTTGTAAGCAGTGTTGAGGACAGAGATGCCCTGACAGTTGCTACGGACTAAATGGTCTTCTATCCTTTTATATATAGTACTATGACAATTACGTAATGCTCTTGAAAAATAAAGAGCATACTTTCTACACATTTCTTGACTAGTCCAGTGTGCAGTGTCTGTGTAAAGGCCATCCACTCCTGTAGCACTCCATACTGTTCGAGATCTCATGTAAATACGCAAATTATACCGGTACATGGCCAGGAGTATGGAAAATTATTCTGGAACATCTGTGGGATCTATATAAGTGTCTATGGCCAGCATAGAAGTTAGTTACACCTGGTGATGTAGAGTGTGGATCAAGTGATTTTTGTGGATTACTGGAAAGTGATTATTGTGTTATAATTAGTGCGGAACTCTATTAGTTGACATTATTATTGCGTCCGGACAAATTTAACTTGAATTATTGTATGAGAGGATCTTCTTGATTTCAAATTGTTATTTTAGACTAATTAAAGCTGGAAATTAGTGACTTCATTGGTGTCTGTATTTTGTTTCCACTGAACAAACAACGATCCATGAGACAGTTGTAACAGTAGGCACTTGGAAATACCTCATCCTCACAGACTTGTGCTACCAGGTTTTGAACTTCTTTTGCAGTTCACTTCCAGCAGCATTAAATATTCAGCAGGCAACTAATCCACACCAGGTGTCTAATTATTCCTGAATGTAGGAATTATGTGTTCAGTATTCTCAAGATAGTCACCTCCAACTTCATTATTGTGCTACTGCCACTGGTCTTCCTTCACTTCAGTATCTTCTTCTGGATCATTTTATATGGGTAAATTTCCTGTAGTCATACACACACACACACACACAATACAGATATTCATATCATTTGTGTTATGTATTTGTAGTTAAAGATTCAGTTATTATGTTTATTTGAAGTGAAAACGTATATATGAAGTCAGTATTTTGTAGTGTATAGTGTTAATTACACGAGTAATAATAATTAATATCATATATTGTTTCGGGTGTGTGTTTGTGTAGTATGATATGTTATGTGTGTTTTTTATTCATTGATACACATTGATATGTTATGTCTTACAGAGGGCTCATATACCACAGTCTGTTATGGATGTTTTGGTTGGACCAAATAAAACAGAGTTTCAAGAATTTAGTGTGAAAACTGAACCTGTAAGTAATAACTGATTCAATAAAATGTGATTATTTTATGTTAGTTATTTGAGCAATAGGTTTTTTGGAATGAAATTAGCAATTTTAGTAAGATTGAAATTTGCAGGCATATTTATTTTCACAGTAATGAACACAGAAAAAACTTGTGGCTTAAACAGATTGTGGCCAGATCCCACAGGCTTTCAAATATGAAAGCAAAAACAAGTGGTTTTGGAAATTAAGAAGTGGGAACATACTGTATTACAAAGTGTACGCTAATTATCACCATTACCATCTGGACTGTCCTTGTGACACCATTCTGTAGGTGCTTGCCACTTTAAATGCTGCTCTGTGCTGAAATCTCTCTATCATTTCTCTATATTGTTTCATCCTTAATACACCAAACTATATTGGTGTTCCATGTCACTCGGGAGTTTGCTCTTTTTGCACTGTGGACCACAATGCTCAGCATTACTGTAATAGCATTTCCTCTCCTTTCTTGATAGGTATGTGCTCTCCATAGCTACCAGAATCATCCAGAATGAGGACTAATTGCTTTGACTGGCACTGTATGAACCTCATACAATTGTAATCTTTTCTCTTTCCTTGTGCACCTCCATCTGTGTCCTTACAAAATAACACCAGGTAATTCTAATTGATGTTTCTCATTGATCCTCGGGTGAATTTATACGTAGATATTACTTTGTTCAGGCTATAAGCTCCATCACATCCCCTGCTTTAACAAATAACTTCCCAGTGAAGGTCGATGAAACCTCCACCAGCTGTGCCCTCAGCAGATTCATCAAAGAGGACATTGTACAGGGTTGGAATCAGGTTGGGTATTACACAGCTGCTGCTGTCACTGTCAGTTTCTCTTTTACTTTTTCTGATTAATGATCACTTTTTCACAACTAACAGCTTATGTTAACCAGATGTCTTATGTATCTCTTATTTGGAGTTAATTGATGACAGTTTCCTATGTCACTATCTTGAACATTTTTTTGCATTAAGTATTACAGAGGTGAGCCATTTCTTATTGCATTCTGTCATATCCGTTTTAATTGCTTCCAAGCCTTGTGTACCGTTCCTCTAACTGAACAGGTTTTCTGATTTTCCTATGCCTCTCTACAATACTATTACGAGCCTACTCCTTATCAGCCCATCATACAGCTTGCATAAGGTATTAAGTAAACATGTTGGCCTATATTCTGATGGGGTATCCATATGATCTTCTTTGTTTGATATTAAGATTTGTCTTGCTAGCTTCCAGGACTGTAAGAGCTCTTGCTTCCGCAGCAGGATATTTTCAGTGTCCAGGATCAGTTTGGACACTATTCTCCCTGTCTCCTTTACTACTTTTGGCACCTTCTAATACATTAGTTTGGCAGATCTGTGACAGGAAAAGGTAGCTTGCTATCTCTTTCTTCTCCCCTTGAGCTTAGACTATGGCTTATAGTGTCACTATTTTGTTGCCACCCAACTTCAATTTTGTACCCATATCAGTGGCTCGTCAGGTGACGCAGGTGAAGCGCTGCTTCACCTAAAATAACTTGTGTTTTATGTTTCTTTTTACACAAAATTATTTTCAATTTTTAGTAAATTTTATGTTTAAAAAATATTTTTTTTAAATTAAATTTCGTCTGTATAATAATTAAAATAACATTTACAAGCGATGGAAATAGGTTACAGAAGCTGGACTTCGCTGCAATTACATACTACTCCACATTTAGTAAGCCTAATGATGGCGGAAAGTGCTGAGATCGTAAAGCAGCTTTCTGCACCTTGAAGGCTGCATCAGTTAATATGTCACTAACAACGGTTAGTTTATGACGGTTGCCATGAAAACGTATGCTGTACTTAGCGTTCCTCCACACACATGAAGCAGTGTCGCTGTGCTGTTTCTCAGTGATGTACGTGTATAGTGCTTTACCTATCCAGCGCGTTTGTTTTGTTTGTTGTTCGTTGTGTTTGATCGTGTGTGAAGTTTTTACAGAACGTTTCCTCCATATGATCCGGTATGTGTTTTATTAGAAACGCCATTTTCAAAATGGGATAATGATGATAAGAAAAACTTTTTAAGCTGTGAAAAACCTATGCCTATATTGAAAGTAAATAAAGTTGCAAAAATAAAGGGCAAGGTGTACAATCGCAACTTTAAACAAAATTGATATTCAACATTCAAGTGGTTGTGTGACAGTTATTATTTAAATAAACTTTTTTATATGCCCTCCTTAATTATTAGTGTTAAATCAAGTGCGTGGAATAAGAACAGCTTTGATGATTTCGGTAATGTTACTCATGCTCTTTCCAAACATGAAGGTTCTTCTGAGCACATGTGTTGTACATTGAGTTTTTCAAAACTAAAGAAAAATTTCAGTACTATCGAAGATGCTTTGAAGGAAAATTGTAGGTTGTATATTAAACACTTCAGTGACAACGTTCAGCTTAACAGACGTTTCATGCATCTTCCTATTCGTGCAGTTCTTTACTTGGGTAAACAAGAATTAGCATTTCGCGGTCACCACGAAGATCTACCATCTATTAATCGCGGAAATTTTAAAGAACTGTTAGAAATCTTTGTATCGATAAGCCCTGTAGATATTCAAGAACACTATAAAAAAATCTCACCTGTCTTTGCCAGCAATTCTAAGACTATTCAGAATGAAATAATTGACTGCATTTCACAATATATTGATGAGCACATCACAAAGGAAATAGAAGATAGTACATTTTTTTCAATTCAAGTGGATGATTCCACAGACATTGTCTACAAATCTCAATGTAGCATCATAATTAGATACATTATTCCCGGAGGAAAGCTGGTAGAAAGATTTTTGGAATTTTGTGATGTTAGTTCCAAGTCGGGCTGCCGACACACTGTTTCACGTTGTCTCAAGGTCCCTCGATAAATTTGACTATAAATCAAAACTTATTGCCCAGTGTTTTGATGGTGCAAGCATTATGTCAGGAGAATTAAATGGTCTTCAGGCAAAAATCAAAGAAGTAGTGCCACAAGCGGTTTTTGTTCACTGCATGGCGCATCGTTTGAATTTAGTATTTAGTATTCTGTATACAACCCTCGAAAATTGCACTCGCCCACTCGCCAGTGGCGAGTGGGTTTTGACTGTGAAAAAAAGGAGAAAAGACGAGAGAAAGAATGAAAAATGGAAAAAAGAAGGAGTCTATTAAACCAAAACACGTCATGTTTTTGTTTTAGTAAAGGCGCGTGTTGAAGTCATAGGCCGTCAGTTAGCTGTCACCGTGTGAATTTTATAAACAAAACTGCTCTGTTGGATATAAACATCTTAAAACACGTCGAACAAAATAGTGTTGCTGAGAGAGGGGAGCGGAAATTTCACGCCGTTCTGCGCGGGCCGCCGGCCGCTGGCCTTTGTCACTCCTTCCAAGTTGTACAGTCTGCTAATTATTGTTGAGTTGACCGGATGTGTTACGCATGTGATTTATTGTTTCGTGTACTAAGAGTATTCTCAATTTCTAAGATCGTGTTCAGCGTGTATTTTATTTTTTGTGTGTTATTTTATTCATAATGAAACAGATTAAACTTAATTATTTCTTTAAAAAAGGTTCTACTGTCAGTACGACGACGCCTAGTGAGTCTGCGAGTGCGACGTCTACTGCTAGAGATGTAAGTGCCGGGCCTAGTAGGGAAACTGAAATGCCTACTGTGGAAAACGCGAGTTCTAGTGGACTTAGGCCTACTCACGGTTCCTCTGGGAAACGAAAATTTCAAAGAGCTTGGTTGGATATCTTCCCCTGGCTGGCTTACGATTCAGACCGCGCAAAATGTACTATATGCGCTAAATACCCTCAAAATAGTGACCCAAAATGGGTAGCAGGATTTTCTGGTTCCATGAAAAAGGAAACTTTAGTGTTTCATGATAAAAGCCTAGTACATATGGACAATTTAAAGCAGTTTGAAGTAGAGTCAGAACCAGGAAAAGCTCCTCTTGCCAAATGTATTAAGAAAATAGAGTCTCCTATGTTTGAGCATCTAACAACTTTATTCAACATAGCCTATTTTATAGGCATCAATGAAAAACCATTTACCGACTTCCCTAAGCAAGTTGCCCTTGCAACTAAATTAGGTGTAAATGTGGAGACAAAACAATATGTAAACGATAAAAACTGCCAAGTTTTCATTAATTTTATTGCTAAACAGTTACAAGAAGATGTGGTTCAAAAATTAAAAAATGCTCAGTGTTTCAGTATTTTGATTGATGGTTCCACGGACCGAAGTGCTGAGGAACATGTGATTGTTTATGCTCGTTATGTGTGTGAAGGGGAGATAAGTGAAGACCTTTTAGGCCTTGTGCCTCTCGAGAGCGGTAGGGCAGAGTCGTATTTCACTGCTGTTATTGGGCTCTTGGATAACTTAGGGCTTGATTGGAGAAGAGAAAAGTACATGGTTAGTGTGGGAACTGACGGGGCATTGTCTATGATTGGCTCAAAGTCAGGTTTCGTACTTCGTTTGAAAGAAGAAGCTCCGCATTTAATTAGCATTCACTGCGCCGCGCATCGTCTACAATTGGCCATACTTGATGCTGCCAGTTCCATCCCTTACCTAGAAAAGCTTGACGAAACTGTGAAGAACATATACAAATTTTACAAACGATCCTCAAAACGCCTCCATGAGCTTAAAAACACCGCGAAAACTTTAGAAAGTGAGATAGTAAAACTCAGAAATATTCACAATGTACGGTGGCTATGTAGTAAATCTGATGCTTTGAAAGCTTTGCGGCGTGATCTCGTACCTCTGGTCATCCATCTTGAGGATATAACGAACCGGAAAGCTACAACAGGAGAAGCTACGGATGCAGCTAGAGCAAAAGGCTATCTAAAAATCCTTACATCATACAAGTTTGTAAAAACATTAAACTTTTTGATTGACCTGTATGGGAAACTAGAGCCATTTTGTAAAGTTTTACAGTTGAAACAGTTACTGGTCTCACAGGTACGATCGTCAATGATGGTAACGGTGGAAATGGTTCAGTTCTTGCTTTCATCTGAAGGATCCAGTGTGAAACAATTCCTTTCTGACACTTCAGACTCAGAGAAACTGAATTGCTCAAAATACAAAGGCGACCAAGGAATTGTTCTCACAAACACGTCTCAAGGGGAGGAAGAATACAAATCAATCCGTAATAAGCTGATCGAAAGAACAGTTCATTACTTGAAGTGCCGTCTTGATACACTTGAGACTGTAGTAGGCACCAAATGCCACGTTCTGGATTTCTTGTGCCTTCCTCAAGATGACACCCTAACTGCATATGGCAATGAGGAGATTCTTCAATTGGCGCATGTTTTTATTACTGGTGATATAAATGAGGATGTTTTGCTATCGGAATGGCTTCAATTAAAAATGATGGTTAAAGAAGAGCAAATAACTTCAAAAGGACTGGGTTAGCTATTAAAAACTCTGTACAAGTTTCCTGAGCGTTTTGGTGAGCTAAAGGAAGTATTTTATGGCGTTGCATGCATGGCAGTAACAACAGCATCTTGTGAACGGGGATTTAGCTTCTTTAACACGATAAAAGTGAAACAGAGACTTTCCCTGGACATCACTTCATTAGGAGATCTAATGCAGCTGGCAGTAAATGGACCACCCTTAGAAGATTTCAACCCTGGTGTAGCAATAGACAAATGGTATTTCTCGTCGGGACTTCGCCATGTGAGTGGCCACAAGAGGAAACACTCAGCCTAGTCCAGTTTGATTATTTTTAATCAATTATTTTTCATCTTCAGCTCGATAAGGGACTATGAGAATATAAACTGGGCTAATGAATAATGTAGCGGTACATGCTAAATATTAAATAATAAAGTTTTATTCCCCCCCCCCCCCCCCCCCCCCCCCGAGAAACGGTATCTGGCGAGTGGGAAACGCCAACAATTTACGAGGTTTGCTGTATATAACGAGTGGGATTCATTAAAAGAAGTATTCACTAAAATTGTGAACAATTCAAATTATGATCAAACATCAATTAGGCAAAGTGATGGCTTCTTAAATAAATTTAACAAGTTTGAATTTATGCTTTTGGTTGTCGTTTTTAACTATATTTTTGGAGCCACAGATGTTCTCTTCGATGTGCTACAAAAGAAGTCATTTGACATTAATTTCTGTATCTCGCAAGTTAAAAATACGCAAACACTCATAAATAGCAGAAGAACTGATGCTGCATTTATGAAAATTTTCGATTTAGCTGCTTCAAAAACAACAGTTCCAACTGAATACCATGAGTGGCAGAAGAGAATTACACTCACACGAGATCAACTTTTTTAAAAATACAAAATTCTGTATTATGAAATTTTAGGTAACCTTTCAGTACAAATACCCACACGTTTTAATGATATGGAAAAGCTTCAGTTTTTTACATTAATGGATACTTCAAAGTTCGTAACGTATTCTGAAAACTTTCCCACGGATGCATTAAGTAACTGAAAGGTGTGCTACCCTAATCTGTTAAGATAGAAATGTGCTACCCTAACCGATTTCCAAAGACTGAAAAACGAATTACAGCTTATTTATGAGGAGATAAGGAATACAGACAAATGGAACCACTAAATTTTATGGAACTTTGAGCTGACAACAGGAACATCTTTAAAGAAGCTTACAAACTGTTTTGTTTAATAGTAACTATTCCATCCACTAGCATTTCCGTAGAACGAAGTTTTTCTTGTTTAAAAAGAATAAAATCGTACCTGCGCAATACAATGACAGAGGACAGACTTACTAACTTGTCAAAAATGTTCATAGAAAAGGAACTGTTAAACGAATTAATTAATGTACAACCATTTTATGACGACATAATCGACAAGTTTGCTTATTTGAAAGAGAGGAGAATTGACCTTGTGTTCAAGAAATAAATTGCAAGCCTGTAAGTACTTACTACTTTTAACTACTTTATTTGTAAATTTTATTAACATACTTTTGTCTCCATATGTTATTCATGATTCCAAAACAGGAAGAAACATATTCACATAATTTATGGGGGGGGGGGACCTGCCACCGATTCTGCTTCACCAATCCTCGAAGCCACAAGCTGTCACTGACCCATATCGCATGTGTCATGTTCATGGTCACTGGATAACCCTTGCCAACTTTTTCAAGTAATTAATTAGCTTACAGATTTATTCTGTATGTTCCTTATATTCCTTTATTACCTTATATTCCTTGCTTAACTCTGACAACACTGAGCTCCGATTATTGTAGGGTAGCTATCTAGTTAACATTCACCTTGTTTGTTTGTACTTTATTCTTTACTTTCCATTCCTGTGGTCCACCAGTTCGGCATCTTCCTGGGTTGCATTTCTTTCCTTTATGCTGTTACATAACTCTCTATCAGTACTTTAATGAATCTTTCCACCCCACTGCCCACCTCTGTTTCTGTTTACAAATTAAATTTCTTATCCACTAAGCGAATTATATAATTGAATGTTTCCATGTATCTGTCACTTGCTACAACTACACTATTACAATTACACCCTTTATAACTGGTTTAGTCACATTACCATTTTCTAAGTTATTCCAGATAGTGTCCCTGTAGCCATTCCTTATCTAGGTGTTTCAAGCCACTTTAGCAATATCAAAATCTGCATTGTGTAGGACAGTCAGTTGACACTGGACTGTATTGTTACCCCCCTCACACTCACTCTGTCACTCACACACTCGCTCACACTTGTATAGTACAGCATATAACGGTAAAAATTAAAAATATTGACAGATACGCAAACTTACCCCGACTCTGACGAACTTTTTTACGGACATACCTTAAAACACAATCAGAAGATTCCAAACAGCCCTCAAGGTCGCCACCAACATTTGGAAAAGGAAATGTGGAAACCTTTTTACACTATTCCCATTAAAAACACTTGAGTTAATTTAAATCCCTTAAATAAAAAATCTCACAGGTTTGATTAGGCGAGTTTTGGGCACAGAAAATAGGTTAGGTTTGGCGTAATAACTACTCTAACACATGGTTATGTTAGTAAACAAATATTATTTTATTTTAATCAAAAGTTTTTCTTTCTATAATACTATTAACAATTATACAATATAGAAATTCCCCATGTAAGTTTTATATCTACAAACCAGTACTTTATCTTTTAGTTTTCCTTTCTCCCCTTTTTTCTCACACACACTCTCTCACTCTTTATACGTATCTTTTTAATCCCCGTTTATTTATTGAGCTAATTAATTATTTAGTTCAAATTATATCAACTATGCTTCCCTTTTGGCCGGTTAAATTAGTTTTTTTCACTGTACTTAGCTGTATGAGGTCCCCGGTATTGCATACTATGTCGGTGCAGTCTTCTTCACTTAACTACCACTGTTTTTATTAACTTCACTCATTTTATAAAACTGTTAATACGGTTGAAAAAACTGTTTACTGTTGTTTTACATTATAATATACTCCTTGGTAGGCCGGCTTTAACATTTTCGGCCTACCAGAAACTCACCCGAGGCTACGGTTAGAATTACGTCTGTACTGTTTTCTGGTTAACTGGCGACTGGGCGATCTGCGTACGCTATCCGCTCTTTGTGTATCGACCACGTGGCTCCAACTGATGCCCACCCGTTTCCTGCCTTCAAGTATCAAAGATTCTAGATGTCTCTAGAATGCGGAAGTTCGTTTTACATTAAAACACGTGGTGAATTTGTTAGTCACCTATAGCCGTGGACAATTGCGTCTCAAGCCACATGCCTGGTCTGTGACTCACCTATGCTTTGTTATGTCTTCCCACACAATATGTTTTATTAAAATTATTCCATAAAATGGTTAATTACTGAAAATTATTAAAAAATGGTTCTACCCTTTTTGTCCCATTACAAGCATTGTATTGTTCTGTTGCTTTGTTTCTAAAAATAAATGGTGTATGTTCCTGTTTTGTTGTTTCACAGGCTTCACCATCAGCAGAACTTCAAATTGATATTAAAGAAGAGCCAGTAGATGATACTTATGAACCTGCACCGCCAGGAATGGAATGACAAACATCTTATGGTCAGCCATCGGCAGTAGGGAAATGAATGACATTATCATGGACACAACAGTGGGAAAATGAAAACACTTTGTTTTAAAATGTGCAGTTACATTTTCCAGTGATTTTACGTGTTTGTGATCATCTGTTGCAGGTCCAGATGGAACCACGTGCGCGTGCGCGCACGCACACACACACACATACACACACACACAGAGTTCATGATTCATTGTAAAATTTGAAATTTGGAAGATGTGTTGAGTACACAGTTTAAATTCAAACATTTACTTGATTAGTTAAAAATATGAAGTTTTGGAGTGCAGAATTTATGAAATAAGTGTATGTGTATTTGAATACATTTGTGAATTTAATTTGAAAGAACATAATTATCCATTTTAGTAGAAAGATCATGTTATTTTAATCAATAAGTGTATTCCTTTTTGTCTTTTTATAAGAAAATAAACCCACTGTATCAGATATTTAAACTGTGTGTGTATGTAAGAAAAATTTGTGTATGTAATAAAAAAAATTAACCAATTTCAACAACTTTGCGAAATACAAATATTTCTGTAAAACAAGTATTTATATATCCAAGGCACATATTTTGTACAAATTTGTGAAAAAATATTAAATGTCTTTAAATATAAAGTGTTTATGATAATATAAAATGTGTTGTTTAATATGTAGTGTTGACTATCAAATAAGATAGGTCTAACACTCCTTGACAACGGTGTAAAAATGTATTATGTAACATCATATTATGTATTTTATTTCATTATTGTGTATATTAATAAAATTGCTGCTGTTTAATTACTATTTAAACAATACAATACTAGATGGAATTACAGAATTGTGTTAAACAGTTATTGGCATGTATGTGTGACATGCATATGACGTGTACACACGCACAAGCTGCTTGTGTGTCTGTGTTTATTTATGAACAATTAATTGTGTGCGTATGTGTGATTACTTATTTATTATTAATGTACAGTGCCAAAGTGGAGCAGATGAGCTGACTAAATATATTCAAGTTTACACTGAATATAAACTAGAAATATGAACTTGTGACTACATATGACACGATACCACATGTCTGTTGAAATGGTGAACAGTATGGGTTCAACAGTCATAGAAAAATTAATCAAAAAGCATAATTATGAAATCTGGTGCCACTTTTGCCACTGTTTTTTTTCCACTGAAGCTACAAACTCCTGTATACACTAAAAACCAACAGAAGCCTGTAAATTGTCAATGTAAATGCAAGCAGACAAACTAGAAGTGACGAACACAAAATGTATGGTTATTAATATTTTGGTTTGCCAGACTATCAGGCCGTGATCCCATGTTAATAGATGTTAACAGCTACAGTACTGTGGTTCACTGACTGTTAGATCTGTGTCAGTGTTCAGTCCTCAAGCACTGAAGATGGCCGATGATGGAGTGGCCAAAATGTTTGGATCAATTAACATCGGACCATGGCCTAATAGCCTGACAAACCAAAATATTAATAACTATGATGCCGGCCATGAAAGCCTTAGACAACAATAAAATTTATAGGCATTGGGGGTTTGGTGTCAAACTAGAAGTGTTAAATTTCATTAAAACTGTTGATACAATGTTTGTAGCTAATAATGTTAGTTGTTTACAGAATAAGTGTTTCTGTCCAGATAATGTAGTCAAGATAACTTCTAGCATCTAAGCAATTGTTTAGAGACTCTTGTGGGCAAAGTTGAGTACTTTCAACATATTTACTGGGTTGAGGGTACTAGAAGTCGCCACATACCTGCACCGGTTGTTAAAACCAGGAAAAGGTTTAAAAGTGACAGTGACCGCTGTCAACATTTGTCTCTGACATGTCTATTGTTATAGGCTTTGCTGGGTTTTCCACATAAATGCATTTGGCTACTTCTAGTGGTTAAGAGACATTTTTCATACATTCATTGGTTAGTGTTGTGCCCACCCCATACAGTGGTTTCAGATAAATTTTTTGCACATTCATTGGTTAGTGGTAGTGTTTTGCACATTCATTGAAATGGAGTACAAAAGAGTTCATTATTTTCAGTGTTCCATTAAAAAAAAGGTTTCAGGAAATGTGTTTGTGATTGGAATCTTCTTCCATATTCAGTACAATGTGTAAAGTGTGATGGTAATATGTTAATAAATGTGAAAGAACAAAGAAACTTAAACTTCATATACGGTAGATGGATTACAGAGCTATAAAAAAACATATGTGATAACACTTATTTTGGAATAGCGCATATTCCTCTCTCATCTATATTGTGTGTTTTAGTTGCTTGGATTTTGAAATATCCAATTTCAGTCATTCCAAGAGAGATCAGCATAAACTGGAAAATTACTTAACGAGTTCAGGGAGATCTGTACTGTCTGGCTGATGGAGAACAGCTAAAAAATTGCCCGCCCAGGAGATATTGTAGAAATTGATGAAAGTGCATTCGGTAGAAGGAAGTACAACAGGGACTGAATAACCAAAACTTGGTGCAGACACATTAAATTGTGTAATTTTAGTTAATGTATAACCAAGCACCGCTATAGTTACAGATATGTTGTGGCGATACAAGTAGAAACACCCAGGGTCGTCACCCACACTTGATAGATGGCATGTTGGAGCCATGTCACATTATCCACAAACAACAGAGATGCTAAAAAAACTACTTACTAGAAGAAGGGGCAGGTGGATCCACGAGCACAAGTTGTCAGGGTCAGGTGACAAATAAAAACGCTTAAGCTAGCATTATTAATGTTATATTATCAGTGATAATGCACACAATACAGTTTACAATAATTGTAAATAATTATTATTATCCTGCATACTTCGAATTTTCCCACAATACTACAAATTTTCCTTTTTAAATATTGTAACGATACAATTAAGCCAAATCTCATACCAGTAATAAAAAAGATAATCTTAATATAAAAGTTACTTCATATGAAATAAAATGTGTAAAAAATGATTAAAATGTAAATACTTTGACATGACGTACAACGATACTACCCAACCCAAGTGATTGAGCCAAAAAACATAAACATAAAGAAGGGAACCACGTAACATACTTATTAAAATGTAGATATTTTGACATGATTGAGCCGACAACCCAAACATACTTAAGAAAATGTGATTGACAAAACAATGATGGACATAGAACTAAAGGAGGACCAAACCAAGATGAAGAAAGAAGATGAAGATTATTGAAGAAGAAGAAGAGGAAGAATGAAGAGGAGACAGATAAAACCCAAGGGGAAACTAACACACATATATAAAAGGGAAAGATTGTATGTTAAAGATAGAATACGGTCAATAAACCTTAAATAATTATATATTAATGAAACCAATGTTATTATTATTATTGATTTAACATATGTAACCATTTTTAAGACAATACAATTATAAAGCAAAGTAGTATAGGAAGAGTACATTAACCCTGTCAGAAAGGTTAGATTCAACCAAAACACAACTAGCCTAATATTGTTTATAGTAAACATAATACTAGAACAAAATAGTGAGAAATGGTAGGAAAAAGTATAGGGGTTACCCATTAAATAACACTAATTGCAAAACAGTGAACCAAAGTGAAGTGTTTTAGTGAAGTGTTAATGCCCTATAAAATAGTGAAGGTGAAACATTCAAATTAGAATGCTAAGGAAATAGACACTCTTTAAAACATTGATAAACCACCAATGATTAGAGTGGAATTATAATTAATTGTATACCTAGAAGTAATTAAAAATAGTATTTAAAATTAATATAAGGAAAGCATGTGACATATCAGGGAGAAAGCCCAGTACCATAACTTGTGTTAACATGGCATGATAGGATAGAAGTAAAGTTTGTTATTAAAGATTACATTTATAAAGAATACAACACCCCATGTTGAAAGGGGAATCAACCTTAATAATATTAGAGAAGGTGACAATGTTTATCACCATACTTTATAAGACAAGATAGAAATCAATGTTAGTACTAAGAATAATTTATGATTTATAAAGAATAGTTGATTCAATGTTAAAGAAGGAATATGACTGAAAAGGGACTTACAGTCCATAAACCTAACTATTATATTTTAAATGAAAAGTAATGAAAATTTATGTTGAATAATAATTAAAACACAAACAAATAAGTGAAGCCCATCAGGCTGAATTCAGAATGTAATTTAAAAGGGAAATACACTAGAAAACAATCATGGCTGTTTGTAACTAGGAAAACAGTTAACTGTCAAGAACATTTCAAATGCAAATTGTATCAATTTCACAAAAAATCTTACTAATCTAAGAACAGTGAATGGACAATGATTGTATATCAGTTATTTCTACACAGAAATATTATTGTAATAATTTAATTCAAGAAAGATATGTTATTTTTTAAATGTCAACTAATTAAACTATAGTTAAAGTGTAACAAAATATGACCTTATGAGGTATCATTGTAAACTTTGAAAGGAAAGAAAAATAATAGTGATGTCATTTATTATCCCAAAGGAAGTATAAGGGAATAAAATCATTGGGAAAATACTTAATAAATTTGAATAAAAATTCAAATATCTCTAACAATGTAAGTAAAGAGTAATTAAACAAGCATGGAATTATTTGTTACTATGACAACGAGTCATTTGAGGCTTATTTTTCCGTTAAATTATACAGACGCTGAAGAAACGAAGCGTGGGTACGCCACACAAGAAATTGGACAAACTAAAACTTTAATTTAAACAGTTATAACAAGTCAACTAGTGAATTCAAATGATCCCATGTGAAGAGACGTCGATCTGTACAGAATTAATGATGACCAGGAACGAAATTGAACAAACTAATTAAAGAAAAAAAACCAGACCAGTTTGAAGAAGACGCTGGAAGCCTACAACCAGCCCAAATTCGAAAAATACACGCCTACCCATGATGACCCTCCAACGTGAGACGAACTGATAAGTACCGAATAATTTCTTACTCCTAAAACCCCAAATCACTTAAATTATTTTCAAATGATAAAATTTCTCACTATTTAAAAGTAGTATTTTCTTTCAAAGGTAAAGGCATAATTTACTTATATTAAAAACCATTTATAAAGATAACCTTATTTGTAAACATAATTACTGTAACAGAAATACGACACTACGGAACAAATTGTACAAACACATTATAAATCCTAAGTACCTATAAGGTATAATAGTGTACTTTCTTTTCATGTAATCAACGTTTATGTCTATTTTCATGATCAAAAGAACTCCAGATTTTAAAAACATAGTAATTTGTTGACATAACGGAACGATAGTGTTTTAAAATCGAAATTTGCCAACCTTGAGATGTTTATGTTTCACGCTCTAAGCCGGGGCATAATATTATAATCCGTTTATGATTCAATTGTCATATTTATTAATAATTAAATTTGTATTAAAAGATACAGTACAACACAATATTCTCTTGTTATTTCATAGGATTTATTTTTGTAAAATATATGTGTGTTAGCGAAGTAGTAAGTGTCAGCCAACTAGCGCTTGTTACGAGTGGCCGAGTCGACAACCTGTGTAGCAGCGGGAATAATTCGAACGCCACAGCTGTCCATGCTAATACCACATATTACTTTAAAAATTAAATGTTTTAATTGTTTTAATAAAAACAATTTGGCGCCACCCGGGAATCGTAATCCCTATGAATTGACAGGTAGGTTGTACTGGTGACATTGACAACGCTACGGACTCCAGTAGTGACGTCGATTTATGTAACAACCAGTGTGAGGCAAACACACTACAATCACACTAATACACCATATAAACAAGTGTGATACATTTTAACAGGTACGACCCCTATTTATTGTTACATATTGGCGACCAGCAACGTGTGGCTGGTAAGAATAACTAGCGGCGATCATGAATAGACACGGGATGGTTACGAGACGCAAAGGGAAGGAAACACCAAACCAAGAAGGAAACCCAGAAGAAGTGGAGGAAGTCGAGGAAGTGGAAATGGAGGAAACGACTGGAGAATTGTCAGAAGAAAACTCACAGGAGGACCAAGTGGAAAATCCAAATCCACCTGAACCTGAACCGGAAATAGAAGCAGAAGTCAGGGTAAATAACCAACCAATAAAACCAACAGAAGAAACGAATTTAGATAGCATGATGAAGTTCATGATGGAACAATTCGGACAAATGAATAAAGAGAGAAGACAAGACAAGGAGGAGAGAAGACGAGATAAGGAAGAATTGTTTAGAAAATTGGACTCATTACGTAGTAATTTCAAGCCAAGGAATGAAACACTAGACAGCACTCCTGAAAGTATCAAAGAAACGTTAAATGAGAACATGGAACCGGGGAATCAGAAAATAACACAGAAGGAGATGGTCAAGGAACTGGAGGAGAGGCACAAAGAACCACAAATAGATGGAAACAGTCGTATGAAAAAGAATCAAATCATTAAGAAGATTAAGAAAACAGAGGAACTGAGAAAGGTATATAAGAGGAAACTCATCAAAACACGAGAAGAAGTGGAGATGATGAAAAACGGACTAACCAATGTGTTCAGCGTACCAATGACCAACCATGCTGAAAGGATGAATTTTATGGAGTGCAGGAGAACTCTAAAAGAAATTTTAGAAGGAATAAAATACCAACCAGTGAGAAGAAACTGGAGAGAAGCAAGACCTGAATGGAGAATACCCAAATTAAAAGGATTCCACAACCAACCAGTGGATGAAATTTTCAGCAAATCTATACTTAAATGGAAATTACAAGCAATAGAAATGACTGACAACAAAACAGATTATAACCAATCAAGAAGGTCAATAAAATACTGGAGCACACCAGAAATGGAGATACCAAATAAAAAAGCAAAAATAACATTGATAAGAGAGACACAATTAACGTCTCTGATTAATGGACAAAGTGATCAAATGTTTGAGGTAAACATAAATACCACAGAACATAGGGTATTAAAGGAATTATGGTACAAGACGGAGGAGACCTATTTCACCAGTAAGAAAACAGTTCTACACGCCAGAGTTATCCGAACCATAAGGGCAGAGGAACTGATGGACCATGGGTAAACTACGAATTAAATGAGAGAAAAAAAAATAATAAACCATAATTAATAAATAAATCTAATCATGTCATCCAGAATAAGTGTGTCTACCAAGCACTTGAAGGAGTAGAGGTGCCTAACAACAAAGAGTCGAACAAGAGAAGGAAATAATAAAGGAAAGAAAAGGAGAAGTCAACTCAACAAATATAAATAACAAGGTCCCGTGTATAACAATATGAATAAACAATTATGTATATCATAATAAACCGTATATCATCACAAGAGACAATGGTAATAATACTTACCAAATCAGTAATATCAATACAAAGAAAATCAAGGGAGTTTACAATCAAACTTCAATAAAAAAGTTTTACGAGGAAGAATAAAACCATTGTGAAATGAAACAAATTTCAAAATTCCAAAAGAGATTGTAAGAGCAGCTTACTCAAATATTTAGATGATGTATGCGGAACAATAAAAAGTTTTAATGAAAAAAAAACAAACAAAGGAAACAGTTACACAAATTCCTTTCAATTTAAATCAGTTTAAAATATAACAAAAAATTGAAATATGAAGTATGAAGTAAAAAGTGAGATAATCAGGAATAAGTTACACACATTCCTATGTAATAAAAATGTAAGAAGCACAAACTTACAATTATAATTAAAAACAAAAAATAGCTAAAAAGGAATACGCTACAAACATTCCTTTAAGGTAAGACCATTAACTTACCAAAGAATTATCAAAAATGATGTTGAATACAGAATAAAATAAACAAAAATAAAATCAAGTTCTAATTACTGAGATAAATACTTGAAATTATACTGAATCAAAAGTATTATAAGAAAAAATAAATAAAATTTTACCTGGTACAAGGAGAGAGAGGGAAATTGTATATAAAACAAATATACAAATATGGCTAAAGCAGAATCCTGCTAAATGACTAAGAAAAAAAAAAAAAAAAAATGTCTAAGACAATTAAAATGATCACATCGAGCATTGAAAACAAAATAATGAAAAGTGAGATATGATGAAATTAACATATGAATAAAGATAAAATTTCTCAATATAGTATATGAGTAGATGATAGTGTATAGTTAAGGTATAGCGGAAGGAAGAATGAGTAGTAAGGATAAAGTGATCTAAAGCCAAACCACAAGGTGGACAATCCCAATTATATTATTATATTGTTATTATTATTAAGTCACAAGTTGACAAGGATTTAAGATTGACTGTTGAAAAGTCCAGCAATCTATGTGAACTGAGTAGAGAAGATGAGCCTCTAGTCTCAGAAAAATGAGTAGTAATGGGAGAAACCAGCTACTATATAAAGTTAGGGAAATAAAATTTGTGTATGAGGGAATATGCACCAATGGAAATAAATAAAAACAGATCCAAATAAAATGGAGTGAATTAAGTAAGAAGAGAAATGGAGAATGGAAAAACAAACAAGGAAGAGAAGGAAAAAAGTTATCTGTAACTGATAATTTCATAAAACACTATGCTAGTATTTTATTAAAATGATCAATTTTAGAGGAGAGGCATTATGTAACGATACAATTAAGCCAAATCTCATACCAGTAATAAAAAAGATAATTCTTAATATAAAAGTTACTTCATATGAAATAAAATGTGTAAAAAATGATTAAAATGTAAATACTTTGACATGACGTACAACGATACTACCCAACCCAAGTGATTGAGCCAAAAAACATAAACATAAAGAAGGGAACCACGTAACATACTTATTAAAATGTAGATATTTTGACATGATTGAGCCGACAACCCAAACATACTTAAGAAAATGTGATTGACAAAACAATGATGGACATAGAACTAAAGGAGGACCAAACCAAGATGAAGAAAGAAGATGAAGATTATTGAAGACGAAGAAGAGGAAGAATGAAGAGGAGACAGATAAAACCCAAGGGGAAACTAACACACATATATAAAAGGGAAAGATTGTATGTTAAAGATAGAATACGGTCAATAAACCTTAAATAATTATATATTAATGAAACCAATGTTATTATTATTATTGATTTAACATATGTAACCATTTTTAAGACAATACAATTATAAAGCAAAGTAGTATAGGAAGAGTACATTAACCCTGTCAGAAAGGTTAGATTCAACCAAAACACAACTAGCCTAATATTGTTTATAGTAAACATAATACTAGAACAAAATAGTGAGAAATGGTAGGAAAAAGTATAGGGGTTACCCATTAAATAACACTAATTGCAAAACAGTGAACCAAAGTGAAGTGTTTTAGTGAAGTGTTAATGCCCTATAAAATAGTGAAGGTGAAACATTCAAATTAGAATGCTAAGGAAATAGACACTCTTTAAAACATTGATAAACCACCAATGATTAGAGTGGAATTATAATTAATTGTATACCTAGAAGTAATTAAAAATAGTATTTAAAATTAATATAAGGAAAGCATGTGACATATCAGGGAGAAAGCCCAGTACCATAACTTGTGTTAACATGGCATGATAGGATAGAAGTAAAGTTTGTTATTAAAGATTACATTTATAAAGAATACAACACCCCATGTTGAAAGGGGAATCAACCTTAATAGTATTAGAGAAGGTGACAATGTTTATCACCATACTTTATAAGACAAGATAGAAATCAATGTTAGTACTAAGAATAATTTATGATTTATAAAGAATAGTTGATTCAATGTTAAAGAAGGAATATGACTGAAAAGGGACTTACAGTCCATAAACCTAACTATTATATTTTAAATGAAAAGTAATGAAAATTTATGTTGAATAATAATTAAAACACAAACAAATAAGTGAAGCCCATCAGGCTGAATTCAGAATGTAATTTAAAAGGGAAATACACTAGAAAACAATCATGGCTGTTTGTAACTAGGAAAACAGTTAACTGTCAAGAACATTTCAAATGCAAATTGTATCAATTTCACAAAAAATCTTACTAATCTAAGAACAGTGAATGGACAATGATTGTATATCAGTTATTTCTACACAGTAATATTATTGTAATAATTTAATTCAAGAAAGATATGTTATTTTTTAAATGTCAACTAATTAAACTATAGTTAAAGTGTAACAAAATATGACCTTATGAGGTATCATTGTAAACTTTGAAAGGAAAGAAAAATAATAGTGATGTCATTTATTATCCCAAAGGAAGTATAAGGGAATAAAATCATTGGGAAAATACTTAATAAATTTGAATAAAAATTCAAATATCTCTAACAATGTAAGTAAAGAGTAATTAAACAAGCATGGAATTATTTGTTACTATGACAACGAGTCATTTGAGGCTTATTTTTCCGTTAAATTATACAGACGCTGAAGAAACGAAGCGTGGGTACGCCACACAAGAAATTGGACAAACTAAAACTTTAATTTAAACAGTTATAACAAGTCAACTAGTGAATTCAAATGATCCCATGTGAAGAGACGTCGATCTGTACAGAATTAATGATGACCAGGAACGAAATTGAACAAACTAATTAAAGAAAAAAAACCAGACCAGTTTGAAGAAGACGCTGGAAGCCTACAACCAGCCCAAATTCGAAAAATACACGCCTACCCATGATGACCCTCCAACGTGAGACGAACTGATAAGTACCGAATAATTTCTTACTCCTAAAACCCCAAATCACTTAAATTATTTTCAAATGATAAAATTTCTCACTATTTAAAAGTAGTATTTTCTTTCAAAGGTAAAGGCATAATTTACTTATATTAAAAACCATTTATAAAGATAACCTTATTTGTAAACATAATTACTGTAACAGAAATACGACACTACGGAACAAATTGTACAAACACATTATAAATCCTAAGTACCTATAAGGTATAATAGTGTACTTTCTTTTCATGTAATCAACGTTTATGTCTATTTTCATGATCAAAAGAACTCCAGATTTTAAAAACATAGTAATTTGTTGACATAACGGAACGATAGTGTTTTAAAATCGAAATTTGCCAACCTTGAGATGTTTATGTTTCACGCTCTAAGCCGGGGCATAATATTATAATCCGTTTATGATTCAATTGTCATATTTATTAATAATTAAATTTGTATTAAAAGATACAGTACAACACAATATTCTCTTGTTATTTCATAGGATTTATTTTTGTAAAATATATGTGTGTTAGCGAAGTAGTAAGTATCAGCCAACTAGCGCTTGTTACGAGTGGCCGAGTCGACAACCTGTGTAGCAGCGGGAATAATTCGAACGCCACAGCTGTCCATGCTAATACCACATATTACTTTAAAAATTAAATGTTTTAATTGTTTTAATAAAAACAATTTGGCGCCACCCGGGAATCGTAATCCCTATGAATTGACAGGTAGGTTGTACTGGTGACATTGACAACGCTACGGACTCCAGTAGTGACGTCGATTTATGTAACAACCAGTGTGAGGCAAACACACTACAATCACACTAATACACCATATAAACAAGTGTGATACATTTTAACAGGTACGACCCCTATTTATTGTTACATATTGGCGACCAGCAACGTGTGGCTGGTAAGAATAACTAGCGGCGATCATGAATAGACACGGGATGGTTACGAGACGCAAAGGGAAGGAAACACCAAACCAAGAAGGAAACCCAGAAGAAGTGGAGGAAGTCGAGGAAGTGGAAATGGAGGAAACGACTGGAGAATTGTCAGAAGAAAACTCACAGGAGGACCAAGTGGAAAATCCAAATCCACCTGAACCTGAACCGGAAATAGAAGCAGAAGTCAGGGTAAATAACCAACCAATAAAACCAACAGAAGAAACGAATTTAGATAGCATGATGAAGTTCATGATGGAACAATTCGGACAAATGAATAAAGAGAGAAGACAAGACAAGGAGGAGAGAAGACGAGATAAGGAAGAATTGTTTAAAAAATTGGAATCAAACAAGGAAGAATTGTTTAGAAAATTGGACTCATTACGTAGTAATTTCAAACCAAGGAATGAAACACTAGACAGCACTCCTGAAAGTATCAAAGAAACGTTAAATGAGAACATGGAACCGGGGAATCAGAAAATAACACAGAAGGAGATGGTCAAGGAACTGGAGGAGAGGCACAAAGAACCACAAATAGATGGAAACAGTCGTATGAAAAAGAATCAAATCATTAAGAAGATTAAGAAAACAGAGGAACTGAGAAAGGTATATAAGAGGAAACTCATCAAAACACGAGAAGAAGTGGAGATGATGAAAAACGGACTAACCAATGTGTTCAGCGTACCAATGACCAACCATGCTGAAAGGATGAATTTTATGGAGTGCAGGAGAACTCTAAAAGAAATTTTAGAAGGAATAAAATACCAACCAGTGAGAAGAAACTGGAGAGAAGCAAGACCTGAATGGAGAATACCCAAATTAAAAGGATTCCACAACCAACCAGTGGATGAAATTTTCAGCAAATCTATACTTAAATGGAAATTACCAGCAATAGAAATGACTGACAACAAAACAGATTATAACCAATCAAGAAGGTCAATAAAATACTGGAGCACACCAGAAATGGAGATACCAAATAAAAAAGCAAAAATAACATTGATAAGAGAGACACAATTAACGTCTCTGATTAATGGACAAAGTGATCAAATGTTTGAGGTAAACATAAATACCACAGAACATAGGGTATTAAAGGAATTATGGTACAAGACGGAGGAGACCTATTTCACCAGTAAGAAAACAGTTCTACACGCCAGAGTTATCCGAACCATAAGGGCAGAGGAACTGATGGACCATGGGTAAACTACGAATTAAATGAGAGAAAAAAAAAATAATAAACCATAATTAATAAATAAATCTAATCATGTCATCCAGAATAAGTGTGTCTACCAAGCACTTGAAGGAGTAGAGGTGCCTAACAACAAAGAGTCGAACAAGAGAAGGAAATAATAAAGGAAAGAAAAGGAGAAGTCAACTCAACAAATATAAATAACAAGGTCCCGTGTATAACAATATGAATAAACAATTATGTATATCATAATAAACCGTATATCATCACAAGAGACAATGGTAATAATACTTACCAAATCAGTAATATCAATACAAAGAAAATCAAGGGAGTTTACAATCAAACTTCAATAAAAAAGTTTTACGAGGAAGAATAAAACCATTGTGAAATGAAACAAATTTCAAAATTCCAAAAGAGATTGTAAGAGCAGCTTACTCAAATATTTAGATGATGTATGCGGAACAATAAAAAGTTTTAATGAAAAAAAAAAACAAAGGAAACAGTTACACAAATTCCTTTCAATTTAAATCAGTTTAAAATATAACAAAAAATTGAAATATGAAGTATGAAGTAAAAAGTGAGATAATCAGGAATAAGTTACACACATTCCTATGTAATAAAAATGTAAGAAGCACAAACTTACAATTATAATTAAAAACAAAAAATAGCTAAAAAGGAATACGCTACAAACATTCCTTTAAGGTAAGACCATTAACTTACCAAAGAATTATCAAAAATGATGTTGAATACAGAATAAAATAAACAAAAATAAAATCAAGTTCTAATTACTGAGATAAATACTTGAAATTATACTGAATCAAAAGTATTATAAGAAAAAATAAATAAAATTTTACCTGGTACAAGGAGAGAGAGGGAAATTGTATATAAAACAAATATACAAATATGGCTAAAGCAGAATCCTGCTAAATGACTAAGAAAAAAAAAAAAAAAAATGTCTAAGACAATTAAAATGATCACATCGAGCATTGAAAACAAAATAATGAAAAGTGAGATATGATGAAATTAACATATGAATAAAGATAAAATTTCTCAATATAGTATATGAGTAGATGATAGTGTATAGTTAAGGTATAGCGGAAGGAAGAATGAGTAGTAAGGATAAAGTGATCTAAAGCCAAACCACAAGGTGGACAATCCCAATTATATTATTATATTGTTATTATTATTAAGTCACAAGTTGACAAGGATTTAAGATTGACTGTTGAAAAGTCCAGCAATCTATGTGAACTGAGTAGAGAAGATGAGCCTCTAGTCTCAGAAAAATGAGTAGTAATGGGAGAAACCAGCTACTATATAAAGTTAGGGAAATAAAATTTGTGTATGAGGGAATATGCACCAATGGAAATAAATAAAAACAGATCCAAATAAAATGGAGTGAATTAAGTAAGAAGAGAAATGGAGAATGGAAAAACAAACAAGGAAGAGAAGGAAAAAAGTTATCTGTAACTGATAATTTCATAAAACACTATGCTAGTATTTTATTAAAATGATCAATTTTAGAGGAGAGGCATTATGTAACGATACAATTAAGCCAAATCTCATACCAGTAATAAAAAAGATAATTCTTAATATAAAAGTTACTTCATATGAAATAAAATGTGTAAAAAATGATTAAAATGTAAATACTTTGACATGACGTACAACGATACTACCCAACCCAAGTGATTGAGCCAAAAAACATAAACATAAAGAAGGGAACCACGTAACATACTTATTAAAATGTAGATATTTTGACATGATTGAGCCGACAACCCAAACATACTTAAGAAAATGTGATTGACAAAACAATGATGGACATAGAACTAAAGGAGGACCAAACCAAGATGAAGAAAGAAGATGAAGATTATTGAAGACGAAGAAGAGGAAGAATGAAGAGGAGACAGATAAAACCCAAGGGGAAACTAACACACATATATAAAAGGGAAAGATTGTATGTTAAAGATAGAATACGGTCAATAAACCTTAAATAATTATATATTAATGAAACCAATGTTATTATTATTATTGATTTAACATATGTAACCATTTTTAAGACAATACAATTATAAAGCAAAGTAGTATAGGAAGAGTACATTAACCCTGTCAGAAAGGTTAGATTCAACCAAAACACAACTAGCCTAATATTGTTTATAGTAAACATAATACTAGAACAAAATAGTGAGAAATGGTAGGAAAAAGTATAGGGGTTACCCATTAAATAACACTAATTGCAAAACAGTGAACCAAAGTGAAGTGTTTTAGTGAAGTGTTAATGCCCTATAAAATAGTGAAGGTGAAACATTCAAATTAGAATGCTAAGGAAATAGACACTCTTTAAAACATTGATAAACCACCAATGATTAGAGTGGAATTATAATTAATTGTATACCTAGAAGTAATTAAAAATAGTATTTAAAATTAATATAAGGAAAGCATGTGACATATCAGGGAGAAAGCCCAGTACCATAACTTGTGTTAACATGGCATGATAGGATAGAAGTAAAGTTTGTTATTAAAGATTACATTTATAAAGAATACAACACCCCATGTTGAAAGGGGAATCAACCTTAATAATATTAGAGAAGGTGACAATGTTTATCACCATACTTTATAAGACAAGATAGAAATCAATGTTAGTACTAAGAATAATTTATGATTTATAAAGAATAGTTGATTCAATGTTAAAGAAGGAATATGACTGAAAAGGGACTTACAGTCCATAAACCTAACTATTATATTTTAAATGAAAAGTAATGAAAATTTATGTTGAATAATAATTAAAACACAAACAAATAAGTGAAGCCCATCAGGCTGAATTCAGAATGTAATTTAAAAGGGAAATACACTAGAAAACAATCATGGCTGTTTGTAACTAGGAAAACAGTTAACTGTCAAGAACATTTCAAATGCAAATTGTATCAATTTCACAAAAAATCTTACTAATCTAAGAACAGTGAATGGACAATGATTGTATATCAGTTATTTCTACACAGTAATATTATTGTAATAATTTAATTCAAGAAAGATATGTTATTTTTTAAATGTCAACTAATTAAACTATAGTTAAAGTGTAACAAAATATGACCTTATGAGGTATCATTGTAAACTTTGAAAGGAAAGAAAAATAATAGTGATGTCATTTATTATCCCAAAGGAAGTATAAGGGAATAAAATCATTGGGAAAATACTTAATAAATTTGAATAAAAATTCAAATATCTCTAACAATGTAAGTAAAGAGTAATTAAACAAGCATGGAATTATTTGTTACTATGACAACGAGTCATTTGAGGCTTATTTTTCCGTTAAATTATACAGACGCTGAAGAAACGAAGCGTGGGTACGCCACACAAGAAATTGGACAAACTAAAACTTTAATTTAAACAGTTATAACAAGTCAACTAGTGAATTCAAATGATCCCATGTGAAGAGACGTCGATCTGTACAGAATTAATGATGACCAGGAACGAAATTGAACAAACTAATTAAAGAAAAAAAACCAGACCAGTTTGAAGAAGACGCTGGAAGCCTACAACCAGCCCAAATTCGAAAAATACACGCCTACCCATGATGACCCTCCAACGTGAGACGAACTGATAAGTACCGGATTATTTTCTTACTCCTAAAACCCCAAATCACTTAAATTATTTTCAAATGATAAAATTTCTCACTATTTAAAAGTAGTATTTTCTTTCAAAGGTAAAGGCATAATTTACTTATATTAAAAACCATTTATAAAGATAACCTTATTTGTAAACATAATTACTGTAACAGAAATACGACACTACGGAACAAATTGTACAAACACATTATAAATCCTAAGTACCTATAAGGTATAATAGTGTACTTTCTTTTCATGTAATCAACGTTTATGTCTATTTTCATGATCAAAAGAACTCCAGATTTTAAAAACATAGTAATTTGTTGACATAACGGAACGATAGTGTTTTAAAATCGAAATTTGCCAACCTTGAGATGTTTATGTTTCACGCTCTAAGCCGGGGCATAATATTATAATCCGTTTATGATTCAATTGTCATATTTATTAATAATTAAATTTGTATTAAAAGATACAGTACAACACAATATTCTCTTGTTATTTCATAGGATTTATTTTTGTAAAATATATGTGTGTTAGCGAAGTAGTAAGTATCAGCCAACTAGCGCTTGTTACGAGTGGCCGAGTCGACAACCTGTGTAGCAGCGGGAATAATTCGAACGCCACAGCTGTCCATGCTAATACCACATATTACTTTAAAAATTAAATGTTTTAATTGTTTTAATAAAAACAATTTGGCGCCACCCGGGAATCGTAATCCCTATGAATTGACAGGTAGGTTGTACTGGTGACATTGACAGCGCTACGGACTCCAGTAGTGACGTCGATTTATGTAACAACCAGTGTGAGGCAAACACACTACAATCACACTAATACACCATATAAACAAGTGTGATACATTTTAACAGGTACGACCCCTATTTATTGTTACATATTGGCGACCAGCAACGTGTGGCTGGTAAGAATAACTAGCGGCGATCATGAATAGACACGGGATGGTTACGAGACGCAAAGGGAAGGAAACACCAAACCAAGAAGGAAACCCAGAAGAAGTGGAGGAAGTCGAGGAAGTGGAAATGGAGGAAACGACTGGAGAATTGTCAGAAGAAAACTCACAGGAGGACCAAGTGGAAAATCCAAATCCACCTGAACCTGAACCGGAAATAGAAGCAGAAGTCAGGGTAAATAACCAACCAATAAAACCAACAGAAGAAACGAATTTAGATAGCATGATGAAGTTCATGATGGAACAATTCGGACAAATGAATAAAGAGAGAAGACAAGACAAGGAGGAGAGAAGACGAGATAAGGAAGAATTGTTTAAAAAATTGGAATCAAACAAGGAAGAATTGTTTAGAAAATTGGACTCATTACGTAGTAATTTCAAACCAAGGAATGAAACACTAGACAGCACTCCTGAAAGTATCAAAGAAACGTTAAATGAGAACATGGAACCGGGGAATCAGAAAATAACACAGAAGGAGATGGTCAAGGAACTGGAGGAGAGGCACAAAGAACCACAAATAGATGGAAACAGTCGTATGAAAAAGAATCAAATCATTAAGAAGATTAAGAAAACAGAGGAACTGAGAAAGGTATATAAGAGGAAACTCATCAAAACACGAGAAGAAGTGGAGATGATGAAAAACGGACTAACCAATGTGTTCAGCGTACCAATGACCAACCATGCTGAAAGGATGAATTTTATGGAGTGCAGGAGAACTCTAAAAGAAATTTTAGAAGGAATAAAATACCAACCAGTGAGAAGAAACTGGAGAGAAGCAAGACCTGAATGGAGAATACCCAAATTAAAAGGATTCCACAACCAACCAGTGGATGAAATTTTCAGCAAATCTATACTTAAATGGAAATTACCAGCAATAGAAATGACTGACAACAAAACAGATTATAACCAATCAAGAAGGTCAATAAAATACTGGAGCACACCAGAAATGGAGATACCAAATAAAAAAGCAAAAATAACATTGATAAGAGAGACACAATTAACGTCTCTGATTAATGGACAAAGTGATCAAATGTTTGAGGTAAACATAAATACCACAGAACATAGGGTATTAAAGGAATTATGGTACAAGACAGAGGAGACCTATTTCACCAGTAAGAAAACAGTTCTACACGCCAGAGTTATCCGAACCATAAGGGCAGAGGAACTGATGGACCATGGGTAAACTACGAATTAAATGAGAGAAAAAAAAAATAATAAACCATAATTAATAAATAAATCTAATCATGTCATCCAGAATAAGTGTGTCTACCAAGCACTTGAAGGAGTAGAGGTGCCTAACAACAAAGAGTCGAACAAGAGAAGGAAATAATAAAGGAAAGAAAAGGAGAAGTCAACTCAACAAATATAAATAACAAGGTCCCGTGTATAACAATATGAATAAACAATTATGTATATCATAATAAACCGTATATCATCACAAGAGACAATGGTAATAATACTTACCAAATCAGTAATATCAATACAAAGAAAATCAAGGGAGTTTACAATCAAACTTCAATAAAAAAGTTTTACGAGGAAGAATAAAACCATTGTGAAATGAAACAAATTTCAAAATTCCAAAAGAGATTGTAAGAGCAGCTTACTCAAATATTTAGATGATGTATGCGGAACAATAAAAAGTTTTAATGAAAAAAAAAAAAACAAAGGAAACAGTTACACAAATTCCTTTCAATTTAAATCAGTTTAAAATATAACAAAAAATTGAAATATGAAGTATGAAGTAAAAAGTGAGATAATCAGGAATAAGTTACACACATTCCTATGTAATAAAAATGTAAGAAGCACAAACTTACAATTATAATTAAAAACAAAAAATAGCTAAAAAGGAATACGCTACAAACATTCCTTTAAGGTAAGACCATTAACTTACCAAAGAATTATCAAAAATGATGTTGAATACAGAATAAAATAAACAAAAATAAAATCAAGTTCTAATTACTGAGATATATTATAAGAAAAAATAAATAAAATTTTACCTGGTACAAGGAGAGAGAGGGAAATTGTATATAAAACAAATATACAAATATGGCTAAAGCAGAATCCTGCTAAATGACTAAGAAAAAAAAAAAAAAAATGTCTAAGACAATTAAAATGATCACATCGAGCATTGAAAACAAAATAATGAAAAGTGAGATATGATGAAATTAACATATGAATAAAGATAAAATTTCTCAATATAGTATATGAGTAGATGATAGTGTATAGTTAAGGTATAGCGGAAGGAAGAATGAGTAGTAAGGATAAAGTGATCTAAAGCCAAACCACAAGGTGGACAATCCCAATTATATTATTATATTGTTATTATTATTAAGTCACAAGTTGACAAGGATTTAAGATTGACTGTTGAAAAGTCCAGCAATCTATGTGAACTGAGTAGAGAAGATGAGCCTCTAGTCTCAGAAAAATGAGTAGTAATGGGAGAAACCAGCTACTATATAAAGTTAGGGAAATAAAATTTGTGTATGAGGGAATATGCACCAATGGAAATAAATAAAAACAGATCCAAATAAAATGGAGTGAATTAAGTAAGAAGAGAAATGGAGAATGGAAAAACAAACAAGGAAGAGAAGGAAAAAAGTTATCTGTAACTGATAATTTCATAAAACACTATGCTAGTATTTTATTAAAATGATCAATTTTAGAGGAGAGGCATTATGTAACGATACAATTAAGCCAAATCTCATACCAGTAATAAAAAAGATAATTCTTAATATAAAAGTTACTTCATATGAAATAAAATGTGTAAAAAATGATTAAAATGTAAATACTTTGACATGACGTACAACGATACTACCCAACCCAAGTGATTGAGCCAAAAAACATAAACATAAAGAAGGGAACCACGTAACATACTTATTAAAATGTAGATATTTTGACATGATTGAGCCGACAACCCAAACATACTTAAGAAAATGTGATTGACAAAACAATGATGGACATAGAACTAAAGGAGGACCAAACCAAGATGAAGAAAGAAGATGAAGATTATTGAAGAAGAAGAAGAGGAAGAATGAAGAGGAGACAGATAAAACCCAAGGGGAAACTAACACACATATATAAAAGGGAAAGATTGTATGTTAAAGATAGAATACGGTCAATAAACCTTAAATAATTATATATTATTATTATTATATAAATATAATGTTATTATTATTATTGATTTAACATATGTAACCATTTTTAAGACAATACAATTATAAAGCAAAATAGTATAGGAAGAGTACATTAACCCTGTCAGAAAGGTTAGATTCAACCAAAACACAACTAGCCTAATATTGTTTATAGTAAACATAATACTAGAACAAAATAGTGAGAAATGGTAGGAAAAAGTATAGGGGTTACCCATTAAATAACACTAATTGCAAAACAGTGAACCAAAGTGAAGTGTTAATGCCCTATAAAATAGTGAAGGTGAAACATTCAAATTAGAATGCTAAGGAAATAGACACTCTTTAAAACATTGATAAACCACCAATGATTAGAGTGGAATTATAATTAATTGTATACCTAGAAGTAATTAAAAATAGTATTTAAAATTAATATAAGGAAAGCATGTGACATATCAGGGAGAAAGCCCAGTACCATAACTTGTGTTAACATGGCATGATAGGATAGAAGTAAAGTTTGTTATTAAAGATTACATTTATAAAGAATACAACACCCCATGTTGAAAGGGGAATCAACCTTAATAATATTAGAGAAGGTGACAATGTTTATCACCATACTTTATAAGACAAGATAGAAATCAATGTTAGTACTAAGAATAATTTATGATTTATAAAGAATAGTTGATTCAATGTTAAAGAAGGAATATGACTGAAAAGGGACTTACAGTCCATAAACCTAACTATTATATTTTAAATGAAAAGTAATGAAAATTTATGTTGAATAATAATTAAAACACAAACAAATAAGTGAAGCCCATCAGGCTGAATTCAGAATGTAATTTAAAAGGGAAATACACTAGAAAACAATCATGGCTGTTTGTAACTAGGAAAACAGTTAACTGTCAAGAACATTTCAAATGCAAATTGTATCAATTTCACAAAAAATCTTGCTAATCTAAGAACAGTGAATGGACAATGATTGTATATCAGTTATTTCTACACAGAAATATTATTGTAATAATTTAATTCAAGAAAGATATGTTATTTTTTAAATGTCAACTAATTAAACTATAGTTAAAGTGTAACAAAATATGACCTTATGAGGTATCATTGTAAACTTTGAAAGGAAAGAAAAATAATAGTGATGTCATTTATTATCCCAAAGGAAGTATAAGGGAATAAAATCATTGGGAAAATACTTAATAAATTTGAATAAAAATTCAAATATCTCTAACAATGTAAGTAAAGAGTAATTAAACAAGCATGGAATTATTTGTTACTATGACAACGAGTCATTTGAGGCTTATTTTTCCGTTAAATTATACAGACGCTGAAGAAACGAAGCGTGGGTACGCCACACAAGAAATTGGACAAACTAAAACTTTAATTTAAACAGTTATAACAAGTCAACTAGTGAATTCAAATGATCCCATGTGAAGAGACGTCGATCTGTACAGAATTAATGATGACCAGGAACGAAATTGAACAAACTAATTAAAGAAAAAAAACCAGACCAGTTTGAAGAAGACGCTGGAAGCCTACAACCAGCCCAAATTCGAAAAATACACGCCTACCCATGATGACCCTCCAACGTGAGACGAACTGATAAGTACCGAATAATTTCTTACTCCTAAAACCCCAAATCACTTAAATTATTTTCAAATGATAAAATTTCTCACTATTTAAAAGTAGTATTTTCTTTCAAAGGTAAAGGCATAATTTACTTATATTAAAAACCATTTATAAAGATAACCTTATTTGTAAACATAATTACTGTAACAGAAATACGACACTACGGAACAAATTGTACAAACACATTATAAATCCTAAGTACCTATAAGGTATAATAGTGTACTTTCTTTTCATGTAATCAACGTTTATGTCTATTTTCATGATCAAAAGAACTCCAGATTTTAAAAACATAGTAATTTGTTGACATAACGGAACGATAGTGTTTTAAAATCGAAATTTGCCAACCTTGAGATGTTTATGTTTCACGCTCTAAGCCGGGGCATAATATTATAATCCGTTTATGATTCAATTGTCATATTTATTAATAATTAAATTTGTATTAAAAGATACAGTACAACACAATATTCTCTTGTTATTTCATAGGATTTATTTTTGTAAAATATATGTGTGTTAGCGAAGTAGTAAGTATCAGCCAACTAGCGCTTGTTACGAGTGGCCGAGTCGACAACCTGTGTAGCAGCGGGAATAATTCGAACGCCACAGCTGTCCATGCTAATACCACATATTACTTTAAAAATTAAATGTTTTAATTGTTTTAATAAAAACAATTTGGCGCCACCCGGGAATCGTAATCCCTATGAATTGACAGGTAGGTTGTACTGGTGACATTGACAACGCTACGGACTCCAGTAGTGACGTCGATTTATGTAACAACCAGTGTGAGGCAAACACACTACAATCACACTAATACACCATATAAACAAGTGTGATACATTTTAACAGGTACGACCCCTATTTATTGTTACAATATTTATCAAATACATTAAGAAATACATTATTTTTTAAACACAAATGTAAAATCCTTTGACCCCAGAGTCCCTAGAGTAGTACCAACACTTGAAGTATCTTCTGAAGCCCTTGATCCCCCCCCCCATACACACACACACACACACACAGTTTTGCTTGAAATACTTTTTGAGATGGCAATTACATTTTTGTTACATTTATTATAATTTTGTTATGTCCAAACATCTGTGGTGATAGTTTCTGTATATAATTAAAGTTAAGATTACTTGTTGACGGAGAATGGTGTCGGGCGTTTCTCTCTCTCTCTCTCTCTCTCTCTCTCTCTCTCTCTCTCTCTCTCTCTCTCTCTCTCTCTCTCTCTCTCTCCCTCTCTCCCTCCCTCCCTCCCTCCCTCCCTCTCTCCCTCCCTCCCTCAGCATCAGTACTGAATACTTGCACTGACATTTAGTACATTTCTGTAAGTGTTTTACCAAGTCTGAAAAGAACTTGATACATATACATTGTTCTCTCAGATCAGTCACTGAAAAATTGCAATCACAAGCAGATGGTGGAAAACTGTATGTCCACTTAGATCAATGCTGTAGGTATACTGACTGACAAAAAATGTATAAACTTCTACTAGTGGCATTTGGTTGTACTACCATTCTGTCTTATGATTAATACAATTTTCAGGAACTTTTTGGCAGTGCCTCATATATGTTCTCAGAGACATCAAGTACAGACCTTTAAACACGAGTTTTGGACTATTGTTATATAGGAACAGTCTGTTATTTGATACTTATTTAATAGTATCAAGGAATAAAAAAAGAAGGAAAGGTACTGTGTCTTAATTAATGTAACAGGGCCATCTAAAGGATGATAAAACTGTTTTTAAATATATAATAAATAATTATTACCAGTATCATAGATATATTTTTACAGAATATAAAATTTTATATTAAATTTTACAGTAATGGAGTTGAGTAGTTGGGATAAGAGTGACATATAAATGTGAGAGACAGAGGTGAGATTGAGCAGTGCGAATTTGTGAGCTGGGAATCATTTACAAAGGGTGAAGCTGTTGTCTCAAAGTGTAAAACTAAGACTTCATAAAACTGTACTTAGGCCAATGGTGCTACATGGGTGTTAATTATCATTTATGATTAAAAATGCATGGGGGACACTATGCAGATCATAAAGGAAGGTAATTCGAAGAATATTGGGGGGGGGACAGATGACATTTATGTAAATAGAAAAAATTAGGAGGTAAAAGGGTTTATGGCAAACAATTGGTAGATACGTTCATAGGAGAAAGGAGATTGTAGTGGCTAGGCCATACTCATTCCTAGAGTGGACAAGGCAAGGGCTGTGAAGAAAGTAGCTGTGTGGTGACCGGATATGGGATGAAGAGACTACATTGCCACAAAAATGGTGAGACACTGTTGTGACAAATTTGGAAGATAAAGATATCAAATTTGCTTGAAATAATAAAGCCAGAATAGAGAAGAATGAGGAAAATGAAGTCTTTTAGGCTATATGTATAATAGCTTTTTGGGCTATATTTAATAATATTTTTCTCTTTAAGTAGCCCTTTATTTTTATACCTTCACTATTCGATTTTGATATTTCCCTCTTATTTTTCTAGACTTCATCTAAAACAAAATTTATCTGGTGAGTTACTTCCAATTTGAGCTCCTGATCCTATTCCGGTCCCCTTGTCACTTTATGTCTGCCAAATAAAATGTTATATCTGATATGTACAAGAACACACTATTTGTATGCATTAAAAATTATCATTGTGCTTTTCCATTTATTGTCTACTTTTAAATTGATTTTATACATCTTTTTAAGCTAAATAAATGACTTGTCTGAGCCTAAATGCCTTCATACATGTATGTTCATGAGTATAGTTATTATCAATACCAGCTAGCAAATATCCATACCATCTAGTCATTTCCATAACTTGCTAGCAAATTTGTGAAGTACGTTAGTTAACTTTTGACGATAAAGCTTGTAACTATAAAGTCTGGATAGTCTTGCATGTCCTAATGTATGCTGAATCATCTTATGAGCCAGCCTCTGCTAAGATAATTGAAGTAATATTAAACAAGTAAATTATCCCCTTTCTAATTTGCTTAATTTATTGTGACGTTTGACTGAAGTTGGGGTTTAAACAATTATTTTGTTTATAAAATCTTTATGGCTGCTATAATATTTTGAATTAATTAAATAATATTCTAAATATGGTGTGGGAGACTAATTTATGGGATTATAATAGTATCTCACATGATTTTATGAAATTATTGTAGTCAGGATATTTAATGAGCTTTTATTAAACCTGTAAAAATAGATGACATTATACTTGACGTTTGAAAACAATACTTAGGAATATATAGTGCCATTCAGTAGGCCAGTATTTGTATTGATGTATTTATGGGCTCCAAAATGACAATTCTTTTTCCCTTATAAGGAATTAAATATTTTCTCTTCCTATTTTAATTAAATAAGAAGCAGAAGAGTACATTTGGGGATAGAGATGGTGGGCTCACAGCTCTGTAAAAGTTTTGAAGTTCTTACATAACTGCTTGTTAAAAAATGTAAGTATGAAGTTAATCACGATATACATTGTCAAGATTTGAATTTAATGTTATGAGTTTTTATGTTAAATATTAATAAATAACTCTCAAAATGATGATTTTATAAGGTTCTTAACAAATATAAGCATTATAACGTGATTTGATTTGAAGCATTAGAAGACAAGACTTTAGGTAAAGAGGGTATATCTAAGACCTTAGCCATAATGTACTGGAGTGGTTAATAAATGATGTTACTAAAGTAGCTAATGTTCAGACTACAAGTAGACAGAGAAGGATAATAGAGTAAGAGAACAAGAGATGATTAATTAATGACATAATGTACAAAACTATGACATCTAATAGTGGTACCAAACCAAAAGTATTGACAGAATAATTAGATTGTGAATTAATAGTTTGGGTTTTACAACTTTGACCTTCTATAAATTAATGTATAAATATTACAAAAAATGTAACATCCAATTAGACATGTATTTATTAGTATAAATGAGACAAGTTGAGTCTAGAATTAAAGAATAAATACCTCCCTGTAGCATTATTTTTGTAATTAACACAGTTTAAGACTGTCTTTAATTTGCTTCATCTATGACTCATGTGACTGTATTGTGTGTATTTGAATTTTTCTATTTCTGACCGTGTACACACAATTCAGGGTTATAATTTTTAACAGTTTTTGCGATGTGACCATTGTAGTAATATTCAGCAGTGTAAAGCTTAAGTTATTTTTGTTCGTACAAAAAAAAAAAAAAATGGTAAATTTAATAACTTGATTTTCTTTGCAATTGTCTGTCAGTATCATTTCATAAATATCTGTTTTACAAATGTAGTCTTTTCACAGAGTTCTTTGCATATTTTATTAAAATTTCCCTTTTTGGTGATCTTGCAACGTTTAAAAATTTCTTTCATTTCTTTGTTCCTTTTTATGTGGTCTCTTAATGCAGCATAAAAAAAATTATATAGTTTAACTGCTACTATAACAAAGTCCATTATTATCTATTATACTGTGGATTTGGATGTAAAGCAGGCAGTGTCAGTTCCAATACGAGACATGTACACCATGTTTGACATGAAACAGAAGGGACGTATTAGGTAAATGAAGAAAAAATTATTTATTTTAGTGTAGTGGATATGGTGCTAGGTTAACTAGCTGGATGTCAGGTTTGAGTCCCAAGACCACAATAATATTAAGATGCATTTATTAGACCCTAAAGTGACTCAGCCTGTGAAACATCTGAGTATCTGGATGACATTAATTAGATTATAATGTGGGCTTAAGTACAGTGTTGGCTATACTTCTTCATTATTTCTGAACAGTTCATACAGGCAAAAAATTTGCCTGACTTGACTCCTAGCTAAAATTTTCATATTGTATAATCAGACTTGAGAGTAACAATTAAAAAAAAAATAATGATTAAATTAATCATTAAAAAGTGGTTAATTTTTAACTTAATCATTAAAATGGTTAACTTTAATAATTAATTGTTAAATTTTTTTGCTTATGATTAAAAAATTAACGAGTTACTTTCTTGGCTGCCCAAGAGGAAGACTAGCCAAAATCATTTTTGAAGTTTATGTTGGAGAAAGTTTGTTCCAGGTAATCGTAATAATGTTAACAGACAATGGACTGGCTTTACGATTTGGATCCTTGAGAACGTCTACTGTTTAATTATGCACATGAATACCAGACAAATAGACAACACTTTTTTCTTAACTTCTGCTGTGACTGAGCCCCTTAGCATACTTGGCACTGCAAGCGATTGCAGTCAAATACTGGCAGAAGTGAAGCTGACGAATTCTGCCAATTGTGGGGCAAGTAAATGTGTGAATTCAAATTTTCCATATGAATACATGCATTTGTGGCTAAAACTTATCCATTTCAAGAGTTACCAGGTGTCAGATTTTAGTCTGTACAGTCCCATACATGCAAACGCATGTGTGTGCGCATGCATGCACACGCGCGCACACACACACCATTAAGAAATGAACTGTTGATATAAATCATTCATTAAAGATTTAACAAGAGATAGCCTGTTTCACAAAGCTCCATTAAGTAACTGATAGTCATTAAAACAGGAATAGATAAAATTAAAATTTTGTTAAATGTCTTTTATGTATGTTCTTAATTACTCATTAAATAAAATATATATTCAAAAATTTGGTCAGCTTCTATGTCCAGAATATTTAGTGAGAATGTTCAGTGTTGTTTGAAAAAAAAATGCAAACACAAAGCCCAGTATATAAGAAAATGCATCGTAACATTTTTTCAAAATTTTTTTTTTTTACAAATAAAAATGAACTAGTCAGAACAAAAAGAAACTACAGAAACCAAACAAAAAGTTAAATAATGTTAATTACAGAAAAAAATTACAAAAGACACACAACAAATTAGAAAGTCACTTTTAAGGCCTGATAATTTGTAATTATAGGTCTACAATAAACAATTTCTTATACAAACAGAAGCAAAATTGACAAATATGGTAGTAGAATAGGCATGTAAACAAGCATTTACTGACCTGACCAGGACCAAAAAGCCATGAAACGGCCATTAGGATAATGACCCTTAACAGAGGGCTGTCATGTCTCCAGCTCCAGAAATGAGACATTTTTTACTTTTTAGCCTTAAAAATTACAACTATGTGTATAAAAATAAATATTTTTTAAATCCTAAAATTATTTTTTGTAGTCTTAAGTAACACTACTGTTTTCACTGAGTAGAAATACTTGTCACAGCTCATTTATGTTGTTTCGTTAATTTGATCAGTTTCAACAGTTGTTTATTGCTTTTGTAAAAGAAAATCACTTAAGAATGTATATGTAAAATTTTTGTAATTCTGCACAAACAAAATTCCTTTAACAGAATCCGTGTCAAATTTCTTTGTTTGATATTTTACCCGCACTTTAGGGCAAACAGTTCAGTCAAATGCACTACATTTGTTACTATCTGTGGTTTCCATCAGCTTTGTTGAAAATTGCGGTCCACATAATAGTATAGAAATTTGAAGGTTATTGAATTGATAATACAGTTATTATAATCAATACATTGTTAAGTCTGGTAATTATAATAAATTATAATCAAATCTGGTCAGTTGGTGACAGATTGGTGTGACTCAAACAATAATGGTATTTATGTATTTATTAAGTTGGATGGATTGAACTTATTTGGATAAAAAAGTTGTATTTTAAATTTGAATATTAATTTGAACAAAACATTTAACACTTGGGATGCCGACCATGTCAATTGACGTGGTGACAAAACTCATAGAGTGCCGATCACGTCATTTGACGTGGTGACAAAACTTCTATGGAGAGCCAATCACGTCATTTGACGTGACATAGTTTTATGTTTCTTTAAATACAGGATCACTTCTAATGACGTCGTTTTCGCTGTCGCGTAATGTTCGCTTGCATTCCTAGCTCTTCAAACTGCCAGCAGATGGTAGCTCAGCTGAACCAAACTGAAACTACGAAGAAATTTTACAAGAAAATGTGTAAATTGCTGTGTGTAAAGACACATCCTTCAAAGTTTTTCATTCAAAACAAAAAAATTATATACAAAGTAATGTTAGTGATACATTTTCTTATGTTTTATGTTTCAACAGTGAAATGTACTACTTCTATGTAATTTAAAGTGATTTATAATATTTTTAGTGTGCTATAACAGTTTTGAAAACTTTTTTTTTAAATAAAAATTGTGTAGAAAAGTAAAGTTTCATTGATAGTGTTTGAACGAAACAATACAATTTTATATTTCATTATGAAGTGGAAGGTCCAACGTTTAAAACAAGGTAAGTACCATTTTTTTAGGTTATGGTACAGTTTCACAAGAATTTTTTGAAAAACATTAAAAATGGCTGCACTCTATAGAAGAATTTTGTGTCAGCAGCCAGCACTCTATAGAGGTTTTGTTCCTAAATGTCCAGCACCCAAAGTAATATTTGGAATCTATATAGTTATGTTTAAGATTTGTAAAGCCCATAAATGAATTTTATGAATAATCCTAAATAAATTTTCTATTTTAAATGGTATGTTTAAGGTGAATTAATTTTATTAATTAAAACTATTATAAACAGAATTATCACTGTTGCACACCACTATTGAAAAATTATTCTGATTAGCGATTTCAAGCTTGCCAGCTCATCGTCAGATTGGAATTCAATTTGATAACAAACTGCATTATGTATTGAGTGAACCAATAAACATAAACAATTCAGTATTACGAACAAAACACTATTCATCACTGTTTCCTACTATTGTTATTTGTTGTTACAATGAATAGAGAGTTATAACAAATGAATAGAGGAAGAATTTAAAATAAATTGCTTACATTTCAGCGAAAGTCACACAAAACACAGGAACTTGCTACTCCTTTGGCCAGTTGGGTATGATAAGAGGTCTAGAGTATTTCAGTGAATTGCTGCCTTTAATAGTACAGTTGAAAAGGAAGTTGGAGAAAACAAGGATTTTTACAATTTATTGCATCATAAAGTATATCGATATTATGTGTATTTTGAGTTTGGGAGAACAACTGAGAAACTTTTTTAATAGCACTGTCGGACAATTCGTCGCGTTAGACTATTTGGAAACTGACGTTGAGGATTTATCGACTCGTGTTCGCTTGTGAAAAGACGTTCCTTTATAACATTTGAAAAATAACAGTTGTCAACAACGAAAATGTTGCTGACTTGAAAATAATAATATCTTATTCATTTTATTTTGTAAAAAACAAATGTGACCTTAAGAAAGCTCAGTTAGCTCTTGGCTCAGAGATATAGTCCATTTATATATAATTAAGGGTATTTTTATAAGTAACGGAGAATTTTGGCATTTAGAGGTTGGAAAACTTGACTACAACAATGTCTTGCCAATTTAGTTTAATTTTCTTCTGTTTATCTTGTGAGGTTAATGGTTATTAGTGATATTCGTTTTATTTTTTAGTGTTTCATGTGTATAATTCTAGTCAAAACTCCAAGATGCCCTGCAAATGTGTTAATAGTGTTGACAACTTTTGTTGTATTTGTGGTGAAGTGACATTTTCTATCCAGAAACACTCTTATTACACCACCTGTGAAAACAGCCTTCCATCACTATTTGGAGTCAAGGTAGGGGATCGAGACAAGCCCTAGGCACCTCACATTTACTGCACGTGTTCAGCACATGGAATCTACATGCATCAAGGCTCGGGCAATGGAATCTACTATTACCTGATGTAAAAGTGACTATGCACAGGAACAGGCAAAAAGATATGATGGCATATTTTAAGTAAGAAAATAACCTTGTTGATTGCTGTAACGTTAATGGTTTGATGAATTCTTTCAATGCAGAGTACAACCCACAGGATTGGGGAGACTGTTCACTGACTCATCACAACTGAGTGTAAAAGCTGTTTTGCTGAACAATGGGAATTCTATTCCTGTAGGCCATGCCGTGAACATGAAGGAAACATATGAGAATATGAAATTACTTCTGAAAGCAATCAAGTATGAAGACAGCTCATGGCAGATCTGTGGAGACCTGAAAGTTATAGCAATACTTCTGGGCATGCAGTTGGGGTACACAAAGTACTGCTGTTTCCTATGTGAATGGACAGCCATACAACTACAAGATGGCTTCTCAACTACAAGAAAAAAGTATAGCCAGCAAGAAGCCTATGCCGCGGAGTTAAAAATGTCCAGTACAGTCTTCTTGTTGATCAAAACAAAATTATTCTGCCCCCTTTACAAATCAAGCTAGGTTTAATGAAGAATTTTGTAAAGGGGATGAACAGAGATGGAGAAGGATTCAAGTATCTCAGAGGGAAATTTCCACAGCTTAGTGTCGCCAAAATTAAGGAAGGGATCTTTGTGGGCCCACAAATTGGTGTACTTCTGAAAGATCAAAACTTCAAGCGAGTCCTCACTGGCAATGAGAAAGCAGCTTGGTAAGCCTTTGAGGGTGTTGTACATACGTTTTTGGGTAAGATAAGAGTAGAAAACTATGTTGAAATAGTGAACAACCTTTTAGAGAAATATTATGAATTAGGCTTAACATGTCATTCAAAATTCACTTTTTCCATTCGCATCTGGACTTTTTCCCTGACAACTGTGGTGCAGTGTGACAAGCACAGTGAACGATTTCATCAAGATATTTCAGCAATGGAGGAAAGATATCAGGGTAGGTGGAATGTGTTTATGCTGTCAGACTACTGTTGGACAGTGACAAGGGTGCCCTGGAACAGTAGTGCAAGCGGCAAGCGAAGAGATCACATGAGTTAAGCACCATAATGAACTGTAACCTATGAACTATATTATTTTTACAAACAACAACTTCTAACAGCTATAAATATTTCATGAACTTTATATTTTGTATTAAACTATAATTCTTTTGCTTATATTATAGAAGAGTACTCAGCCACGTATAGTGGAAATAGTGTATCTCAAAAACTAGAGCTAGTAAAATTATTTTGATGTCATATTCGTTTTTCTGGACCTGATATTTAGTGATATTTGGCTATTTTTAGATAGGACACAAAATAAAAGATTTTGTTGTTGTAACCTGTCACTGAAGCTCGTCTTACCTGAAGGGCTATTTGGCCTTGTGTGTCCAGGAAAGAGTAACTTGTTTTGATTCTGTTTTTTTGCTAGAGTGAGTTTTTACTTAACTGTGCGAGGCTTCTTACTAATATGAAGGCGACAGAATTGTAGAGTTCTCAAGACCTATTGTTTTTGGTGAAGATCGGTTAAGGGAAAGGGGTAGTTTTCCTGCAACGTTTTATGTTTTAACAAGGGTAATTTTTTCTATGAAGAACGATACTGCCGTAAATTCAAACAGAATCAAATAATTTTTTTTATACCTTCCTGAATTATAGAGAACTCAAGGTCTTTTGATTTTGGTGAAGATCGGTTAAGAGAAAGGGGTAGTTTACCTGCAACATTTTATGTTTTAACAAGGGTAATTTTTCTTATGACGAATGATACCTGCCGCACATTCAAAGAGAATCAAATAATTTTTTGCATACGTTCCTGAATTGTTAAGTACTCAAAGTCTGTTGATTTTGGTGAAGATCGGTTAAGGGAAAGGGGTAGTTTACCAGCAACACTTTATGTTTTAACAACGGTAAAATTTTCTATTACGAACGATACCTGCCGCACATTCAAACAGAATCAAATATTTTTTGAATTGTTAAGTACTCAAGATCTGTTCATTTTGGTGAAGATCGGTTAAGGGAAAGGGGTAGTTTACCAGCAACACTTTATGTTTTAACAACGGTAAAATTTTCTATTACGAACGATAACTGCCGCACATTCAAACAGAATCAAATATATTTTTGTGTACGTTCCTGAATTGTAGAAAACTCAAGGGATATTGATTTTATATGTATTACTATTTCATGAAAAAAAAAATTCTGATGGAAGGAGGGTCTTGTTTTTCATTTAGCAAGTTTCTGTTTGTAACGCTAAACGCTATACCCGTCTTTAGAATAAAGCTTATTTTAGTCGATCGTTGAGTTTCATAATTGCTTTTATTCCTGAAACCCAATGTTTGATGTTTAATGAAATATGCACATATATATCGTTAAACAAATTTTAGCTCAGATAAATTTTTTCAAGTCCGAAAACAGGCTGAACGATTAAGAAAGTCTGGCGGTCTAGAGGCTGAAGTTTGACAGCGTCGGTTACTTGAGTGCCGTCAAATCTGACGCTCGATTTCTGCGGTATTGTGTCGACCAGTGACTTAAGTGGCTGACGTTAAGGTGAACGAACGGGCTGTGTATTCCGCTTACTAATGTCTATTTTTAGGTCGCCTTTCTTACTGATAAGTTACATTATTGTTGTGGCGGTGTTTTTAGAAAACGAAATCTGTGTAATGACTAGTTACATCACTTTTGTGGCACGGCGAACGTCGTGATAGGAAATTTTTCTGTTCAAACAATGGGAACTTAAACGAAGGCAACGCGTGATTAGTTCATTGTTCGTTGGCAGTTTTTAACGCATCCAAATTAACGATGACGGAACGCTTCTAGAAATACAATTTGTATAAATTTCGTGTTTCAGTTTGTAAACAATGAACGGGATAGAGAAACACGGGCGCGAACGTGCGCTATTGATTGTTCCCAGTTTGGAATGCCCACGCACGAACGGGACACTGTACGTTGGATTAGGTATGAACGCGCCGAGTTTTGGCACGGTCGCCAAATATTCATCACCTCTACCTGCTTGTATACGTGTAGTTAGCTTCGGCTTGTAATATGAACGTTCATGCTGCAAATTTACATTCATAATTAGAATATACTAGTGGTCGCCCAGTGGTCGAAATTCGACCGTAATTCATTAAATTTTTAAGTTTGAACGTTATTGAGGTTCTTTTGTCAAAGAGTATACCTCTATAATCATTGCATATAATTTTTTTGAATTTTGTTCTATTACGTCAGCTGCGAGCTTGTACAAATACGTCATTAGCGTGTGTTGTTTGCCTTAATTCCATGCAATACCTATGAAATTTAAAATTTAATGTTAGTAACGGTTGAAAAAAAAACACAATTACAGCTTGTATTCGTATTTATTTTTTGATATAATTCATTGTCAGTTTTAATTTTTTCATGTTATTATTGAATCAAATAAACGCTAATAAAAATGAGACTTGACATTCATAGAAGTATAAGATGCATTGTTTTCAATTCCAGTGGATTACATTTCATTTTTGGTAAGGTACAAAATTCGAAAACAGTTTGAAGATTATCTGCTACAAAGCTTATATAATTTTTTAATTTTTTTTCTATGCATTAATTTTCGAGTTATTTGAAAAATATGAAAGATAGGAAAAATGAGGTTTAGCTTGGCTAAGCCATATTTAAAAAGCAATAACGCGTTTTTTGACATTTCCTTGGTTTTTTTTTATTGCCATACTGACCAGGTTTCTCCAAGGCTACACAGTTATTTTGCCTATCTTTTTCGAATTATATAAAATTTAAATAAAAAATGAAATAAAAAATACGTGCCTCGTATTTTTTCATATATTTTTCATTAAATCAAAAAAACCGGGCGGTTAAAAAAATAAATGTTGTCCATTGAACTTAAAATAGTTTGAAAGTGAATTTAATGATTCAGAACTTCTGTGTAAACGATGTTTTTTGTAAAAACTCTTTCATCATTTGCTAAATGCCCTTGGCCTTTATATTCGGAAATATAAAATCTCAAACCATCGAATGATCAAACTCTACTTGCTGCGACGTACAATTGACCATGTGTAAAAACTGGCTGCCTCAATAAAATTCCAATTTTTTCGAATGTTTGTCCTTGAGACTTATTTATTGTCATAGCAAATGCAGGTATAATTGGAAATTGAGTTCTTTGAAAGTTAAATGGTAAAACAGTACAGGAATATGTTATATTTATACGTGGAATCAAAATTCTCTTATTGCGTGCGGTTCCAGTTAAAACTTCGCAATCAATAGCATTACGATGCATACACTTGATGAGCATTCTTGTTCCATTGACTAATGCTTCCTTTGTATTTAAGTTTCTGATCAGTAAAACGATGCAATTAACTTTCAATACTAACTTATGTGGTGGCAAACCACTAGTAGTCAAAGAATTCAAAAACTCTACTGGATAGTTATTGATTTCATTGTCATCATCACAAATTATTTTATCGTAGCTATGATATGTTTTCTGTTCACCTGGTATTCGATTAAGTATATCAGTATTAATAAAAGTACAATCATCATTTTTAGGTGCTAAAATAACTGACTTCAATATGTTATCTGAGAGTATGTTTTCGGAAATATTTCCATACACCTCATTAATAATATTATTTTCATCTCCTATTAATTGCTGAGGTATTTCAATAATATTTTCACCAAGCTGAGGGAATTGTGGGGCTTCATCATTACCAATTTTTTTCAAGAATTCGACAAATTCTATTTCACTTGGTAAGGCTCTCATATTTTGAGTAAACGTTACTTTATGAAAATAAACAAATTTATGCCAACTCGTGACACAATTTTCAATTAAAGTTGCACGTGATCCATGTGGGACAACTGGTAAGATTTGCCAAAAATCACCGCACAGAAGTATCGTTTTCACTCCAAATGGTTTATGTTTATCATTTTCATCGCATAGATCCTGCAATAATCTGTCTATGATTTTCAACACTTGCAGTGGGCACATAGAAATTTCATCAGTAATTATCAATGATGATGAATTTATGTAACGTCCATAGCTACTATTTGCGGTAATATTCGCTACAGAATTTTCCAAAATGGGTATAGGCAATTTAAACACATTGTGTAAAGTTCTACCTCCAAGTAATAGAGTTGAAGCTATGCCACTGAACGCTGTTGCAATGCAACTAAGATTAAGCGAATTTAATTTGTGAATGATTGCTGTTTGTGTGAATGTTTTTCCACAACCTGCATGAGCGGTTAAACAAAAAACATTAGATCCAGTATCATGGTGCAAAACTTCACGAATCACACGATCAATTAGATTACGCTGTTCAATATTTGCAGTTTATAATGCTCACAAAACAGAAACTCTTGTTCTATTGGATCAATAGCATTTGCTTCGTCTGTTCTCTGCGAATACGTGGGAACTGGTAAATCAAGTTCTTGACATGACAAATTATGAACATTCAAAATATCTTCAATTATAATTCTTCGTTGTAATCTCTCAAAAAATCTTCACTAAGATATACTTTAAATTCATTCCATAACGCCAATGCATTGGCTGGCACATTTAATGCACAAATGTAACCAAATAAATTTCGCATTTGTTTTGGTGAATGTAATTCTTTTGCTTCATTTAAACATTCGCGCCATTCATTATCATTTGAAGCAATGCCGCGAGCATGACACGCTTCAACAAAAGAAGTGTGTATAATTCCATTGTATGTTCTAACATCCTCAAATGATTTTGGACCACAGACATGTAATAAAAGCAATCGTAAATGGAAAAGTTCGATGTCTTTTGGTGATACTACATATATGCGTGTAATGATTTTATCACCTCCACGCCTTCTCTTCTTCCATTTTTTTTCGGGAATCTTCCCACACATAATGCAAAGGAATTTCAATATACTTATATTCATGCTCTGATGGATCTGATCGATTCAATTCAAAAAATGCTAATAATTTTGTTTGTCTTGCATTTTCAATTGCTTGACGTTCTTGCCCTTCTCGAAAGTAAACATTCTGTCTACGCGGTAAATGAATGTCAAGTCTAACGATGACATGTGATTGAAAATGCATTGGTAATTCATAGATGCGCCATACAGCTTCAGTTGATCCGACATAACGGCCATTTAAAAAATTTTTAACTTCATCAATTTGTATTTCTTGACCTGGTTCATTTCTCACTGAACCTAATTCAACAGATGCACTGTCATAGCCTTTATACACGTATTTATAAATGTATTTAACACTTTTAACTGTAGTGCATACTTCAACATTTATATGGCAATTAAATCTGGCAAGTAAATACGGATTGTATGGTACAACATAACGATTATCGAGGCAACTACCGCGAACTTCAGCATTAATACCATTATCACGCCTTCTGTATAATGGATATCCATTTAATGATTCACATGTAAATTCATTAAATCGTTTTGGATAATCTTTTGTGCATTTTCCATCTCTCATACATACAGAATTTGGATTAAGTACACCGCATGGACGATGCATCATGTGTTTTGCAACATATTCATGTAATGTAGGATGTGTTTGAATGTTAGGAATCTCCGCAGATACAACTTTATCAATATCGGTAGCGTTAACAATTTTATCTTGCTCATTTAAAGAGAGTAAAATGTGAGCATGAGGCAATCCTCTCTTTTGAAACTCAATTGTATAAATGAGTGCTTCAAATTTACCGAAGATTTTTTTTAGTGTAAGGCACTAATTAATGCTTTCAGTTTGGACTTGAATACACGCACAACAATATCAGGTCGAAAATTAGCTGACTCACCTACACCAATATTGCTAACTATTTCAGGCCAACTTGGATTGCAAGTCATTGTAATAAACAAAGAAGGCTTTCCGAAATGTTGTACAATTGACATTGCATCTAAATAATTCTGATACATATTTCTTGGAGATCCATTGAATGAAGATGGTAAAATTACTCTACGGCCAACATTATTGGCATTGGGGTTCAATTCTAAATAATCTGTTAAATTGTTGTAAACTTCAGACCTAAGACTTGTTTGATTTTGTCGAATGAAATGTAACCTTGTGCCCTCTATTCTCACATACATATCAACTATCCACTGCAGAAATAATTTTTGTGAATGGTGCAACATGCTAAAATCTTCTCTAATTGCAAGTCGATAGGCTGCATACTGAAGCATGGTTAATTTATTTCTGGGCGCTCTTGAATTAGATGTAGTTGGTACATTATGAGAAATATTGATATGCCACCCAGTATCACCATTTGGAAAAAGTAATGGATACGCTAAAGAGTCCAATGATGAATCCAAAACAGAGATATTTTTAATGGTACCATTAACTTTTGAAAACGAAACCATATTTCGTTCAAAGGGTGGCTCACCATCAACTATACTAAATATTACTGCTACATCAGTTTGAACTGCATCATTATAACGGCGTAGATCTAAATCACGATTTACTTTAATGAGCATACAAATTTCTTTATTTTGATTTTCAACTCTCTGACAATGATCTTTCATTGCAATGAATGACCGAACGAAAGGATTAATGCGTTCCAATTCAAGAGAGATTTCGCGCATTATATTGTTATTGCATGTTTGATTATAGTGTTCACGTAATCTATAATTGACAGCAGTGTCAACATCATAAAAATATAATTGCGCATAACGTGGTGAGCGACCATATCCAGCAGTCATTGGACCTGATCTGTGATAAAAAACATCATGTATTTTAAAATGATACACTCCACGCGTAACTGTATCCGAAATTTTAGCTTCTGAGCTAACCATAGCAAATGATGAATTGTATTTACGAATGTTTTCAAAATAATTTTTTGACTTTCTTTTTATTGAAGGTTCATTTGAAGTAAGTCCATCATACAATGATTTAAAGTATTCATTTTGACTTAAGGCCGGTAATATTGCTTTACCCTTACGACAACATGAAGTGAGTGCAGTCCTTTCACCTAAAGTGACCTCAGATTCGAAATGTTTTGCATTGCAAAACCTGCATTGTAAATGCATTAATCCACAATCAAAAGTATGAAAATTTCTTGGAATGACATTCAGTGCGCATTTAAATGTATCCCTCAAAATAATTTCATCATTTTGTATACTATTTACACTATTTAAATTTGCATTTGGTCTATTATCATTTTGACTTTCACGCGAATATATATTCCTTCTTCTTTGTCCCTCACTCCGACCCGTCAATGTTCTATGTCGAGGCATGATGGAAGTAGGTGCGAATATCTGAATGTAAAAAAAATATATGTAATGAAATTACTGAAACTAAGATTAGACAGGGTTTAATTTAAAAATAATAAAATGTACTCACTTTTTTGAAACCACCAATAATAATTAGGCGAGAGTATGTCAATTCAAATTGCTGCTACAAAATTTTGCTTTTGCAACAGGTGTATATTAAGCAAGCTGTATTTCACTTTCAACTGCACATTAATATATAAAACACAGATATCTAATATACAAAATATAAAATAAACGCTTTTTTGCCTTGACATACACTCCACAGACTATTGAAAAAGGAACATTTGAAATCACACAAAATTCACAGCTCATTCAGTCAATCTGTCAGTAATTATTTGTTGGCAACATTTTAAAATTCTTTGGCGACAATCTCTACTCTGTGCGACTGTTTGACCACAGACTATTATGTGTTTGACATTGGCAGTATGAACGTAAACAAACGACAGACTATTATGTGTTTGACATTGGCAGTATGAACGTACACTAAAATGAAAAAATTATAATTTTATTGCCTGGCAACAAAATTATTTTATTATTAACAATTACCATTGTTTGAAAAAGTTTAAATGAATTTTCAAGTGCAAATGAATGTTTTATTTAATTTAATTTAATGTATTTGTAACACATATTATATATAAATTTTAGCTTTTGCACTCCTTCTCCATATAAACTTTAACTATGCCAAATCTCACACTCCTCCGTGCGCGCAATATGCTTAAAAAGGGGTACAAAGTTTTCTCTTCACGTATTAATATATAGAAGATGTTTTTGGAAAACACATAAACACGTGTGTAAGCGTATTTAGTTGTAGGTAGCCTACATACCCAGTAGGCAGATACGCATAATTCCGTCTTGCCACTATGTTTTCGAGTCTGGCCTTTTACTGCGGTATTTTTTAAACTTATATATTTTCCTGACCTTTAGTATTAAACTGAAAATCTACTGTGCCATTCCACAGTTTTCTTGAAAATTCGCGTGATTTTGATTTTCACCAGGCAACAAATAATAATTTATGTTTCGTTGATGTGTTTTTTCCAGGATTTTAACAAGTCGTCACGCGTTTTTAGACTTCTCCCGATTCCTTTCTTTCAATTTTTTGTGACTTTTCATCGCAGTAGTTTTTCGAAGTAACACCGTGCAATACGTAACTCTCTCGTAAAGCGGAGTTGTTTATAATTGTAGGCTAACATTTATTTTGTAAGCTCCCTGTCGTTTCTTTTTGGAGACAGATTCAGACCGCAAAACGTACGATACACTTACACTCTGTAATAATTTGAAAGTGTCTTACAATAGAGTACACTTCAAATTGAAGTACCGGTATTAAAATAACAACATATACGTGTCTAATATTGTTCACGTTCAGTAACAAACTCGAATCACTAAAAGCATTTTTATACGTTTATTTAAAACTTTACACGCTCATACACGAATATACAGTCCAAATCGCTGTTACCATTTTGACAGTGGTGGAGGATACATATTTTCAGTTTAACACAAATTTTATATTTTTTCTATTCTACTAGTCTATTCTCTTTTATTTCTAAACGTTTTGCAATTCTTTGATTTCAAGTGTCTATTCTCCCTTTTCTTATTTTTCTTAATTTTTTGTCTCAAAATCTATTCAGTCATGTTGCCCCCTCCATATAGGCCTACTGTACACAACGTCACTGACTCAACCTGTGTTCCTCCTACAAGTCCCTCTGTACTGTTTATCTCTAAGTCCCATTTCAAACATTTGGTATATAGGCTACATTCTGTCCTTATCTCCACAGCCTGTACTTACATCCAGATGTCAACATTGTTTTACAAATAATCATAAATCTTTTCATCTTTATTTTTTTGATAATGATACACTATTTATGAAAATTTTGCAAATGTGTCTTTGAATTTCACTTCTTTCGGTCACTTTCTCATCTATTGATAATAGATGCTATCGGAGTTAGTGGCTTTCCCTCAGTATTGGAAAGTGCCCACTTGCTCTAACATTGTTCCTTCAATTTTTATTTTCACATCTTCCCTTGCAAATGCATCACTTTGGCTTTACCCTTATTAATTCTAATTCATTTCTCTGCTAGTATTCTGACCCATACATTCAAATTCACTGGCAATTCTGTTTCGCTTCATCTACAAAAGTATATGTAACCCTTTCATATTTAGGGGACCATGTTTTTTAATTTTTATTTCTTGTTGAACATATCCTAATAATTTCATCCAAAAATATGAATAATGGAGTCAGTTCCGCCCTTTGTGTTAACCTTTCTTTAGTTATTAAAACCCCCTTATATCCGTTATTCCTATTATAGAATTATCTTTATTCTTTTAAATTATTTGAATAATTTTTTAATCAACATTTCTTACATGTAAAATCTTCGATAATTTTTCTGTGGGTACTTCAAAAGTTTTTTTATAGATTTATAAAAGCTGGAGATATTTATTGTGTGTTATTTGCTTCATATTGAACATGTGGCCTTAAAATTTAACATAAGTAAAACGCGTGTGAATGTAGTGGGCCTGTTTTTGAACACATTTACCTAGGGCTATAGGAAGAATTATCCTTAAATTAAAGTCTACCTATATTGTAAGTCTAGGTGTACCTTTATAGTAAGTACTGTGCTACACAGGCGGACGGCATTACTTTATTCGTTCTGCAAACTGGAATATTTTAAAGATGAACTATGTAATTTACAAACATATGGTAGACCTACATATGCTATTATTTTTTGTTCAGAGTTCTTATCAGGTCCAGTTGCATATAAATGATAATATTTTACTGCATACTAAGACCATTATAATCAGTAATAGTTTTACTTTTCAAACAGTACTTGAAATTATTAAAAATATTATATCCGTTATCTGATAATTTTGAAAATAAAGTACAATAGTCATGACAATATTTTGAAGCCTCCTGATTATAAATATTATAATTTTTTTCGATATTATATGTAGTAAAAAAGTTTACGTTTTTACTAATCATTTTAGTCTTTCGTTGCGTATCCTTTATTTACTATAATTGAAGTTATGAGTTACTAAATATGAAGTAACAGTTTTATTACCGGTCCATAGATCCATATTGATTTTGAGCTGCTTTGACCAGAGGAACTACGTAAGATATTGGTGTTGCAAAAGTTTTTTTACTATACTGTATTTTTCACACATTACAATGTTTAAGTAATTTTAATCGTGTGCGAGGATATATATATTGCAACGAGACGTTCACACTGTGTGTGAATATATTTACAATAAGCCTTAGTTTGTGTCTTGTGCAAAAGGGTGGGTGTGAATGTTATAAGACAATATTGTTATTATAATAATTACTGCATGTTAACTTAGTCTAAGACAATTATAAACAATAATAAAAACTGCAGTGCAGTGTGAAAGTGAATAAGTATTGTGCGCGGAACGAATTGTGTGAAGATAACAGTAAGCCAGTTAACAGACACACTATAAGTCATTTATAGTAGTGTGCAAATTGGAATAACTGTGAATAACTAATTATTTTAATATTAAATAAATTCTAATAGTATTTATTAAATTAACATAGTAATTAGCTATGGAAGCACATGCAGTTAAAACACGTAGTTTGGAATGGTGTAGAAACCGGAAGTTCATATTCAGCAACACGTGGTCAATTTTCTAGTAAAATCTAGAACGTTTCGTCACGTAAAAATATTGTCATGTGCATAAATCTATAAAAGCACGGGTGAGTTAGCCAGTCTTTCGCAGTCTTTCATATGGCAGTCTGTGGCAGTATCTAATAAGGAGTTTCTAAGAGGTCGGATTGTTTAGTCGAGGGAGTCAGTTGAATCGAGTTCCACGAAGTCAGGAACGGCGTTCGAGATTTTCAACGACCGATAGCTGTCTACGAGTGCTGAATCGGGAGCGACTAACGGACACAACGCCTACAAGGAAACCCTGAGATCTACATCCCGCCTGGTGTAAAAGCAGGAGTAGGACCGCGAGATCGTCCGGACTGATCCAGTGTAAACCCAACAAATCCAGCATATTGGAATTATAAAGTCTGTTTATAACTATAGTTAAAACTGAAATATAGTTAAAATTAAAACAGACTATTTTTAATTTTAAAAAATTGTCAAATATTTTAAAATTTATAATTTTAAGCTCAGAATTTTCACATAAAACTGTATATCTTTTATATAAAAAAAGAAATCACCACTAAATGTATTAAATCACCCAATTAAGATTCATTTTATTTCTGCAAGTACAGTCAGCTACGAGCTTGTTACCTTGCAATATATATAAAAGTTGTGTGGTTACCGTACAAACTATTTTATTTGTTATACTTAGTTTTGCTTTATGAACACACAAAAAAAAAACAAGAAAAGAATACAAATAGTGAACCGTTTGCACACTTTGCACTTCTAGTTTTCAATTAAATTCAGAGGCTTCTGAAGTTTATAAATTCAAAACGAACTTTTTAATTGACATTCGGTTCTGTAGATGTTGTGAACAAGTTAATTTAAAGACATAGGCTTGAAATTTTAAGTTATCAGTGTAAAAGAAGAAAGTCCCAGGCTTTATATGGGTAATACAATTAAAATCTACCCCGATAATGATAAACGAAAGTGCCAGACATTCGTCTCTCTCTCTCTCTCTCTCTCTCTCTCTCTCTCTCTCTCTCTCTCTCTCTCTCTCTCTCTCTCTCTCTCTCTCTCTTTCCCTCTCTCTCTCTCTCTCTGTCGGCACCATATTTCACAGTGTTCGGCACAACAAGAATGGTGATAATAATTTTAATTGTCTATTACGCCTAGAAAGGGCGAATCTTTTTTTTTCAACGAGATCTGTACAAAAATTGAATCTGAAGATTCTACAGTTCAGGGTAACAGGGATTTCTAACATAGAAGTTACTTTCTGCTCAAGATGTTGTCAGTACTTCTCGCATTTACAGTACTTCATATGATAAACCGGTTTATCATAAGATTTTCACGTAAAAGGTAAGGTAAATATTGTTACAATACAAATAGCCACACCAATACCAGGGAAAAAACGATGAATCAACTATATTAAATGTTTAAACTAATGAAAATAAAATGACTATGACGCGACAAACGACTATGACCCAACCCAAGTGATTGACCAAATAAAATGAAATAAATGAAATCAAATGAGAAGGTAAATGAAAAGGAAACAAACATTATATAAATGAAATAAAAAGAGAAGAAATGAAAAGACACAAAACGAATAATATAGAACAGAAAAGGAGGAATGTTACACTCAAATAAAGTAAAGAAAAAGAATCAAATAAATAATAAATGTAAATGATAATTATTAAAATCAAATAAAGCAATGACAAACTAAAGTCCACTAACCAAAGAAATAGAGATTAAATGTTATAAATAACTCTATAATGATATGAAACTTGTTAACAGTATAACTAACCATTGTGAAGTGAGAGATAGATAGATAGATAGAGAATATGATTAAGTGAGAAAGAGAATTTAATATTAGGGAATACCCACTAGTAACACTTAAATACCATAAAAAAGTGCAAAGTGCCAGTGTAAACCCCCAAAATAAATAGAAACCCTATTGATAGGTATAGACACCTAAAAACCAGTGATAAACACTAAAGGTTAAAGGTGAAAAGTGCTAGTAAATAAGAATTTTATTGTTATTAGGATTAAGAGTAATTGTAGATTAGGAATACAATGGTATTCAGGGAAAAAATCCCATGAAGAGTCAAAGTAATAGTGTTACCATGGTTAGATAGTAAAGTTTAGATAAAAAAAATGTGGTAAAGAATATGAATGCAAAATCAGTAAACATCCTATGTTCAAAAGGATAATTAGATAGATAAAGTAAATGGTGTGATGATGTTTGTCACCAAAAAATAAATAAGAATAAACAAAATATAAACAAGATTAGCATAGTAACTATTAAAAGATTTGTTCGATTAAGTTTATGAGTAGGAATATGGCTGAAAGAGTTATACAGACCATAAACCTAAATGTTGTGTTATGTTTTAATAAATAATAGTAAATAAAAGACAAGTTATAAAGTAAAGAGATAAATTCTTATGAACTTAATAATACTGGACAAGCCAGTTAGAAGGTAATAGACAAACCATGATTTTGTAAAATAATGAAAACATACAATTATTTTAAAACAGCCCCAAATCAATTCAAAAAGTAAACAAATCATTTGTAACACAAAACAAAACATGTATAAGGGTAAAATAATATTTAATTTGTATAAAATAAGAAAATATAGCCAATTACTACTTAGGCCTATGAAATGCCCAACTGAAAAAAACCAATAACAACAAATTGTAAGAAATTAACTATTATATTAGCAAATCCAAGGCAAGTAACTAGTTAATGATAATTAGTGGATCATATTAAGATGTAAAAGTTAAATTAAGGACATAAAATAAGAAAGAAATGTAATTACATAATATGAACGTTATTGTCAAAATATTAATACATAAGCAAACCCAGCTTTGAGGGATGTCAAAATGATCTTTGAAAGAAAATACGAACAGTTGTGATAATATTTCATACATAGAGAAGAAGACCGAAGAATAATAGCAATCAGAAGATATTTGGTCATTTTTAATAAAAATTCAAATATTATAACAATGGGCTTAAGTCATGAATAGCCAATGAGAGACAGACCGTTACCATGACAACTGAAGTTATTTATGAACATTCCGTTAGAAACTGTTAGTCCATTATTGAAGCTCGAGACGAAGAGACGCCAAGCCGTAAATGACTCAAATTTTAATTTAAAACAAGAAAAAGTAACCAAATTTACTAAAATGAATAACCAAACACTCTGGTGAAGAACTAATACATCGAACCGAGGCCAAAGACCAATTTATTCAATTCTAAATTAATAAATTTCGATCAACTTATACGAAAAAGACGCCAGGCGCAAATACATTCCCAAATGATGGAAGATTGATGACCATAGATGACCCAACCTATTTCAACTGAATGACATTACACCTTAAGTCAACGGATTTGATAAGTATTGCTGAGTTACCCGAATTTATGGAATAAATTTTTTTTTAATTTTTTCTCACAACACTTTTAACTTTCACTATAAACTGATGATCTAATTTCTTTCAAAGATTAATAAAAAATAAAACACTAAATTCATAGGAAACTAGAAAATAACCTGTATAAAAATTACGAACTTTTGAAATACACTTTTTAACACTTCAAGAACAAATTGTAATTACACCTTATAGTATATAAGTACCAGTAATGTAAGGTAGTGTACTTTATTGTAATCAAATTGATATTTTTCGTAAACCAAAAGAATCCAGATTCATGAACGAAATTGAAAAAATAAACATTCAGTAGACGCCATGTCTGACTAACTAAATCGTTCAGATACATTCGCCGAACCTTGAGATATAATTGTCTTTTACTGTCGGAGCAAATTTGTTTAATAACAAAATATAATTTTGTATAATACTGAATAACTACTAATCACAATTTAATAAACTAGTACAGAGTTGTAACCACTGTTCTTTATTTCATAGGAAAGTGCATTATATGATTTGTGTATTATAGAGACGAGCAAAAGTGACGGTAAGCGCTCACGTCGGAAACTCGGCAAACTACCAGCGAGATTAAGAAATTCGCACAGGGCGGGAGTAATTTGAATCCACCATACCGTCATAGCGCGAACGCTCAATCGACCTATTCTTTTTAATTGTTTTCAGATTAAACAATTTGGCCCCACCCGGGAAATACAACCACATATTAAAGAACAGGTAAGGTTCCCACTCGCGTGTACTGGTAATTCGAGAGATCACTACGGACATCGTCAGCGTAAACGTAAAGTAACGACCATAACGTGTGAGGCGAACACACGAAATACACATTTACAGAGCACATACAAAGCTACTCGTTACAAATTGACGCAGCAACGTGTGGCTTTTAAGAAGACGTAAGGATCGTCACGTTACAAATTGACGTCCACAACGTGTGGCTCTAAGGAACGCAAACATCGAAACGTTACAATATGTAATAATATTTTAGTTATTTTACAAATAATATTTTTTATTGTCACTAATGAATAATTTTTATTTATTTCATCGAGATGTATGTATGTTTTATTTTATTTTTGTACCATGTATTAACTGCAGTTGAGTTTAGTCTTTTAAGAGTGAATCGTATCAACGATTACCGAGTTAAGCTGTGTCGAGTTTCAGTTTGTTATAATCGTCAGATCACTGTTTACAAACTGGCAGCTGGGGCTCAGGGAAGCATTAGGTTAGGTGGCCACCAGATGCGGAGTAAAGCGGAGCGAGCGAAGTTGAGCTGAGTCACTTAGGGGGCGGCAACCGAAAGCGGAGTGTAGTTGAGTTGCGTTTATAACCTCGGCGATGTCAGACGTGCTAAATTTTAAACAGATGGAATATTCGATACTTAATTCGGAATCTGATGATTCAGACACTGAATTCAGTTATTATGTTTGGACTGTGTTAGCTACTAAGCGCAAGAAAGAGTGGGAAAGTCTTTATCTGAGACGTCGAAATGACTGCGGTGAATTTCACACTCTTTTTGATGATTTGACCGCTGACCAATTTAAAAATTATTTCAGAATGTCACGCGACCAGTTTACCGAACTTCTGGATATTATTCATAATGTTATAACAGGATGTGATACTAATTATCGGAAGGCGATAGGACCAAAAGATAAGTTAGCAATTTGTTTAAGGTAATGTTCATTTATATATTAATTACAACAATTCAAATTTACAGAAAACAATTATTAAGTTACAAAAATAATGACTGAGTAAGGTTGTTTGGTGGTGTGGTGGGGGAAGCGGAGTCAGCTTCCAACCGGACCTCGGACGAGGCAAAGCTGACCGGAGTTGACCCGAGCGACGTCGCTTCACTCAGCTCCGCTTTCGGTGGCCACCCTTTCATTGAAAAACATTGTTTCGATTTTACAAGCTCAGTCCACTCCACTCAACTCCGCTCCGCTCAGCTTCTGGTGGCCGCCCGTCGGCAGTGCCAATGGCTGGCGGGGAACAGAACTGGTGTTTAGTCAGTGAGAATCAAAGTTTCTTTAAACTGATATTTAGCTGTTATTAATAAATATAATAGTATAGCTGAAATAGCCTAAAATTAATACCTAAGCCGTTCGTAAATAATTTTATGGCACTTGGAAAATAAACACAGATTGACACAGATATTGATTTTTTTTCAGGTAAATAAGTCTACACATTGACTGAAGCTATTCTGTCGTCTTATATGTGTGAAAATGAGCCAGAAAGAAGACGTTTTCAGCTACAAAAGGATAAAGAATGAGAGAAAAGAGAAAAGGGAGGATAATTTAAAGTCTGCTTTTTAAACATGCAATTTGTAAATAATTATAATTAACGGTCTTGAAGTTTCAAGCGTTTAGTGTATGGCCGGCGGGAGGTTCGTGATATTGAGAAAGAACACTACTAAAAAAACAAAACATTACTTATTAAGTTAAAACAAAGCAATTATGTTCATAGCAGTTACCATTCCGTGAAACGGCGCATTCGTAGGTGGTGGATAATGCAGCTATTCCTTGCGGATAATGGAGTTAGAGCCTGTGATTAGAGCAGAGATCTTTCGGGATCGATCAATCCTGGCACATCGACACATCTTACCCAGGGCGTCATGGGCCTGATAATGTTCGATTATAGTATTACAAATTTTCGGGTTGTTTCTTTGTAAAATCTTTGGGCCTGAAATGAAACGGACAAATTTATGTTCATAATCATTTGTAGCCTACTTTAAATTAAATTACTTAATTCACCGTCACCTGATTTTGTACTTTATATTTCATAATGCTTGAAAATACGTGACTAAAAATAGACTACAAACTTGTCCATAAATTTGAATTGTGTTTAGCGATTTTATCTACCAATAATAATTTATCTTCTAACATCCGTATTAAACCATCCTTCTGAGTGTATGTTTTTCTCTAATGCGAGTAAACGAATTACAAAACTTCTTCTCACAAAATGTAAGGATTTTTCTAACTATTGTTTTGGAATTTTAATGCTTCAGATCTGGTTCAGGTCTCTGTTATAACACAATGGTACGGTAATGTACAAAACAATACGGTGTTCGTATTTGTAAGTTTGCACTAACAAGTTATGTAGTGTGCGTGTAACTATTTCTGTTGCTTGAAGGCAAGTTGTAAAGGCAATATATGCCAATATTTATTGCCGTCCGTTTTTATATTAAAACCTATAATAAGAAATAAATCACGTTTATTTGCGCGCGTTGCAAACGTCTGTGGGAAATAATTTTTATTGGCCGATAACACACGCTTTCTCGCCCACGCATAGGGGAAGCAAATAATATATTTGTAGAAACGCTAATTTTTCGAAGCAAATGAATTGGAACTCGTGAAGTGGCTTAGACTTTCTTACCGGTCAAGTCCCAGCGTGAGCTGGTAAACAGTTACCCTTTGTAACGAATGCAACAGTAAATGTTCTTGATCACAAACAATTTAAAAAAAGTTGTACATACTCCACTTTGTAAGTGAAAACGTGTTTAGTTTCGTAAGTTCAGGGTTTAATAATAAACTTTATAAATCGATAAATAACGTTTTATTATATATTTTAGTATTATGTATATATGTAACTTATCCTACACCATTTTTTTATGGTGTAAGTAATCAAGATTTTTTTCTTACTTGGAACATGTTTAGAACATCAAGTAGTATGTTCATCGCCTACCGTGTTGATTTTTTGCCAACATAGGCCTACTGCTTGTGCTCGAAACATGATCCAAGTAAGGGAAAAGGGAAAACCATCTTGATTGTACACCAATGTAGTATACGTATTCATATATCAATAAGAGAACTGTAGCAACAAGCGTCTGAAAAAAATATACGTAGATCACACACACACACACACACACACACACACACACACACACACACACACACACACACACACACACACACACACACACACACACACACACACACACACACACACACACACACACACACACACACACACACACACACACACACACACACACACACACACACACACACACACACACACACACACACACACACACACACACACACACACACACACACACACACACACACACACACACACACACACACACACACAGTGAAAAGTAGAAATAAACAAAATAAAATGCAATACGTTCGTGAACAGTTGCGTCAATCCGTTTGAAATGTAAGGATAAAGTAAATTAATTTAAACATTATCAGCGTTAAGATAATCTGATTCACAATTTTGATACATAGGCTTAAGTATCAGACTAATTATGCGGAAGGAAAACCACAATGTACACCTCGTACATCAGCACGTACATGAAACAAAAAGGAAATTACTGTGAACACATTTCTTTTCTAAATTAATTTTTTAAAACTATCTATCCCAAATTCGCATTGAAAAAAAAGAAATCATGTTTGTAGGGAAACATTAGCGTCTATCCTACATGTGAGAGAACGGTTTATTTTTATTTTTAAAAATTGATCACGTGTGCCGCGAATTAAAATAAAAAACTGGTTCAGTAAACGTTGAATAACCTGGGAATTTATCAATGTATCCAAATCTATTATTCAGCTTATAAGCGAAGATAGTTGATTGTCCGTTGTTGCAAAAACAACATCAATCATGCCATGATGTCTGTGAGAAATGATACTGGCTAGAGTTCCCTCTTTCCGTCTGTTTGCTACTTTTGTATAATAAGGCACGACCACGTCATATTAGAAATATATTATTAGGATTTTTAAATTCATTGCTTTTGTTTGAGATTTATTGCCCACGATAAAATATGTTTTCCAGCTAATACATGATTATTATAGTTTGTTTACAATTAAGGGTCACAGGTAATTGGAATAAGAGATTTGGAAATTGTTTTGTCAAGGTAATTTGACTTCAACATAAATTATAAACGATTTCAAACAAAAGGTTTTTTTTTGTGATCAAGCACTAAACGTACTTCCCTCAGATATTCGACTGGCGTTTTATTATTCCCGAATTGACGACGTACAATACGAAACACTACAAACTGGAGCAACGGGCCTTCAAATTTGGCAGTAAATCACAGACACAACTAGTGCATTCCTAAAGCGAATATTTCTTCATAAATATGTAATTTAACTACAGTAAAACAAATAAATGTCTTACGAAATGTCTGCTTTCCTAAAATGGGCGTGATAGATCAGTAGGTATGGCGCCTGGGTACTAACCTAGTCGTCCTGGATTAACTTTACGGGGAGCATGATCATAACATCAAGGTGCTTTTATCGGCGCCAGATCTAGCGAGGCCGTAAAAATTAGTACCTGGGATAAGATCCTGGGCGGTGATAACTACACTATCTTCCATCATTGTACGCTTAGGCCCACGTTGGCAATCTACCCTGCATAACTCTAAACCATTTAGGTGGTATAAAAACAGAAGCCATTATTATTATACTATTGTTATTTCATTAACAAAATTTCAAATTAATCTGTGGCAATGTTTTAATTTTAAAATATTCAGTATGTTGATAATAACGTTCAACGATTGTCTGAATCATCATCACCCTCGTTGCATTCCCGTAGACTTCTTTACAGTGGACCTTAACAGTTGATATTGCCGCAAAGTAGATGATATTGTTTCCGGATCGTAATAAAATATTTGTGTAGTGTAAAGGAGGTTTCTCTACAAACAAAACAACGACGAGGATACATTCCAACAAACTTAACGGCAATTTAGAACTTCTCTAAATTTATTTTGCGCCCACTAGACACACCTATGGCTGCTATAAACATCTTTCTGTTTGAGTTTTTATTCAATTTGGTGATATCAACTGACAGTCATGGATTTTGCTGATCCTTTTCTGCATCGATGAATACAATACAGGAATAAAAGTGCAGTTGCAAAAATCCAATATACCGTTTTCGAGATTTGCAACTTTTTTTTAACATTCCAAAATTTGCAAATCATGATTTCAGAGACAAGTTTAGAATACATTTGAAAAAATATATCGAGTATATAAAACAGAGAAACTCAAATTCTAGATTCTCTACTTTAATTTCCATTGTACTATTGCGTCAAAGTTTTTCTATGCTGTGTCACGTATAGCCTATAATATTTTTGTGTTGATGACGTAACTGTTTGTTGTTTAAAGGCAAGATCAACTAAGATTAAACTGTGACTCACTGGAAAGGATTTTGCTTATAGGCTATACGTAACTACAGTAAATTATAATTAATTATTTGTAGTTTTTCTTCTTCCTGTCGTTTGGGCTTGTTAAAAATTTGTTGAGACAGGTTTCTGTTGGAACAATTCGCACAATTTACGCTTCTGCCTTAATCTTAGAATTAGATCATTTTATAAGGTTAAACGATAGACAAATGTAATTAATTTTCTTCAGTGTAAGCTTCTATTTGTGTTAAATATTATAACGGAAAATTTGAGCAATTGCTAATTTTACTCAATCAACTATGCTGAACGCAAAGAACTGGGTGTGTTTTAGAAAGCGGAGAGGTATTGAGACGCCAGAACCGTAAGGCGGCATTATTTGAAAGAAAATTAATTTGTAAAAAATCTGTAGAGTAAAGCGGTAGGTTAATAACGCCGGCGCTGGGGCTGACGAATGTAATGAATGTACTTTTAGGCTAAATCACGTTTTGGGACACAACTGTCATAAAATGTATTATTTGCTAAGATAGTAAGGGTGTTTGCCAAACGTTGTAAACTTAAGTGCATATAACAATAGATACCGTTAGACGAGAGAGAGCGTTGTGTGAGAGAGATAACGATAGACGCTAGTTTTTTAAGCACGTGGAACACGAAAAAACGTTGGGCGAATCAGAAAAAGCGTCATGTATTGCGCGGGAGGTTTTAGTTAAGCAGATTGGGGGAATTTGTATTTAGCGGTAGTTTAAACCTATAGGAACGTTTTGCTGTAGATCGTAGGTAAGGGACACTCGAAGCAAGTATATATTATGAACTTAGAGAGAAATGGGTTAGTCTTCTTTATATCGGTGGAATTACACGAAGAGACTCGCGTACGCTGTTTTGCGTTAATTATATATTTTAATAAGTAATGTAAAGAATAAATAAATTCGCAGAAGTAACAGAGTACGGGAACGCGATAATTACTAATACTAAAATTATAAAGTTTCTTAAACCGTAATAAGTAAATGAGTGGATGATCGGAGTTATAACAACAACAAGAAGTAATAATACATATGAAGTTCCATTAATTCAATACGTTGTGGTAAATCGCGGAAGAAGGCGAATGAGTTCGGAGTAAAGTCACGACGGTGTGAGATAGTCGAGCCACACGCGACGCGAACTGTGTTAAATGCACTTAAGGTCAATTAAGAATCTTTGTGGCCAGTGGTGTAATTATACGACATAGTTATATGTATAATCCATATGTCAAGTGTAGTGTACACCTGTGGTAAAGTGAATTAGTGAAGTTTTAACCAGAATTAACACACGACAACGGCTGCTGACGACTTACCGAATTACATCTTCAGGACTACGCACTTTGGAAGGAGTCTTACGCAAGTAACGAATAATGAACATTTAATTCTATGTTGTTTGATAAATATATATGTTTGTATTCAATATAGTGACTCAATCTGTCAGAAAAGGATTCATTGCTATTTAATAACATTCAATTTGTAAGATAAAACGATCCAATTCATATAAAGAAATTTTGTAATGTATAAATGCAAATGGTTCATTAAAAGTTAATTAATATAATTTAATTTGTGTTTGTATATTACTGGCGCCCTGAGGTATAATCAAGAGTCGGTACACTGGAATTAGTGTTATAGACTATTAAATAAATTATTATTATTATATTTGATCAAGGTAGTTTGTAATTTTATTTCTCACATGCTCGTAGGCCAACATAATCTTCGAATAAATAATTTAACTCTTTTACAAAGGCCTATCAAGAAGTGTATTACATTCTGTCGCCCGGAACGTGGGACAATTGAGTCACTATTAAATAAATTATAAATTAAGAACAAGTAGAAGTTAAGAATAGAAATAATAGAAAACATAGTTTATGATTACGCGAAGTAGGAGTAGGAGAGACAAAGACATACAAAACAACATTCACAACCTATACAGCAACATGAACACAAATACAGATACCCAAAACAACGATATGGAATTCGAAATAAGTAATCAATTAGGCGATCCAGAGGAGAATCAAGCGTCAGGGACGCGGGGACAAAACGGACAGAACGATGAAAACGCAGAGACATAACAATTTACACCAACAGAAGTAACAGAAATTCAAGAACGACCGAGAAGTCAGACACCACTAGAGACAGACAAAAACACTGATATATATATATATATATATATATATATATATATAATACTACAACAATTACTAAAAGAATCGAAAAATACAAAAGAACAGCTTTCACAACAAATAAAAGAAGAATCAAGAAAAACAGAGAAACAACTGTCACTTCAAAAAGAACAGCTATCACAACAAATTGCTGAACATGCGAAAAAAACAGACGAACGGTTAGAACAAAATGAGGTAAGATTAGAACAAGTATTACAACAAATTGAAAAACAAATCCATGAACAACACATAGAAATAAGAAACGACGTCGCCATACAATTGGAACAAGAGAGAACAAACATCAAAAAACTGTTCCAAGACTGCCAAGTAGAGACTAACGACAAAATCCAAGACAATACCGATAAGATTACTGAGCTTAGTATTAATACTAAACAGCAGATTATAGAGTTGGACGAACGGCATAGCAACAACATTCAAGTCGTAAGTGAAAAGATCGAAATAACTAACAAAAGATGCGAAGACAATACGGCAGGAATCAAAGAGTTACGACCCGAAATGCTGGAAGAAATGAAGAAAGTGCACGAAAATATAAATGAAATTGACTGTAAGTCGGAAGAAACAGAAATAGGAGTTATGTCAGATGAATCAGAATCATCTGTAATAATGGATGTTGATGAAAAGAGGAATTCAAATATGGATAGAAGAGGTGAAGATGAAACGTCTCCTTTACATGATACTAATCATGATGTTGACGAAGCAATAGAAATCGGAAAAGATACATTAACCCCGTACTTGCCAGCTATTCAGGGTTGCCGGAGTGTCGAAGAGTTTCAGTGACTTAACAGTATGTCAGAAGAAGATACAGCAGATCCGTGGGAGATCAAACCCTCCCAAGCACATGTACATAAATCAAGACCTCACAGCCGCAGAGAAAAAAAACTTTCATCACGAAGTCGTCATGCATCATCCAGTCACAGAGAAGGACATCATCATTCACGGTCTCACAGAGATGAACATCGAAGATACCATAGGGATAAGCTAAGTGTGAAAGAAGAAAGCTCTTTATTAAGCCGCTCAGAGTTTCGAAGTCATCGAAAAAAGAAGCACACGAGTCTCATAAAGAAGAGACACAGAAAGAGAAAGAAAGACAGGAAAGAGAGTTACGCAGAGTAGGACTTTTAGAAGCCGAACGAGTAAAAGAAATATATAGAAAGGATATAGAGGAAAGGAGGCAAGGACGACAAGATAGAGAGCGTGGCCGCAGTAGAGAGAAAAACGAGAAGATTTTGAAGCAATGGAGGAAGAAACTCAAAACACACACACACACACACACACACACACACACACACACACACACACACACACACACACACACACACACACACACACACATCACATAAAAATTGAAAAACGAAATGTAATAGCACACATCCGAATATTAATGTAGTAGTCGTAAGTATCAAATTAAATGTAAGGGAAGTCAATGTAATAACGTATAATGAAAGCTAGTCATGTAAGAAGTTACGAATGTTTAGAGAAATAAGTAAATGAGAAATGTCACAAAATGTTAAAAAGGGAAATTGCTGTATGTAACAGATGTTATTGAAAGGGAAAGTAGGCCACCCATATTTAAAAGTAGTTTGACAAGTCAGGCATAGAAGGGCGGATAGTTTGTTTGTAAACAAACCATAAACCAACGACCAACCCTGATGTTTAGCATTCAGTAATAACTGAGTAATGTTGTAATAAGACACTCACCCAGTTAGACTAAGAAATTTAAGACAAGTAATTAAATTGAATATATTGTTAATTTTAATTATAATGAATGAATATTAATTATGTCAAGTTACTAGAATATATGAACAAGGTACTTATAATTATAATAATTTTAGGGACGCATCAATAGAACTAGTTTACAATTTTGATAAAATTGAACGCTACTTCTATGGGGGGACTTATATAACGGAAAATTTGAGCAATTGCTAATTTTACTCAATCAACTATGCTGAACGCAAAGAACTGGGTGTGTTTTAGAAAGCGGAGAGGTATTGAGACTGTAACGTTCCGGGCTACGTTACAAATCCAGGGAACCCATCATAATTGACGCTAGCCAATTATAAAGGCTGCCTACGTTGTAACGAACTGAAATTAAACTCAACACAAACAACAATAATATTTACGCTAATTATTAGGACACAAGGGGAAGTTATTTCACTGATTTATGCACACACTTCAAAGTGTAATAAGATGACATCTCTTTATTAACAAATTATATAAAAAAGGATCCCATAACATAAAAATGTATACTGAAATAATTAAACGGGTTTTCTGTAAAACAAGGGATCATATTGATCTTATAATTTACCTCGGATCCGAGTCTGCTTTAAATATAGTAAAGACGTCTGAATTATACTATGCTCATCTAAGAGCTTGCAAGATTACATTAACCATTTGAAGAATGGTATTATTTATTAAAGGGATTATAATTTACATTTCAATATTAACGTTACAACGTATGATTTTCACTACTACAGTTTACATTTCTTTGGTTTTATTTATTGCTTAAAGAAAATTATTGTCTTTGAAAAGTCTCTTTCATCTATAAAAGTTATGTTTCAAATGTAATTAATTCTCGATAGCCAAGCTATCGAGTCACCTCTAAAATAAGTTTTGCTGTCCTCGTCCTGGGGTATGACTCTTCGGAATTCTGGTAGTCGGGGTAGTCATCTGTGTCGTGTCTCTGGTGAATATCTAATAGCCGTATTAGTGAGTAGATTGATGTAATGCTGCATGAAGTTGGGTTGATCCACGCCGGTCCTGGTCAGCATCGTATGGGTTGTAGACGTCCGTATGTGCAATTTGGCAGGTCACATATTCACATGTAGAGTTGTACTGGAGTTTACATCTTAAGTAGAGACGTCACCTTGTTTACGTGTTGATAATTTTTCTTATATTACTACATTTCTTGAACAAACTTTTTCTACATCATATACATTAAAAATCACTAGCTCCCCACGTTTTTTGTGGTAGCTAACACAAAAAAGTTTACATAACACACTTTTGAAGAGCCCTCGTTTGGAGGTGTGTACTGTCTGAACGCCGCATCGTAACTCTTAACTTGATACGACTGGTACGTAACAACGAAGCGGAGCGAGTACTCCGCCATAATATAGTTCCAACTTTTATTTAAATAGACATTCTTATAGCAAGATGAAACAAATTATTTAGACTTATTTAGTTTACAGGAATTATTTTAACTACTATTTTTGCCTTCAATTTATTAATTACTTACATTACGATTTTCAAATATTTCTAAGTTACAGACGGTTCGCTAAGCACGTTGTGTCAGGAATAAACAGGATTTACTAAAGGGTTAACTGTAATATTATTAACTATTAACAATACGATTTTTTAATACTTGTTTAGTTAGATTTTTCCATTTAAATCTCGTACTTATTCTGAGTTAGTACAGGGGTATTAGGTTTAATTGTGCGATTTAAAAATACTTAAATGCTTTCTCAATTTTTTTATTTATTAAATATTTTATTACCAATTAAATCGTCACATACTCCGCCGCTTAAAATCCACATTAGGAATTTTAGTAAGGAAAATTCAAAAGTGGGGACTTGGAGTCTGCTTGGCGTTAATGTGTGGAATTTCCCTCTCATTGTTATTGGCATGTTTTATGCACATCTATTTCTTCTCTACAATAAAACAATATACGTATATATTTTCTTACAAACTACCTTTTTCATTACATAAAGTTCACACTTAAGATCTACATTTTAAAACACAAAACTTTTTCTTATGTCTACTACTTAAATCTACTACCGGTTTTTTCTTTGGGTTTTAGTTACTCTCTTCATAGAGTAATTTTCTAAATACTTTGTTATTTAGAGGTCAGTTTAGTGGTCATTGAGTACTCATTTGCTTATCTTTCGCTGAACAGGGTCTCAGGTTGATCAGGCCTCATTTCCAAATTCTACGATTAACACTTAGCATGGTTACTGAGGTATAAGATAACTTGTCTACCTAGTATTACCTTTTCTATTTTTAGCTATGCTATTTCCTCTTTTCTTCTTATACAATTTTATCTGCGAAATATGTGTTCTCTTACATATTCTCGAGTCGCAGGTTCGTACAGGGCTACTGTAACTGGGGTTAAATACTTCTGGATTTGGTAAGGACCACACCATCGGTATGATAGTTTAGAGGTGGTCTTATCAATTGCACTACTAGTCGGGTGTGTCTTGTACATTACTAAGTCACCATCTTGGAACCTAACTAAATTGTTAGTGTTATGAACGTTTCTTTCGTGGTATTTTCTGGATTTCTCTAGGTTCGCTCTTAAATTAGAGCGAGCTTTATTCCATATTTGTTTAATCTGCTTATCCTTTATTTGCGGAGGTAGCAAGTCATGTAATTTCCATTTAGTGGACAAGGGGTGGTTTGGTTTGTATTTATACAGTAACTCAAACGGGGTCGACTTATGTCCTTCGTGATAAGCCGAATTTAAGGCGTATTGTATCCAGGATAGGTTCTGGTCCCAAGACATATGATCGTTCGCATGGTAGGCGATTAATGCAGATTTGAGGTTTCGTAGATACGTTTCAGCAATATTGCCTTGCGGTCGATACTCCGTAGTGGTAATATGGTCTATTCCTAACTTGAAACACATATTCTTAAATTCTTTCGCTTTAAATTGTGGTCCGTTATCTGACACTATACGTACAGGTGTACCATAATCTTTAAATAATCTCTCCTGTAATATATTTACAGTCGTCGACGCTAATGCTCGCCGCATGGGATACATCCAAACAAATTTGGTGAACGAATCTACACAGATGAGTAACATAGTATTAAATGATTTAGATCGTGGGTAGGGACCTGAAAAGTATAAATAAAGTTTAGAGAAAGGGGTCTTAGGGATTTCTGAAATTAATTGGTTTACCTGACTGTTTCTTGCCGGTTTACTGAGAGCGCATAAATTACACTTTTTTACAAAACTAGCTGTTCATATTGTTCCAATGATATTCCTTTCGAATGCGATGTATGGTTTTATTGATTCCCATATGGGCTCCAATGGTAGATGAATGGAAGTACTCCATCAGCATGGGCTTAATCATATCAGGGGCGATTATTCTTAAGTCCTTTCCATTTCTTATTTTGTGGCATAGTATACTTTTACTTAATACGTATTTCTCGGATTTAATACCTTGCTCAAGTTGTTCTATAATCGGCTTCAGAAGAGGGTCTTGTTGTTGATATAGAGCAATGTTGGTAAAGGCAAGGGGGAATTCAGTAATTACGGCGTTAACAAGGGCTGTTTCCGGACTCTCCTTGTTGCCGGGAGTATTTGTGGGCGACTGGAACATACGGGACAGGGTATCAGCGACTACGTTTTGTGTACCTTTAATATGCTGCACTTTGAATTTGTAGCAGTTTAATCTCAATACCCATCTTCCAATACGTCCTAACTGTTTAGGGTGATTCAGTAACCAAGATAATGCTTGATTATCAGTTTCCAAAAGGAATTCTTTATGTTCTAGAAAGGGTTTAAACTTCTCAAATGCAAAAACAATAGCTAAACATTCCAATTCATATGCGGAATATTTCCTTTCTTGGTCGCTCAAGGTTCGCGATGCATAACTAATAGGTAGTCTACTGTTTTCTATTTCTTGATAGATGACTGCACCTAACGCTACACTAGAACTGTCGGTCTGAACTACGAAAGGTTTCGTGAAATCTGCTAGTTGCAATACTGGGGGAGATATGATGCTTTCTTTGAGTTGTTCAAACGCATTTTGGTGTTGTGCGGTCCATTCAAACTTTGCTCCCTTCTTTCTTAAGGAATTCAGCGGTGCTGCTATTTCGGCAAGATGGGGAATATACTTGTGGAAATAATTTACCATTCCCAAAAATCGGGCTATACCTTTTGCATCTCGCGGGGGTGAAAATTCTCTGATGGCGCGGGTTCGTTCGGGGTCAATGCTTACTTTTCCATTTGCTTTCACGATGTGACCTAAGAATGAAAATTGTGGGACGGCAAAATTTACCTTTTTGGGGTTAACGGTTAATCCTGCTTTTTGTAACCGAGATAACACTTCACGTAGGTGTTTAAGATGTTGTTCCATTGATTCGCTATAGATAACGATGTCGTCCAAGTAGTGATACACATATTTAAATTTAATATCATGAAATATTCTTTCTAATAATCTACTACATACGGAACGTCCTTGAGATATTCCAAAGGGTACTCTAGTAAATTGGTACAGGTTAAAAGGAACGGCAAACGCGGTTAGACGTTTGGATTCTTCCGAAAGGGGTATTTGGTGAAATGCTTGATTCAGATCCATTACCGTAAAGACTTTCGCTTTTGTGAAGTAATGAAAAGCACTATGGATGTCTGGAAGCGGGATAGATTCAAATTCTATTCGTTTGTTTAATTGCCGGTAGTCCACAACTAGTCTATGTTTATCGTGACCTTTTGGTACTAAAAAGGAGGGTAATGAATATGGAGACGTAGAGGGTTCAATTACTCCTTGTTCTAACAACTTGTTGATATGGTTTCTCATCACTTCCATCTTGGGAGGCGACAACTTGTATGGGGGTAGGCGTATTACTTTCTGATCGCTCAGATTGATCTTATATTCTATTAGTTTCGTAAGTCCTAGCTTAGGTGTAAGAACGGTGGAAAATTCTTTTATTAATTTCTGCATTGTCAGCCTATCTCTACTTCCTAGATGAGATAATTCAGACTCTTGGTGTACTACGTGTGCTGTCGATGATCTAGTTGTTTCTTGTTTGTTAGTATTACAATCAGAATTATACTTCCGTGTACGGTCGAATCGAAAATAATATTTCTGCTCATGGATGTCAAGAATCATTCCCGTTTTACTTATAAAGTCTGCTCCCAATATTAAGTCGGGTCCTAACTCATTACATATTAACATAGTAAAAAACCACGTTAGGTTCTTGATTTTAACTTTAATGGTGATGCTAAGTTTTATCATTATATTCCGTTTATTGGCGGTAGCACATTTTATATTCACCGCCTGACTCCGTTTCACTAGGTGGTGTTCGAATAATTTATCTGCTAACTTTTGACTGATTAAGGTTCTGGTAGATCCCGAATCGATTAATGCGATTGTGGAGGTAACACCTAGGTCAATTTTTATTAAGGGTAATAGACTTTTAGTCCAGTTACATTTAGTTATCGCGTTACATTTTTCAATAAACTTTCTAACATAGGGATCTATTTCTTTAGAGTTTCTTTTCCTTCCTTTTTTTTTTATTGTCGTACATTTCTTTAGGTTCACCGGATCTCAAGTTGCTGCAGAAGACACAGGATTTTGGGTCTCCCTGCCTTACACGTTTTTTGGATTAGGGTGTTTACGTTCGTATTGCTTGCTGTTACAGTTTTTACTTATGTGTCCATATTTACCGCAATTATAACGCATGTTCTTATTACGAGGAGGGTACCTAGTTTCCGTTTTAGGTTGTGTTTCATTTGACTTACCAGGGCTGCGCAAATTGTGAGGTCTATTGAATACTCACCTTTCATGCTGGGTTGTTATATCGGGCACTGGGGTTTTCAATTCATTTCTATTCGCTTCGGTTGATTTCATCGCATGTCTATTCTGATCTGAGTACCATACATTCGAAGAGTGGATACTGCATTGTTCTAGATCCGCAAAGGTGTTAGGTCGATTTATCAAAGCTAAACGAGATCTTTCTTCTGGTGACAATCCTACTAAAATGGTGTCGACCATCTGTCTCTCATTCCAATCTACTTGTAGTAGTCGAGATGACTCCCTGATGTCTGAGATGTAATGGGCCAATCTCTCGTGATTTCCTTGTACTCGTAGTACGGTCTTTCTTTTAAGTTCTTCATAAATTCCGGTGGGAATAAAATATTTTATTATTGAGGTATGCAGGTCTTCTACTGGAAGAGTAGAGCTTAATGATTCTATCACACGATTCTTTAACGGGGGTTTACATTTCGGTAGGAGAACTTGCAAAATTTGCCAGTCATTCAGCTGCTGTAGATCTTTTATCTGCAGGAGATATTTGATGAAATTCAGTAGTTTAGTGACATTTAATCCATCAGTGTATGGGATTTCAGTTAAAAGTTTCTCCACGGGATGAGTGATTTTTCCATAGAGATCTGCGTTATAGTTCAAGTGTGGCATCGCTTTAGGAGGACGATATGATGCATTCGGGGTTGTCAATTCGTGCGTTTCGGGGCGAATCTGGAAACGATTGGGAGGAGGGGCTTCAAATATAGTCGGGGCATTTAAATCTCTATCAGGGTATTGCTCGTGAGTAGGTTGTATTTGCGATACGGCGGGTGAGTCGCGATCCGTGTTGGGTGGAGCCAGATCTGTCGTAGGGGATTGAACTAGGGAGATGTGTAGTTTCTTCAAGGACTTCTCAATTTCATCCATTCGGAACGAGTCGGATTTTCTTCTCAACTCATTGATAATAGTGGGTAATCGACGTAAAGCTTCGTCAGCAAAATTTTGGACTTCTGGAGGTATTTCCGTAAGATTAGGCCATGTCAATAAATTTTTCATTCGCCGGGTTAAATGCTCTATTCTTTGAGTAGTCCGCAATATTATCGCAGGAGATTTCTCGTCTTGGAGGGTTTGAGACAATAAAGTTAGCTCGCTATACTTGGCATTACAACTTTCTCTCTCGCTCTCATAATCGAGTCCGCTTAGGTTGCTTAATTGCGCGGGTGTATCAAATCCACTTTCGCGTATTGACTTACGCAATTCCGCGACTGTTACATTAGCATGGGGTAGACCACGTAAAAGAGCTTCATAAGACAGCTCGTCCTTTAATAGTAAATCCGGATTAAATTGTGCCATCTTTATCTTATTTCTAACACATTAAAACGTACTTAAAATTGATTTTACTACACTATACACTTATTACATAGACAATTTCTTTCTTGGGTAAATCATTTGCATTGTTCACAAGAGAATAATTTCTCTTCTAAGGGAGAGACAAAAATTCCACACACACACACTTCAATGTAAAGTCAACGATCAGCTGTTCGCTGGAATGTAGGTCACCCTAGTTTATTTAGTAAACAATGACAAGGTAGTTGTATGCATGGGAACGCGAGGATTACGCTCAAGTATTGTTCTCTTTAACAATAGCTAAGGCTATCTTTCTCGACCGGTTTCAACAGGGGAAGCGAGTTGCACTAAGGGGGTGAATCTGATTCAACGAAACACGCTTTACAAGTTACAAGTGTATTACGGTTGTGACAGTCTGAGTTTAGTAATTAATTGTCTTACTTTCCACCTTTAATTTTTGAAATTATTTTTAATTTTTTTGGTAACAAAAGTAAGTTACGAATTTCTTTACACGTAATTAACCGGGTCTACTTTAGACAGGTGTTTATATTTCTCTTACCGTGACGACAGACATACACTTACATTCTATGCAGGCATATTCAGGAAACTACAGGTCTTGAATTGTCACAATATAAACCTGTTAAAGACTGAACAGTTTGACAAGCACTAAAATTCATGTACGTACTTGCATTGGCGTAATACAATGATAGTCTGTATTATTTTGCGTATCTTAAATAAATTACATCATACGCAAGTTAGTGAGTAATCTGGTACAAAATAAATTCACAAGGTGAATTTATTTATGAAATTAATTTTATGAAAATTAATATTAACATGAAATACAGTAACTGAGTGCATAGATCAGCAGAGAGTTATCTATTTTACTACTTAACAATTATTTTTAATTATCAGAGTGACGTATCTTTGTTTGCGTCACGATGCTTACAAACCTTTTATATAAAACAGCAGAGTGGCGCATCTTTGTAACGTTTCGGGCTACGTTACAAATCCAGGGAACCCATCATAATTGACGCTAGCCAATTATACAGGCTGCCTACGTTGTAACGAACTGAAATTAAACTCAACACAAACAACAATAATATTTACGCTAATTATTAGGACACGAGGGGAAGGTATTTGACTGATTTATGCACTCACTTCAAAATGTAATAAGATGACATCTCTTTATTAACAAATTATATAAAAAAGGATCCCATAACATAAAAATTTATACTGAAATAATTAAAAGGGTTTTCTGTAAAACAAGGGATCATATTGATCATGTAATTTACCTCGGATCCGAGTCTGCTTTAAATATAGTAAAGACGTCTGAATTATACTATGCTCATCTAAGAGCTTGCAAGATTACATTAACCATTTGAAGAATGGTATTATTTATTAAAGGGATTATAATTTACATTTCAATATTAACGTTACAACGTATGATTTTCACTACTACAGTTTACATTTCTTTGGTTTTATTTATTGCTTAAAGAAAATTATTGTCTTTGAAAAGTCTCTTTCATCTATAAAAGTTATGTTTCAAATGTAATTAATTCTCGATAGCCAAGCTATCGAGTCACCTCTAAAATAAGTTTTGCTGTCCTCGTCCTGGGGTATGACTCTTCGGAATTCTGGTAGTCGGGGTAGTCATCTGTGTCGTGTCTCTGGTGAATATCTAATAGCCGTATTAGTGAGTAGATTGATGTAATGCTGCATGAAGTTGGGTTGATCCACGCCGGTCCTGGTCAGCGTCGTATGGGTTGTAGACGTCCGTATGTGCAATTTGGCAGGTCACATATTCACATGTAGAGTTGTACTGGAGTTTACATCTTAAGTAGAGACGTCACCTTGTTTACGTGTTGATAATTTTTCTTATATTACTACATTTCTTGAACAAACTTTTTCTACATCATATACATTAAAAATCACTAGCTCCCCACGTTTTTTGTGGTAGCTAACACAAAAAAGTTTACATAACACACTTTTGAAGAGCCCTCGTTTGGAGGTGTGTACTGTCTGAACGCCGCATCGTAACTCTTAACTTGATACGACTGGTACGTAACAACGAAGCGGAGCGAGTACTCCGCCATAATATAGTTCCAACTTTTATTTAAATAGACATTCTTATAGCAAGATGAAACAAATTATTTAGACTTATTTAGTTTACAGGAATTATTTTAACTACTATTTTTGCCTTCAATTTATTAATTACTTACATTACGATTTTCAAATATTTCTAAGTTACAGACGGTTCGCTAAGCACGTTGTGTCAGGAATAAACAGGATTTACTAAAGGGTTAACTGTAATAATATTAACTATTAACAATACGATTTTTTATTACTTGTTTAGTTAGATCTTTTTCCATTTAAATCTCGTACTTATTCTGAGTTAGTACAGGGGTATTAGGTTTAATTGTGCGATTTAAAAATACTTAAATGCTTTCTCAATTTTTTTTTATTTATTAAATATTTTATTACCAATTAAATCGTCACAAGACGCCAGAACCGTAAGGCGGCATTATTTGAAAGAAAATTAACTTGTAAAAAATCTGTAGAGTAAAGCGGTAGGTTAATAACGCCGGCGCTGGGGCTGACGAATATAATGCATGTACTTTTAGGCTAAGTCACGTTTTGGGACACAACTGTCATAAAATGTATTATTTGCTAAGATAGTAAGGGTGTTTGCCAAACGTTGTAAACTTAAGTGCATATAACAATAGATACCGTTAGACGAGAGAGAGCGTTGTGTGAGAGAGATAACGATAGACGCTAGTTTTTTAAGCACGTGGAACACGAAAAAACGTTGGGCGAATCAGAAAAAGCGTCATGTATTGCGCGGGAGGTTTTAGTTAAGCAGATTGGGGGAATTTGCATTTAGCGGTAGTTTAAACCTATAGGAACGTTTTGCTGTAGATCGTAGGTAAGGGACACTCGAAGCAAGTATATATTATGAACTTAGAGAGAAATGAGTTAGTCTTCTTTATATCGGTGGAATTACACGAAGAGACTCGCGTACGCTGTTTTGCGTTAATTATATATTTTAATAAGTAATGTAAAGAATAAATAAATTCGCAGAAGTAACAGAGTACGGGAACGCGATAATTACTAATACTAAAGTTATAAAGTTTCTTAAACCGTAATAAGTAAATGAGTGGATGATCGGAATTATAACAACAACAAGAAGTAATAATACATATGAAGTTCCATTAATTCAATACGTTGTGGTAAATCGCGGAAGAAGGCGAATGAGTTCGGAGTAAAGTCACGACGGTGTGAGATTAAACACCGAACTGTGTTAAATGCACTTAAGGTCAATTAAGAATCTTTGTGTCCAGTGTGTGTAAATATACGACATAGTTATATGTATAATCCATATGTCAAGTGTAGTGTACACCTGTGGTAAAGTGAATTAGTGCAGTTTTAACCAGAATTAACACACGACAACGGCTGCTGACGACTCACCGAATTACAACATCTTCAGGACTACGCACTTTGGAAGGAGTCTTACGCAAGTAACGAATAATGAACATTTAATTCTATGTTGTTTGATAAATATATATGTTTGTATTCAATATAGTGACTCAATCTGTCAGAAAAGGACTCATTGCTATTTAATAATATTCAATTTGTAAGATAAAACGATCCAATTCATATAAAGAAATTTTGTAATGTATAAATGCAAATGGTTCATTAAAAGTTAATTAATATACTTTAATTTGTGTTTATTATTACTGGCGCCCTGAGGTATAATCAAGAGTCGGTACACTGGAATAAGTGTTATAGACTATTAAATAAATTATTATTATTATATTTGATCAAGGTAGTTTGTAATCTTATTTCTCACATGCTCGTAGGCCAACATAATCTTCGAATAAATAATTTAACTCTTTTACAAAGGCCTATCATGAAGTGTATTACAATATTGTAATAAAATATTTATCTATATGTGTTTGACTGTTATTACCCGACTACCGCGATACCAATAGTATTGTTTTTCGTCGTGTGTACGCAACCGTATTCTTTGTTACCCTCCAGAGACAAAATGCGTGGACCGATTCAGATGAATAACAAGTCATTAGATTTGTATCAGTCTTCCGAGTAACACTGCGTACGTAAGAAACTTAAAAAAAAAAAAAAATTGGCGACCGCGAAAAACAAAAAATGCCAACGCGAGCGGACTTTTGTGCATTTTTAGTCATTGGTTATAAAACGGCATTCACAATGTAAATTCTGTATTACATGGACAAAGATTGGTTATTAGTATTTCTGAGTAATAAATATAAAAGTACAGAAATAAAATAATTGTTAAGTTAAATACTAATGTATGAATGGCCTAAGTCATTAAAAGTCAAGTAACAATTCATGATATGCACATAATCTATTTACTTACGTTTTCATTTTTTTATAACTTATTGTAAAATAAAATAAGTAAGTAATAAACATTCAAATAAAAATTAATAATAAAACGCAAACATAGTGTCTAGGCCACATGGGCTGTACCGAGGTAACTTATGCGTGGGCAGGTTGTTAGGTTTATGGGGTTTTTTTGATTATAATAGTTAACTATGTATTAGTGGTGTTAAACAAAATTGTTTATTATCAGTTAATTACGATTTGACTTGATAATTTTTAAATAACACACTCTTTTTTTGTAGTTGGACTTTATATATTTTTTTGTTTAAAATCTGTGACTTGTTTTTAATAATGACTTCGCTCAAAAAAATCTGAGTGCTTAAGAATGGTGCAAACAAGTTAAAAAAAAGTGTTTATAGACAATACAACGAATACTATTAGAAAAAAATGAAAAGGTGATCTGACGTCCAAAATAACTAACTTTTAACATGACTCTGAAAATAATAAAATAATATATAAATATTTGATTTTATTAAGAGTTTACAACCTGTACATTAAAACGGCAATGTTTATTTGAAAATATTATTAACTAAATTTTTACTACATATTAGAAATTTGTAAGTTCAGAATAAAAGACTGAAATGATACACAGATTGTTGAGGAAAAACGTGCACAAAAAATGGGTAACAGAAGGCTCTACAACAACCTCGAGTTCGTTGTGCTGATAATAATGATTTGTTTTTGTTGGGTTTATACGAAAATAATAATAACGAGAGTGTAAATAAAAAATATATATTTTTTAATTTTGTTAGTTTTGAAGCTCCATTGGTGTAATGGTATAATGTAGTCAGACAAGCTTAATCAGAGACTAAAACTCTTGGAGGCAGATAATACTGCACTGAGAGATGTGAGTACGTTTGTTACCCGACGATAAAATCACGTCTAATGTGTAATTATCTAATGTGTTACCTTATTTTAAATAGTAATAATAACCTATTATAAACATGTGATATACTGCTGAAGACGGGTTGTTAGTATTCGAGACAGTTTAGGTAGTGATTGTCCAATATTTTACCTCAGTAACCACCTTGTGACCACACGAGGAAGTAAAGCAGCACGATATGATGTTTGTTTGCTTGCGTAGGCTATTATCTTCCGTACAATTATGTGTACTGTACGCATATTCTAAACATATGCAGGAAACTGCATCTCGCGAGGTCTACTTTATGATCAAGAGATCAACTTTTTATTACGACATTCCAAACAAATGCATTGATTAACTTAAAATATAGGTCTGATAGAAACATTTTGTTTCTAAACTCATTGCAGTGTTGTAACCAACAAAAATATTATTTCCCTAAAACAACATTAAGTTACGTTAATAAAACAAAGACTACCACCACCACTTTGCTGCCGACGAAGAAGAGGAGGAAGAAACGTCTTCAAAAAAAAGAACAGGTCCACGACATAAACGCTGCACGGAGAACATAGCGAGGGTATCACACTTTATTCCCTCGTTTTGAAAACGTATAAGCATAAGCACATAAAATAAGCGAGGATACAAGAACGAACCATTCATGATATAATGATACCACAACGGATTGAATGATATAATGTACAGTGGGTTGAGGGGATCTCGCTGCTCCGACCCAAAGCATGCGAATAACTTTGGAATCCGTCAAAATGTTTCCTCGCTAGCAAACCGATTCGTTCCAACGTGACGTTTTTAGTCTGATCCCAGCTAATGTAATGCTTCACTAAAAGGCTTGTTATCGAAAAATTCCGATTCGTCCTGTTCCGATCTTACCGTCCTGATCCGATTCAGCGTGGGACCAATTAAGTTAATTTAAGAACAAATAAATTATATTGATATAGAAAATTTTAATTAACATTTTTATGTTTTAATTAGGTAAAAGAGTGACTTGCCGAGGGTTTTTTTTTTTTAAACAAGTTAATATAAAACGATCGGTAAAAGAAAAGAACACGAAGTTTTCAGTACAGCATTATATGGAAAATGAAATAAATAGAATTTGAAACAATAAGGATTAAAACACTTAACGATTTTCTTGTACAGTCGCTACTACCTACATTTCTTTCCTATGTTAACTAAATTGCGCCCATTCTAAACGTGTTTCAGCATATTAAAGTAACTGGTAAATTTCCAATAAATTGGTGTTAGATAAAATTATTCACATTTGCTCTTAAGAGGAAATAAACATTTTAAGACAATAAAAAATTCTGGAACATTTAAAATTAATATTTAACGAGTATAATATTACAACTTTTACATCAATCACATAGATTGATACGGATTGCCCATGAAACGCCCAGTCAGAAACGTTTTCCCCCAAACTAATGTTTAATTATTAAAGAACGGCAAAAATTATAAAAGATTTGCTAAAAACCATTTTTGAGACGAATAAAAATTTTCAAAGTATAAACTTTCAGTGATAGACTTCCGTATTTTGATTTTGAACGTTTCAAGAACATGTCTAATTACCAAATTTGAACATTCCCGAAAATTATTGTTTTATATGTTATCTCGTTTATATTATTACAAATAATATATTGTTACAATACATATTTACATATTCGCCCAGGGTAATTTATTTGTACATATTGTAACGTGACCTATGGTAGCACAAGGTTTACAAGTATCAATAAGTGAAGAAAAGCTGTATAATAAAAAAAAAGTTAATAAATAGAAACGATAGAACAACACCACTAACTGAATTTGACGTAGACAAGGACAATGACGATGACGAGACCCAATAGATTGGAAAAGGTGATCCAGAAAAAATAGTTAAAGTCCTAAAATAAAAATACCCAATTGTCAATAAGAATTATATATATCAAAGTACAAAATTAAGTAGGGAAATAAATAGTATGTAAACAGTAGGAAATGTAAAAGGAAAATGAAATGTAAGAACAAATATAATAATAATACATAGAAATAGTGTTGATAAATAAACTATCAAAAGACAATATTATAAAATAAACTAAAATAGCAATAATTAAGTAGGAAAGTGGTGATAATTAATGAACCTTGATAGGACCCAGTGATAATAAATACAGGAAATATAAAATACAATGTTAGAAGGTGAACAAAAAAGTGATAAGTAAGTAAGAAAGATAATAATAAATAATGAACCATGATAGGACCCAGTGTTAATCAATGAACTACATAAAAACACTAGGTAATAAAGTGGAGTGTAGTCAGGAATAAAGAAAGAACTGGTGATAATAGCCAATAAGTAATAACTGGACCCAAATATAATAAATAAACTGTATAAAAAATATGGGATAGTTATAAGTAGACATTGGCATAGTTGTAATGAAGTCAGAAAATGTTTGTATTTGATATAACAATGTTTGTTAGAAGCAAACCACTGATAATTGTTTTCCATTATTTTAAGGAAGTGTTACAGTAAATAATAAGGATGGTAAGGAGTCCATTGTTTTATTTTAATGAATTAGGTTTATAAATTTATATTAACCACTGATAAAAATAATAGTAAAAGACTAATCTGTTTTGCTGAAAACAGGCAAAGGGAGTTAGACACTGTATTCTATAAGTGAAATTATAAGGGAATACTAGTACACACCTACTGTTCATTTTATTATATTTTGTTTTGGTTTTAATTAACCCCAAATGTTATTATGTTGAATATTACATTTAACAGAACCGTTTAAAATACATGTAAAACCTTAGATACTAGCATTGGTCTAAAAGGTTTGTTAAGGAATTATGTTATGTTATATGATGATTAAAAATAATCAAATGTTATAATTTAGTCTAGGTTATTACAGTAATTATGTTTAGAAGCACTTAAAATTAACAAAATTTACATGAACAGTGGTAATGAGTATAGGGGAGGTGAATTATGAACTCTAGGCAATTAGGCCTATAACTGGTAACCAGAAATTTGTAAAATTTAAGACAAAACAATAACAATTGATAAAATAAAGTATATAATTCGGTTAGGTTTCATAATAATAGTGTAGGACACAAAACTGGATAGAAAATAATTAGTTTAAAGGTAATTTACCAAAAGAAACCCAAATGGAAAATGTAAGAATCTGTTATAATTTGAAAAAAGGTGTATTATGGGACACCTTTCCTTATGGGATATCAAAATAATTTGTAAACAAAAAGGAAACTAATGGTGTTATTATATTTAGGATTACAGCTAGTAGCCTATAAAGGAGTTATAATAGTTTAAAGATTTTTAGTAATTTTGTATAGAAAAATGTTAGTTTTATATAACAATGTTGTAAATTATCAACCAATGAGAATTAGTGTTTGGAAGCTAGCAACTATGGTAACCATTATTCCATTATTAGCTCTTGATGAGTGCAGACGTATTAAACCGCAATGAGTAAAGAAAAGAATTAACTAATTAAATCTATAAAAAATAATGACGAAAATAATAAACTAAATTACAGAACTAATATTAACATTCACATGAATTAAAAATCACAAGAAGAAATTAAATAATCCAGGAGGAATTGCTGAGGAATCCCAAGTGACTGACTACGAACCATTGGAAGGAAGAAAATACTCAAAACCTATAAATGAATGACGGAATCTTCAATAACAAGGATGACTGATGAAAAATACCTAATCTAAATACCCAAGAAAATAGAAGAACGGAATTAACGAAAAAAAGGGCAACCAGCAGTATTCGTGAGAAATACTACCCGGATAGAAGAGACAGAGGACTGCTAAGTATATTTTAAAATACGACATTAACAGTAAAACAAAAGAAAACAAAAACAATAAGTGAAAATACACCTTCAAAACCATTTATCACTTTTTAACAGACACTTGAACTTTCTTTGATTAAATGAACACCTCAAATTGAAGAATAGTCTCAATCTAACATTGATTCCTTAAGTGAATATATTTTAAATGTAAAAATTTACTAAACTCAGATAACCTCCAAACGCTAAATCCAGTAGCTATAGTTTACACTGTAATTATAAGTGTATCACAATTTATATGTTATTTGTATGGTATTTGTAAAATTTTGTACTTTTATCAGTCCATTTGACAACATTTTCTGTAGTCCCAAGAACTCCGACCTGAGATATAAATAAACCGAAAATATCAACACCAATCCACGAGTTTTGCTAAGCAGCGGCTGGTCAGAATAGCCAACCGCTAATAATTAAACATGCCGGCGCAAAATTAAAATATATAATTTGGAAGAAATTGTAGTAAGATAACCAATTAATAACTGTTAATAAAACATAATAGAAGCATTGAACTGTATGTTTGATTTTATTTAACTTTTCTTTTAAAATTTAAATATTCACTTATCATTAAATAAACCTTGCATTTTTGGTTTACCAAGAAGAGTTGGCAAACCCTAGTTTGAGGCAGAAAATACGAATTCGAACATCTGACCGGATGAATGTAATCTGAAACCTAACCAGTTGTAAGTATTATAACGAGCAAGGTATAGTGTAGTTATAATATAAATATAAACAGTTGTACAAAGTTTTAAACGAAGCATACGGGAACAAACAAGATTAGACAATTCTTGACTTCTTTTTAAACACCTGAGAGGTGGCGAACTGTGTGTGTGTGTGTGTGTGTGTGTGTGTGTGTGTGTGTGTGTTGCATCACCTCATCGAGGGAAAACAATAGTGTCTTTGTGTACCAGTGTATTTAACTTGTGGTAGTGTGCTAGTCCAAACAGGCAGAAAATACAAATATGTTTCTTTGATAAAAATTTGCACACTGACATTACATAAAGCAAAGTACTGTAATTTCATTTTAAGACATGCAAAATGACGCATGTGTAGATACAGTTAGAAGGTAAAGGGTAAACGTATAACAGAACTATAAAAAAATAATTAATTACTCCCTTAATTAATATGTGACGAGCAATTAATTAATATCTACATAAAGACAAAAATCTCACGAATCGCATGATTTCAATAGTTCGCAGATGAACATTAATTATGAGTGCGAAAATACGGAAAAAGTGATGTGTGAAAACCCGACACGCTGACGTACATGCCTGAAATGGTCGTACACAGTCTTCAACCTGTCGGTGTGCCGTCAGTATATAACCCCGTTCGATTCTGGAGTATAGGCATGCCAGCCTTTCCTCAACAGTCATCTGCGCCCACCCAATGCATGAATTACCCTCACTTTCAAGTATAGTTAAGTTATCTAGAGGGAAGAGACGGGAAACGCCGCTATAACGTTTACTGTCTCACTTCATATTATTTTCCTCTCTGTCACACATATGCTTCCGTAGTTCTCGCCAGTCTTGTTGCAGCCGATGTTCACGCTATGAAACACTGCACAAAACTGTTCTGCGGATGTGCGAAGAGAATGAAAATTTAGTTAGCCTCGCAACGAGGCGTTTGTCTACTGCGCATCGAGACCCTAGTGTTCAAGTCCAAGTCCAAGTTGAACGGAGCAGCAGCTAGTCGTGCTCCGGTGGTCGCAGTGTCCGGGCGAGCCCGATGACTGCACGTTGCCTGTTTGTTACCTTGACTAGCGATCTCGCGCTACTAGTGTTCAGTTTATATTATCCTGCCTCTACTGTGTCCGTTTGCTCAACGACGTAAAACAGACGCCAATCGTTCTAAGACAGGAGCCACTCTATTCAACGGACAATCGACAACAGACTCCGGAGTACATCATCATCATCATCAAGGAACAACACACACGCCACGGTAACTCAAAGTGAAAAACAAGTAAAAAAATGAACAGTAAACGAGTATAATCATGGTATAAAGGAAAGAAGAAATAAATAATTTGTACATATTGTAGTTACAAAAAATTAAATAATTAATATAATTTAAGTATGCAATTGTAACATGTTTTCGAGTAATTTTTCTAATTAGTTAAAATGGGTGCATAATAATTGATGTTTATTGAAATAAAGTAAATATTATTTTTGATTAAAATACTACAAATAAACTTTTAATTTATAAATAGTCTAAATATTTAATGGATATCAGATTTGCAACATAGAAAATAATTTCTTCAATTTTATATTGTAATGTCAGACACCCAAGTACTTATAACAATTTTATAATTGTTTTATATATGCGTTTTATGTTTGTCATTTACATGTTCATATCTGTTTTTATTTTATTTGTTTGGATATTATGTATGTGTAATTTATAATGTGTATTCTACAACTAATACGTGTAAACCAGCTTCTCTTAAAAGACAACTTTTAATACATATTTCATTTAAAATTTTAAAGACTTTGTTGTTTTTATTAATCAATGTTTTATTAACATTTATTCCACGCCCACAAAGTCTTTCTCCTCTCTTCTCACATAAAATTTATTGTGCAACAAAAGGGACTTAACGTAACGAACAGAAATCCCACGACCTAGCTGGTAATTAATTCGACAGTTACGTTGAGTATTTCAGATACACATAATATATAAATTGTAATTTTGTAATATATATTATATATATAATATATATATAGTATGTATAATATATTATTATATATAAAAATAAATCCATTATGTTAACTTTCCAGCATGCTTAAAGTCTTGGAGACGTCGGAATTGTGATTAAGCTCTAGGACTCGATGGATACTGACATTCTCCTCCTTGCGGTAGAGAGAGACAAGTGGCTAATGAATGCAGTTACCGAACATCTCCCGGGATAAGGAGATCTCGTTTTACCAAGTACCAGCTGATGAGCGGGTAGAAGGAAAGGGTACCCTCTTGCCATTGGGGTGGTAATTCGTCCCTAAAGGCGGATGAATTGACAGGCCAAAGGCATAGGATGGAGAAGCCAACGAGAAACCACTCCATTAAAGATCCAATAGGATATTCCAAAGGATGCTGAGAATGATGGGGCAGTCTCTAGTTAAATATTCCAAACTAATAGTCTCCCGGTCGGTCTCCGGGAAGGCACAACTCAAGAGTACAAATGCAAGAAGTCATATTGTCGCTGCGAATAATGATGGAGAAACTCTGAGACTGAACAAAGAAATCGTGATAGCCTTCGTTGGCATCGAAAAGGCATTTGACATCATTTTGAGTATAATGTTCAAATCCTCAGAGATGTACACGTAGATCACAGGGATAGAAGAATAATCCTGAAAGTCTAAAAGAACCAGAGAGCTCTCATATGCCGGAATGGACTCAAAGTAGGTATCAAAAGGTGTTAGACAAGGTTGTAGGTTATCCCCATTACTGTTCAACTTACTTCCAGAGTACGGGATGAAGGAGTTCACGAAAACCAGCAACAATTAAATAATAATTAATGACGAATGCTATAAAACCATCCGTTTTGCAGGCGATATTGCGCTTTTAGGACGAGGAAGAATTACAGAATGCACTTCATCAAATTAACAAAAGCCTAAAAGATAAATGCGACATGACAATAAACAAGGAAGTACAAAGGTGATAAAGTGTTCCAGAAATAGGAAACAGAAGGCAGACATTTCTGAACAGAGAAAAGCTAGTCTACGACCGGTAGCAAGGCGCATCTAAAAATCAGAAGTTATCATTGTCTCTGCGGCGGGAGATCATCTGAAGCACGGAACGCTACGTAATTGCGGGCGACGGGCTCGCCTTAAAGTTGTCGGAAGCTAGTGGAAGTTGATCCTTTAAATATCTTGGGAGCTGCATTACATCATGTAGCAGGTGCATCAGTCGTAAAAAGTAGAATTGTAAAAGAAAAAGGAGTGTTCTTCAAGAAGAGATCTTCTCTGACGTCCAGAAACGTGTTCCTGGAAAGCAGGAAGAAATTTATAAGACGTTTCATTTGTATATGCAAATATGACTCAGAAGCATGGACCCTTAGAAAATAGGAAAGGAGCTACCTTGAAGCCGTGGACAGAAAGAGTGATTAATGATGAGGTATTGAAGAGAGTGGATAAAAGAAGGACTCTGTTTAAAACCACAGTGGGAAGGGAAGCAGTATGGTTGATCACCTTCTACACCAGGGATTCTCAACTTTTTTTGTGATTGAGAGCACCTTTCATAATCCGGGGCAAGTGGGAGAGCACCATGAAAATTTAATAATAATAATAATAAATACACTCACCAGGCTAATGAGATCCTTGGGCCTGAATGTTACTCAGAATTTCACTAATATCTAAGGAGAAGTCGCTTGCAGCCACACGTAAACAGTCCTCCATATGTGAGTCATTTAATCTTGATCGTGCTTTGTTCTTGATGTATTTCATTAATGAAAAACATTTTTCACACAGGTAGGTTGTCCCAAACATCGCCAAGCATTTGAGAGAAGCATTTCGCAATGTCGGAAATTTCATTGTATCATTTGCACCCCAGAAATCTGTGATCCTTTCCTTTTCGAAAAGATATTTTAAGGCTTGAGAGGACTGGAGCTCTAATAATTCAAGTTCCGCGCGAGCAAGATTGTGCTGTTGAATAATCTGAATTTTTCTGAGAGAGTCCACATTGAATTGAAATGGATTGAGCACCATATTAAACAACGGTTTACTTTCTTCGAGTACATGAAAACGTATAGCAAACTCTTTCAACAGATCTTGAATTGCCAGAACGACAATTTTAGGACACTCCGAGTGGGGACGACCAAGACTCGAGAGTGTATATGCCAGTTCAGGAAAATGAACCAAGTCATTTTACTTGCCGTCCTGAGGAATCTTTGTAACTTTGATCGAAAGGAAAATATAATTTCTTTCAGTTCACAAATTGTGTTTTTCTGACTCTGAAGACGTTTGTTCAGCTCGGTGAGATATTGAAATAGGTCTACCATGAAAGCAAGATTGATCTTGAAATCATCCCCGAATATTTCTGGAAACTTAATGACATAATCGTTGGCAGAAATAAATGCTTTGATTTCTTCGAAAACTTTCCAGACCCTTGTAATTGCTTTCCCGCGAATTAGCCAACGAACATCCGCATGTAGGATTAGTTCTGAATGTGGCGCTGATAAATCATGCAAGAAGACTTTTAGTAAGCGTTTATTCAGGGGTTTAGAAACCAAAAAGTTGATCAACTTAACTATCAGTTTTAACTGTTCTGAAATTTCAGGAACAGATATAAGATGACTGGCTAAGTTTTCAACGTGAATTAAACAATGATAGTGAACAAAGGGAGGAAAATGTTCATCATTTTTCAGAAGAGCGACAAATCCTTTATTTTTACCTACCATGGAAGGTGCGCCATCAGTAACCACACACCCGAGCTTTGATAAATCAATGCCATTAGGTTTCAGGAAATTCGCGACAGCGTTGTAAGTGTCTTGCCCCGTAGTTGTACCCGGGAGAGGTAAAATTGTTAAAAAGAAATCTTCTACAATTCCCACATTATCTATACAACGTACAAAGCACGCCAATTGTGCTACAGAAGCAATGTCTGTTGATTCGTCAACAGCAAGAGAAAAATTACTACATTCAGAAAGTTTCTGGAGTGCTTTGTGTTTAATTTGAACCGCGATGAGGTCAACGCGCCTGGCAACAGTGTCATTACTAAGTGGCACATTTTTTGCCGCATTAATCAAAACACTTCTGTATTTCTCAGGTATACTTTCAGCGAGAGTTGTCACTGCAGAAACTATGCACTCCTTCACAATTTCTCCACTTGTAAATGGCATCCCATGCTGAACAAGTTTATGAGACACAGATACAGACACTTCGGTTGAAAGTTTGTTAACAGAACTATTAACATTAAATGAAAAAGACTTCTGTTGACGTTGGAGTTGTGATTTTAACTCTTTGATTTGATGTATCCTTGCATCTGATCCCGTGGGATATTGATCAGAAAACGCACTATGATGAGTTTCATAATGTCTTTGACAATTTGCTTTTCTGAAACCCGATAAAGGTGCATGACACAAAACGCAAATAACTCCAGTATTCTCGTCATTAGTGACCACCAAAAAATCTCTCTCCCAGTTACCTTGAAAAGAATACAGTTTCTTTCTTTTTGCTTTGCTACTTTTGTTGGAATCTTGGGTTGATGAAGAAGGTAACTTAGGTATCGATTCTTCACTACGTTTTCGTATTACAAATTTATCCATGTCTCTTTTTTAAGAACGTTCACAACACATTTCGAGGCGAAAGGAAAATTGCAAACTGACAATAATTACGCATATTTCACAAATAAAAGAACAGCAATACTACAACCAAAATACGTCACAAAACTGGTGTACACCGCTACACTATGTCACTCCAGTCACAATCTAAATAAAACTGATAAATCAACAACACATCTAATTTCTGCTTTCCGTGCCCTCAAACGGGATGGGAGGAGAGTAGTGGCCATAGAGGTATATAGATAGAGGGGGCAAAGTATAGGCGCTCGTGTAAGTGGAAATGTCCACGCAGAAACATTCATAGAGGTCATTTCTATCCTTGTCTACTGACGCATGCGCGAGAGTGGAACTCGCGCGGATCAGCTGATTCAGCGTCAGTTCAGCGTTAGAGGCAGACAAGGACAGAAATGACCCCTACGTGATTCCATCTGTCTTTTCCAGCCGGACGGTTTCTCAGCCAGTTCACCACCTCTGTCTATATACCTCTATGGTAGCGGCTGCTTTAAAGTCTCATTGGCAAATTTCGAAATTTCTATTTAAAATCTGAAAATTGATTGGTTGAGCTAAGTGTAAAATGCTACTTGACTATTTCTGTTAGAACGTACTTAAAGCTGCCAAGTTTAGGGATTTCAGAGGTAATAAAATTAAAATATTTTGAATAACCGCTTCTTTTGAGGGTACTAGTACGTGTTTAACAGCCCATTTACAAGATGAGACAACCTGGCGCCTACAGTAATAAACCCCTCGTAGGCTGTCTCTGCCTTTTAAAGCTGCAAACAATAGTCGGTATCGGCTTGTAAACTAAGGACAATTCCGGAAACCATTGCAAGTAGTGCTCTTAGAAGTAACAAAGGTTTCCAAACAGTATTCTGCTATACTCAGTTGTTGGTGGACAACAGCTGTATGGCCGTGCTATATAGTTCATAATTGAAAATTAGGGGTCACTGTTGCTCGCGAGCACTTTTTTATACATCCATGATGAGCACCATTTTTAGTTACGCGAGCACTACAGTGCTCGCGAGCACCAGGTTGAGGACGGCTGTTCTACACCATTCAAACTGGTACACCACCCTCATCAAGGTAATGCTTGAGGGGTGTAGTCTAGACAGTAGCAAATGGATGAAATAAAAGGAGGAAGGAAGTATGCAAAGATTAAGAGACTGTCATCGGAAGGGAAGGAATGCAAGCCCACCGAACTCTGGCTTGAATAGAAGAAGAAGATATAATATCAAAGCGCAGGAACGCACACAAACACAGATCGTTTTGAAAGTGGCATTTTGCTGGCTTCGAGTATTTTGGCACTACTTCACAAATCCTCTTAACTTTATTTCGTATTGGAATAACAGAAAAGGAATGTTCAGGGCCGTTCCTGGCGGGTATGCAGCGAATGCCCCGCACGCAGGCGGCAAAATTTAGGGGCGCCAAATTCGGTCGGTATCCTGTAAAGTGGAAGTTACGGAATCCAATTAATGAATATTATTACATTCTATTCCTGCCTTATTGTCGGAAAACCGTCACAAGTCACAGGCTACCGCTCTTCTTTGAGTCGGCCGCTTCAAAGCAGTAAGGCGCTATGATATCGCCGGCTTATTATGTCGGCTTTTTTAATACTTATTTTGACTTAGGTTTTCGGCACATTACAGAGGCGGCGGCTCATTTTATTTGGTTTTATGTTACATTTGCTGCATTTTGTAGAAGTAACAAGAAAACAAACAATAAACTTTCCTTTTACTGGTTTTACAACCGGTGCAGGTAGGTAGCGACTTCTAGTACCCACAACCCGACATTTTATTTTTAGTATCTCTTTGGTTGCCGTAGTGAACTAAGTGAGTAATCTTGTACGTGTATTCGCGGGAAGTTGTTCTTGTTTTCAAAATTGAATTGAAAACTAATTACATTAATTTTAGTCTTAGAGAACCAGTCAGTTTTGATGCTCCATTAGTTTATAAGTGCTTAGACTGTTTATGCGGTAATTCTACTTGTAATATAAACTGTAAGGAGATTAAAGGTATTTATTGTAATATTTTTTAATCTTAGTGTTTGTTTGCTTTATTAGAGATACACAGTAATTATGTTTTTATTTGTTAATAGTTAGGTCTTACTCTGACCGCTAACATTTTTTCTTAGTTTAAGTGCGTGAGGGTGTCCTCTATACAGGCTTGCCTTAGAGGCCCTAAATTTTTTTCTCTTGTATAGTAATGAGCAGTATTGGTTAGTTAGTTAGTCAGATTTGTACATTTATTGTAATACTGGTCAGACCTGGTTAGTTGCATCTTTGTAATTTTTGTACTTTGCTGTACTTGAGAAGAAAATAAACATTTTCTGATTCTGAGTCTGACTTGGGTGTTGTCATGCTGAGAGAGTCATGTTTTTTTTCTATTTAGAAATGAGTGACGGCACTAGAAAAAAATTATCAGGAGCCCAATATAAAAAACGCCGACTGGAAAAGGACGCAGAAAAGGAAAAACTAAGTGGAGCTTTAACAAAATTTTTAAAACATCATTGTTCTACTCCGAATCCATCCCCATCAAATGTCGAGCTTGTTGCAGAGCCATTGGTTATTGATGATCAGCAGCCATCCACTTCTGGTGCGCATATTTCACTTAATTCAGAAGTAAGCAACTCGGAAAGCAATGATGGAGAAGGTACTGCGCCTACTATCGATATTGATTTTGCCGATCCTGCTACATGGCCTAATCTATTAGGTCACCGTTTAATTGAATTAATTGTGACAAAAGGCGCTGTCCAGATTATAGAAAACTTTCCTGTTGATGAAACTGGTAGAAAATTTTCAGCCACGCAATATATGCGGAAGTTACCAAACGGCGAAAACGTTAATAGGTACTGGTTAGTATATTCTAAAAAAATAAATCCCGTATTCTGCATTTTTTGCAAAGTATTTAGTTCGCAGTCTCATAAATTAATTTCTGGTTACTCTAATTGGAGACACCTATCTGTTAATATTTCCCGTCATGAAAATAGTATGGAGCATATGAAAAGCGCTCAAAAATGGTACGAATTGAAATTACGCTTGGTTAAAGAATGCACCATTGATAAAGAGCAACAGAAACATTTCGAAATTGAAAAAAAAAACGATGGCGTGCAATTATTAAAAGAATAATTTGTATAGTGCAGTATTTAGCTGGTCAAAATTTAGCGTTTAGAGGAGCCAGCCAGAAACTTTACGAATCCAATAATGGCAATTTTTTGAAATTAGTTGAAATGTTGGCTAAATTCGATCCAATTATAATGGAGCATGTAAATAATATTCAAAAGTCTAAAGAATTAAATCAAAATATGCCTCATTAGTTGGGAAATCATTTTAAAAATGAATTAATTAGTTTATTGTCAAAAAATATTCAACGAGAAATTTTAACCTGTCTAAAAACAGCAAAATATTACTCAATAATTTTAGATGAAACTCCCGAAGCTAGCCATGTTGAGCAGCTGACTTTTATAATACGATTCGTTCATTGTTCCTCAAATGCAGTCGAAATTAGAGAACATTTTTTAGGGTTTTTTTCAAGTTTTGAATACTACAGGGGAAGGACTTTTTAAATTTTTAAAAGAAGAAATATTGCCAAAATTCGAAATAGATTTTCATGATATGAGAGGTCAGGGGTATGACAACGGTGCAAATATGTCTGGCAGGCATGTAGGGCTTCAAGCTGAAATTCAGAATGTTAACGCCAGAGCAATGTTTGTGCATTGTTCAGCTCACACATTAAATTTAACTGTTAATGATGCGGCTAAAATTTCATATGAGACTGTTGGTTTTTTTCAGTTATTCAAGAGTTGTTCAATTTCTTTTCTGCTTCGCCTTACAGGTGGGACGTTTTAAAACAGAATCTGCCGAATTCAACTTTAAAATCAGTAAGCGAAACAAGATGGGAAAGCAAAATCAAAGCCATTAGCCCTCTAAGATTTCAGTTATTGGAAATTTGTAAAAGTTTACATTATTTGACCGAAGATACTTCGAGAGATATGAATACTAAACATGCTGCACAGTCATCTTATATATAAAAAATCGGTATGGAGAATCATACATGACTTCCATGTTCTAAGATTTATATTTAAAATCATTTTCGAAATGAAATATTACTATAGAAACTACTTCTTTCTACTTACTGCTTCAGCCTTAACCACAGTACTGTGGTCACTAACGTATACCACCTCACGTTATTATCGCACTCGATTTTCACTGATGATGGAAGTCGATGGCATTGCCGAAACGTCTGGTTTTGTAGAAAACATTGGACTACGGCCAAACATCCCGGGAAGGAATTTTAACAAAAACTACTCTTTGTTGCCGATAACGTTGTACAATATATATAAAAAATTGCATAAAATTAATGGCTTGTATAAGTTAATGTTTGATCTCCATTAAGTAGTGCTCAAGTTTCCAAAGTTTTAATATTATGATGTCCGTAATTAAAACATCAGACCAGGTTTAGTGTGTATGAGGGTACACCGTGGACAAACATTTTCAACATTTCCTATTGAGCGTTGCTACAGTGTTCCTAGTTGCAGCGTTCCTATCAAGCTGCGATCTACAGTGTATGTTTCACAGAACAAACACGCGAAAAAGAAGGAGCGCTCCGAAATCACTCATGGACCCTCAGCATCTTGCAGAGGGTTCATTCCCTAAAGACGAAAAGTCTGTCTATGAATCGTTCCTCTGTAAACACGTGCAGTTACACTGCCCAGCGATCCACAGGAAGCAAATCGCTATCCACGCTGGACACTTTTTCGTCTTGCACGCGTTATGTTGGTATGGGTTTCGGCACTTACCATTTAAAAAGCGTGCAAATGTAAGAAAATAAACATGAGTGAGGCCAGAAATAACGCGAATTTTGTGTGTGTGTGTGTGTGTGTGTGTGTGTGTGTGTCTTCCCTGCCTTTTTATTGCGGTAGTCATAATAATAAAATGGAAACGTAAACATTACATAACTGAGATATGCTTGCCTCCCACGAACGATATCTATATATTAATACGTGAAGAGAAAACTTTGTACCCCTTTTTAAGCATATTGCGCGCACGGAGGAGTGTGAGATTTGGCATAGTTAAAGTTTATATGGAGAAGGAGTGCAGAAAGCTAAAATTTATATATAATATGTGTTATAAATACATTAAATAAAATAAAATAAAACATTCATTTGCACTTTAAAATTCATTTAAACTTTTTCAAACAATGGTAATTGTTAAAAATTAAATAATTTTGTTGCCAGGCAATAAAATTATAATTTTTTCATTTTAGTGTACGTTCATACTGCCAATGTCAAACACATAATAGTCTGTCGTTTGTTTACGTTCATACTGCCAATGTCAAACACATAATAGTCTGTGGTCAAACAGTCGCACAGAGTAGAGATTGTCGCCAAAGAATTTTAAAATGTTGCCAACAAATAATTACTGACAGATTGACTGAATGAGCTGTGAATTTTGTGTGATTTCAAATGTTCCTTTTTCAATAGTCTGTGGAGTGTATGTCAAGGCAAAAAAGCGTTTATTTTATATTTTCTATATTAGATATCTGTGTTTTATTATATTAATGTGCAGTTGAAAGTGAAATACAGCTTGCTTAATATACACCTGTTGCAAAAGGAAACTTTTGTAGCAGCAATTTGAATTGACTTACTCTCGCCTAATTATTATTGGTGGTTTCAAAAAAGTGAGTACATTTTATTATTTTTAAATTAAACCCTGTCTAATCTTAGTTTTAGTAATTTCATTACATGTTTTTTTTTACATTCAGATATTCGCACCTACTTCCATTATGCCTCGACATAGAACATTGACGGGACGGAGTGAGACGCAAAGAAGAAGGAATATATATTCGCGTGAAAGTCAAAATGATAATAGACCAAATGCAAATTTAAATAGTGTAAATAGTATACAAAATGATGAAATTATTTTGAGGGATACATTTAAATGCGCACTGAATGTCATTCCAAGAAATTTTCATACTTTTGATTGTGGATTAATGCATTTACAATGCAGGTTTTGCAATGCAAAACATTTCGAATCTGAGGTCACTTTAGGTGAAAGGACTGCATTCACTTTATGTTGTCATAAGGGTAAAGCAATATTACCGGCCTTAAGTCAAAATGAAACTTTAAATCATTGTATGATGGACTTACTTCAAATGAACCTTCAATAAAAAGAAAGTCAAAAAATTATTTTGAAAACATTCGTAAATACAATTCATCATTTGCTATGGTTAGCTCAGAAGCTAAAATTTCGGATACAGTTACGCGTGGAGTGTATCATTTTAAAATACATGATGTTTTTTATCACAGATCAGGTCCAATGACTGCTGGATATGGTCGCTCACCATGTTATGCGCAATTATATTTTTATGATGTTGACACTGCTGTCAATTATAGATTACGTGAACACTATACTAAAACATGCAATAACAATATAATGCGCGAAATCTCTCTTGAATTGGAACGCATTAATCCTTTCGTTCGGTCATTCATTGCAATGAAAGATCATTGTCAGAGAGTTGAAAATCAAAATAAAGAAATTTGTATGCTCATTAAAGTAAATCGTTATTTAGATCTACGCCGTTATAATGTTGCAGTTCAAACTGATGTAGCAGTAATATTTAGTACAGTTGATGGTGAGCCACCCTTTGAACGAAATATGGTTTCGTTTTCAAAAGTTAATGGTACCATTAAAAATATCTCTGTTTTGGATTCATCATTGGACCCTTTAGCGTATCCATTACTTTTTCCAAATGGTGATACTGGGTGGCATATCAATATTTCTCATAATGTACCAACTACATCTAATTCAAGAGCGCCCAGAAATAAATTAACCATGCTTCAGTATGCAGCCTATCGACTTGCAATTAGAGAAGATTTTAGCATGTTGCACCATCCACAAAAATTATTTCTGCAGTGGATAGTTGATATGTATATGAGAATAGAGGGCACAAGGTTACATTTCATTCGACAAAATCAAACAAGTCTTAGGTCTGAAGTTTACAACAATTTAACAGATTATTTAGAATTGAACCCCAATGCCAATAATGTTGGCCGTAGAGTAATTTTACCATCTTCATTCAATGGATCTCCAAGAAATATGTATCAGAATTATTTAGATGCAATGTCAATTGTACAACATTTCGGAAAGCCTTCTTTGTTTATTATAGAGACTTGCAATCCAAGTTGGCCTGAAATAGTTAGCAATATTGGTGTAGGTGAATCAGCTAATTTTCGACCTGATATTGTTGTGCGTGTATTCAAGTCCAAACTGAAAGCATTAATTGAGGGCCTTACACTAAAAAAAATCTTCGGTAAATTTGAAGCACTCATTTATACAATTGAGTTTCAAAAGAGAGGATTGCCTCATGCTCACATTTTACTCTCTTTAAATGAGCAAGATAAAATTGTTAACGCTACCGATATTGATAAAGTTGTATCTGCGGAGATTCCTAACATTCAAACACATCCTACATTACATAAATATGTTGTAAAACACATGATGCATCGTCCATGCGGTGTACTTAATCCAAATTCTGTATGTATGAGAGATGGGAAATGCACAAAAGATTATACAAAACGATTTAGTGAACTTACATGTGAAACATTAAATGGATATCCATTATACAGAAGGCGTGATAATAGTATTAATGCTGAAGTTCGCGGTAGTTGCCTCGACAATCGTTATGTTGTACCATACAATCCGTATTTACTTGCCAAATTTAATTGCCATATAAATGTTGAAGTATGCACTACAGTTAAAAGTGTTAAATACATTTATAAATATGTGTATAAAGGCTATGACAGTGCATCTGTTGAATTAGGTTCAGAGAGAAATGAACCAGGTCAAGAAATACAAATTGATGAAGTTAAAAATTTTTTAAATGGCCGTTATGTCGGATCAACTGAAGCTGTATGGCGCATCTATGAATTACCAATGCATTTTCAATCACATGTCATCGTTAGACTTGACATTCATTTACCGCGTAGACAGAATGTTTACTTTCGAGAAGGGCAAGAACGTCAAGCAATTGAAAATGCAAGACAAACAAAATTATTAGCATTTTTTGAATTGAATCGATCAGATCCATCAGCGCATGAATATAAGTATATTGAAATTCCTTTGCATTATGTGTGGGAAGATTCCCGAAAAAAATGGAAGAAGAGAAGGCGTGGAGGTGATAAAATCATTACACGCATATATGTAGTATCACCAAAAGACATCGAACTTTTCCATTTACGATTGCTTTTATTACATGTCTGTGGTCCAAAATCATTTGAGGATGTTAGAACATACAATGGAATTATACACACTTCTTTTGTTGAAGCGTTCCATGCTCGCGGTATTGCTTCAAATGATAATGAATGGCGCGAATGTTTAAATGAAGCAAAAGAATTACATTCACCAAAACAAATGCGAAATTTATTTGGTTACATTTGTGCATTAAATGTGCCAGCCAATGTATTGGCGTTATAGAATGAATTTAAAGTATATCTTAGTGAAGATTTTTTGAGAGATTACAACGAAGAAGTATCCTTTAACACAGCTCTATTAGAAATTGAAGATATTTTGAATGTTCATAATTTGTCATGTCAAGAACGGTTTACTAGTTCCCACGTATTCGCAGAGAACAGACGAAGCAAATGCTACTGATCCAATAGAACAAGAGTTTCTGTTTTGTGAGCATTATGAAACTGCAAATATTGAACAGCGTAATCTAATTGATCGTGTGATTCGTGAAGTTTTGCACCATGATACTGGATCTAATGTTTTTTGTTTAACCGCTCATGCAGGTTGTGGAAAAACATTCACACAAACAGCAATCATTCACAAATTAAATTCGCTTAATCTTAGTTGCATTGCAACAGCGTTCAGTAGCATAGCTTCAACTCTATTACTTGGAGGTAGAACTTTACACAATGTGTTTAAATTGCCTATAACCATTTTGGAAAATTCTGTAGCGAATATTACCGCAAATAGTAGCTATGGACGTTACATAAATTCATCATCATTGATAATTACTGATGAAATTTCTATGTGCCCACTGCAAGTGTTGAAAATCATAGACAGATTATTGCAGGATCTATGCGATGAAAATGATAAACATAAACCATTTGGAGTGAAAACGATACTTCTGTGCGGTGATTTTCGGAAAATCTTACCAGTTGTCCCACATGGATCACGCGCAACTTTAATTGAAAATTGTGTCACGAGTTGGCATAAATTTGTTTATTTTCATAAATTTGTTTACTCAAAATATGAGAGCCTTACCAAGTGAAATAGAATTTGTCGAGTTCTTGAAAAAAATTGGTAATGATGAAGCCCCACAATTCCCTCAGTTTGGTGGAAATATTATTGAAATGCCTCAGCAATTAATAGGAGATGAAAATAATATTATTAATGAGGTGTATGGAAATATTTCCGAAAACATACTCTCAGATAACATATTGAAGTCAGTTATTTTAGGACCTAAAAATGATGATTGTACTTTTATTAATACTGATATACTTAATCGAATACCAGGTGAACAGAAAACATATCATAGCTACGATAAAATAATTTGTGATGATGACAATGAAATCAATAACTATCCAGTAGAGTTTTTGAATTCTTTGACTATTAGTGGTTTGCCACCACATAAGTTAGTACTGAAAGTTAATTGCATCGTTTTACTGATCAGAAACTTAAATACAAAGGAAGCATTAGTCAATGGAACAAGAATGCTCATCAAGTGTATGCATCGTAATGCTATTGATTGCGAAGTTTTAACTGGAACCGCACGCAATAAGAGAATTTTGATTCCACGTATAAATGTAACATATTCCGGTACTGTTTTACCATTTAACTTTCAAAGAACTCAATTTCCAATTATACCTGCATTTGCGATGACAATAAATAAGTCTCAAGGACAAACATTCGAAAAAATTGGAATTTTATTGAGGCAGCCAGTTTTTACACATGGTTAATTGTACGTCGCAGCAAGTAGAGTTCGATCATTCGATGGTTTGAGATTTTATATTTCCGAATATAAAGGCCAAGGGCATTTAGCAAATGATGAAAGAGTTTTTACAAAAAACATCGTTTACACAGAAGTTCTGAATCATTAAATTCACTTTCAAACTATTTTAAGTTCAATGGACAACATTTATTTTTTTAACCGCCCGGTTTTCTTGATTTAATGAAAAATATATGAAAAAATACGAGGCACGTATTTTTTATTTCATTTTTTATTCATTTTTTATTTAAATTTTATATAATTCGAAAAAGATAGGAAAATAAATGTGTAGCCTTGGCGAAACCTGGTCAGCATGGCAATAAAAAAAAACCAAGGAAATGTCAAAAAACGACTTATTGCTTTTTAAATATGGCTTAGCCAAGCTAAACTTCATTTTTCCTATCTTTCATATTTTTCAAATAACTCGAAAATTAATGCATAGAAAAAAATTATATAAGCTTTGTAGCAGATAATCTTCAAACTGTTTTCGAATTTTGTACCTTACCAAAAATGAAATGTAATCCACTGGAATTGAAAACAATGTATCTTATACTTCTATGAATGTCAAGTCTCATTTTTATTAGCGTTTATTTGATTCAATAATAACATGAAAAAATTAAAACTGAATGAATTATATCAAAAAATAAATACGAATACAAGCTGTAATTGTGTTTTTTTTTTCAACCGTTACTAACATTAAATTTTAAATTTCATAGGTATTGCATGGAATTAAGGCAAACAACACACGCTAATGACGTATTTGTACACACTCGCAGCTGACGTAATAGAACAAAATTCAAAAAAATTATATGCAATGATTGTAGAGGTATACTCTTTGACAAAAGAACCTCAATAACGTTCAAACTTAAAAATTTAATGAATTACGGTCGAAATTTCGACCACTGGGCGACTACTAGTATTATTTTATACGTGTATAAAATAATACTTAATTTACATAATTTCATACATAATTTACATTAAAATGAAAAAATTATAATTTTATTGCCTGGCAACAAAATTATTTTATTTTTAACAATTACCATTGTTTCAAAAAGTTTAAATGAATTTTCAAGTACTTTACTGTTGTTAAAACGTAAAAGGTTGCTGGTAAACTACCCCTTCCCCTTAACCGATCTTCACCAAAATCGAAAGCCCTTGAGATCTCTACAATTCAGGGACGTATGCAAAAAATTATTTGATTCTGTTTGAATTTGCGGCTGTTATCGTTTGCCATAAGAAATTACCCTTGATAAAAAAACGTTGCTTGTAAACTACCCCTTCCCTTAACCGATCTTCACCAAAAACAATAGGTCTTGAGAACTCTACTATTCAGGGCTATATGCGAAACATTATTTAATTCTGTTTGAATCTGCGGCTGTTATCGTTTGCCAAAAAAAAATTACCCTTGATAAAAAAAACCGTTGCAGGTAAACTACCCCTTTCCCTCAACCGATCTTCACCAAAAACAATAGGTCGTGAGTACTCTATAAATCAGGGCTGTATGCAAAAAATTATTTGATTCTGTTTGAATTTGCGGCTGTTATCGTTTGCCATAGAAAAAAAAATCTACAGAAAGACAGACAGACACACAGACAGACACTTTTCGAAAAACGACTTTTTTCATGTTTTGAATGTAGTACAATCAGAATCTGCAATAATCTCGAACACGATTTTTTTTGCATCACCATACTTCCATTTCCTTAAGGAACATGGAAGTAAAATGAGTGTTTCTTTGTTTGTCCCGTATGCGTTCCTATACCATTCATCCGATTGCGATGATACTTCGGTGAGTTGTTGTGCGCCCGCCCGCGAAGGTTTCTGTATTTTTTTCGATGGGGTCCTTTGGGGGGTTCTTTGGGGTCTTCCACATCTCCTCCTAAACCACTGGACCGATTTCAACCAAACTTGGCACAAATATTTTACGCAACGGGAGAACCAACATAGGACAGGTGTTTTTTTCGATACGATCCTCTGGGGGGTCCTTTGGGGTCTTAAAAAACTATTAGATCTGGTTACTATGGCAACCCAATAGAATAGATTCTGTTCTAAATATATATTATCGCATTAAATTGAAGACCACGCGAACGAAGTCGTGGGCAACAGCTATTTATTTTTAAGAAACCTACTTTAATTGAACTTTATTAATTAAACTAACATTTTCATTACGTACAACGTGAAACTCCGTAGCGAAGCACGGGTATTCTGCTAGTTATTAGATAAAATCAAAACTTTTAAATTCATCTGTTCAATTTCAATTTGGTATGATATCTTAACAAAGATTAATATAGTTAGTAAAATGCTCCAAAATCAAAATTTAAATTTAAATGAATGTCTTAAAGAAATAGAAAATCTTATTATTTATTTTACTAACAAACGGTCGGATAAAGATTTCCAATTTTTTATAAATGAAGCTATAGCAGAAGCAAAAAAGAACGATGTAGAGCAAGTATTTCCTTTAATTAGACAAACGAAAACGAAGCGTCAATTTTCATATGAAGGTACAGATGAATCTGTTTTAGATCCAAAACAAAAATTTAAAATCAAGTTTTATTTTCAAATTTTGGACACAACAATTCAGTCCTTACAAAGACGTTTTGAGGGAATAGCGAAATGTAATGATTTATTTGGATTTTTATGCAATTTCCAAAATCTAGATTCTGAAGTAATTAAACGATCATGTATGGATTTAGATATTGCTTTGCAAATTCAAAATCAAGGTAATACATGTAAAGATATTGACGGATTTGATTTACATAATGAAATAATGTCATACAAAATTCTAAAGCCAAACTCTACTACAAATGCAGACTCGCCCATAAGCATTTTAAATTATATAACAAAAAATAATTTACAGTCTTTGTTTCCAAATTTATTTATAGCCCTAGGGATATTTTTGGCTTTACCCATTTCGGTGGCTTTAGGCGAAAGAAGTTTTTCGAAACTAAAACTTACAAAAAATTATTTAAGAACGTCTATGTGCCAAGAACGGCTATCAGATTTGGCAATTATTTCAATTGAAAATAAGATTTGTGAAGCCGTTGATCACAATGAAATGATCAACGAGTTTGCGTCTGTAAAAGCCAGACGTGTTATATTATAATTTTTGTGTTGTGGTTTTTTCTGTGTTGTTTGGTACAAAGTTATTTAAATATAACATTTAATATTTTTTTAGAATCTAGTTTTTTTATTGTTTATTTTGTTGTATTGCAAATACCTCTTGTTTACTTTGTGTAAATAAATTATTGTACACATAATATGTTTTATGTATTTTAAAATTATATGGGGGCGCACAAAGAAACCTGCACGCAGGCGCTCGACCCCCCAGGAACGGCCCTGGGAATGTTTATATATTATTTTTCGTACAGTACAGACGGAACTTATTATATATTATAAATGTTTCTTCATTTATTTTAGTAAGTAAAATGTAATGGAAAAAAGAAAAGGGGAATTACAGGGAGGGTAGACGGAATAAATTTACAAGTGTCATTGTATTGGAGACATAAAACTGGATACCTGGTATAAGCAAATTGGATTTCTTCATGGTATGTAAATTATTTGTAGTAATTGCACAGCCTGTATATTTTTAAAGATTTTATTCGTTTTTAATAACATTTTTACTTACATGAATGTATTGCTAACAACTTAGTATTATCTCCATTTGCATGTAGGCCTATTCGTCAGCAGGTTTTATCACTCAAAATTTGTTTTCAAATTGTTAAGATAAGCAAAGAAAGGAAATAAGGAAAACTTTGTTCGTCTCTAAAACCACAGTCTGTTACAGCCTCTTCGTGGAGCCACACCTCGTTTGAAAGCACACGTAACGTCATTAATCATCACGACTTTTTATAACAAAATAAAGCTAAACATAATTTAATGGACGTATTAAAAGAATTTCAGTGCTTTATATAGATACAGAATAACCGGTAATTACGTTTCTGGCTTGTTTGTCTTGCAATTTGTCGCCACTTAATGCAGAAACATTACTTGCAATTTTTCACGTCCATCAATCATCGGTGGTTTCTTTTCACTGGCTAGACAGTGGTGCAGATTCTGTGTCTGCCGAGATCTAATTCAAAGATAAAACCTGACTTCCATCTTGCGTGTGAGCCTACAAGTGAAATTGTTTCTTACGTATAAAACGCCAACTCAGATACAATACACTACCTTGAAAAGTTCAAGGACGACCGCGTTCAAATGTAAAAGCATCCTTTAGTGGTGAACTGAAAAAACGTAACTAGTACCAGTAACGGTGTTCCTGGTGAACTGACAATAACCGAGCCGAGTTCAAAGACATATTTTATACTAACTGATGATCTGATGACAAAATAAAATAGAAACGGCTAACGGAAAACAGAAAACTATTTGAATTTGCTAAGTGTACAAGACAGCATGGTGCATTACGTGAAATTTATACTTACATACGAGAAGCTGGTTACAACTAGCAGCGCGCATGATGTTTACAAATGAGAGGTGAATGCCACCCACGCGACTTTACTCAACACGACAAGCTTTTTATTTCCGTATGTTTTTAATTTTCACTTGTGATGACAAAAAGTTAATATTCTCTTTATCTTATTTGTCTTAGGTAATTTTCTGTGTATGTACTATCTTCAACGCATTTCGTGAAATTTGCAGTAAGGTAATTCACACACACACACACACACACACACACACACACACACACACACACACACACACACACACACACACACACACACACACACACACACACACACACACACACACACACACACACACACACACACACACACACACACACACACACACACACACACACACACACACACACACACACACACACACACACACACACACACACACACACACACACACACACACACACACACACACACACACACACACACACACACACACACACACACACACACACACACACACACACACACACACACACACACACACACACACACACACGCACGCACACACGCACGCGCACACACACACACACACACACACACACACACACATCACACACACACACACACACACACACACACATCCAACTGGAGCTTGGACACATGCACGGAGTGACATTAGCTCGGAGATGAAAATTAGCGATAGTTGCAAGAAAAGGTCTTTGTTTTGAGAATTGCTTAAACGAGATAACTTCCAGCCGTGAGAATTTTACGGAGGCCAAGAGTTTGTGATAAGTGGATTCGAAAATTCCCATTCCAATATTGACATACTCTACATTGACAAAAGATGAAGACTGGCTGTTGTTCACAGCCAACTTTTCGACAGATTAGAATGTCTCACAACAAAAGGATATCTCAGGATAAAAGAACAAGGATACTATCACTTATCAGCTCAAAAGGAAGGCTAGCTTGTCAACGTCTCCTTTTTTCTTGATGGAACATTCAAACGTTCCGGTAAGCAGTTCGGGTGGATCTTCACTTCGTTGCCAATCTGAGAACGTCTTGAAAAAAAATTAACGTCATCCATGCGCTTCCTCCGAACAAGAAACGTGTAACGTATTTAAGACTATAAAGAACTGCTTATTTCGTTGGAATCCAGAGTATGTTTTTGTCGATTTTGTGATAGCTACCTTTCAGTTAATTAAATTTGTGTTCCTAACTCCAAAAATTTCTAGATGCAACAAGTAGGCTTACCACTTTAATAAGTGGTGAAAAGTCTATGGTGAAAAGTGCAAGAACTTAGTCTAGTGACGGAGAACAACTAAAAAAATATTATGTTGAGATAGATGGCGGTTGGTATGCATTCGGAATGACATACCCAAAAAAGAAGGATGGTACTGGAGACTGAATATAGTTTGAAAAATATATCCGAATGCCTGTTCGCTCCACCCTGTACATTAGAAACGAGCTGAATCTCAACGGCAGGAAAAGATAAAATGCAGTAAAGTGTGATTAGGCCATTATATCTTATACATAGAAATAAGCAAAAAAGGATGAAATATTAATTGAAGAGGATAATGAAAGCGAAATAAAAGTATGAAATACGAGGGGTTACCCAAAAATAACAGGAATTTTTTTTTTAAAGCTATGTATTTAATTTTTTTTACAAAACAACCTTATCACCTTCAAAGTACTCTCCATTACACTTAATACATTTGTCCAATCTGCGATCCCATTCCTGGAAACATTTTTCAAACTCGTCTGTTGTGATGGCCGACAGCTACTGCCTCGTTTTCCTCTTTACCGCTTCCACGTAGTCAAAACGTTGTCCTTTCATGTCCCTCTTCATTCGCGGAAAGAAGAAGAAATCGCACGGAGCGATGTCAGGTGAGTAAGGGGCGTGGGGCAAGGGAGTCATGTTGTTTTTTGCTAAAAACTAGCGCACTGAAATGGCTGCGTGAGCAGGTGCATTGTCATGGTGGAAAAACCAGTCCCTCGTCTGCCACAAATCGGGCCTTTTTTGTCGCACATTGTTACGCAATCTTTTTAAAACCTCCAAATAGAAAGCCTGATTAACAGTCTGACCTGGTGGGAAGAATTCAGAATGCACTACCCCTGTCACTTCGAAAAAACAAATGAGCATCGTCTTGATGTTTGATTTCACTTGACGATCTTTTTTTGGGGGAGGCGACAATGAAGTTTTCCACTGGCTTGACTGTTGTTTAGTTTTGGGGTCGTAACCATAGCACCATGACTCGTCACCAGTAATGACTTTGGATAAAAAATCTGGGTCGGTTCAGAGCTGGTATTTCAATGCACGGCATGTTTCAACTCGATTCTCTTTTTGCTGTTCAGTCAGGACCCGAGGCACAAATTTTGCAGTGACCCTTCTCATCCCCAAATCTTCTGACAAAATTCGCTGAACCGAGCTCCAAGTTATTCCAGATAACTTACTAATCTCTTCAATGGTCCGTCGTTGGTCTTCAAACACGATTGCATGAACTTTTTCAACATTTTCGTCAATTCTGGAAGTTGACGGATGTCCAGAACAAGGTTTGTCATCAATTGACATTTCACCTTCTTTGAAACGAGAAAACCATTGGTACACTTATCTTTTTCCCATAGCACTATCCTTGTAAGCTGTTTTCAACATCACAACAGTTTCTGCGGCGTTTTTCCCAAGCAGGAAGCAAAATTTCACAGCAGCGCGTTGTTCACTTAAATCCGCCATGACAAAAAACGAGGAGTAAGCGAAACTGCTTTTACAAAACGAATTACTGTGACCGGACACAACCTTCCCAGGCGACAACAATGACGGCACGGACTCGGAACGAGTTGCGCTACGCTCGCCTAGCGGGAGAAATGCGTACTACGTAAGCTCCGCCAATCGCAGCGCTATTCCGGTTATTTTTGGGTACCCCCTCGTATATGGGAGACGTAAACGGTGTTCCCTGGTCTAAGAAAATTTTAATAAGTTGTACCTAGACAAAACAATCGGGAAACGTAATGTAGGGTTAAATTACCCTTCAAGTGGCATCACAATTTTGGGCAAACTCACAAACCGAAACGAGAACGAATAAAGGCGATTGGGCGTACGAATTTGCAACTGTCACTCCTTGTGTACTCTTCTTACTGTTTACTTACACATTTCAGTCACATATGTAACGACTTGAAGTGGTTTGAAAACCACTCATAAATACCGCGTGTTAGAAATACGTAGTCTTAATAATATAAGGAGAGTATAGAACAGTGGCGTCAAATGAAGTTAGAGGCCTTTTCCACACCGATATTTAAAAAATCGAATCCTAATATTTAAGGATAGCATACGGTTTCCTCTTCCACTTTCGAATTTATATTCTCAACAACACACTTATAACGATAAACGTACCATTCTCGAACATTAAAACATCTTATCAATGTTGTTAGTGATTCTAATAATGTAAAATATTATTATTGGTTTTTAGGTGATTTTATTGTAATTATAGGTTGGCTTTATCATATCATAGATTGTCTGCGTACCCTGTTTCTGTAAGTTTTACTTTTCCTTCTGTTTTTCTTCTGTCTTTGATTTGCCAATTCAACGCTTGTCTTGGGGTAATACACTTTATCCGGTAACTAATTTTGAAAAATGCTACCAAGATGCTGCACAGAGAGGCAATGGAGGTGAGACGAAAGTTTGAAGCTGTCCTGTGTATATAAAGAAAAATTAACTTGGGCACTGTGGGCAAGAGCGGGTTTTCAAAATTGTAAAATGTAAATAACGTGTTAACTGTAATTTGCCTACCATAAAATTTATATCAATTTGTAGAAAAACTCATGTTGTAAGCATGACTGGTAGAATTTTATGTAAATGTAAATAAGAAACCTCTATGCAAAGAAACTAGGAAATAATTAAAAAACGTATGTTGAGCAATGAACGTTCGTGTATTTACTCAAGGAAAGTTTTATTCTGGGGTTGAGGGAATTTGGAGAGGCAGTCGCTTTGTACCTGGCTGACTGGGCACTGGTCCTCAGAAGTTCTGAGGGCTAGATGAAGCTATGTTAGATCCCAAAGGAGCCCTCAGCCTCTCTCCAGCCAAGACCGTACTGCGTGGTGAAGTGTCGCATCCTACAAGAGGTGACAGTGTTGATGCAGAACAATACGGATCTAGACTGGAAGATCGATAAATATTCCTGGTGAAGGGAGCAGTAGCCAGCATCAAGTTAAGGTGTAAGGGAAATGATCCTGGACTGACTTATCTTTGGCATATTACAGTGGGCGCGCGAATCTAGTGAGATTTAGTCGGCTGTAATACTGCGTCCTAATGTTATAGGATTATGTGCCTTGCAGTTGGATGTTGGGGCATCAAAGGCTAGGGGAAGACCGCCCTGAATAAAAATTACCGGAAGTCATGGGCCGTAAGGAGGCAGCCCCTCTACATAACTTAGTCATCTATAGGCTGATACGCTATAACGGGGAAAGTATCATACTCAAAATCGTCAAAGAAAACACCCGGACAGAGTTAATGGTAAACGACTGCCATCAAAAAAGGACAAGCGATTTGGAATAAATGAAAGATTAAAATGGCGACATGGTATGCGCGAGGCATAAGTAAAAAAAAAGAATTGTTCAGGGAATTAAAAGAAAGAAATATTATTATAGCCATAATTTCAGAAGGTAAGAAGAAAATAATATGAACTAAAGACCTCGATGGATTCACAAAGGTCTATCGTGGAGCTGACCAAGAAAAGCGAGCAAGCAGTGGAGTAGCAACGTTGATAGTCGAGAGAATACTAACTGTACGATTCAGATAGAACCTTCCGCAACTATCAAACAGTTGTAGTACTTTATGCTCTATAGGAGGGACGGAAACAAGAAACTAAGGAATTCTGTGTAACATTACAGAAACACATTTATAAGTGGAACACGACAACAGACCACCGCATTGTAAATGAGACTTTAATGCTCGATTTGGAAATAATGCAGTGTCAGAGACAGTAGGAGAACAACACAGAAATAGTAATGGAGACTCCCTCATAAGGTGTTACGCAGGCTTACACGGCCGCAGTCATTACTTCCCGGGCTGTTTGGCCGTGGTGCAAAGTTTATGCCAAACGAGACGTTTCGGCAGTGCCATCGACTCCCATCTTCAGTGTGAAATCGAGTAACGCTAACGTGAGGTGGTATACGTTTTCACTGAAGACGGCAGTCGATGGCACTGCCGAAACGTCTGGTTTTGTAATAAACTTTGGACTACGGCTAAACAGCCCGGGAAGTAATTTTAACAAAAAACTCCATCATAAGATTTGCTACTAGCAATGATTTGAAAATCACTAATACCTTTTTAAAAAAAAAAATATTAATAAATATACCTGGTGTGCTAGAGGGAATAGGAGCACAATTGATTACGTTCTGGCAAATAATAGGATTAGCCAGTAAATTAAAGACGTCCATGTGTATAAAGGTCGATCCCCCCTCTATACATTCAGACATTATCCCCTTATTGCTAAGATTGTCAAGTTTGCTCGATGGAAGAGAAAGAAACCTCTTATCAAGGCGAATGAGAAGGTATTTAAAATATATCTACTGCAGGATGACAGGATTGAAAACTTTTATCAAAACGAATGGAGGAATATAAGAAGTTGTATAGAAGAAGCAGCAAAAGAGGCAACAGGAAAAAGGAAGAAGCTACGGAGTAGAAGGGGTCTTAGAGTTTGGAACGACGAAGTTTCTAAAGCAATAGGAGAGAAAAAAGAGCGTCGAAAAGTATCTACAACTGAATACAACTAAAGAAAACAGAATCAGACAACTAATAGTGTATCTAGAGACAACTAAAGAAAAAAGAAGCAGAGTTAAGGGTTTAGTGAAACAGGTACATGATGAATCATGGATTAAGTTTATAGGGAGCATTAAAGATGACATATACGGAAGACAACGTTTAGCATATAAAATACTAAAGGGTATGAATAAAAACAAAAATTATACAGCGAATTCATATAATTCCTGAACGTGCATGGACAGATAATTATAAAGCTCTCTCGTCTAAACATAATGTGAAAATGTGGTAACGTGAATAGCAATATAGAACTCTGTTACCTACGAGGGAGACTTAATAAAAATAGACGAGCGTGAAGAATCTCTTGGAAGAACTAAAAATCGACAAGATGAATTGAATGCAGAATTGTTTAAGTATGGGGTATCTTGCTTAAACATAGATTATTACATTTCTATAATATATGTTGTAATAAACAACAGGTCCTGCAAGATTGGCTAACTGCTCGAACGGTGTCTATTTTTAAGAAAGGAAAACGGAATGACTAATAACTATAGGGGAATATGTTTGGTCGATACGGTCACTTGGTTGAATGCATGTTGATCGTAAACTAACATATGAAAACGTATTTCAAAACATCTTATTTTGGAAGAACAAAACAGTTTCAGAAAGGGCAGTTCTTGTACAGATAATGCTTTTTTTATCACACAAATAATTGAGAAAGCAGAAGTTCAACAAAGAAATGCATGTAGAAGTGACAAAGAACTGACTTTGAGAAGGCCTTTAAGACAGTAGATGGAAGCACTAGAGCTGTAGCAACAAATTGACCTATAAAACGGAACAAAAATAGCTATTAAAAATAATTGTAGGATCTCTCAACAAATATCTGTCGATCAAAGTGTTGGACAAGGGTGCAGTATATCACCTACTCTTTTAACGTTTGTATCGACGATATAGTAAGGAAACGGAAACAACTAGTGTACCCTGATATTAACATATCACGAGACAGATATTTTAATGTGCTGCTGCTTGCTGACGACTTGGTTGTAATTTAAAATAAAGAATCTGCTTTTCAAAAATCAGTTTTTATGCTTCATCAGATATGAAAACAATACAGTATAAAAGTTTCCACTATAAAACAAAGGTAATGGTATTTCGAAGCAAGGAACCGATATTCAAGACTGGCCAAACAAGTCTGGAAATATATGACTTTGGTATGTGGGTAGACCCAGGAAGAGATAGCTGGAGGGTCTTTGAAGGCGGAAGAGACAGCATCTTGTTTATCTCGTAATGTAATGGTGATGATGAAGTTTTATTCCGAGTAACTATAAGAAGCATACAAAAATGAAAGACTGTTTGGGAAGGCAAATTGTCTGGAAAATAAAATGAGGTAAATACAGAAAACGAAAAGTAATGAATTGGCACGCTCAATGTTGACGTACATCAAGAACACACTCTGTTTCTGCGTTCTCTTCAGGCCGACTGTTTTTTTCTTTTACTTGAATAATGAAGCCAGTGTGCACTTTAATTTTTAATTAACTTATTTTTGTATTAGATACATCGCCAGAGTGAGCATGGGATTACAAAAATTAACCGGCTTTTTAAAGTTCACTCTTCTTATGAGCAAAATCAATTTGTAATGATTTTGCAGCAGTTGTTTTTGGTAAGTCGCACTACTTGGTAATCAAATCAAGTAGAGGCAGGACGATGTAAATTGAACACTCGGGTCTCGATGCGCAGTAGACAAACACCTCGTTGCGAGGCTAACAAAATTTTCATTCACTTAGCACATGCGCAGTTTTGTGCAGTGTTTCATAGCGTGAACATCGGCTGCAACAAGGCTGGCGAGAACAACGGAAGCATGTGTGTGACAGAGAGGGAAATAATATGGAAGTGAGTCAGTGAACGTTATAGAGTTGTCTCCCCTCTCTTCTCTCTAGATAACTTAGCTATACTTGAAAGTGGGGGTAATTCATGCATTGGGTCGGCGCAGATTACTGTTCAGGAAAGGCTGGCGGGCCTATAACAAATATTGTCTTATTTTATTAACAGAAAATTGGTTCAGTTTATCAATTGAACTACTTTGCTATAGGTATGCAACATTGAAAACAACCTGCGCGGAACAAACATTTGCGCACACTGGGGACATTTAGAGGAGAAAGTCACGTGACGCCAGACAACTGTGTGGAGGGGATCATTCACTCGCCGATCACCGTATGTGAAATGAAGCGTCCGCGGTTACAAAAAGCGTTGTGTCGTTCTTTGTGTCATAAAAAGTGTGCGTAGTTCTACTTCGTGTGGTTATAAAAAGTGTTTCTTTGTGTCATGGCGTCTACATCAAAATTTTGCTGCTCCTTTGGCAGACCGTTGCGTGGTCAAACGCGAGAGATTGTTTTTAATGTGTATAGCCATTTGAGGAACAGAAAGAGTTACATAAATTAAAATGTAATGTTATCGAAGCTACTAGACTCGCGAGCGGGAGCACATATAAAGGCGAGACGTGTCAGCTGCGCAACGGCAAGAGACAGTATCACGCGATGTGTCAACCAATAAGAGCCAGTCAATCGTTTCGTTTACATGAGTGCTTGTGACGCAATTCACTGAGTGCAGTGAATCAATCTGTCTCTCTCTCTCTGTGCAATACGCTTTCACTTTCGCCATTATATGTGCTCCCGAGTATAGTGACTCGACGGGTGTGCAGAAACACTGGTGAAAATTATTGCTGCTGAGAGTAAACACTCTTTGGCTAGAGGCTCACTGACTTTTCCTACACCTACGGAACAGAAACGTCCGCTTGAAAAGAAAATTGTCGTTGACGATTTTACACGTGATGTTATTCGGTGAAAAATCTATAATTTCTACGTGGTGAAAAAAGAACCCCCCAACTTTGCAAAAAATTGAATAACTTATTAAAAGACCCAGAGTTCCTCCGGAGAACTCTTAAAATCCACTGGTTTTAGCTGGCTAGATTGCCAATCGAAGAGAAAACTATTAACTGGAAAATCTGAAATTGTTTCCTGGAGAACAAATTACTTAAGGAGTATTCAGCGTATGAGGCAGGCTAATAAAAATATTGTGTACGTGGACGAAACTTACCTCCGTAACACCCATACCCCCTCAATGTGTTGGCAATCCAAGGATGAAATTTGCGCTACAAAGTCCATTGGTAAAGAATCAAGATTAGTAATAATTCTTGCTGGCGGAGAGCAAGGTTTAGTCCCAAATTCCCTGCCCTACAAATATGGTAGTCCAAAAAATTGCAAACAAGAAAGCAATCAGATGATTGCCATGACGATATGGATTTTCGTAACTTCTCGAAATGGGTGAAAGAAAAATTACTGCCGAATATTCCATCGAATAGCGTCGTTGTATTTGAAAATGCCATAATAAAGAAGACGAAGAAACTAGTTCGACGCTGAAAAAAGATAGTCAGGACTGGTTAACACTGCAAAAAATTGATTTTTTTCTCCTGACCTGAGAAACCAGACCTTCTTGTGTTAGTCAGGTCAGTTCCTGTTAACAAGATGTATACTGTGGATAAACTGTTTCTGAATGCCGGATACACTGTGATGCGCTTACCACCGGATCATGCGGACCTTAATCCAACTGATCTAGCATGGGCTGACGTCAAAGTGAGAGTAGGTGAGTGTTTTCCTTATTCATTGGAAGAGAAAAAAACAACTGTAACTAAAACTTTTTTAGGAATATTCAATGGAAGAGTGGAGAAAATGCTGTAAGCATGTATACAAAATGGAGGAAGATTACTGGAAGAATAATGCTGATGTTGAGGAAACTCAACTGCCAGTCATCAGAATCAGCCAGTACAAGCTCAGAAGATAACGGGTCAGATACAGTGAAGACGAATGAGACGGAATCAGAATGTTAGATTTATAAAGTCTGTCTTTCTGTCAATACTTTTTTTACACGACTGCTAAAAAGGAGTGTTATGTTTTCAGTGGTAGGGTATGTATGTATGTATGTATGTATGTTTGTTCCACTATAACTTTTTAACGGCTTTACCGATTTTGATGTTCGATGGCTCGATGGATTCCTTACTTCACCAGAAGTGTCATAGGCTATATATCACCATGAGTTGACTTCCGGTTTTGACCGGAAGTGAATACAAGTGATCGGTTCTAAGGATTTTTTTTTGTTCGTTTATTGGTCCATCAGGTGGCGCTAGTGGAAGGTATTCTGTAAAGTTCACTCCAGATAGTGCTCGCGATTTAAGACCACGCTCACTAATACTATGTTAGCGCGCTATTGTGTGAGAGTATATATGTGCAATCCGTGAGAAACAGAGAACAGCTGATCTGAAAGTATATATATATATATATATATATATATATATATATAGGTTTGCTATATATATTTCTCTCTGCGAAATATGGTGAACCTGAAATACATGAAATGACGGATCAACAATATGCCACAGCAGTAAACTTAATGAATTTTCAGCAGCGCCAATTGTTCATATGATTTCAGACAGATTGCTTCCAAGTGAAAATAATACTGAGCCATTACGTGTGTTCGTTACTGGAGGGGCAGGCACCGGCAAAACCTTTACTCTGAAAATTATTGTAGAACAGATTCGTCGTCTTTCTCATTTACCTGCAAACAGAGCTGTTACGGTAGCAGCACCCACAGGTGTCGCTGCAAGATTGATTGGAGGTAGCACTTTGCACTCTACTTTTGCCCTTCCTATCGAAAAAGGCAAGGTGACAGCTCTTCGCCCTCTTACTGATGAGCGTCTTCAAAGGGAACGGCTAAGGTGAAAGCATATTAATTGGCTAATCATTGACGAAATCTCAATGGTACCCTATACTACCCTAAGAAATATTCACTTAAGGTTGCAACAGCTTAAAATGAATGATGCTCTCTTCGGGGGTATCAATACTATTTTGTTTGGCGATCTAATGCAGTTGCCACCTGTATCAAAAGCAGTTGGTGGTACCTACTGCTTCAAGCAGCCTCATTACTTATCAGCTGAAATTAATTTGTGGACACTGTTTGGTTTCTGTGAATTACCTCAAAATATGCGGCAAGCTAACGACACTACTTTTATAGACATTCTAAATAATTTAAGAGTCGGCCAACTCACCATGCAGCAGCTAGAAATTTTAGATCGTCGAAGAGTTCCTTTGACAGATGAATTTGCTGATGGCGAGTGTCTGCGTATTTTCCCAACCACTAAACAGGTAGAAGAATATAATGCTATGATGACTGAAAAGTTGAAAACATCATCTAAAGTTTACGATATTGCAGTGGTGGATGTGTCTGTCGAAGCTAATAATTACGGACAAAAGAAAGACTTCATACCAACGGATCCAAACAAAACTGGAGGTATTCCAAACTCTTTAGTAATCGGAATCGGAACTAGGGTAATGTTGCGAAAAACATTAATGTTAATCATGGTCTGGTCAACGGAGCAATCGGCATCATTAGAAAAATTGAGTGGCCTGCACTACGTCGAGATCAGCTTCAACCTGGTGAGCTTCCACAAGCCGTATTTGTAGAATTTGATGACAGATCAATTAGGGGAAATACTGCTGGTATTGGAGTAAAGATAGAGCCCACCACTGTTGAATATGATGCTTTGCAAGGCCAGGGCAAAGTAGAACGACGTATGCTGCCACTAATATTGTGTTGGGCTGTATAACAGTACATAAACTCCAAGGCACTACTTTAGACAAAGCAGTCATTGATTTGAGTAGTAATATTTTTGCCAAGGGTCAGGCATACGTCGCACTAAGTCGTGTGAAAACATTAGAGGGATTAGCAATAAGTTGTCTGGATCCACGAAAATTGTTGCATGAACCGCACGATAAAAACTCACTTGAGGAATTAAATCGACTCAGAAACCTGTAGACCAAAGCTTTTTCTTTATCATTTCTAATAAATGAAATTATTTAGTTAATTATATAATTTATAAAACAATTTATCGAAATGTTTGTATTATACTAGTTATATAATAGTATATAAAATAAAGTTACATTATATTTATAAGTTCATACGCTAATTATACTATGTACATAATAAAGTTTCTAAATAAAACTATGTAAAAATTGAAATTTTTTTTGCACTTCACACATACGCACGCACACACTGCACATTCCCGTTATACTCTTTTTAAACACAAAAAGGAATAAAATAAAAAAAATAATTAAAAAAATTAAAAAACACGACTGCCAAAAAAATAAATGAATAAATAAAAAATAAATTGATAAAAACACTAAATAAAAAAAACTAAATAAAAATAATATTTAGTAAAAATCACAAAATCTAAATAAAATCGATTTAAAAAGCCAAAAACAAGGTATTGAAATTCAGCTCTGATCAGATTTAACGAAAATGTTATGAATGATTAAACGCATAGTAATTTTATTAGATATAAATTACTTTTTGATGTTGAATATATATCAATGCATCATATGAAGACTACAATTATAAAAAATATTGCTGATAAAATTTTGCTCTTCAATTATAATTTTCAATGCAGTCGGGGGCTGTTTCTAAATAGATTTGTTCTTTTCATTAAACAACCCCCGACTGCATTGAAAATTAAAATTGAAGAGCAAAATTTTATCAGCAATATTTTTTATAATTGTAGTCTTCATATGATGCATTGATATATATTCAACATCGAAAAGTAATTTAAATCTAATAAAATTACTATGCGTTTAATCATTCATAACATTTTCGTTAAATCTGATCAGAGCTGAATTTCAATACCTTGTTTTTGGCTTTTTAAATCGATTTTATTTAGATTTTGTGACTTTTACTAAATATTATTTTTATTTAGTTTTTTTTATTTAGTGTTTTTATCAATTTATTTTTTATTTATTCATTTATTTTTTGGCAGTCGTGTTTTTTAATTCTTTTAATTATTTCTTTATTATCAGACTTTCTAGTTCAACAAACATGTGTTTTGTTTGTGTGAAACAAATTATACTAAAGAAGATGTGACACTAAAGATACTAGACTGAATCAGTAATTTGCTATTGACAAATCATTTTTCTTCTTATGTTTCCTCGCAATAATAGTGTAACAATAATGTAATGTAGTGTAATATTGTTGTTCAGTGACAAAATAAAAAAAATTACAGGCATTGCACAAATGCAATGCACAGAGAAGGGCATTGAAAATGCTTCAATAAATCTAAAATTATATATATTTATGTTCATTCACCAGTCAATGAATTCATTCTTCATTCACCAATCAATGAATTCATTCTTCATTTACCAATGTACAGATTATAAGTTAAATGTAGTCGCATTCATAAGCGAAGTTTTATATGTGTACTACGTTATTGACAACAAAGAAGTAGTTTCTATGGAAACTCACCGGTTCCCATTTTCGATAACGCACCAGCGATCGGTCGCAAATGTGCGACACGTCCTTATAAACATTTTCAATGTTAAAATAAACTCTAATAGTAACGGGTTTACGACCAGTCATTATATTGACGTGTCTGTCACTGGAGTGACCAGGGTGTTCTTTTATTTTCGCTATATATGGGTAAGTGGTTTTCTTTAAATTCTACATTTTTAATATAGTTGTATGTTTTTAGATATGACTTAAACTAAATGTTTTATGACGATAGTGATCTAACGTCAACTGATCGGTTTTGAAGAGGATTTTCTTTTGTTTTCTGTATTATTGTATCTGAAATTAAGATCTATCTGAAGGCAACTTCCGATTTTTGTTTTAGTCAAAATGTAATTTTTAATTACTTATGCCGAGGTTGAAGACCGATTTTTGTATTATGTATAATCTCAGGGTAAGATGACTTAAAGCTGTCAGTAGGCCGACACCATATTTTACGTTATTAATATCGGTTAATACCGAGTGACAGCCGGTATAAGCTGTCCTCCTCTACTTGTCATTGTCAAGTAGAGGTTACGGCACCCTCTTGCCTTTAGGGTGAGAAATTGCCCCTAAAGACAGATGACCTTCCATTGGTCAACGACGTAGGATGTGGGAGGCAAGGAGAAACCACCACATTAAAGATCCTTATGGATATCTCAACAAAAACCGGTCTCTTTAGTCTGGTAAGACAGCCAGTTTATGGGAGAACACCCAGACAGAAAATCGGGCTGAACGTTAAGCCTGAAGGTGGCAGCCCCACCTTACGTTGTACGCTGCGATATGTTAGTAACATATCCAGGGGACATATTCACTACTAAATTGCCTCAGAAAAGGACTAGCCGGACGGATCTTTGCCTATTTGAGACCGGAACAAACAATCTTTGGTTTAATCCTTGAAGAATATGATGATGATATCGGTTAATATTGCGCCGCATTTAAAAGTTAACATGGAAATTACAGCTGTGGTATTGTATTATACAGACGTTAGACACTACAACTACAGTATACAGTGTAACAATGTACATTAAACGTGTATTATTACAGTGAATTCGGTAGTGTAGTGTCAATTTGTTGCACTTTGCTTAGCAGAAGTACAGCGTGCCGTTGATTAGGAAGGGAAGGGGGACAGGAAGATAGAGAAAGTGGGAGAGGGAGGAGCCTTACTTCTCCACCCTGCACGTACTGAAATCGGTGATGGCTTTTCTCAAATTTGCCAGACTATACCTAAAGTACGTGCGGTGCTATAATTCTTAAAATTAATTTTTTAAGAGTTCCATTAAAATATTTGTTGTCGTTCATTCCCAAACGTCGAGACCCACCGTATCGACCAACTACATTAGTCGTAACAAGGACTGCACACACAAATGTGAATGGGTTTCTGCGCATTTCTAGCAGATAAATATCGTCTGATTAAAAATCTATAGTTATCACTTAGTTTAATTTTAAATTACATAGATTATTCCTGAAAACATATATGTTTTATATTCAACGTGTATAACACACTTAAAAATTATTTAACTATGTACTTTAGGTTCGAACATTTGACCTTTCTAAAGACGAGAATTATTGTAATACCTGAGAATTGTGGAGTAATTATAGAGTATCCGAAACACACCGTGTATTTACTCTTGATATAGTTCAGACTCTCTAAAAAAGTCATTTTGCAAACATTAGAATGCGACGTGAGTAAAAATTTTTGACAGTACCTATTTTGAATAATATATAGGCCTATTTGCTAGGAGGAAGGAAGTTTAAATCATTTAATTCATTTAAATAATTTTTTACTGTCTAACTACAACTGCTCAACAAATAAAACTTCATATTATTTCGGAAACTCTAAATTTCGTTTATATTGTAAAAGTAATAAATAGTTTGAATTTAAACAGTTCTTTGATACTGTACCTTAAACTAATGCTCTGGAATTAATAAGGAACTTTTATAAGTTCATCAGAAAGTAGATGATTAGTTTTGTTACGATGTGCTGAGAAGAACATAATAGCCTAAACATGTTGACGGAAAAGTATCAACATTGCTTTAAAATTTAGAAAGCTCAAGGGGCTTTCTATTTCATAAATTCTATTTATGAAATCGTTTTAATTCAAGTTTTCCATTGAGAAAATTTAGCATGGAAAAAGAAAACAACAAATAATAAAAGTGAGAAAACTTTATAGTCAAATTGAGCCTATCAAATTAAGTACACAAACCAAAGAATAAAAAAAAAAATAATGAAGATTATAAATAAAGACAATAATGTTAGTCCTCAAGCATGATGTTCTATATTTGACAAATAGAGAAGGCATCCCTGCAGAATTCGGAAGAAGAAACAGAAGCGCAGGAACGCCAGCTGAAGCAGTACAACGAAGAAGCAAGAATTATTAAAGATATTCCGCCTGATGTCAGCTGAGGCCAACAGCACTGTATCGTTTTCCTAATACAATCGACATCCCCCGGTTTAATAGAGGTAAAAACTGCGGCTAAATCTTTCCGGCTGAAGCTTCTGTTCTGATAAAATGTTTTTTGAAGCTTATGTAATGAAGCAACTTATGTAAATATCTTCAGTTTATGTATAAAGTTAGTTTAATCACTCGAGGAATTATCTATCCTGGTAGACCAAATGGAGTATCGTCCTTTCGCGAAGTTGCCAAACTTGTTTTCATACCGTCGTTTTGTTAACGCTTTGTTATAAAAATTGTTATAAAAATTTTTGTTATAAAAATTGTTTACAAAACAGCTTTTCTTTTGTGATAAAAAATATTGTGGGTAGAAAAATGTTTCCAGAGGCGACAGACACATGTTAGGTAATTAAATTCAGAAGTCGTGAGAGCTCCGCCTGCCACCGGCGACGTATATTTGTACACTTAGTAATCATTTAGTCGGAACACGTGTTACCGCTGTCTCGCCTTCGGCCACTACGCTTTCTTTTAATAAAATCAACATGTCGTTACAACGAAATATACTGTTTTACGATGCGTATTCCGAATTAATTATATACACGTATTTAGCGTGGAAACGTTTTTATACGTTTTACTTTTTGAAAGTTTTAGGACTTAATTTGTGCGTGCTGCTGACGTACGTTAAAGTACGTTCGCTGCTGTGCAGGACAATAGCTCAAGGGCAGCGCGCACATGGTAGTTACTTCGACGTAAAGAGCAATTTGTTCCCATACGATGGAAATTAAATGCGAAGGTGCAACACACAAACGTGGAAAAATTTGATCGACATGAAACCTGTGTGTGCACGTGAGGTCGGCAAGATGGTTGAAACTAGTAAGGGTAATGTATTTCGTACTGGACGCCAAAGTCTGACAAATATTATATCTTTGCTTTGTATGTGAAAGTACGAATGGAACATTTGCTTCTTTATAGAAAGCCCATGATAAGTTTCTACAAAGGATCTGACTATCTTCCAAAAGGTACAACTCGTTTTAAACCTAAAAAGAACTGAGTAATTAAAGCTGGAAATAATTGGCCAAGTCATAATTAAAACAACAGTTACTAAATGTTGTCCCGGAATTTAGTAATCGTTATTATTCGAAGAAGTCTGCACTAGGAGCTTAGTAGACGAGTGGGCGTGGCGCCTGGCTCCTAATCTTGAGGCACCGGGTTCGGTTTCCGGAGATCACCATAAAATCAAGGTGCGTTTTCAGTCTCTAGGTAGATTCAGCCTACCTGAGATAACGTCCTGGGGTAATAATGAGTGGCCGCACATCTTCCTACTAGGCCTATGGGCCTAATGCTTGTCTGTTTAACTCCTACTACGGGAGTTCTGTAGTACTTTATGTTGTTATTCCCTACTACATAAAGCAACCATTGTTCTTACTATTATCATAATAGTAATCATTATTATTTCTGCTCCTCCTCCTTCTTCTTCTCTTCCTCCTCCTCCTCCTCCTACTACTACTACTACTACTAGTACTACTGCTACTGTTGCTGCTGCTGCTACTACTACTTGTGTATTTTATGGTGGCCGGCAATCTTGGTGAAAGTGATATGCGCAGAACCCTGTTTTTTATCAGTTTAACGGCACATCTCACTGAGTGCGTAAGTGTTGATGCGTTTTCAAAAACATTTACCATGAAGCATTTACCGTATAGGCCTGTATTTCATTTAATTATTATTTTCAACACAAAAAACATATCCCACGCTACGAAAACTTCATCAACATCTTAAGTCTAGTGTAAACTTTCAAGGTATCTTATCATGTTTAAGAAAAGTTATGATAAACTTAGGGTTTAAATGGAAGAAGATTAGAAATAAAGAAGTGTATTAAATGAACGTCAAGAGATAAGGCAAAAAGAATTGAATATCTCAGGAAAATAAAACAATTTGTGACGATTTAAAGGCAATTTAAATAGCACAAATAAATTTTTTGTTCTTATAACAAGTGAGAGTATAATCCACCCTCCCTCTGTACCTAGATACCTGTATCAACTTGTAAAAATGCTAGTACGAACATGCAAAGTACACTGTTATTAAGCGAAAACTAATAATCATTCTATTTAAATAAAAAACGTAATAATAATAAATGAAATACCTAACTTCTAACTAAGAAAATGTAGGATAATTTATAGTAGTTAATTAATGGACAATTAATAATAATAAAAGTACGAACTACTTTTCTCTCGGCGTGTAAACTGCGCCCGCTTCCCTACTCTCTGCCGCTAAACTAACCCCAGTCGACCGAGAATCTATGACATGTAAGCAGCTTGAAAATGTGTCGTGAAGTTAAACTTACGTTTATGTTGCTAAAACGATGTAACAAGAAGTTAGTGTTTCTCATTTACATAATCCACATGTAGCTAAAACGAAATGAAACTTAAAACTAGTAATGTAGTTCAGATGTTGAGAAAGTATTATTATTAATAAAAAGAAAACTTAGCCGACACATCTCTTTATGAAAAGTAAATGGTAAGATATGTTCCATACCATGTAAAAGGTAACATAAGTGCTGTTAAAATATTAAATGTGAAAAGTGAACACCAACGTCAGGAGTGAAGTTACGACAATAACTGTACGAGCTCCAAGTAGCAGAATCCCAGCGTCATGACCTAGATCACAATTCTGAAACAACAAACTAAATGGAGGAACCAGAACGACAACGAACTACATCCAGGAAAACCTACTGAAGAGGATCATCAAGACGACCAGCCGCAGATTCACGTTATACTCAGGTGACACTAAACCGTAACTTCTGTGCATATATTGTTTTTAACAACCTCAACAAAAAGAACAGTAAAGTTTCTTGTAAAGACTCATTTAAATCACATAAATATTAGCATATTAATGTTTGTAGTTTCTGTAATGAGATAGTAGTAATCTGATGATGGTTAAAGGTAAAAGTTAATATGAAATTACATCAGACTATTCTTCAAATAGTTTGGATGATGTTGAAGTATGTTAGAATATTATAAAGTTAGAACCCGGATCCGTGGTAATCAAAGTAATACACAGCTGTATGATTTTGAGATACTAAGAGTAACAATTTAAAGAGTATTTGATGCAGAATCTATAAGAATTTTCTTTTAAAGTAAAGTAAAAACAAAAAGATGACCATTAAAGGTATTATGTTTAAATCCGTAGTTAAGATACAATAATAAAGAGATGTTTTCGCTAATATCCAGAGAGTGAATAAATTTATGTAACCTTGGACAAATTCCTGATATATACATTGTCATAATTTGTTGGTAAGTAATTTTTACTAACTACGGCAGTTAGTTTAATTAACAGCAACCAATTAAACTGGTTTCCTATGTTATAATGTCTTAACAGGAGAGACGTTATAAATTCAGGACAGAAAAGCGGCCAATACTAAAAATTATTTATTATTTACATTATGTAACAAATAGCATTGTTCTGGTATTACAAATACATACGGTATTTGATACAATTCTAAGTAATATTGAGTAAAATTACAAGTAGTAGTTAGTTGAATGAAATCCGGAAATGTCAACATGTGTAAAGCACACTAAGTCTCCCACTACCCTCACTTTTCACGCAGCTATGAAGCGGCCACCGTAAAGTAACGCGATTGTCTACTGTAAGTCGCGCCTTTAGAAACGCCAAGATATTGGTAATGTTTGTTCAGTTTTCGGTCATATATAGTTTAAACGGGGGCCAGATACTTAAATCGTAACCACTTTCTTCTTTAAAACAGGCTTCAAGGAATTGAACTGATAGCAATCGTAAAATAAAATGTGGGATTATCAGGTTGTTGCTAACTGACAAGGTGCTGTATTAAATCCCACTGTGTTATTACCTTTAAAGCTGATAAATGTAGATTATTTCTTATAGAATAAAAGTATATCTATTTTGAATACGAACAGATTCAAATATGTAGAATTATTATTTAACGTCAGAAATAAACCTAAGCGTTTTTGTTAAAATAAGATCCACTTTAGGTACAAGTTTGTCTTGTAAATAACGAAACAATAAAAAAGTTTAAAAATGAGTATTCGGCAGTTCTTTCGGTTAACACTGTCGTAATAAAAAATTCAGTTAAGACCATTTGGAAATACCGAAATTTTAATTGCAGCCAAAATAAGAAAATGTGGGGTCTACCATGGAGACTTCAGCAAAGATCAATAAAAGGAGATAAAAATAAAAAGAATGTGGAGGAATCAATCAATAACACGGATACTAGTAGGGGCGACCCCGAGAACTTAAAAGGAGAGAAGTCAGAAGTTCCTGCAATAACTTAATTGTTAAGCGAACGAACTTCAATGTGTACAATGAGTGTAGAGAATACAGGGCCAGCAAAGAATTCAAAGCGAAGGAACATCGTGGGTCATCTCCCCAGGGACGAAAGGTCAGTATATGAAAGGCATTCTTAAGCCGAACAGATGAAGAGGAAGTGTCTTCGTGTGAAAGTCGGTAGCCATGTACGTACTGCGCTACCAAAAAAGGCACAACTAAAATGTAATTTGCAGCGTGGCTTTAAAACCATTAATTGAATACAATACAGACGATGTTTAGTTTCTATTTCTTATTTTGTACAGACGGTTTAAATAAACAGATAATTATTTAATTATGTAAGAAATGTGTTTGTACGCGGTGCTGTATTTCAACTTTCATAACTGTATTCTGTAGTTTCCGTAGTTTTTATTTGTAATAATTCTCTGATTTAAATATTAACAAATAAGAAGTGTAAACAAAAAACACACACACACACACACACACACACACCACAAGAGTTTAATATCTTAAAATAAATACAACTGCAAGTTGTTTATTTACATCTGACGCACGTTCCGCAGAAATTATTATTAATTAATAATTTTCAAAAACCTAAAGACATGTTATTTGTATTTATTAAGTAAATGGATAACAAAATATTCTTGTTATTATTCTTGCTACTGTCGTCGTTGTCCATTGTTTCTTGTTGATGTTGTCAGTTACAATGTGAAGTGTTACATGCATGAGAAACGCACGCTCAAGGTATATTTATTATTTGTGTATTTATTCTTTCTTAATAAATTTCCAGACATTCAAAATGTCAAATTAATTAAAACGTACAATAAGGTACAAAATGATTATCTGGGAAAATCTTAATATTTACAAACACAAAAATAATAATCTACTAATTAAAAAACAAATTCAAATAAATACAAAATTAGACGATTTTTTAAAATCATACATTTACTGAACAATAAAAATAAAACATTAAACATTTAATATCCGACTACGTAAACATACAACAATCGAAAATATGAATCGAAGTAAAATCAATTATCCATATTTTAATCGAAACATTCAATTACAATTCAAAAAACCTCTGAAGATACAAAATAATTTCTGTGAAACGTGCGTCAGGTGTAAATAAACCTACTTGCAGTTGTATTTATTTGAAGATATTACATGGGAGACCTGCAGAAAACTCAACGAGTTACTTAAAAAAGGAATAACCACAAGAATTATAATTCATACCGAAGGTCAAGATATTGTCACCCCACGGCTTAAACCGTTTTCTGCGAATTTTTGTTTATAAGAACTGAATGAAACATCCTATAGTACTGAGTTAATTATTTTTTTTTTAAATTAAGAATTAGCTTATGACAAAACTGTGTTTAAAATTGTATATAACATTTACACTGTACTGAAAATATTCTGTACACATTCACCTTGTTGTGTAACGTTTTTGCATGTGTTCGGTTTTCTTGAATAATAATTTTGGCATGTGAAGTTCATTTATTTTTTGAAGTTTAAAAACTTATAGATCATTTATTCCTTTTTAACATATAAAATTATGGGGTTTTAAAATTATATTTATTACAAAATAATGGTGGGCCTAGTAGTCGTATGACTTGTTATAAAAGTTACCATAAGTTTGTGAGTTCGGCAACTAGAATTCCTTCCATTTTGAAGGAAGTTGAAAGCTACCGAACTGTTTTCTTTTTATTAACATTTTGTTATGTAGCCACTTAGAGCCGATTGAATTAGTAAAACTGCAAGACAATCCAATTTAAGCTTCCATAACACGCTGTTCGCGGGAGTTAGGTTCTTTGAGAAACCTGCGAACGGCGAAAACAGGGATCATTTGGTCTCCCCCTTCCATACACTTCATGAGAGGGAAGACGAAGAGTAGGATAGGCTTTATGTGCATAACAACAATGATCAGTAACACGTACGTAAATCAAGCCTGTATTTATTTAGAACTTGATGTGAGAGATGAAGTACCGACACTTTGTTTTTGACGACTTTTAGCTCGTTGTTTTACTATGTATTTATATGCTGACATTGTTTCCTAGTAGCCACGGAACTTCGTCTGTTCCACACTCAAACTATAATATTTGGCTGTTAAGCTTAAGCATGTCAGCTAATTTAAACAATTCGGAGAGCTGTGATAGGGGGCCGTAAGTTTTGCTGCTCTTCATTTTCGTTTTCTGTAAAGTTTGCCTGAATGAAGTTCTTGCTGATCTTCACATGTGTGTTGCTCGTAATCTTGTGTGATGACGCCAGAAGATCTTCAGCTTCATGTTGTAATTCTTCAAACCCATCACCATCGATTCTTTTGGCCAACTCAACTATTTTCTTGATTTGCTGTCGAACGCAAGGAATTTCTGATTGCTTTTAGACTTTACTTTCTTCCAGTACGGATTTATTGAGCTTGGTTTTACTTCTTCCGATGATTCATGTATAATTTTGATGGCATTCCTAACATGAAAATTTTCCCAGCACTGGCTTACATTTAATGACGGACCCTTTTCTATTTCATCTAAAATACGAACAAAGTTTTGTCGCGTGTAGTAGGATTTGAAAATCACAATTACACCTTGGTCGAGTGGCTGTAAAATGGAGGTAGCGTTTGGAAGGAGAAACATAACTCCAACTTCTGAATATTTCGCTGATAATGTTAAGAGGATGACCTGGAGCATTATCCAAAGGAAGTAAAACTTTGAAGGCCAAAGTTTTATTTTTTAAGTAAGCCTGTAGGTGCGGCATAAATACCTGACGGTTTTTTAAATGAAATAATACAGTAATACCAGTAATAGAGTAATTACGTACGGTACTATAGTAATAATACAAACCGTAGTACAGTGATTACGTACAATAATGCAATAATACAGTAATTACAGTAATACCAGTAATACAGTAATTAAGTACGGCACTATAGTAATAATACAAACAGTAATACAGTGATTACGTACAATAATGCTATAATACAGTAATTACAGTAATACCAGTAATAGAGTAATTACGTACGGTACTATAGTAATAATACAAACAGTAGTACAGTGATTACGTACAATAATGCAATAATACAGTAATTACAGTAATACCAGTAATACAGTAATTAAGTACGGTACTATAGTAATAATACAAACCGTAGTACAGTGATTACGTACAATAATGCAATAATACAGTAATTACAGTAATACCAGTAATACAGTAATTAAGTACGGTACTATAGTAATAATACAAACAGTAATACAGTGATTACGTACAATAATGCTATAATACAGTAATTACAGTAATACCAGTAATACAGTAATTACGTACGGTACTATAGTAATAATGCAAACAGTAATACAGTGATTACGTACAGTAATGCAATAATACAGTAACTAAAGTAATTATCAGCTTGAATACATAAGTTTGCCATTATTTCTACCGTAAGAAAAAATTTAATTGAAAAAATTAAGTTCGGAAAATAACATTTCATCAACACACTGTGGGAGACGGGCTTTGGATCTTCTCATACCAGATTGGAGGATGTTTTTTTTATATGGTAGATATCTCGCGTTGAATTACTACCCTTAATTCTGGTAATGAGCATGGTTTGTGTTTGAAACATTGAATTTCAGGTAACCTACAGGAGGACATCACATACCAAAAGATCGGGGGAGCGGGATGGCCACGCGATATCTCAAAGGAAGGAAATGAGACGGCCTGGAATCATCCATAGTACTTCCATCAAAGCCCGTGATGTGTGTCCAGTTGATCCGTCTTGCTGGAACCCCATTTCGACTCGGTTTACGTGCCTTCTGCGAAGTTCTGGGATGAGAAAGTTTTGGCCAAACCACTCTGTTATCTGTTTTGTGTGAAGTGGGTGCTTGTGAAGCTGTCTTGAATTGGTTACATAAAGTAAGTTCCAACATTTCAGTTCCTCCACCTTACAACATTGTCTTTGCAAAAACTCGACGTTTTTCCAGTCACGAGGGGACAATGCATGAATGACCATCATTTCGTGCGTTAAGTTCAAATGCAGAATTCTTCTGACAGTTCGGTCGTAACACAGAGCGGCGAGGGGCTAGCCTCAGTGGCCTGTCTTCAATTTTTCGATGTGTTCACGGATTCGTACATATTGCGACTTCCTCTTGGTTTTTATTTTGTTGCTACTGCTCTCATTCACAAATTCTCCACCCAAAACAATATCGTGTTCCGAGTAGGCACGTGAAATGTTTGCAAAGTCTTCTCTGAGTGAGCATAACAGATTCATATTTAAAAAAATGTTTGAACAGTAAAAACACAGTGCATCACGTCTCACGACAACTGAAATGGCATAGAGTGAAGCGTGCCACGCCCGCCATCCCATCACACGACCTCTCCACGTGACGCAAGAACAAAACTAAAACCGTCAGATATTTCTTTCGCACTCTATAGCTTTGAACGTTGGATAGAAAAACATCAAACCAATCCTCGAACAAAAAGGCCGAACCCATGCTTTCTTGTTGGCTCTCCAAATGACGGGAAGCTGGCTCTTATTGTACCCTTTTAACATCAGCATTAAAAACTTGGTCTGCAAGAAAGTTTTCTTCTGATACTTTTTTCAAAAATTTGCTGACAAATTTCTTAGCTACTTATTTATCTGCTGAAGCAGACTCAGCAACGGTTTTCATGTTGTGCAAGTTAAAGCGGTTTAAAATTTATCAAACCATTCTCTGCTAGCCTGAAAACGGTTTAAATGGTTTATAGGTTCGCATGTGTCACTCACATTTGCAGATGCTGAAGGCGGAGACTGCTGGAGACTTTTATAGAGCCGAAGGATTTCATTTCTGATCCTCAGCTTGCTTAAAGAAGCATCTTTCTAATTCCGGTCTTCTATCTAAATTCCCAGTAGCTTTCCCATTTTATCGAGAAGAGGATCGCAACTAACAGAAGACACAGCGCGGAATCAATCACACTTGTTCGTAATTTATTATCGGCCCAGCGTATCGTACTCACTTCCCAACCTGGACGCACTACTTCCGCGTTCAAGTTTGTCTAATATGGTAACGTTTGCCTATAGGGACATGACTTTTATGTTCGGTTTAAGATCCTTGTGATGGCACATTTTCCGGACAATGAAAAAGGATGTTCCCAAGACCAAGACAGAATCATAAAATCAACTAACAAAACATTGATAGTTACAGGCATAAGGCTGACCATATTTCCTGGTATATCTGCCTCAGGGATTAGGTTAATATTCGGAAGCCTTCGATCGTTTTAATGCGTTACTACATTACTATGCGATTACACGAACAGACAAGAAAACATTAGCGGCTGATAACGGTTGCTTTGAGTGGATTGTCGGAAACTCCTCCCATCGGCTAGCGGCATCCCGTGATCGGCGAGAACTTGCTGTATATTAATGGCAATTACATATAATGAATATTATATTATGTTATGTTAATATAAAATTACAGTATAATATAAAATAAATGTGTTTATCAGTCGTTATAAAATATAGAATCGAAGTATAGAAAATATAAAACATACACTTAAAATGACATGTGTATTATTAATCATAGACTTGCGTGGGCAGAATTTTTAATAAAAATTTTTTTCGTTGACAACTAAGTTTCATTTGTGTTGTCATTAACAATAAAGGCTCTCCCACCCTGCGGTGTGCCATTCTCAGCTTTAAAATAATAAATGAACTCAACTTACCACTGAGGAAATCTTATCAAAATGAGAGAAATGTTTGGTGTTAGCAACAAAAATAAAAACAACAACGACGACGACGACGACAACAACAGCAATAACAACAAAAACAACAACATTAATAATAATATATTTTTTTGGTAGAAGAATTTGCTCATCAAATGTCCACGAGAGTACACACTTGTTAGTTACTTCGGGTAGACCCATTGTTGTATATTATTACAAAGGTTTTTAAACCTTTCACGTTTCACAGTTTTTATTTAACTCTGACAGCTGTTTCAGCCTCTCAAGCTATTATCAAAGAGATCAGTGAACAACTAAACACAGGATGTTAGGGTGGTGAACATCTGTTTAGGGCGTGTATCCGGACATGTGTGGGTTGTGAAGATGGAGGGGGTTGCAGGAGCTAAGGGAAGGTCAAGTGTCTGTACAAACTAAATATAATCTGAATGCAAAATATAAAAATTAACTAAACTAAATAACAGGTTTAAATAAAGGGGATACAAAGAATTCAGTTTGTTCATATGTTAAATTTTTGTTACTTTTTATTGTTTTCCTAATTTCCAGAATTTCTAACAAATCCATTTTTTCACCTTTTTGTATGTTGTGCAGTAGTGTTATGTTTTTTGTATCTATAAAGTGATTGTGTTGTAAGCAATGATCTGCAAAACCTGTATTGGCTGTATTGATTAAATTCGCCTTCTCATGCTATCCAGGTCTATCTTCTTTGCTCAAAGAATCTCTTCTGTGAAGCGTGTACGCTTTCAGTGTACGCCTCGAAGCATAGCTTTGACCATGCTATTCGGGGAGATCTGCCCAATGTCCTCTTGCAACGACCTCCTGCGTAGCTATCATCTGTCACAAACAAAGAAATAATAATAAAATAAAAACAACAACAACAACAATAATAATAATAGTAATAATAATAATGATAATAATAAATTATGTTGTTGATTGAAAACGGTGCTGTTATTAAAAATCAGTTAATAATTATACTTTTTTTTTGGCTAATTCATAACAGAAAATGAAACGCTATTTTACAAAATATTACTGCATTAATTAGAGATTATGTTATCGTAAAATCAGCCTGTTTATTTGGCTAGAAGCAGTGTGTATGTGGAAGCTTTTAGTCGCGTGTTAAACCCCAGAGTATTAAATGAATATATTTACTGCACATGTGACCTCATTTTGTTGTATTGCGGGCTCGCAGATACTCTGGACCGATGACTGCATTACACTTTTTTACACACGGCCTACTTCATCACTGGATCTTTTGCTTGGTCATTATATAGCGCTAATTTTTATTTTTCAACGTATGGTAGGCCTATATCAACAAGTTTTCCCGTCTGTTTTACATACAGGCCTGCATAAGACTGACATCTGTTAGAAATGTTGATTACGCATTAGTAGGTTCGTTACGATTGACTGCAAATCAATAATTCGAGGTAGCAGTAAAAAATCCTAGCAGAAAAAAGTAACAACAGTTACCTGTTATCCATAAGATGTATTTAATATAAACGTAAACAAGAGACGTGTTAATTCAAAGTTGACTGTTTCACTAAAGAGAAACAAAGAATAAAAACAATGTTAATAATTCATGGTATTTTTTAACATAATTGTTAAAATTTTACCTTTATCATAATTGTGTACTTTATTAAGTGTCTCTGGTTAAATAGATCGGATCATTAATGGTCGGCCTAGATAGCTACTGATTGGCATCCGTTTAACACGCTATGGTGAAGAGTTGTCAGATACTGGCCACACCCGTTAGTTTTAAGAATTGGATAATCGGTTGAGCGCTGACAGTTATAATTTGAGCGGCAAGAATAGCGTTTGTATATTTCAGTCATACAAACGGATGTGCAAACGGCGATCGGCGTACAATTTGCAAAATAGTTGGCGAGCGGCCAAGATTCACCGGCTTGTCACTTGGGAATTATCTCATTATGTTGACTCTTCGCTGCGTACATAAACATAATGGATGGTCAGACATTAGAAACCGTTAAAATACGACAGTACGTGGTAAAAATTTATGAACAAGATTGTCTTTCCTTCGGCACACACCCGCGCGCACACCAGGATCTATAGTACTGTATTAAATGATCATTCAGCTTAGGGACGAACAAGTTATTGAATACACGTACAGAGATTCTTTGCTTTTGAATTGTAAAGCAGAGGTCAAATATTAATTAACTGAAACAAGGGAAAACATAATTACTTAATTACATTTCTATTTAGATTTTCCAATCTTTTTATGACTATTTAAAGTTTAAAAGTAGCAATGCCTCGGGAAAAACATAATTTTTCTAACTTAAAGCAAATGAATTGTTATTAAATGTTTGGCATCAACTTAAGCATATATGCTCACATAAGCCCAAGCACGGACGAGTACTTTTCAGAGTTTCTTATTGGGTCTCTTTTAGTTCATCTTCTCTGTCTTATGCATTTCCGCAGTCACCACTGCACAGTCGATGGGTAGGAGAGGATTTTGAAACAAGTTTATAGTATAGACCTACGTTGCACACAAAACTACTGAATTATAGCGACTTTTGGGATCACAGTTCAACTTTCGGTTCTTGATAATTTCACGCTTCTCTTCCAAATATTGCTACTCATCGTTTATATGTCCTTCAGTTATTCCTGTGATTTTTTTTATTCTGACTTTCCAATGTTCTTACGCTTTTGAAGGGTGAATAGAAAGGACGTTGTTTAGATGCAGTGACGTAAGACAGGGAGACTGAAGTACGGACTAACAATTTCATTAAAGTGAGTTTGGTCGTGGATTCCACGTCTGGTCCAAAATAAATCGTTTTCCACTAAACGTATTCGGAGTCTAGCATAACCGACACCTCGGCTCAGCAGCTGAGGAAGTTTGTTAAAAGTAATTTCAGCTGTATGTCGGACGTACCACAAGGCTGAATGTTAACTGAACCTGAACCTGAACTGTAGGCAGAGAAAATCGTTATTTCAGGCTAACTATATATGAAAATGTGTGCTTATATATATATTTATTTGGAAGTGGCACGCGAGTTTAGTCTAAACAGGATCTACATGCTGTCAGAAATTTACACTTGACATATCACAAATCAGTCCTTTCGAAAGGTCTTATTGAACGCTCTTCTTTGTAAGCCTTTATTGGATACATCCACAAGAATTGTATTCCTTCTGCATTGCGTTATTCTGCTTTGAAGGACCCTCAGCTTCAACTGTAGCGTTTTGCATTAACATTATAAACAATATGTATATTTGTTGTATTAACAGTTCTGCCAATAGTATAACAAAATATTACATTACACTTACTAGTGAATTATATTATGGCATTTTATTCATCTGTATGCAATTATTGAACTTTTTTATTTTAAATTACATGTGCCATGTGTTTTAATGTACCGTTTCAACGTGTGCAACTTGAAGTAACCTTTTGTGAGGGAACTGTTCTAATTCTTAAAGTGTTATCACTTAAGAATGAACGTGTCACCTTTGTTTACTACGACGGACGTCCGTCACCGTTAGTTTTTTGTGTTTAGTTGAACTTGGTGATACAAAAAAATAAATAGAATTTTATATCAAATAGACAGTTTATCGCAAATAAACTATTATTGTTAGGTTATAATATTTGTTTACCACAATACGTAAATATAGGACTGAAACTCTGACAGATTTTGTCAAAAACTGAATAATATTATTAAATTTAAAAAGCATACAATTTTTTGTTTAACGTTATTATAAGTTTTTTTACTGCATAAGGTAAAACATTTACATTTCAGGGTGATACTATTACAGGACGATTATTTTATACTTTTCTAAGACTGACCAAAAATTAGTGCTGTGATTAGGGCAAATTTGTGAAGTGATACAAATGGTATTGGGCATTGGGCATGCGGGTTGGTTGTAAGTGTAAGCCGAACTGTAGTCGGATGCAAGCCTGTCCAATATTAATAATAACGGGGTAATTACAGGCTTTACAATGTCTTCCAAACCGAACCTGTTATTAGGGGATTTCGGGGCGGGCAGCGCCAACATTTTACCACACTGTATAATTTTACTTTAATTATAATATCAACTTTTGACACCCTATAATGTGATGTTGTATTTTCCTTTATGTTTTCTTTTTATAAAGTTATTTTTTGTATGATAGATTTTTGCGTGTGTCAGACGTTGGTGTGCGTACTTGTGTTGGCAGTTATTTATCGAATACGGAGCGATTTCGCCCAGCCTAAAGCCAAACCGGGACCGTTACGATACCGGATTTCAAATTCAAATTGTGAAGGAACAAGTCGCGGCCAAGTATACAGATTTGGTATAGAGAAACCCGAGTTCGAGGTTTATGAGGCGGTTGTATGTCCTGATTGGTTAAAGTTATGTTGTAGGCAAATGGGAGGTAACGGAGAAATCTGACGTGGCCAAATGACTACTGATGCATACAGGATGATATGCATTTCACAATCGTTATTTCATATAAAACTTGTTATATACAAATTTTTTATACACAAAACTAAAATTTTAAATCTGAAAAATCTATTACATCCGTGATCATGTCAGTACACCTGTGACTCGAAATGGCTGTTTTGTGGGAATGTCAACCCCGAAACTACGTCTGTATGACATTAGTAATTTTATTATTTTGTGTGCCGAATTAGAGGAAAATTTTTTAGTTTCGATGATAAAAACGCTTGATTTAATGTTGTATCCTACCTTCATGTATACTGTGTTATTCTATCACACGTTCAACTAAAAAATACTTCAAGATCTTACACTTTTCATGAAGCTTAAGATAAAATAGTAAGTGATTGTACTTGTGGCTTAAGTGTTGAACACAATATTCTTCTTTTCTTAAATGTAGAATTTTATAATTTTGTTTTGAGATTATGAAAATATTTGAGTTTCATAAATTTGTTATGTGCCATGACTCACAAGGTGTCACTTTTCTCGCAACTCTATTACAAGAATCCATATTGATATTGTTACAGCTGTTGTGAACGAAGTATAAGTAAGAAAAAATGTTTATGTTATGGCGGTAACTGTACAGTGTGAAATAAAATATTGTGATCAATTATTATTCCACCAAGCTGTTTGTATCACTTACACCGCTTCGATGCTGGGAAAAGCGGTCTCAGAAACTGTAACAACATTAAGTTCTTAGCAAATATATTTTTCCTTTTATTGAACGAGCGAAGCGAGTTCTCAGTTTTAACTCGACCGTTCGCATTTGTATGACTGTCTATTTGTCTACTTGGGGTACTTTCGAAGGCATCGTAAAACTTCTCATGCGTATCAATACTTTTACACTTCAGAACTCTATTGTTTTTTGAGAATGATCCCCAAAAAATAGGGGGGGGGAGAGGCATAAATGTGAGTGGTCAGAATGGTGAAGAATCGCAAAAGCTCATGTGCGGTATCAGGTTAAAGGGAATTTTAACTATAATATGAACATAGTGTTCATTTTTCAAAATTAAAAAAAAAAATGGAAATTTAGTAGTGAATGTGTCCCCTGGATATGTTACTAGCACCGCTCTACACCGCTGTAACAATAGAAAAGCACCAGGTACTGATGGGCTGAACGTGGAGCTTATAAAGTGTGCACCAGCCTTGCTGCATGATCGTTTGCTGGGGTTCATTAATCTATGCTGGACCACTGGTCATGTTCTTGACGATTGGCGGTTTGCAAAGGTAATTCCCATATTCAGAAAAGGCGATCGTAATGACTGCAGGAAGTACAGAGGAGTCAGCCTTCTTAATACTTCATATAAATTATATGCACCTATATTACGAACACGGCTGAATGCGATAACGGAGACCATACTTGTGTTTCGTTTATGCGATAACGAAAACTGGCAGATGTGTCTTCCAGACCATTTTATGCTACTCTACAATTGACACTTTGTTGTTTGCGGACGATCAGGCTATTCTGTCGGACTCTGAAAACAGTTTGCAGATGGATATACATTTGTTAAATGGAATCTGGAAAGACTCTGGATCCCAATTAAAACCAAGGTGATGGCTTTTTGTGGAACTCATCCCGTACGGGCAAAAACTGTTATAGATGGTATTGGCCTGAAACAAGTTAGCAGTTTTGAATACGTGTGTCTTATAATGCAAGCAACGACGTGGTGCATAAGTTCAATCTTATGTGTGGGACCATCAGGCGAACCCTTAAGTCACCAAGTAAGAACACGTCTAAAATTCTACAAGGTGATAGCTCTTCCCACATTTCGTTATGGGTCTGAGAATTGGACTTTAACGAAAGGCCAGGCCAGTCGCATCCAAGCGGCTGAAATGAGATTTCTCAGGCACGTGGGAGGGTATACTCTCCATGATCATAGAAGAAACACAGATATACGGCAGGAACTGAATATTATGAGTATACTCGACAGGATCGCCCAGTATCGGTTGAATTGGTGGGAAATCTTTGCCGAATGGATGACTGCCGCATACCCAAACAACTATGGAACTATAAGCTGAGGGGACGGAGAGGTGTGGGACGTCCGAGGCAGCACTGGAGTGACCAGCTGTAATATTTGCCTATTTGAGACCGGAACAAACCATTCTTGGTTTAAACCTTGAGGATGATGATGATGATGAAAAAAATTTGGACGTCAGGGCCCAAAAGTAGGTGAGTGGGTGAAAAGTTTGATAAAATCGTGAAAATTCATGTGGGATATCAAATTGAGGACAATTTTCATTGTCATGTGAATGTAGTGTAAAGTTTTGGAAATTTCAAAATTTTGGGATTCCAGGGCCCAAAGAAGAGACTGAATTAAAAAAAATCCAACAGGGTGTCAGAGTAAATGGAATTTTAACCCAAATCCGAATGTTTCAAAGCTTTAGTGTTTATTGTATAATTTGTGCTCTCCAATTGTTATGTTACTATGTTATATTACCAAAGAAATACTAGAGGAATTGGAGTTTTTGTAATTTTTCCGTAATTGAAAAATTATCTAATATCAAAATTTATGTAATAATAAATGTACTTCGTTCAAAATAGTGAGCGAGTGCTGCAGCTCAGGGAGCATACTAGTTTACATAGTTTTAGGTCTGATAAAACACTAGCTCGCAACAAGAAAAACATTGACTTCTGACGCATTGTACTTGTCTGTGAAGAGCGGAAATAAATAAAGATTCAATTGTGCAGATGAGTGATAATTCGACCGATGAATTGATTTATTGTTAATTTAAATACTGTAGAAATCATAAGGATTTTAAACCAGGGAAATTCCTTGATTAAACACAATAATTATACAGAATAAAGAAGCATAATAAATTTTAAAGAGCTGACATTTCAAAGTTTAGAACACACTACATTGTCTGCGGTCTTAACTTGTTTTTACATTAACTATCTAAAATGTGTACGATAATCTATGTTGAAAATGAAAGACGAAGGCCAAAATAAAATTCCTGAGGCTCAACGGGTTCAAAGGATATGGATATTTTTAAGATTTAGGCTTATCTACTATAATCGCACATTTTTTAAGAAACATAAAGCTGTAGTTAAAAGTGGCTGTATACAGAGCTATTATTTTTTGTTTCCAAAAATGTATCTCTTTCAAACAAATGGCATGAAAAAATTATAAAAAAGCATTAATTACATTTTTAATTAAATGTAGACCGTAAAAACAATCTCTTCAGCTTTGTAAAAACAATAGAAGTGCTAGTTGTAGTGATCTTTTATGAGAACTGAAGGCCTCTTGTGATAATATTAATATAACTAAGTGTACTGTCTGCAACTAATAGAATAAGGCAGGCCTAGGCTCCTATTTTGCAATCCGCAAACTTCTACTAAATAATAATCACATAAAGAAACGACTTCAGTTTTGAAAGGAAAGTTTAAGGTGGCTCAAAAAACCTTGGGAGAGGGTAATTTTCTCAGATGAATGTCGTTTTGAACTACAGTATTTCCTTGACGTAGGCCTAAGGTCAGAGTTTTCAGGTCAAAAGCAAAACATTTTTCCAGCCTGTGTTGCCCCGGCAGTCCGACAAGTTATTGATCTGTGGTTGCATCATGTGTGAGGGAGAGTGTAAGGTAGTTAGTAGTACAATGAAACGTGATAAATACTGCGAAACTATGGAGGAAGTGTTGATTCCTTCTGCACAGACGGTCCCGGGCAAGTTACATCTACCAGCAGGATAGTGCCCATGCCACAAATCCAAGGCAACTAGGAAATGGTTCACTGCTCAAGATATTGAGTTGATTTCCTAGCCACCATGCAGTCCAGACCTCAATCCAATTGAGAATATTTGGAACACAATGACTTAATGATAGTCGAAGTAAAACCCCAGGAACGGAGGGAATTGAGACTGACAGTTTGTACCTTACGGCAACAAGTCATGCGCGAAGAGTGTAGAAAGCTGACAGGATGCCTGTCCACTAAATGTCTGATAGGATCAAGGCATGTTGCAAGGCAGGGAGGTCCCATTAATTATTAGATATAGTAATTTAACATTAAAACATTTTTGTTTAACTTACTGATTAAATAAAAATATTGATAATAAGAAAATTGTGTTTTATATACATATAGTCAACCCTAACCTGACACAACAAAGGTAATACACACACACACACACACACACACACACACACACACACACACACACACCGGTCATCCGAATCCGAAATTATTGAGAGACAGAGATATTCCTAATATGTATGTTAAGCGCAAACGGGCTCTTTAAGTAACAGTTCCAATTATTTACGACGTAAAACGCCTTTGAAATATGCTCGCAGTAATTAAAAACTTTATTTTTCTCGTGTACTTAAAAACAGGCTAGTCCAGCGACGGTCCACATCAAAGAGTGACATATAAGGTGTAAATTTATAATTATATATACGGATTTAATTAACGGCTTTTGCGAGACAAAATGAAACTAATGCGGCGATTCACTTACCTCACATTCCATTAACGCCATGTTTGTTTACCGCCGAAACCGTTAAAAAGAGCTCGCTTACTTATCACAAAGGAAAATGCAAGTAATTAATGCCATTCAGACGAACCCGACACCCTGTTAAACATTCCAAAACCTGCCCAACTAGAATTCTGAAATTGCGGGTAGCTGTCCATTAAAATGAATACTTACCAGATTTCGTTAAAAGCAAATTACGGATTTTTCGTTGTGTGTGTGTGCACAAGCGTGCTCACGACGAACCTGAGTCGCACTCATTGTCATATGGGCGAATTGTACTGAACGTTATTGCCTCGCTTAGAAGGATTACAGTCGGCATCAAAGCAGTTGTTATCGTGCAATTTTTTATCTTGCATCAATTACATGTTGTTACTAAATGGGTCGGTTTCAAATACTAATTGTGGCAACCAGCGCAAAGGCCCTAGCCCTCTTTATTAGGGTGGAGCGAGACTCCCGTTCGGCGCCCCCCTTGGTCGACACCTTTTTTTTTTAGGTTTAAGTTAAGTAAACACCAACTTTTCAAAAATCAATACGTTTATTGAATCAAAATTAAGTTGCTATTCATATTGCACTCTTGCTGCATCATAAACAAAAATACTATTAATTAGTAGTTGGTATTTAACATTTGGATCAGTTTGAATAATTCTAAAACTAAAAACTAATCAGATAACATAATATAAAAAAAAAAACAGGAACATCGATATTCTATGTAGTATTTTACGTACTACTGTGATAATGATAATAAAAATAATAAACAAATACTAAAAACTCTATCTAATTACAAAGGGACCGTGCAAGGCCATCAGTTGTGAAGAAGACCGAGATTTTATACAAACTTGCTCCCTTAATCGTATTATAAATATCGCTAAAAATAAATTTAAATGAAATTTACCCTCCTTGCTTTGGCACTTGCAAATTTGGTAATTAAATCCACATTCGAAATGGATTGAGCAATATCATTTTCATGATAAAATTGCTAGATTTGACAATTTTTCCTGGGCCATTGTTGATCTTAGGAATGTTTTTATTAGTTTTAGTTTACTAAAACTACGCTCTCCTTTTGCGACCGTTACTGGAATAGTTTGTAGTATCCGAAGGGCAGTCCAAGGGTTTGGAAATAAGTCACACCAATCATTTCTTTTCAAAACTTCAAGAACATCTTTCGGTTGTCCTTTCCTGTGTCTAAGAAATTTTGCAAAGTTAGTATTTCTTGAGCTAGATCATTTCGGGAAATGTCACTTTGTGATTTATGTGTCAAAATATTTTCTAAATTTAAACACGGCTGCTCTAATTCGGACTTATCAATTGGTCGCTTCAAATCATACATAAAAGACCAACTCTCATTAAAAGTCGAAAGCTGTCGGAAACGCATTTCCAGTGAATTAACAATTGCGTCTATCAAAGGATAGAATACGGTGGTCTTAAAAGTGTCTTCTGGGTATGTTGGAGTCTCATCTAGAGATTCGTAGTCAAACCTTCTTCTTATTCTTCGCTTTCGTGTTTGTTGAAAACTGGTGAAATTTCAGCTTTTTCAGCAGTTTCTTTTGCTTTAATCACAGCCGATGTGTAACCATTATCCCTGTATTCTTTCACAAATGGACAACATTTGTCTAATAGACTCGTCGCATTTAACAAATCTATCGATTCGGATTGCATGGATTTGCTAACAATATTTATTTGGTACAGTAAATCATACCAAATCACAAGTACGAGCAAAAATCCATATTGATCCATATGGTGAGCGAGAGACCTAGCTTCTGAAGCTGCGACCGGATAGGTAGTTTCCTCGTATTGCTCTTGTAACGCATCTCTCACTTCGGTATATTGAAACCTCACAGCTTCCAGGCTTGAGACTCTGCTTTTCCAGCGTGTTTCACAGACTTTTTTAATGTGAGGCCTTCTGTATGTTTAGAGATTACTTCCCACTTCTTTGTGGAAGAGGAGAAAAATACAAACAGACGTTGGTGAACCCCAAACAAGGATACTGTTTTGACAGAAGTTTTAGCTGCGTCAGAAACAACCAAGCTAAGGCTGTGACACCCACAAGGATTTAAAAAAGCTCTTGGAAATTCTCTTATTATACGGCTTTGGACGCTTCTTTCGTTGCCCACCATATTGGTTGTATCGTATCCTTGGCCCCTACAATCATGCATGTCTAAATCATGTTTCTTTATCACCTCATCCAGAAATAAACCTGTGAGACCCTGCCCACTGGAGTCCGATACCGGTTTGTATGCTACAAAACATTCACGTATGCAGTTGTCGTCAATATCAAAAAATCTAAAAGTGACACTTAGCTGTTCAGTGTGGCTGATATCAGGTGTGCAGTCTAAAATGATTGAAAAATACTTAGATCTTTTTATTTTTAGGATGATAGTATCTCGTACCTCGTACCTCATTTCCAAGTAAATCAATGAATTCGTTTTGAATGTTTTTGCTAAAATAAAAGTTTTTTGTTTCGTGACTAACGACACTGCGCAATGTTCCATCACGATGGGGTCAAACTTGGCTAATAGTTGTACCAAACCTAGAAAAATCCCGTTATGTGGAGTGTATAAAGTGTCAGAACTTACTCTAAAAGCCAAATTGTGTTCTGCCAAGAATAATGTGATTGCTATCATTCTCTCAAGAATTGCTCCCAATTTTTGCTTCTCCTCATCTATTTGTTTCACTAAATTTTGATCTACTCCAGTATGCGTTCGTAATCTTTTTGTAGCGTCCAACCACTTACATGTTGCTGACTGGTAATCATGGGAAGTTTCATGTCTTTTTAAGGCTAATGAAATATGAGCCCAATCATCAAAACCCTCATTTGCTAAACTTGATATCGAACATCGGCTGAACAAATAACAATATAAGCAAAACACTTTTGAAGTCCCAGTTTATGAGGGAAGTATGTTTGAAAAATGGCGACCTTTTTCATTTCGCGGGTAGTCTTCATCCTTGTTCAGTTTGCCGCTATTAGACCCTTGCAATAATATTTCGTCAATAACTTTATTTGATAGAGGATTTGGCCATTTAGCAATATCTTCTGAAACGTTCAGTTGTAAAGCTGATGGGGAAGTCATTTCTGTCTGCCGATTTAAAGGTAGTGTTACTGATTCATGTAAATCTCCATGTTGTACACAAAAACCGTCGTCCTCAGTGAGTGATGCAACAAATGGTGTCGCTGATGTAGTAGGAGCCGCGTGGTCTAAGACTGAATCACGGTTACCACCTTGAGTTGGAGGACAGGGATTGTCTTTGCAAGTTACTGGTACACCAACAGGTGACGTTGATGAAGTAGGAGCTACGTGGTCTGTGATTGAAACATCACCGTGTGTTTGTGTTACACAGAGATTTTCATTGTTAGTGACTAATACAACAGATGGAGACGTACACAAAATAGAAGCCGCGCGATCTGTGACTTTGAAAAATTTTGCCAATTGTTCTGCGCTTTTTTCGTTTTCGGCTTCTTTAAGTTCTTTTTCTCTTTAAATTTTGAGAACCTGATAGTTTTTTATTTCCTTGTGACATATTCAGTATTGATTCTAAAACAAAACAGAAAATTTGTTACTTTTAAAATACGGAACTTTAAAAAAGTGAAATTTAATTAAAATGAACTTAACCTAATTTCGAATTACAAGGAAACTCTCACACAAAATACAACGACTGGCGTTCAGTTTTTCTTTGATAAGTTCTGGGCATCTGAAACGAAATAAATCGACTTTTTGAAATACATAAAATGAAAACGAAAAATGGGTGGAATAGCGAACAATGCGGGGTAAAACCGCGCATTGCGACCTAGTGCGCGTAATTATCCCATCTTAACCTCAATACATAAACGCGACCTTATCTCGGTTAACTAAGACACCTTTACTAATTTAACTATATATAATCATAGATAAATAAAACGTAGACTTGCCTTGAATGCTGCAAATTCCTCAGATTACTATGCACAGCACTATCACAATTCAACTCAATGTTAGAAATAACAACAAAACCACACGTCTTCACATTAACATAGATTGCACGCAACTGGCCTCATGGAGCGCTATTCCCACGTGTTAATCGAAGTTTACGTTCCAGTCTCTAGAGTTCAGCACCATCCAACACTGACTTGAACAAACCATAAACCAATGATACTCAAAACATAATTATTTTTCATTATAGGACGTAGGTAGCTAAGAGCGAAATGTGGCAAAAAGGCGCCAACAAAATTTTATTTTTTTCACAATCGGATTTTGGCGCCTCTCCTCACCCGGCGCCTAGAGCGGTCGCTCCTGTCGCTCTACGCCAGGGCCGGCCCTGGTGGCAACGTGGACTCAAAACAGTAATCTCATCTTACTAACGGTGCAATCTGACTGGAGCACAGCGACAGTTTTCCGGGAAGTACTTCGCAATTGAGAACACTTCAGCGCATCAAAGGCTTCCAAATGTTAATTTTCTGGGCGAACGAGCTATAACTGTAACTGTGAGATGAGATCAGAAACTAATGATTGTGGGAACTATAATAAACATTACGCACCCCCCCACACACACACGCACACACTCACTGACTCACTCACTCACACACATACATGTAATTAACAGCAAATGTAATATAACAATGACATCCGAATGATTAGACGTCATGTAAAGAGGCACATACATAATTGTATCAAGCTAAAATGATCTTCAGGTGTAAAGATACATGTAGATTGATATTTTTACCGCTAATTGATCTTAATTGACATTTATAATGACGGCGATAGGTTATTTTCTGTGAGATGTCTGCTCACTGGGAGAGCGCATCACGGTACGCTTACGGGGGCCCGAATTAGTTTTTAGTGTAGGACAACGATGCGACATAACAATAAAGAGAAGAGGAATGTTAAGAAAGATTTAAATACCACAATTTTTAATCTACGTATTTTCACATAGCTATCTTTTTCACTCGAATGTTGGACAGAATTTGTGTACATATATTTGACACAAGTATCAGAAAATGTTATTCGCGCAAGGTTCATGAATAATTGGGAAACTTCAGTTGTTTAGATTAATTAACAGTTGCCTAGTTGGTTAACTAGCGTATGTTACAACAGCTGTCCTATGGTAGCTGCCCTACAGAATATGAGAATACAAGATTCTCAGAGATATTCTTGACAAAATATTTATAAACTTTTCTATATTACCAATGTGAATGAGAGTAACTAAAACGGTGATTCCTATTTTGAAAAGAAGTGACCTCATTTAAACTTTTCTATAATTGCTATAAATTAAAAATTCTCTTTAACCACTGGACACCCAAGGCTCAGTGCATCTTTTAGTACGTATCTTTCCAGTGCTTTTAAAATAATCATGGTTTCAGGGTGTAAAGATAATCCAGTTATATAATTATCCGATAAACATCATGAGTTCAACTTCTCAATATACTATACATTTACGTCAAGTAAAAACTGACACAAATTTGTAAATTATAATACAAAATACAACATTCGAAAGACAAATGACAGATTTGACAGAACTGATTCAAGAAATTGTACAAGATGGGGTTAAAGAGATCTAAAGTTTTACCAGGACGTTATACCAGGCAGTATAAAATCTGGATGTAGTCTGTTAAAGAACGAGTGTAACATAAAATTTCTGAATGTATTATGATACCTGATAAGACAGAACTGTCACCTTTCATTACAATTTTTGAATGAAAATTGTTGCCGAAGTCATATAAGTTGAGGGACAATTTAATATTTTTTTTAAATGAAAAACGGGCACGATGATTGATCCTTAGAGTTCTTGAGGTGATGTTTTTCACACAAAAATTGGATGGATTTCGGGCTTACGTTAGTTATACAGTAAACAATGTCTGTATTTGTAATTAGGCATTAAACTATAGCTGTTTATTTTATTTATTAGGCAAGAAGTTTTAGTGATTAGTGTTACGGAGAATAGACTGCACCTAGCAGGATTATACTGTTACGCTGAAGGTGTAGGCAATATGTATGGCTTATGTGACTGTCAGCAGCATGACGCAATGCTCTCGTACATTCTCGATCTTTCTGCACCTTCCTAGAGATCATCTGAGCATCGTAACGTAACATAATTACCCCTGTAAATACAGAAACACCGATCTGCCGCAGCCAGTTGCATATTGCCAAGCGAAACCGTTATTAGTTGTTACTTACGATTTGGTGTATACCTATGTTACTTGACAGCGATTTAGTGAAAAGTGTCAATTATTCATTACTGTGTGCGGTTATTTGTAATTGGTAAGTTTAATTTGTTGCGATATTGTGTGTTGGACACTTGGAAAATTTTTGCGAACGAGTGTCTGTGTTTATAATAACTGTTGTTAGAGTTGTGAGTGACTGATTCTCTGGTGTTCGCTGTTATTTATTTCACTGTTTACACACGGCAATCCGTGCGATCGTAACAATTGCATTAAGTTCCAGAGTTTTGGAGTTGGCCGTAGTTATAGTACAGTCTTTAATGATTGTTTCAATTTAGAACAAAGCTTAATTAGTCAATAAGATACTGAAACAAGTTAGTTATTTTGGCTACTTGAATATGAGGTCACTCGATAAGGCTGTTGAAAATATACAGTTCGTAAGAAATTTGTACAAAGACATATTGATCCGGCAACTATCTGCTACAACTCTGGAATAATAGTGACAGTAGTGCTACATATGTAAGGCAGTTCTACCTAACATAGCCTGTTTTTTTTGCGGCTAGTGATGTGTTGAATTTCACAGACAGCGATGGCATACTGTATCGGCTGTCCACGAGAGTTGTTTCATCCTGAACTGCTCAGTTTATAATCCCGTTATTACACAACTACAGTCAAAGTCATAGATACAGACACACATATACACGCGCGCGCGCGCGAACAAAAATCTAATGTTTCACTAAAAACCAATATATCAGTCAACCTGTAAAAATAATATTTTATTACTTTATTTTCATTATTCTGTAAAAGAAAAAATATAATTAGGCTATGTTGCGTACATGTATACCCAAATGTGGCTTGAGCGACACGTTTTTAGAATTACTCGTATCTAATGGATTCATGTAAATGTTAGAAAATATTTCATATTGTCAACGTTTTTCGATTTTGGTCATCTAAGGACACATAAAGTAACCCGGTGGATCTCGCTCCTTTTCCTGCTTTCCAGTAACACTTCATTATGTCGCTTTGACTTTCCTTTCTTCCTTTCGTCAAGATTTTATTTCTTTTCTTCTTTTCTTTTCCCTTGAAATCCTTGAAGTTTTGTGTCAGTTCAATAAAAGTCGTCTTAACCTGTATTATGTGTCCTTCGCGATCCTCATCTTTATCATGCCCTTCTTTATCACTTGTACTCAGTGATTCCCATTATTATTTTGTGAACGTGGATGAAAATTCGTTTTGTGAGTCTGTTGTTGTCTATCCTCATGATGTGCATGAAGAACCCAACTCTTCTTATGCGTATTGTATCTGATATATTTTCGCTTCCTTCATTCTTCCTGTGCCTAAACTTACCTTCCTTTGTGTTAGGGGTTCCCAGATTTTTGCATAGTTTTCGCTTCTTCTTCTCTATCTCTTCTGATTTCATGGAGAACATGAATTCTGAAGCGTAGAGACTTTCTGGCTTGATTAAGTATTGTAGTGTCTGATTTTGTTCTTCTTGTTGTAGATATTTTTAGTTAGTTGGTATTCTAGTTCCATTTTTTGTTGCTCTTTTGTTTTGTCTGTTACAGTTACTTGAAATATTTCACCTTGGTATTTAAATGTGTCAACCTTGTGTCAAGATGAGTTTTTTATCTTGGTCACAAATTTTGTCTTCTCTTAAGAGACTTGAAATCCAACTGTCTCTGCGACTTCTTTCAGAAGGTTTATTTGTTCAGATGCTGTCTCTACACTATCAGAGAAGGTTACAATATCGTCAACGAAGACCAAACAGTTTATACCTACCCCTTTGAATGTTGATCACAATCTAACCTCGTGTTGGAATTGTTACAAAACAGATATAGTTGATTGTGTAGATATGTAGATAGATTAGAAGTTGATATACTCAGGTCGAGTACTATTATTGTTTATAATTATTAGATTGTGATTATTAATAAAATTTGAATGAGTGCTCACGGTTAAGGTTTGTCGTTTAAAAGAGTAGTTATCACTTCACTGTCAACCTCCCCACTTACCATATGTGGATGTCTTCAATGTTCTTGTTGGTGACTTCTTCTGCTGCAAAAACACTTGATACACATATATGGATATTCCGTTTGAATATCATAAATAATGCACATACACAATAAAGTAAATTAAAAGTTTAACTGCAATTTGAATGATATTGGTCATTCAAATCCTACCGCCACCTTATGATAGAACTGTTCATGAAAAATTAAACTATTTTGTCTATTATAAAAAAATCAAAAACTCTGTTCCACTGGTAAATAAATTGGGGTTTATTAACAATTGTTAAATGCAATGAACTCTTTTAAAAAACAATCAATAATATCTTTACAAACAATAATTACTTTAAACAATTCCTGAGATCTTTGTACCTCAAGGCTGGTAACACTGATGTCTGGTACAATGGTTTTGGTGAACGAGGTTATGTCCACTTTATTCAGTTATATTACCAAATTCATGAGTTCTTGGAAGATACATGATACCAGATTACAAGATGTGATCTTATTTAACAATATTTAATAATGTATTACTATAAAAACAAACAAAAATTTAAAATTATAAAATTCGGTACCATAAACCGATATATATCGTACTATCGTACGGTTAGCAAAACTCATTCAGCAGTTGTGATCAAAACACGTGCTCTGTGCTTGCACTGTTAAAAATATTATTATTATTTATTCATTAACTAATAAAATTATGTACTGGCAAGAGAAAAAATCTAGAATAAAAAAAAAACTCTTGTTATAGCTTTCATTGAATTAAAATTATTTGAGAACAGAATCATTACTTGTGAAACCCCCTTTTTTTTTCTAAGTTTTGTAATTTTTTTTTTTTGAATTTTATTTAATTTTATTTTTATTAAGTTTTTTTTTTGTAAAAGGGGAGAGACATCATATTTAGAACTAGGTAAAAAACCTAGAGGAAGCAAAAGTGTGCAAGGCCAAATACAATTACAGACATGTCCCCCCAGGTGAATGACAGGACTTGCAAATGAAAAACTCTTTTAACCAACAAGCGTGTGCTTTATTCAACCTGCAAGATTTTACATACATGACAAGTTCGTGATTGTGTGAGCACACCATTAAAGGCAGAATTATATATATATATGTATATATAGGTATATCCATTAATTCATAATGTCACAAAGTAAGTGAATTGATATTAAACTAATTGCAAAAATTTCTGCCTGATTATGTATGAGTCAAAGTTAGTAATAATCTCATTCATAAAGCAATGCTAATCCATCAGTGTTGTATAATATCAAATAGGCTAGCCTGTTGTCTCAGTAAGCACATTTATGGTTATTCTCTTTTTTAAATCCGTTACATATTCCCCCCCAAAAAAAATATATATATAGTAAAATTACACACACAAACACATATACGACATGAATAACAAAACATCCCTCATTTCAACACTAACCTCCTCATAAACCCATTCCAACTACAGTAAATGAAGGAACCCTAATATGTATAGATAGATACAAATATAAATGACAACGTAAATGGAATATCTCAGCTCCTAAGCATAGATTTGCCAGCATATTCACAAGCATAGTTCACACCAGAGAATGTAAGTGACCGCCCCGAAACTCAACCAGCCAAACGACCCCTTACCTTAATCATTAAGCGTTAAGTATGTGTGTGAAAGAAAATCGATTCTCATCTACAGCATCAGACAACCCCCGGTACGTTCTTAAAACTCAGCCATGACCAGATGACATGATAGCACGCGATAATTAACTCCCTAATGGTCTTAATTAAATGAAAGTTAGATCTTACAGCAAACTGCGGATGTGTGTGTATGTGTGTAACTTCTTACACATTATACAGTTATAAGATACTTCATTAGGTGTACTGTGGTAATGTTCACACATGCTATAACATAATTGAACACGAGAGTTTGTGCTAGAGTATAATGTTCAGAACTTCACGAGTGAGCTTCTGGCGGCTTCTGTGCATTCACATGTTGTAGAGAGAGAGAAATAGATAATCAGAATTTTCCCACCTGGATTGTCCGGTGTACTTAGTTCGTATAGGCGCGGATCAGTGATGTCACAGTCGTGTCACAAATCCCTGGTGCAGCTTAGCGTTGGAAAAGTCCTCGACTGACGGCATTGTGGCTATAGGATCGTCTCTGCCATTAGGGTGGACAGATGTTCGTCCACCCCTGACACCCATCTCGCCCTTGGTCGAGCACCTGGACATACAATAGGTTGTAGAGGGTGTCATAAAGAAAATCACGCCACTTAGGCCGTCCACATTAAATACCAACACTAACTTTAAGCAGCAACAGCGCACACACACATCGCCACCAATTCAGATTAAACAGTATTAAGCTCGTCTAGCAATTACTTTCTTAATGTTTCATTGAAATATTCAAATGGATTAGCTGTGTCTTTCGTAGTTATTAATTACATCAAAACAGCTGAGTGCAAGATACATTAGCATATTCTCTATTGAAATCAACTTGACCCACGACTCTCACATTCCTAATTTAATTAAATTTAATTTAATTTGATTTTGTAATAGCATTAATGCCCAGATTAAAAACTGCTCTATACGCACACACACACACAAGCATAACTCATAATGAAAGCTGAAACACAAAATATATTTGGGGTTAGAATATTTTCAGAACCCGCAGACTTGCACGTACCTGGAACAACACTTTATCTAGCCTATCATAGTGATAGGTTCGGAAGTCCTGGATAGAAGTTTGCCGCCAGCCGAGACCAGATGAACAGGTTGGAGGATCAAGCAGAAATGAGGCCGATACAACGTTTCGGTCCAGCCAAGTAACCTCCGAATGCAGGAATGTACAGACACAGCTGGCTGGCAGCGCCACCTGTATTGCGTAGCTGCACAACCGTTTGTGTGTATAACCGACCGGCAACCAACTATCGTAACAGTATGGCAGTGCGTGACGTCAGCGGCGCTCGTTTTTAAAATACTAATAATACGTTGCCGAAGCCAGTTCGGCACACCCTCACCCCAAAAGGGCAACATGGTTGATCCAAAACAAACAAGTCCTCAAGCACGACGGCTGCGGGAAACCTGGAAAATCTCAGATTCTAAAACGCTCTTGGTGAGTCCAGTAACACAGGAAAACGAAAAGGCAGAAAGAAGAGGTGTGAGTTAGTGAGTGTGTGTCTGAAAGAGAAGATGTAAGTGTGAGTCCTGCATGCTCGCCGGGCCCTGGTCCGCATGCAGATATAAGAGACAGAAAAGAACAGGAGAAAGAGAAGAATCGCAGGATCCAGCTTTGAGTACTGACCACCAAGGCCTCCCAAATCAACAACTGAGACCCAGGACCACTAACACTATTACTCCATTCCCAGGACTGAAAATCTCCACCACACTGCGACCATCCCACACGCGAGTCCTCTCCTCCATGCCAAACTCTCGGGACCGCCCCAACACATCACCATCTCCGGTGACCACCACCTAACTCTCCTGGTACTCACATATTCACGCCCGAAGGCTAACAAGGTGCTACAACCTTGATATGCGAGTACCCTTAGAAAACCGTCCACCGTCGTGGACCGACCAGCCGTGTGAAACAAACAAGGCATCCTCAATCCTTGACACATGACTGGCCCACCTTCCCCACACTAGGGTGGGCGGACCCTATTCGCAAGGCAGAGAAGACCGCGCAGAGGGCACGCGAACATCAATCCTATTTTTTTTTTTTTTTTTTTTTTTAACCTTTCAAATACAGCATAACTAACGGGGGGGGGGTTTACTTTTCCACCGACTAAACAAGCCAGACTTAATGCAAAACTGACACGCCAGAGAAATCAAACGATGAATGCGGCATGGACCAGATCCCAACATAATAACTGAGCAACGTCTTTCAACAATTGATCAGCTGACTGCAAGGAAACAAAATAAAATTACCCTTGAACTCGGAATGCCAAACCAACAATAATCCCATACGGCCATGCACCGGTTTATCAGATAACGTGAACAATGACAGAAATTCCAATACACAGTCTATCAGCTGGCCAAAGGTTATCTCTCGTCAGTTTGTATCACTGTTCAAAACTATTGCATCGATTCTGGTTTAATATTTAATTTATTCTTTCTAACATCTATTGTCTTTAGTGCAGTTAGCGTTAAAATTCCCGTTTCAAAAACAAGGTCCCAAAAAAAAATCCTAACTCAAATTCATCTGAATTCCTTCTTCATTTGGAACGCCCCTCTTACTACTTAAATTCGCTCAGTGTCCACCAGAATTATACAATTTACAACATACATCACAGACAACAATTTAACACCAACACATAAGGAAGAACTTGATCATTCAAGCGGCTCCAGAATGCTCTAGCGATACGACGAGATGGGTGTCATAAAAGCAGAGAAACAGCCATGTAAAATTTCCAGAAGAGAACACGACACAAAACAACAAAACTAACTCACTAAACACAATACACAAAGTACACATAAAATGCAATATAATCGAAAATATAATCTATCAAGTCCATGACCTTGGTCGGACCATAACCGCATTCAAAATGCCTGGTACAGCAACGCAACGCCCTCAATAAACAATTACCATATAACGGGGATGCTATAAAACACGTTGCCTAATCCAAGAGACAAGTCATAATCAAACTCAACAAGTACCGACGGCCCTCATCATGTCCAGACTCCGTATGAGCTCCAGGGTATGTGCAAGTGCAACCAATCAGCACACATTCATTAAAAAAAATTAATCACATTCTTATAACCCCTTTTCAAAATTCATCTCACACTCAACATCACAAAATAATCACTTAAACACTAACACATATTAAATTATTTTAAACTTCATTAACCCCTTATTCATTTTATAAAATGTGCTCTTTTTCTGGTTGTTCATTCTGTTAATTTATTACACTACCATTAAGTTTTCTTACAACACTTGGATTCTAATCAAGAATAATTTGAAATAATTTGCAAGTCCTAACACCAGCTGACATGTCTGTAGCCACACTAAGTTTCATTTAAGAAAATAAATATAAGTCCCTAGATTCTAAAATTTCTCAAGTTCAACAGAGAAAAATAAGGCAGAAATAATACCTACTATCCACCCAGAATCATAACAACCACGCTCTGAACTAACATTTGAAACCCCCCTTTTATTTTTCTAAGTTTTGTAATTTTTTTTTTTGAATTTTATTTAATTTTATTTTTATTAAGTTTTTTTTTTGTAAAAGGGGAGAGACATCATATTTAGAACTAGGTAAAAAACCTAGAGGAAGCAAAAGTGTGCAAGGCCCAAATACAATTACAGACATGTCCCCCCAGGTGAATGACAGGACTTGCAAATGAAAAACTCTTTTAACCAACAAGCGTGTGCTTTATTCAACCTGCAAGATTTTACATACATGACAAGTTCGTGATTGTGTGAGCACACCATTAAAGGCAGAATTATATATATATATGTATATATAGGTATATCCATTAATTCATAATGTCACAAAGTAAGTGAATTGATATTAAACTAATTGCAAAAATTTCTGCCTGATTATGTATGAGTCAAAGTTAGTAATAATCTCATTCATAAAGCAATGCTAATCCATCAGTGTTGTATAATATCAAATAGGCTAGCCTGTTGTCTCAGTAAGCACATTTATGGTTATTCTCTTTTTTAAATCCGTTACATATTCCCCCAAAAAAAAAATATATATATAGTAAAATTACACACACAAACACATATACGACATGAATAACAAAACATCCCTCATTTCAACACTAACCTCCTCATAAACCCATTCCAACTACAGTAAATGAAGGAACCCTAATATGTATAGATAGATACAAATATAAATGACAACGTAAATGGAATATCTCAGCTCCTAAGCATAGATTTGCCAGCATATTCACAAGCATAGTTCACACCAGAGAATGTAAGTGACCGCCCCGAAACTCAACCAGCCAAACGACCCCTTACCTTAATCATTAAGCGTTAAGTATGTGTGTGAAAGAAAATCGATTCTCATCTACAGCATCAGACAACCCCCGGTACGTTCTTAAAACTCAGCCATGACCAGATGACATGATAGCACGCGATAATTAACTCCCTAATGGTCTTAATTAAATGAAAGTTAGATCTTACAGCAAACTGCGGATGTGTGTGTATGTGTGTAACTTCTTACACATTATACAGTTATAAGATACTTCATTAGGTGTACTGTGGTAATGTTCACACATGCTATAACATAATTGAACACGAGAGTTTGTGCTAGAGTATAATGTTCAGAACTTCACGAGTGAGCTTCTGGCGGCTTCTGTGCATTCACATGTTGTAGAGAGAGAGAAATAGATAATCAGAATTTTCCCACCTGGATTGTCCGGTGTACTTAGTTCGTATAGGCGCGGATCAGTGATGTCACAGTCGTGTCACAAATCCCTGGTGCAGCTTAGCGTTGGAAAAGTCCTCGACTGACGGCATTGTGGCTATAGGATCGTCTCTGCCATTAGGGTGGACAGATGTTCGTCCACCCCTGACACCCATCTCGCCCTTGGTCGAGCACCTGGACATACAATAGGTTGTAGAGGGTGTCATAAAGAAAATCACGCCACTTAGGCCGTCCACATTAAATACCAACACTAACTTTAAGCAGCAACAGCGCACACACACATCGCCACCAATTCAGATTAAACAGTATTAAGCTCGTCTAGCAATTACTTTCTTAATGTTTCATTGAAATATTCAAATGGATTAGCTGTGTCTTTCGTAGTTATTAATTACATCAAAACAGCTGAGTGCAAGATACATTAGCATATTCTCTATTGAAATCAACTTGACCCACGACTCTCACATTCCTAATTTAATTAAATTTAATTTAATTTGATTTTGTAATAGCATTAATGCCCAGATTAAAAACTGCTCTATACGCACACACACACACAAGCATAACTCATAATGAAAGCTGAAACACAAAATATATTTGGGGTTAGAATATTTTCAGAACCCGCAGACTTGCACGTACCTGGAACAACACTTTATCTAGCCTATCATAGTGATAGGTTCGGAAGTCCTGGATAGAAGTTTGCCGCCAGCCGAGACCAGATGAACAGGTTGGAGGATCAAGCAGAAATGAGGCCGATACAACGTTTCGGTCCAGCCAAGTAACCTCCGAATGCAGGAATGTACAGACACAGCTGGCTGGCAGCGCCAGCTGTATTGCGTAGCTGCACAACCGTTTGTGTGTATAACCGACCGGCAACCAACTATCGTAACAGTATGGCAGTGCGTGACGTCAGCGGCGCTCGTTTTTAAAATACTAATAATACGTTGCCGAAGCCAGTTCGGCACACTTGGTGACAAAGTTATAATCGTTAGTTCTAGGTTAGTTACCTAGCAAACGTAAGTAATTATTTTGAAAAAGTAGATTACTTATTAAATTCTTAATACTATGAACATAAACATTTTATTTATAAGTCATCTGACGTATAATTATCAGTCGTTTAGGATATTTGCGCAATAAAACAGTTATTCGTCAATTTAAAAAGTTTAGTCAAATGAGCGACTATATACTATACATGGACGGTCGGTATTTAAATTAATTCCGATCTTCTCAATTACGATAAAATCGTAAAATATTTATTTTTAAATTAATAATTGCGCTATGATTCATTTATTCAATTCTGATAATTTGTCATCATGGTTTAAGCACTTTAGTACTTTTGACTAGTGCAGTCCCAAAACAATATCTGTCGTTTACTATCGAAAGTTATTATTTTAATTCAATTCGTTAAAATAATTAAAATAGAGTACTCCCTGATTTAAAAAACACAAAACACCACCTTTATTATACACTGGTCGAGTTATTTTCACTGTTCACTTAATGCACTGGACACTCGTTATTATATTGTCGTGTATAGGTTAGTGTATGTAGGCTAACTAATGTTAGTGACGCGCACATTTTGAAATAATTTTGACGACTTCTTGCGTGAACCTTGCGTGTTGAGTGATACGGAACGAATGCTTTCTTCACCAAAGCGTCTCCTTCTCGTCTGGTCATTTTAAGCTATTTGATTGGTTCCACGGGTCAAACTCTCAACCCCAAAATACTTTGGTTAAATAAAACTTTTAATTTTTTACAATTTATCGCTTGGGTTCGAGGCTACGGGTGACGTATGCATCGATACACAAAATGACTGAAAAGTTTATAAGTGTCATAACTTTTTTATCAATTATCGTATCGTCGAATGGTTAGTGGCATTAAATCGCGGACACTTGTGGCTTTATTTTAAGTCTAAACAAGGATTAAATCCGTTCATTATTAACTCACTTAGCCATTTCACAAACTCATATGGTGATTCTTAATATAAATAAGTTTGTTTCACCATATTTTGTTCTAATTACACTATAACACTCATTACTAAACGTCTCGAGTCCATTTCTCTTTCGTTTTAGTACATAAAATAGTTGTAATTACCATTTAAACAATATTTGGTAATGGCGTCCCTAGCGACCATATTCGATTGTTTATAATTACATGTAACGCTATTATTCCTTACCTAATTACATTTGTTTGACATTCTAACACTAATATATACATTTATTCACATTTGTTTAAATTTTTTTTTGCAAACATGTTATTTTTCATATACTTATAGTTTTATCAAAAATACCTTCTGTTCTCATTTCTCTAATTTGTCACTTTTTTAATTATTTTATCACACAAGGTATATAATGTTATAAATTAAAATAGTGTACAATTGTAGTACCTTGTTGGTTTAATGCATTTATCAGTCTTTCGTTATCTGAAAGCTTTCCAATTCTTAGTATAGTGTTTGTTTACATCTGGTTTTACAATGGTAGTTAGTTAGTTTCTAATATTTCAATTACTAAACTACTACTATTACATTTGTGATGTGTTCTCATAGCAGTATCAGATATTTCTCTAACTACTGATAACATTTTTAGTAATCTTTGAATAAGTTTTGAAATTGCTTTTTGATTAACTATCTTGTCACATTGGGTTTCTGTTCTTTTGGCTTTATGACATCATATTCAATCTGATTCATTTGCTGTATATATCAGTACATATGTTATTTATTGGTTTGTATTACTGTTCATAATTAGTCTTTGTTTGAAACAATTGTTGATAGTTGCTTGGTTTAATTAATATACATGATTTTATGTTATAGGTGCACTTTCTATGAGGTTATGTGTCAGTTGTCTGGTAACAATGTGCAACATATTCTTATGCAGTATTTGACTCTACTATTACCATTTCATTATGGCATTCTACTACAATGGTTTAATTATTAAGTAATACACATGTTTACACTATTTGTTGAAACAATAACACAAGTATTCTTAGTCTAATAGTATTACATTTCTTGTTGGGTTGTACCTAGTTTTCGGTACATTGATTGTTTTATACCTAACAAACTAGCTTATTTGCTACTATTTGTTCTGGATTTTATTTATATTTTATTCTGTCTTGCCGTGGCATTCAGTTACATTTCATTTTAAGGCTTACAAAGCTTTTATTATCAGTCCCTATGAACAATTAATTTACTGTTCTATCTCACATTTCTCTTGGTGGTCTTAATGATTATCTATGTTGTGTTACAATCTTGATTAAACTGGTCACACTAATTGTCTGTGCATTTTAACTAGTTAATCTTGGATTCTTTCACTTATAATGGTAACTCATTTTCCTCTGTTATAAACATTCTCACTTGTATTGTCTGTGGTGTTTATTTGGGGTAAAAATGGTTATCATATTACAGGTTGTCACACTTATATTAAGTTTTCACTGTTATTGTTTGTGATTACTCAATTATGCTAAACACTGGTTTCTTTGTAGTTGATCTTCGAATAATCATTACACTTCTTCCGGTCACTAATATAGTTCCTTGTATACCTGGTGAATGGTGATTTCTTGTACTGTCCATACATTATCTTCATTCTTCGTGGTATGTTTCCTTTGCTCTTCTTCTTCCTTTCTTCTTCTGGTTAATTGTTGTTCACTATCGGTGTTCTCCTGGGTTATACATTACTTGTGATAATCAATGTTCCCTTAGTCTTGTCATATTCTTCAATATTTCTATTCGTGGTTGTCATTGTTCCATAGTAGTTTATACTAATAAATAAATTTGTTTGTTTTATCATCATTGCGGTTGTTCTTGAGTTGGCTTCTCTTCATTTTAATGATTATTTTCGTTGTTTCCCCTCACTAGTCGGGATCTGTTGGCTCCTCTTCATTTTAATAGTTATTTTTGTCGTTTCCCCTCACTATTTGGACCTATTGGGCCTGGTTTCTAACATATTATATTGGCTCGTTGTTATTTTCTCTCTCTTTTGTACTTGATGATGCTATATTACTCTTCCTTCTTCTTTGTTGGATTGTTTCAATAATATACCTTTGTAGATACACACTTTGTCTATATTCTCCTGTTCCTTATTTTATGTACTTTGAAATATTTTCATGATCTCCCGTTACTTGACGCAATAATTAGTTATTTTATGTAACTGCCAATTTGGTACGTTACAGAATTAAGATTATTTTTAAGTTTTTCTTCCCATGCCTCTGTTAATTTCTTTAGAACGCAGTTACAGAGAATCGGAGAAAGACCGCCTTCTTGTCTGACGCCAGTTTTGACATGAAATTATTCTGAGACCTCTCTCCATGAATTTTTCCTTAAATTTTGAGTCGGTGAGATTTTACCTGATCACCTGATAGATTTTGAGTCAACTCCAAATTCTCCTAAGATATTAATTAGAGAAGCTTTATACGATTTTTTGAAGTCCACGAAGACTATGACAATTACATTTCAGAGACATAAGCCAGCGTGCGCGATGAGAAAGCAACGCAAATAATGGAGTTGATCATGTATAATTTGACTGCGAACTATGAATTATCATTACTACAAGGAACTAATAACTGAAGAAGCATAGGACAATAAAAGGGATAAACGCTTGAAAAACAAGGAGATCTAATCAGTGACTTAGGCCTATTAGTTAATTTTTGTAATTCTGTATACCATTGACTAAGATATTAGTTATGCAACGAATACGTATCTGATTATTGGTTAATTACGAAGAGCCGTACGATTGCTTGTTACGATACTTTCGATACTATAATATAAATAAATCTGAAAATAATTATGACCACTGAAAATTCGGCAAAGCCACATCGCCTGCTCATCAGTGAAAATCGAATGCGCTAACTGGAGGTGGTATATGTTAGTGACAACAGTATTGTGGTTAAGGCTGAAGAAAGAAGTAATTTCTGTGGAAATATTTTATTTCGAAAATGATTTTAAATATAAATCTTAGAACATGGAAGTCATGTATGGTTCTTCATACCGATTTTTATATTCTGGCCTATATCGTTGACACGGGGATTAATCAGTTTTTTATAACAGTATGTTATTAATGAAACCATGTTTTCTAATTCTTGTTTGATAAATATTTTAATAATTACCTTAATAATTACTTTAAAGTACGGTATTCCAATCGACTGACAACTGTAATTGAATACTCATAAACAGCTAGCTAAGTAGGGTGCTGCGAGTGCTATGCCAGTGTTTGTTCATGTGTGCAGTGGCAAGTATTAGACCTATTTGTTACGTGTTTGAATATATTGTAACTGGTAAATCATACGTATTGAGCATTGTTAATTATATTAATTCTTGTGAAGTAGTTTATTTCTGCGTGACGCGCTGTGTATATTTAGAAGTTGTTCATTTTATTATATCAGCAGTGTTTGAAAAAAACGGATACCATAGAGCCCATGTAATCATTATCATTGAAATATGATACCGTGACTAGAGTTTAATTACGTTTCAATCCTTAATTCAGTAGTGACCGTTGATCAATAAATTGTAATGATGGAAAGTTTAGCGAGGATCGATCGATAAGTATAACACAAATTTTACATTATTTATGTCGACGTTTCGACAATATTAATTGTTATCGTCAGGACCTGTGTACGGATACAAGATAAAATATCAAACACAACAAGATCAATTATTGGGTGAATGTGTTTGTGTAAGTGTGCGCGCGCGCGCGCGTGTGTGTAAGTGTATGAGGAAGTTGAGTCAGATTGTTTTACATCATTAAAATAATTACATTCTTTACATAATGTTTTACTTAAATGTGTAGATAAAATTATAAACCCCAGAACATAATTAATACAAAATTACAATTTAAAATATTGATAATGCAATAATCACTTAATTATATTTGTAAGTAATTATAGAAGTAGTAATCGTCAAATGTATATCACAGAAATCATCAACTCTCTCATAGATACATTGATTTGATACGTTGTGTTTGATATCTTGTATCCGTACACAGGTCCTGATGATGACAATTAATATTGTCGAACGTCGACACAAATTATACAAAAATTTGTGTTATACTTATCCACCGATTCCCGCTAAACTTCCCATCATTAAAAGTACGTTTGAAGTTAAATAAATTAGTATAAACGCCATTGAAGACAATAGCGTTATATAAGTTACTATGTTTGGCACTGGCTTAGGCTGTGTAAGTTTTCATTAGACAAACAACAACACAGTACTAATGATCTCGGCTTTATTATTTCACTGAAGACAAAATGAAGAGCTTATATCTTGTGTGTGACTCAGACCGAACGCTCAGAGGTCACATCCTTTGACATCTGAGGTCACTGAACTCTTTATGGTAACTTCGCAGTCCTTATATAGTTCCGTCCTTTTTCGTGTTCCTTATCTGCTGATTCATCAAAACCGTACAGCCAACAAAATGTAGACCGTACCTGTGTTAATAAATCTTAGAATAAACAAATGATTTGCACCACTCCCCTGGATATATTTTCTGGATACATTACCAACAAAATACATTGTTTTGCGTATTTTTGACAAATTAGGCATCTAGTTTTAGAATAAGCCTATACTTTACGCTATTTTGCATGCCTGCTACAATTTGTCTGCGGACTGTTCATCTTGTAAATAATCTTTTTATAATTTGATACGTAGCAGATTCTTTTTGCCTGAGTCACAACGATTAAATTAAAACACACACACACGCACGCGCGCACGCGCGCAAGTGCGTGTGGAAACATAAAATCACGCTATAGGTAACACTGAAACAATCTAGTGACAAGAAGATTGCTCCCTTTCCGAATACAACGACAATACAGCTGTCAAAGTTCTAGCTTAGAGACAGAAGCAATTTTGAAATTGAGAAAATCTTCATGTCTTATTATTTTTGTTGACATTAGTTTAGCGTAGGGGGAAATAAGTGTAGAATACATCACTTTACAAAGTGTCACGGAAGAGTAGTAGGTTACATTGTTAATGAATAAGATCTCTTGTATTTATATCCAATTAAGCGGCCTACCAAAAATGGATAACCATAGAAGCAGTAAAATGAGGATAAAGGAGGTTTAAGGATAAACGTAGCTTGTACGGTAATATTGGAGACGCTTACGGTAACACTGTAACAGCTAAATGCCGGGAGAAATTGTAAACAGATAAATAAATGAAGTGATAAATAAGAAAACAGAATGAGTTAAACTATTGAATGGAAGTTGACTGAGAAATAATATTTCCAAAATTGACGGGTTATTCCCAAATTTAAGAAGAATTAAAAAACTTATAGCTCTTAAATATATTTAGATAACTATGAACTATATAGAGTTCGGTTCACATAGAAAAGTTGAATTGAAGACTGCAGTGGCGCAGACTGCTGTTAAGAAGAGGTTTACAACGCTCAAAAGTAGATACGACATAAGTGTTGGTGGACTGATTTGTTTGTAAAGTGAGGAAACGTAACGTTACGAAAAGTTGAAAGGTATGTGGAATAGAATACAAGTATAAGGAGAATGACCGATAAACAAGGGAGAAAGTTATACAGAGAATGAAAGATAAGCCATCTTGGAAACAATACATTACTGGAAAGGTAAATGTAAGTAGAATGTTCTGCGGAGGGACATTTTGTTGATGACTGTTGTGGAGGATGTAAGCGGAGTTGCTGAAGCTTAAGTAAGTAAAAATCATGGGAAGGGTAATAACTCAATAGCGTAACAGTCTGAGGATAGAAAATATGTTACTTGAAAAGTGGAACAGAAGATAGGAATTACTGTGTAGGAATCATTTCAGAGCCAACGGTCTCTAAACCAAAAGAATAAACTTTTTTGAGGAATCTAATAATAAAAAAATTGATATTACTACTACTACTACTACTACTACTACTTGTAGTAGTGTCAATAGCAAGAACTATGATCATAGTTAACCAAAAGCAGATGTAATAATGAAAGTCATCAAGAATTTGGACGCCTGAATGAACAGAAAACACGGGGGGTGGTTTGAATGTTACTCAACACAATTTCTTACAACAATTTCACAATATGGGTATGGCTGCGAGACCAAACTGACCATGCTGTGGACATGGGAAGGAAGACCGCTTACCATACATTCTTTGCATGCAACAACAAATGTTCCTACGAAAGGAGAAACAAACTGAGACCGCAGCAGTGCTTTAGTAATAACGGCACTCAAATAAGTAAAGGCTTGAAGCCTATATAGGTAAGGATATAGCAAGACCGTGAGCACTGTGGAAATTTATTACCACGGTGATTCTTACTAGGTCAAAGGAGGTAGGGTGCAAACCCCTCACACCGAAAAGCACGACGTTTCGTGATGGAGTATAGGGACTTCTCGCCTCGTAGTAGTAGTAGTAGTAGTAGTAATTGCAGTGAATCATCATCAGTAGTAGTAATAATAATATTACAAATAAAATAACTTCGTTTCATTAAAACAATAAATAAAATTTAGTTTCATTAAAAATTCTACCATATCATATTCCGTGAAAGGTATGTGCGTGTTACGTGATCTACTTTATTTGTATTTTGAAGGCATTTAGTTAATTTACTGAACAATTTTTAGCTACTTTTGATAATGAATGGAATCGTCGGCACCAGTTGAATTTGAGTTCACTGCGGCAGTAGACTTACTACACTATCACGTATTGGGGGGAAATTTTATTTGAACTACTGTGATACGCAGGCAACATAAAATCACTGTCCCCCCACACACACTCACAAAACGTGTACTTATATAAACAAGTAAAATCGTATATTTTATTCCTCCGTGCGTTATGTTATTAATGTATAGACAAAATTCGAACTTTTGCAAAAAATGAATAGGTAGATAGATCCGACAAATTCGATTTTTACACTTATTTCGACCGTACAAGTTACAGTTTTTAAACTAACATAACTCGGCCACAACTGTCAGATTTGGATGTAATAAAGAGCAATTTAAAGCTTGAAATATTAACATTAAAATTCACTAAGTACAATTAAAAGCTTAAAAGTTGTGTTGCTTTTATCACTAGTTAAAACATTAGTCGTAAGTAATAAAAATTAGCTATCTTATAAAAAAGTCTTCGATTCATCGTATGAATTTAAGAAAGATATGGGAATTAAAATAGTACGGTACGCACTTATTTGACATCTATTTCTTGAAAATTAATAAATTTTGTTTTCTTTTACAAATTTTAAATAAATAATTTTTAAAATCGGTAGTCTAGACATTTTAATGAAAATCAGTTCAATACTACAAATTATTCAAATATTATTTATTATTTTTAAGACATGAATTTTAAAATATAATAAACATAAATATAAATATAAATATAAATATAAACATAAATATAAATAATTATAAAATATAAATTAATATAAATATAATTTAAATATAAATATTAATATAATGTGATTTTCTTGTAGGACAAAATAAAACACTTGTGTGACTTTAGAATGTTTTAATGGCATAAGTAATTTTAATAATTTTGATTAGTAACGACTGATTAATGATGACTAATATATTTATCCAGTGATAACATTAATAAGGATTTAAACTGTTTTAATGGTACTTAAAGAGATTTTAACGTTAGGATTTCAAGTTTTAAAACGCCTCTTACAGTACCTAATCTGACAGTTTTTTATTTCTTTTATGAATTTGCTAACTGCTATATTTTTTTTTTTTTATTGTTTGACTAAGCTTTTCGTCATTACTGACATCAACATTAAAATGTTGTTTAAGACCTGAAGATGTCAGTAATGACGAAAAGCTTAGTCAAACAATAAAAAAAAAAAAAAATTATAGCAGTTAGCAAATTCATAAAAGAAATAGTAAGGATGGCTGCTAATTTAAACAATACGAAGAAATGACAGTTTTTTGCCTAGTTATGTTACTTCAAAAACAGTAACTTCAAGTATACTGTACAATCGGAATTGGTGCGAAAATTCAATTTTTCGGACGTAGCAATTCACTTTTTATAAACACAAGTTCTTTAGCTTTAATTTATGTTTTATTTTATACTCTTGTTTTTAGCAACTTTAGCAGGAATGCTAGTTTAGATTATATCTTGACAAAAATGTAAAAAGTTTCAGTACTTTTAATAACGTAATATACAAGTTAAAAAAAATAGTGCGATGGACTTTGTGCAGGATTAAATTATCGTTCAGAGTGATAAAAAAACCTGAACGTCCGTCCTAGAAAGGTGTGCTTCAAACTTCTTTTCCACTTCTATTTCCAACTTGAGGGGAATTTCAACTTGATAAATTATTTGCATTTATCAAAAATTGTTTTTTACTGTAGTTTCTGGATGTAAGCAATTTGCAAGAAATGATCTCAGTTTCCATCATATTCAAGTTTTATAAAAGCTTTAAAAATGAATTGCCATATCTTCACAGAAAGATTGCTTTATATTCTTTTCTTCAAGGTTGCGGGACAGTGAGACTATCACTTAGCTTCGGAGGGCGTTGACCAGTTACTTGGACACGGTTTTGAAGTGAAGCTACTTATTCTTTGATACCACTTTTCGTAGATGTTTATTCGGTGCCGCATGTAGAAAGCTCGCAGTCTCTGGTTTTCGGACGTAAACCACACTTCATCGGTCGTATTCTGCATAACGCATAACACATAGGCCTATAGATCTGGAGCCAAACTTCTTCGTCTCGCAGTATTTTGAACTAGATTGAATTCTTGTGCTTCTCCACAAACACTGATTAAAATTTCAATTACACCCAGAAAATAACATTCCAGAAAATAGCATTAACTACTGTAGCTGTAGAAAATAACACTTTAGTGGACTCAATGACGGCAGCCTCAAGTCTATTACAAGTGTTATAACTATCTCAGGATTTCATGAGCAAGATTCCGTTTGACAAAATTGGTCGTCTCTTGTTTCTTGTTTGGTAGCAGTGCGTAAATGACTTGAATTGTTTTATTCTCTCCTCATGAAAGTTTAAGATCGATGTGGATGATGACTAACTGCTCAACTACCGGCTGAAATTTTAAAACTTTCTGTCAATTAAAAACATTGATAAAGTAGATTTTCCTAGCTTAATGGCAATATTAGGTTCTGATATTCTGCAACAGGAATTTCTTTACCCAAATGTTTTTGTCATATTTTCCGATTCGACCAAGTATACTGTAGGCCCCACACGCATAGATTGTTTTGTACCTCTATGTAATGACATTGTTGTCATAAAACCGTTACCTCTACTACAGAGTTTCATCAATAGATATTCTCTGTATTGAGCTGTCCTTTTTCTTCCCCGATTTCTCGTATTCACGAGATGTTTCTTTAGCTCACACCGACGTCGGGCGTCGTCTGGGTAACAAACATGACCGGCCTCGCTTAAACAAGATTATTTTGAGTAAAAATTCTTTTTTATAGGAAAACGGCGTTAATAGTCACCTGGTATTTGTTAGTGTAATCCCCACGTAGTGATGACAATTAAAAATGAACAAAGACTTTCCCTTGATGGTCTCGATGAACTTTGTACTATATAACTGCAGTACACTGACCACAGCACAAGCAAAGCCTTTGCAAAAAACACCACCACTTGAATAGTTATTACACTAATGAAGTAGTAAAACTATTTTGAGCTGGACCGTAAATGCGGGTGAGAAGGATCGCTGTGGAAGGTAAGCCTCTCCGTCGAATCGTATAAGTGATGAGACCTCTGAGGGTCTAATAAATATAGTAAAGACTGAGGTTTATTGGTTTCATGATGAGGATGAAACAAAAATGTAGAATTTGAAGAAAAAAATTAGTCACGAGATGTGGTTAAATTTCTTTTTCAGTTGTGTCACTGTTTATTTGTAAACCAGTGGCGTAAAGAAGATTCTCTTCTGTTACAACAGAAGCGGGCGGGAAGTTAACATAAGAGGGTCAGTTGAAAAGTTAGCGGAGCGACATCTATAGCTCAGTGGTAGAACTAAAATCTTTCGTGTGGTGCAAGACGTATGTTTCGCGTGAACACCTGTTAATTTCCAGATATGTCTGTCAATTCATTCACTTTTTACCAGCTGTTTGAAATTTTCCTGTCACGCGTGTTTTAAAATGCACAAAACCAAACATCGTGTTGTGATGAGTTCTCTGTTAAAAACGTTTTAGCGCCAATGGAAAATCAAAACGAAATTATAAATGTGTTAGGAGATGCTGCGCCCTCAGAACAACTCGAATGGGGCACACTAGAGTTTAAACATGGTCGTACAAGCACTGAAGACGATCCCAGCAGTGGACGTCCAAAAAATGCAACAAAAAATGGCATTATTGAAAAACTTTCATAAGGTGTTGGAAGACCGCTGATTGAGGAATGGATGACGTTGCTAAAATCATAGGCATCTCATATAAGCGTATGCATCATACTTTAACTCAAGAACTTGGTGTGAAAAAGCGTTGTGCAAGATGGTTGCCGCATCCGCAGTTCTTGGATTTTTTGGACATCCAGTGCGACCACGTTTTCAATGCTCGTACGAGTACGTTTAAACTCAAGTGCCTATTTACAAACCATTGGTTTTGAAGTCGCAGCAGCATCTCCTGACACATTTACAACTTCGTTTTGAATTTCCGTTGGCGCTAAACAATTTTTAACAAAGAATCACACCACGGTGTTCGATTTTGTCCGTTTTTCAAAACACGCATGACACGTTAATTTTAAACAGCTACTAAACAATGAATAAATTGATAGATAGATTTGGAAATTAACAGAAGTTGACATAAAATACAAATCTTGGAGCACACAAAAAATTGTAGTTTTACCGCTAAGCTACAGTTGTCGCTCCACGAACTTTTCAACTGACCCTCGTATTGGCTGAGATTCTTCAAGATTTGTACAGTTTTCAAACGAACTTCTAAAATGTTGCATCTATGTTGCTAACAATAATCAAATTATACAAAACTGTGATACATCTGGAAAGTCACCACAATATCAGAAGTATCAAAAATTGACTTGTGTATGTGTGTGTGTTTGACAATAAAAAACGTAATAACAACATGAAATAATAATAATAATAATAAATAATAACAACAACAGTAATAATATATTCTTATTATTATTAACATGTTTAATATTAATAATAATAATTCGAATAAGATAAAGTGTATAATACAATTAACAGTTTCAATCGAAATTTTGTATAAGTGTCCGGATTTTGGTTCAAGCAATTTTAGTCAGGCTAACTAAAAAAGCTGCAAACAAATGTGACTTTTTAAGATCATGCTATATTTCATGGAATCATTATGCATTTCGTGGAAGCATTGCTGCTCCGTGCAACTGTCACCATATACGACCTTCGGGCAAGTGTCACTCCGTGCAAATGTCACAACTTCGCTCACGATGAAGTGCATGCTGTAATTCAGTATTGTACGCAAGTACACTTAGGACGTACGATATCTGATTCGATATGGTATCTGGTATCGAAACAAACTACAGACCAAAGTGTTGATACTCTGATAGTATAGATTCTCAAATATAGATGCTGACAGTATCGAAAGTTCCGTCTGGAAATTTACATTAAGAGAGAATAAAAACGTCATGCAATGCAATATTATTCACCAATAAATCAAAGTTTTGTTCATTTTAGGATTTTAGAAATATCTATGTTGTATTGTTGTGGTGTATGACTATTACTTTCTTTGATTTCTAACAACACGCAATATACTGATTAAGTTTTTTAAAATTATATTTATAATTTGTCTCTAAATTTCATAATACGAAGAGGCATCGAAACTCTGGCAGCATTGGTTTCGTATGGTAATAAACGAAATAAAATTTCGTATCAATTTTTGTTATCGTGAAAATAATATAGGTACTTGATTAAGTATTTCAATTGTCTTTTATTTGTTAAAAATGAAACATATTTAGTTTAATATTTTTACAAAACCATTCAAAAATATTGGAAAACGATTTCCTACATTTTTGAATTAGCTAAAAAAATATAAACGAAGAGATAAATATACATAAATATACACAATTCTTTACATTAGAAAGGAGGTGTATTAATGAACAGATTTTGTGAAACTAGTCTTTACAGATACTTTCTGTGACACGGTTCGTAAGAAAATAGTACGGTCTGTCCAAAGCGGTTCTTTGTTGAATGACCGGTGCTCCAGTTTTGATTGAGTTACAACGTAAATTGAAATAATATAATCTTTTTTTATTTATAAGGCTAGTTATGGAAGATCTTCGGACCGTCACGAATCTATCTCTGCTGCCAGATATAAAGAAAGTATCGAGTCTCGTCGTCAACGGAGGAATCGCAATGTCCCGACAAGCGTGTTTGTTTTTGAGTGTAAGGAAACAGTACTTTTAGTAAGCATAACGTCGTTGACAATTAAATAATCTGCTCCTGGCTCTTTAGGGGCGAATAGTAGGAGGATTGTAGTTTGTTAAATTATTAGGATTCTATTTTGCAGGTTACTGCAAAGTCTACAGAGATTAACCAAGACAAGTAAACTGTTGTATTTGAAAGATTGGAGTGGAAATGAAAGGTTAAAAACCAGGCGTGAAGTATTATCATCATAATCTTCACAACACGGCATGTGTAAGGTGCTGCGTGTTCCGCCTTCAAAAATCCTCCAGTCATCTCTTCCTAGGTCGACCCACACACCTGTGTCCTATAGGTTTGTACATTCAGACTTGTTTGGCCAGTCTGGAATCTAACATTCTTTCTAAATGTTCTTTCTAGTTTTGTTTTGTTAAACATTTTTGAAAGCGATTACAATAGAATGAGTTACCGACCACGTGCGAGAATTGTTGGTCTCGTTTGGGACGACATACTGACAGCATAGTAACACAATTAGCTACACATGGAAATAGTATTAATAATTTTATTTTTTAATGTAAACCAACAACAATATTAAAAGTATTTATATGAAGTGTTAAAGAAAGAACTGATTTTATCATATTCCAAAAATTTAAGTTTTAAAATACATTTTTTTGAAGAATCAGTGGTGTTACCCCCAGACTGTGTCGATTTTTATAACGACTTGATACAGTTGAACAAAAGTGACTTTTAGTGTCGTACAGATATTACAGAATAAAGTTAGAAATATGCTACAATCCGTTACAGAAACCGTTAATAACGCCATAAGCAGTGAAAGCTAATACCTTATCACGATTTAAAACGGTGGAGAACGTATAATTGTTTAATGCACTCTTAAAACGCCACGTTTTACCACACTTTATTGAAATAATGAGATAATGCGCAGTACAATTTAACGAGTTCGCTAAAACACTACAGTACTGTAAGACAAACTAGTAACTACACTAGATACACACACGCTACATTTTGGCGAGTTTGTACTGATTCAATTAAGATAGTTGAAACCAGTTTCCCGCTGATACAGATCTTCACGCTTTATTATATTTTATTAAGAGTTTATCTGATAGTTTTCCTGGCCGAGTTAAACTATTACTTTCAATCAGTCTACTTTTATAAAATCCGGTTATGAAGAATTACCACTGTATTTTATACTTCACTTAAATTGCTGTGAAATATGGCCGAATCTAATTTTAATTTGTATTTTCGTTGAAGTTCAACTTTTAAAAAACTCCAGCGTCAGACGTTTGATAAATTTTCTGCTTAAATTCTACGTTGTATTTAAGCGTGAACTTTGTATCTGGAAATACTTTCCCAGTATTAAACGTAACCTAGTAGCTTTCTGTGCAGCACCAACATCACTCTTTTGCTTTAATTACCCTTTTTTAATACTTTTTAGTAAGACTATAACTCTTTATATCTACTGACAGTTTTTCTTTAAGGTATTACCTGAGTTTATCTACCTGAAGTAGTTAAACAATAAGACCAACGGAATGAAACGAATAGAAATGGGTCAGTAACGCTCTTGCCATTGCTGTATTAGTTATAAGAAATGTATTAAAAGCACTAAGGTATGAACACGATCTGTTTACTAAATGTGTCAATTGACACTAATGAATTATTTTTTATACACAATGCGGAGACTACAAAATAAAGTTGACGTATATAAAATATTAGTTGCTATTTAAATATAAGTTTTTGAAATTTCATTAAAATTGGGGAATTTTAATTCGATATAATTAATGACATTTGAAATAAGCAGCTGATTGGTACGGATCACGTGGCCGAATCAAGAGGTGTCAAATTGGCAAATCAAAGACAGAAATAGATCGGGCAGACCAAACTAAAACTGAAGAGATAGCATAGTCAGGGATATAATGGAGAAGGAACGTGACGATGATTTACGGGGAGAGAGATGGAGATTGGAAATCGGAACGTTGGAGAATGCTGTAAACCGGCATATCATGTTGTAATGTAGCATAACATTGCATATGAAAGCCATAATAAATTAAATTAAAAAGATAATTCTTTCTTCTCAATATAAGAAACTAATCATGTGAAAAATAGTATATCATAGATAACATGTTCATATATGATAACATAATGTGATATAATTTATCAACATTATGCAGTGTAGAAAGTACTAATCTAACTAAATAACTTCAAGGTTGCGTTGAATTAAGTATCCAAAATAATAACAGTGTTATGTAATTATATGACTACCTAATAACACAGAGTTCATTTAAAATATTGGAATATAAATAGTAAAATGTCATTGAGCAATACATTGGTTTTTGATGTTAAATCAATTGTAAATCAGAATCTTGTAAAACTAGACAGCAAATTTCAGTACGTAGGTAATATTGTTTTGTATGTTGTTGTACAAGATAGTAAAACTGTTAGGAGATAAAGTAGAACTAAATAAATTTTATAAAAATTAAGTAATAAGCAAATCTTTTGTAAATTAGCTAGAATGGTAACTTTAGGTCTATGTTGAAGAATATAACATGTACAATTAAACCAGATTGGAAAACAAATAACATGTAGGCTATAGGCTAATAGACTACAAAAGTGATGTAAAGGTATTATCAAAACATAAAATGCAGCCCTACAGTTAAAAATCAATGTAATATAAAAAAATACAAAAAGCTTAATGTTAGGCTTAGAAATGTCATCAACATTTCGTTTTAACAAAAATTTCATGGAAAATTCAGATCTGGACTTAGATTTTTGATTAAGTGGCGAGATATATGGTACCTCAGAATATTGGGAAAAGATGTAAATTTTGAGATGTTTATTGCGTATAATGATTAACGCAGATTTAAGTTTTAACCAATCACATTTGTAATTGAAAAGTGAGATGACGCTTAGTTGAGGTAACGAGATTAATTTGTAGTTGTATTGCTCTTGTCCAGAATAGATGTTTTTGAATATACTCTGATATAAAAATAATAAAAAATACATGAAATGAAATGAATTACGTATCAACCAAATAAAGAATAGGAAGAATTATTGCTATATAATAATTACCTATCTTGCATTAAATAAAGTTTATAAGAATTACGACGACTGAGACCTCGTGTTGGTGAAATCTAACCAGATTTTTATTTTGAAACAACATTTAAACATTCTAATAACGAAATAACTAACCATTCAACATAACCGAATTAACACCATGTCCTCAACAAGTAAAACACTTTGTGAAAAACCAAGAACAGTGACTATTAGTGAACATAGTGTTCATATTAGTTGAACATAATTAAGTGAAACCTTGAGATTATTCAAAAACACATTGTTTTCACAGAATATAAACTTAGTGAAAAATATTTAAAAACTTAAACGAAAACGTAGTATTAGGAGTTAGTGTTTACAGACTGCAGTGAATCCAGCTCCTGGTGGCAGTAAAGTGAACTAGATTAAAGCATAAAGTTTAACTGAACATTTGAAATTTCTTTTGTATATATGAAAAGATTAATTTACTAATTAATATTTGTAAGTTAATTTATGTTAGTTTTAAGAAATTTTATTTGTTATTTATTGTTGGTTCAGGACATGATTCAAGCCTGGTTATGTAAAATAATCCACTACCCTGAGTAACTCAATTGTAATCATCATTTGTACAGTACTGAATAAAATATTATTAGAAATAATATTGCACAACAATCAAACAAGAATCTTTTATTTTATTTTATATAGAAAACAAACCAATAATTACATTAAAGAATTGGCTCCCAAAAACGTGGGGCGATATAAAAATACAGTATATTCAAAAATTTTACCAAAATCAAATATACAAAATATATTACCTTAGTAGGCCTACTTTATAAATTGGCGACCAACGTAGCAAGGTAAATTGGAGCAAGTTTTAAATTATAAAAAATTTTGTACTCCAACTTAGTGGCATATAACAGCCTCAAAAAATGTCCAAAAGAGCAACTTCGTGTAAAAGAAATAAACCTATAGATACTGAAATGAAAGTAGAGGAAAATGAAGCACAACCTTTACAAAATGTAAATGACCGGGAAGAAACTAGAGACGGCATAACTCTCCAAGATTTAATGAAATTAATAGTAGAAAATAATAAATCTATTGATAAAAAAATCAGTGATAGTAATAAAAATGCCAGAAAATAACGGATCAATTAAACAACAAATTAGTGGTAGTAATAAATTCATGGAACATAAAATTGCAGAAAATAATGAATTCATTAAAACTCAATTGAGAGAAACTAATAATAAGATAGAAACATCTAATGAAACGTTTGCTCTATTAAGAGAAGATACTATTAATCATATAATAAATGTAGAGGATAATTGTAGAATTAGATGTGAAATTATTCAACAGAAAAAAGATGAGAAGATACAAAAGTTACAAGAGACGGTAAGTAACCAGGTTAAAACAGTGACTGAGGATGTAGGAAGTCTACAAACTCAAGTCAACACGAACAAAGATTGATTCTATACAGAGATAATAAATAGTTAATATACGAGAAATACGAGAAGAATTAGAAGAACTACGCTATAAACAGATGAATATAATAACAATTATTACGGGTGAAATGCATGAGACACTGAATTTTAGAGATTATAAGAGGATTCCGATAGAATTCATAGAACGACTAGAAGAACGACTAAACAGAATACAGGAAACCAGTTGTAATGTCATTAAAAGTATGCTGGATGAATGCTTCAAGAACATGACAGACAACTGGTGGACTGATGTGTGATATGACATCATTAGTTATACAGAATTTAGAAATGTACTTAAAGGCAAATATTGGTCAGAATCAGTACAGAATATGGTGAGAGATGACATCTGTAATGGAAGGTATGACCCAGGCAGAGGACAAGCACCTACTGCTTATTTCTTAGGAAAAGTATGCTTAGCCAGAAACCTTGAACCAAAAATACCCTAGGAATGTTTAGTAACTAAATTGGAATATCATTTTGAAGAAAGTATATCAAGAGCCAGACTATGTGGATAAATAAAAACGATACAAGGTATGGAAGCATTGAGCAGGAGGACTATTACCGAGAAAACAGGAAAAGGGGAGACGTTTCAAGAGAAAGAGAACAGGATAGGAATAAAGATCAACGGAACAGAGTTAATAATATAAGAAGCCGAGATGACCATCCACAGAATCAAAATAACAGGTATTCCCAGAGGAGAAGGAGCTTTGGTAATAGCAGCAATACAACAACAGGCAATCCAGACAAAAACAATAGAATTTATTGACCAAGGAGCAAGAGTATGGAAGATAAACGCATAAGAAACCACGAAGAAAGAGATTAGGAAGAAAATTCACAACATACTGACCAAGAGGCGATCAGGTAATGAGGACCAGTCTACGGGAAACGACCGTCGGCAATGATAAAGAACTATCGCTCAAAAGTTATCGTGAAACATACCACAAATAGTTAGACAGACACACAAATTCCAAACGTCAAGTGGGTAAAAACTACGGTTTTCATTTAAAGATATTTCGTTTACTTTTCTATAGTGGATTATTATGACCTTCTTTTCAGGATACTTTACTTGTCAAAATTAAGTACTTTACTCTTGTTAAAATGTAAAATGTTGCAGGTAAACTACCCCTTCCCCTTAACCAATCTTCACCAAAATCAATAGGTCTCGAGTCCTCTACAACTTAGGTACATATTCAAAACATTATTTGATTCTGTTTGAATTTGCGGCAGTATCGTTTGCCATAGAAAAAATTCCACACACACACACACACTTCGAAAAATGTCTTTTCTTGATGTTTTGAGGGTAGTACAATCAGAATCAGCCCTTATCTCGAACACCAATTTTTTCGCCATCACCATACTTCCATTTCCTTATGAAACATGGAAGTAACAAGTGATGCTGGATATGTCAGATAATGGGATCACAATTCCCATGGTAGTTTTAGTAGCTAGCAAACTACCATTTAGGGTTCTAATAGGGTGTGATATGCTACGGCGCCACTCTGCAATTATTGATTAAAACAGTGGATACGTTTCACTAAAATACAATAATAAATAATAATAATTATTAAATAATTAGTAACATTTTTATTAAAAATAATAATTATTTAATTATTAGTAAAAATAATTACTAATTACTAATAATAATTAGTAAAATTCTAGCTAGCAATATAGTTTCTCAAAAGAATCTATCAAATTATACCCAAATAGGAAATAAACTAAAGAAGATACCAGTAAATAATAATTATTATCAAGACAAAGAAGAGCAGCTATGGGAAGAGAAAATGCAAGAGATTCTGTCATACAGAAATAGTTATGTTCAAGAAGAAGTTACTCCATCACAAAAACAGAAACTAGTGGATTCAAGCCTGGTTATATAAAATAATCTTACTACTTTGAGTAACTCAATTGTAATCATTATTTGTACAGTACTGAATAAAATATTATTAGTAATAATACTGCAAAACAATCAAACAAGAATCTTTTATTTTATATGGAAAAAAAGACAAATACAGTTACATTGAAGAATTGGTTCCCAAAAACGTGAAGAAACGATATAAAAATATATACAAAACGTTTATCGGAGTGAAGCATAAAAAATATATTATTTATAAAAATTGGCGCATAATGTGGGGCATAGGTAGAAATAAAAATAATAGTAGTTTATAATGTATTATAATTGTATTTGTCAGTTCATTATCAATTAAACAATAGACACAAAACTTAAGTGATAAAAATCGATAAGAGGACGTTTAATGAATACCATATATTAAATGCTGTGTCTAAGATAACTTACTTTTAAAAGAGATTTATATATTATGCAATGGTTTAATTAGTTTCTATAATTTTTCTCAAACAATTTTTGAATAAAAAAGTCAAAACGCGTCAGGAGGGGTTAAGTTATGCTACGTAGTCCTATTCCGAATTAATTTTTATAACCTTAATTTATTGCCAGGCTTAGGTAGTTCTGCCTACGCGGCTTCTGTCTCCCAACACTTCGCTTTCCTAAGGCTTGCCTGCCAGTGAAACATATGGATAACATAGTTCCTCAGTCTTTCTTTTTTTATCATGATCTTATTTCTGTTATACCCTAATTTCTGTCATAATTAATTATTGTACGCTCTTGTACAGCCTTTTACTGATCGAAGAAATCTCATTTCTGAAGAATCCATCAGTCTATAGTCGGGGCCCATCACTCTGATCTATACAAGGAGGGGACTGTCATCACTTTATATAACTTTATTTGAATATCTCTCACAGTTTTACCATTCAGAGTTTGTTGTTTAATGCTACACATCCTTCGATATTTGTCAATCGTATTTAAAAAGTCTTTGTCCTCCTCACCTGTTATATCACACCCCAGATAATTAAAACGTGCTACCTGTTCGAGTAGTTGATTGGCAATTATGATTGTTGTTAGTACTCAATCTTTTCTTATGAATACCATGGTCTTGGATTTTTGCACTGATATTTTTAAATTGTAATGGTCACACAACCTCTGGACAGCCAGTTTCAAATTGTCTTCACTGTCCTGGATTATATGATTATAACATGATCATCAGCAAAGAGCTTGATACTTTAAAATTTGTGCTGAGCGATGTGTATACCAGGTGGTGCAACTTTCTTCCATTCTCTAACAAGATCATCTATATAGATATTAAATAGTGTCGGTTACAAAACATATCCCTGCCTTTCGCTTTGATTAGTTTTAATTTACGAAATCAGTCCTTCGCTAATACAATTGTGGTGTTACTGTAAAGGGATTGTACTATTTTTATTAAATTTATCAGATATCCTATCTTTTCCATTTTGACCAAAGTTTGTCTTTATGGAGACGGTCGAATGCTTTCTCATAGTCTATGAAGGCTAAGTGTGTCTCTAAATTAAATTCTCCACGTTTTTGTATTATCTGTTTCCAAGTGAAAAGATTGTCAGTACATGAACGACCTTTCCGGAATCCAACTTGTTCTTCAAGCAATAAAACTTCGTAAATATTTGGAATTAAATTATATAGCATTGATAATTTTGCTATATAATTTGTAAGCCACCTTAATTTAATAAGAATTTTTATTATATAGTAATAACAAACATAATAATGTAATATAATTTAATAACAATAACAATAGCAACAGCAACAGCAACAGCAACAGCAACAGCAACAGCAACAGCAACAGCAACAGCATCAGCAACAGAACAGCTACAACAGCGGCAGCAGCAGCAGCAACAGCAACAACAGCGGCAGCAGCAGCAGCAGCAGAAACAGCAACAAAAACAACAACAACAACAACAACGATATAATTTTTTTGCCTTCAGATTTGTAAGTAGCACTGGAACGGAGACACTATTACGTAATCGTTATTTCTCGTCAGTCATCTCTGTTTTCATTAGTTATGTGTCTTATGTAAAGTCAGATTCATGTCTTAGATTGTCAGCATACTATTTCACTTATCTTGAAACCTGTCATTGACGTCTCTTCGCAGATATGCTCCGTTATATCGTTCAATTTCTACGCGAATACATGGGTTTGTGTACAGCTGCGTGTATGGTTTTATGTATTAAATTTATATAGTATAAATCTGTGCTAATACTCGCTCTGTTAAAACGCTACATGTAAGTCAAAAGTCATAATTAAGTTAAAAGACATAATTAGCTACTCAGTTCGTATCTCGTACATAAATCAGTGAATCGGTTCCTATTCTGCTGTTTAGAAATTCATTCCTTCGTGTTAGATAGATCGTCATTTGTACGTCATTAGAAAACAAACAGGTTCATAACAAATGCAATGTACACATTTTAAACTTAAATAGTTGTCAGCTTTTCAATTTATATCATTAGTAATAAATTATAACAAATATTCAAATTTTAAATCCAGTGATGTGGATGTTAAAAAAATTATAATTAATTTTGATTTATTTTTAAATTTGCATTTTTACAACATTTAGGCACTGCAATTTTACTGAAAACTTGTAATTCATTGAGGGACATAATTTTTGCACCTCCCAGTACTATTGGATTGTGTTTGTGTTTAGTGGCAGGACGTGTGTGGACATTGTTTGGCTACCTAATGACCGCTGACAAGTGCGTAGGCTTAAGTGTAAACCGTACAAAATTTGAAGACTGGGACTGCAAATCAGCTGGTGTTGAGTAACGCGGCGGCTCCTTTGTGTGTCCTACGCAAAACTAACAGTCTTGCCTATTTACATTTTAAATGCCCTAAAGAGTGTTATAACTGTTAATTTCTCAGATGTTATGTTATTAGGTTTGAACTACGTTTTGTTATACTGAGTAAACAAGAAAGAGTTTGTATCTAACTTAGGAAGTTAGAAAAGTTTGAAGTGCAGTATAAAGTATAACCTATTAAAAGCGGGCAATTGTATGATTAAGTGTTTTTATGATTTGATTTTCTTCCTAAGACAAGTTCTGTACTTCTTCTGTCCTATAATTGAAGAATTTTAAATGTTATTTAATTTGTATCACTTGCTTCGTTACAAATATTCGAAGTACTAATACTTTCATTAGACAGACGTAATATTTAAAAATTCTGTATTATGATACAATAAAAAATTATTCTGATTAAAAAATTAATAACAATTAGTAATGTAATGGCAATGATGACTTGAAAATAAAGTATAAAGAAGTTTGTAAAAATACTTTTGTGTAATGTGTGTGACAAGTGGTAGGATTGTGTATCGTAGAACTACGAATGCTTCCCATTATCCTGTAACGAACTTCGTATGTCAGACTGTTTAGTGTTTATTAGTTTACCATAACCGTAATATATTATAATTTATAGTGTAACTTGTAATTTATTACAAATTGTACAATTATACGTTTATTATTACAAGTTAGTAAACGTAATTTATTTATTATATTAATTTTTTAGTATTTAATGCGATTGTTGCGAAAACAGTTTAGATGAGTGGACACCGTAAGAGACACTGTACACATCCTCCTTCCATCTTTTGGTCAAGAAGAGACAGGCATATAGAAATAGTATCATTAGTCTTGATAAGTGTAGCTTATTACTAAAGTTAGTACAATACTACTTTACTTTGTTTACGAAGAAGGTTGTTTTCGACAGAGACCACATCTTTAAACAGCAGATGTTTTAAACATGCTTTTGTTTCTACGCGCCGCAATATAGATGCATTTTTACTTTTATACTGTTAGAAAGCTTGTTCTATTTTGTTCATAAAACCGACAAAAAAGTTTTTATTGTGTAAACATAAAACAATCGAATAAAAAGTTCATCGAATTTTGAAAGTAGATTAAAAATTGCAAATTCATCTAATCCCTTTGAAGTGTTTAAAAAAATGAGAAGTATCCAGTATCAATTTTAGCACACTAAATTAAATTTACCTGTAATTATTTGATTTTCTCTACACTGCACATTGACAGATAAACAGAGGTGTGTAGTGTGTAGAGTTTGTGTAGGAGTATGAAAGAAGGGAACCTTCCTTTTTTAAAATTTCATACACGGGCAAACTTTTTTTGTACGTCACTAACAATCCAACAAACTCTTAGGTAACCAATAAATAGTCTAGAAAAACCAAACGCTCTTGAAGGCGTCCTCGCGAACGGTATTATCAAACATAAATGTCCGAAATAAGATACCTATTATGGAACATGATAGATAACATGGGCTCTGTGGCGTACCTCCAGGGGGGGGATGAGACCAGCTTGAAGGTTGGACTCCCCATTTTTGACAGGACAAATGACATTCAGGATTCTTCCCATATAATTATTTATACAATTATTTATAAGCCTTATTTTAACACACGCAACTGGATTAGAAATAGACCTACGTTAAATGATCATCTAATTTTTTACTGAAAATTTTAATAGCTCTGGGGGGGATTAATCCCCTTGATCCACGCCTTAGTTACGACACTGCATGGGCTTAAGGTGTACTCTACATAACTTATGTGATTCTAGAAGAATCGGTAATCCAAATGGGCGGAAAAAAACACTATTTAATAAATAAACACATGTTCGGTCAGAATAGTAAATCTATTTATATTCCACAGAAAATAATAAAATTTTCGAATAGCAATTTCATAATTTTTTGCTGTTTGCTGTTGTTTGTTCTTACAATGCCGCTCAATGATTAAAACCGCTTTAATATTAAGGCTGCAGAGCGCACTTATTCAGATAATTACGACTTTTGTTAGTGTTAGAAGACAGCATTCATGAAATACCTAACAATAATAAAAATAGTGTTATTAAGTTATACGACTGAATAAATTACAGAGCTTCTCGGCAGTTCCAGAAGTCTTGTGAAACGTTGGCGAAGGTGCGGTTAACGGGTTTTATTGCCTCTAATGAGGTGGTAGAGGAATTAGTTGGCACTATGCGTAGTTTATTATGTTATAATGGACTGTTTGGTAATAAAAATGCTTCGGCTGTCAACAAATGCACGTCGTTAGTCTCACGTGGTCAACCGCACGACTTTATTACCACTACAAAATTTTAACTACAAATTTAACAATTTTTATTAGCCACAAATATTTACTAGTTTATCTAGTTTAGGAGTCTTAACTGGAAAATATTTTGTTAACTTTATAAAACAGTTTATGCACATTTTGTCACTTTGCGGAACTAAGCTCAAAAAATACGGTGAACATTTGTTAATAGGTTTACAAAGGACAGAAACGAACGCACACGACTGAAGCTAACACAGAACTGTTAGAGGCACCTTTCACAATTTCTGAGCCAATATAGTGCCCGTGAGGTTTCTAAATAAAGTACATGACGATATCAAATTATCTATTTTTGTATATGGAGGGATTAAAACCATCAAGCCTGTTTTAAATATTGTATAAATGTGGTATCCTGGTTGATTACTCAAGCCATTCTTAAGCTGTAATATGCACATTGCCACAACATTTTTATTTTAATATTATGTTGACTCTTCCTATTTATTCTGTTACAACACTGGCAAGCTGATTTCCTCGCAGCCCACATATTCTACTAGCGATACACCCATCTCTTCGTCTATGTTCGGTTTTTGTTTTTCCTTTATTTTTCATGGAGTTCTGTCTTGCATATCCCTTATTTAGATTTGTGAAGGCTTCCTTGATACAAGATTGTGGTCTACCAATAATGATTAACGCAAGACCACGGGAGTATTTTAAATGACGGGAGTCTCATTTTAATGAATATGGTTCCTTCCTGGCAGCATTGATTATGGCTTATGATAAAATTGAATCAAAGACGGAGGTTGAATGGCCACTGCTTTTTACTCTACAGCTTGATTCCATGATTAAATACCGACATGATTGACCTCACAAGGTTTATAAATTTATGTAGAATACCCAAGTCCTACACTGTATAGAACACTGGAGCACTTGTTTCTCACATTGTGTCGTATGCAGGGTTGAAATCAGTAAAGACTACCTACAGTACATTATGCTCTCTCATCTTCTCAGTGACCTGTTTCAACAAGAATTTATCTTGTCGACCTGCTTCATGTGGCCTATTGTTGACCTGTTTTCGCGGAAACCTTGGAGTCCCAGGGCCGCCTTTCAACAACATACTCGTTCTTGAAAGGCAACGAAGAAGATTTATTAGCAGTGCTGCCCCAATGGTTACCACAGACTAAATGCTCTCATTTAATTTTATATGTGGGCAATACCATCTCTTCTGATTGCATTACCCTCCCGAGCCTCTGCTACAACGTATTTAACTTCTTTAGCCAGTCCACGTCGGCCAACTTTGAATAATACAAATTGAATATCATCATGTGGGAGTTTAAGTACACGGACAATGTATTGTAGACGGTAATGCAACTGACAGACACATTCGTGTATTTCACATATTACATTGAGTTTATTTTACCGGTGACGTTTATACGGACAGCGTTTGACGCTTATACAGTTTTTAAAGCCTGTACCACACAATTAAAAGATCATTCAAGACGACATGAAAGTCCTGTTAAAATTTAATAGAATAATATCTGTCCGGACATTATGTTAAGACTTACATAAATAAAATTTTAACGATCAGTTACCACGTGTAATTTATTAATGGCTGAATGTATAAGGCACTGCCGGCAGGACGTAACGTCCTTATTTGAGAACAGGGCGGCAGGCTCGGGGGGGGGGGGATTAGGTGAAAAATTATTTGTTAAAACTTCAGGTTTTTGGTTTTTTAATTACGGTATTTGTATTGGGCACTTGCGTTATGGCCAAATTGAAGAAAATGGTTTTGAAATAACATTTAACATTGAATAACACGGTATTGACACTGGGCCTATCAATAACGGTGGTCGGAGCGGAGCACGGTCGTATATACAGGCCTGGACAATAGAATCTGAGTTGCATAGAAGGAAAAATGCCTATGATTCAATAGCGGAAAATGTTGTAGTTTTTAAGGAACTGTCTACCACGCCATCTGCAACTGTCATTAAACGTGCTAATAAACTTCGATCTTTGTACAAAAATGATCTTGAAGAGTAATTTGCTAATGAATGTGTCCATTTTGCTGGACTAATAAAAAAATCCTGATATTAAGAACACCCCACTGCATGTGATGTTATGCGACAAGAGCAACTTCAGTCAACATTTCCAAATATTGCAATCAGGGGCGGATTAACCATTAGGCTGACTAGGCTGTAGCCTAGGGCGTGGCACTTTGGGGGCGCAAAATTTTAGCTCAAAAATTATAAAATTTTACAGATAAATGTAAAATTGGTAATAAATTACAAGGATAAAAATATGAGTTAATTTTGAACACAGGCGCCTGTTTGGGAGAAATTATGGTAAAACTGTACATAAATAATAGAAGTGCTTTCCAAACTGTTTTCTCCGGTTATCAGTCATCGACGGCCGGCGGTCATAGAACGGCGCTCAATTTACAGTGATATACATGACAAGTTTTGATTCTTATGGAAATTACCTGAACTTTCTGAACTAAATAATTACATAATAAGACAAAAAGCTAACCACCTTCGAGAAAATTATGCTGTTGAATGTTGACTTGGATCAGACATTTCCTGATCAGTGTGTCCATTTAGATTAGTTTTTAAAAGACTATGGACCTGTCAACCCAGAACAAGAAGGAGAAGAAAAGAAGGAAAAGCGAGCTGAAGAAAAACTACTGTTGATTTTTTTGAAAACGCTTAAAAACTTAGAATCAATGTTTCGTAATGTTGAGATAGCTTTGCGCATTTTCCTTACTATGTCCGTCACTAACTGCAGTGGCGAAAGATCTTTTTCAGTTTTGAAGAGGGTGAAGAATTATTTACGCTCAAATGCGCCAGGATAAACTGACCAGTGTAGCCCTTTTGAAATTGACTTTCTGTAAGGACTTGATTTCAGAGAGGTGATTAAAACATTTGCTCAATCTAAAGCGAGAAGAATCTAGCTTGAACTTTACATGAGTCTTAACAAATCCACAAGATATTTAACTGATTGTCTTCTTTGTGTAAATTATGTTAAATGTACCCTTAATAAAACTGTTATAATTCTGTAACTACTTAGTTAATTTTTTCCTTATAAACCCCATGAAAACTACAAATGGTTGAAGGTGTAACTCTAAAACAATCTCTGAAAATAGCCTCAGTTTTCAATTCTTGAGACTATTTCCAAAAACAGTAAGACAGTTGAAATATTCCTAACTAGGAAATATATTGTAGGCTGTTTAAAGTTTCATTCAGCCCCTTGGAAATAAAAGTAAAAGAGTAGCCTATGGATGGTGAGGGGGCACTAAAATATAATTAGCCTACGGCGCCAAGATACCTTAATCCGGCCCTGTTTGAGAACGATATTTGACGGGTTATAAGGAGCCTTTACGTCCTGCTTCCAGCACCGTAAGATTTCCATTGAAAAGAGCGAGAAGTGTTGAATGAGGCATACAAGTTTGAAGTTGGTACGACTGTCCGTTCAGTAATGGCACATAACTTCACAACGCGAAGCGTAGCGAAGCGTTGGCGTTGGTTCATAATAATAAAGGGAAATCGCGTCTTTGATGCTCCTAACGCTAAAAATGTATGGGATCCTTTGTATTAAGGCGATGATTGTGGTACTACTAAGACTTTTATTGTTTTCTATAGTAAATTGATTTAAAAATAATGAAACATGTTCTCCAACAATGAAAATATTACGTTCGAACTCCTCAAGTAGTACTGCCAGAAAGGTGCACCCTGCCGGAAGGACAGTTTCTAAATGCGACATAAGAGAGGTACGTCCTGCTGGAAAGACGCAAGACTTTGTACAAAACTACCTCGGGAAGGTCCTTTCAGCAGGGCGACTGCCTGTACATTACATCATTAAACTACAAAAAGTGGGAATTAGAAAAGAACTTATTCATTAAATAGTATAGAATGTACTGGGGACATCATGCTGTACGTACAGGTAGTTTTATAATTTCCAAAATATTATTTTAATAACTATGCATTAAATGACGTAGAAGAAGAACTGACATAAATATATTTTGATTCGTTATTAATTATGATTGCGTCAAAGTTGTTACAATTTATTGGAAAAAGTGCAAGAGACGATTTTTAATGTAATGTCTTGATCTTGATTATAATGGTGGTTTGGATATTGTTAGGCTACCGTGTCCTATCAAGTACGGAGTGAATACTTGACGAAGAGAACGGAAGAGATGACGTTACAATATCTTGTTTCTCGCGTTATATTTTAAGATCACCACACGAAAGACAGCATAGTAAAGATACAATCGGAAGATTACAACCCATGTTTTTAGGATTAATCAAAGTAATATAGACTTAAAACGAGACACACTTGGCGTTTCAGCAAACGAAGTGGGGTTGCTTGTATTATTTTACTTTACTGTAGTAGGGCTATCTTGTAAACAATAAAATGAACAGTTGGAGCTCAGTAAATACTTACCGACGTAGAGTCGTAATAGCCTACTAGGAATGACTATTATCTTGGTCTTTAGCTGTAGAATTTGATAAACTTTACTAAAAAGAAAACAGACACTCAACCTCGTATCTGTTTAACACAAGAAATTCAGTCAATTCTTGGAAAGCGGCAGCTGCTTAGATTTTCTTTGATAATAATATAGTTAACAGAATATTTACTCTAATTTTTATTACGCTATAAAGACAACAGGCTTCTTTAGATAAGATGACCTCGAGAAGCTGTTAAATTTCTGTCGTAAATAGAAAATGACTTTCTTCCTTTGGCTTTTAGATTTTTTACGTAAACACAGACTAATTTTCAAACACACCTTCTTATTCAGCTGTCTCGATTTAACTGCCGTGATTTTTACGATGTTAAATTAAAACAGCTGATTTTAAAAGGAATTTATGATGAATCGTTGTTTCGACGCGCATTTCTTTGAAAACAAACATCTGGTTGATTTGCATGCGGCCATTAAACTCTCGACGCATGGTGATTTCAGATATATATTATGTACACACATATGAGTTATTTCTTTTACCGCCAGTGTAGTCTAAATCAAATAAATAAGAACATAATGACTAAGAACACGGAAAGCTCGCGTAAACCACGCTTTCGTATAACAACGTGGTTATGAAAATTACCTTATTGGCCCACATTTAACATAATTTTATAATGTGTTTACTTTGTAAACGTAAATTTCACAGTGAAGAAATATTTATGCTGAACTCCGTTTACCATGTGTAGACCATTTTTGATTTAAGTAAATGTGATATGTAAAATGAAATAATATAGGAACGCCTTAAACGTACAAATCAATAGTAATGAAAAAAATTATGCGCGCGCACACGCACACGCACACACACACACACACACAGAGTAGATATTAACCCTTGAAATGATCAACTGGGGTTTCGTATAAATCGGGTGTACACGGGAGGCTATTTTGGGATTGTATATGATAGAAGGGAAAATGAGATAAATGAATAAGCTAGCGTTTTCGACTTTCTTGACTTGGAGAAGGCCTTCAACAATGTAAAATGTTACTTGACAAAGACTCTTTAAAGTATTCGCGGATATCTGACTTGACTGCAAGACTAGAAGAATGATATTTGAGCTGTATAGGAATCAAAGAGTGGAACTAAGAGATAAGGGTGACTTAATGTGGAACCAACGTACGGAAACCAATAAGACAGGCTTCTGCTCAGTCATCGTTACTGTTCAATATATCGGCCTACATAGAGCAGGTGATTCCTTTTTGCAAGGAGGATTTTAGAGGATGTTAAATTAGCAAGTTCCGATTTGTAGATGACATGGCAATCTGGCTGAAAGTAAGAGAGCAATGCAAAATAACATGGTTACTATGGAAAAAAGACTACTCTACTTCGATAAAAAAAGGAAAAGAGTCAGTAATGCTAATGGAGGACCCCACAGTAGTGATGGACACCCGACGATTGGGAGGGATGAAGTTGAGACTGGTAGGCACTTTCAAGTACCTAGGTAGTACTAATTATGAGAAAGGAAGATCTAATGTTAACATCCAATCTGGAATAGCTTTTAAGAAATGATAAAAAGTAACTATATATATTCAAACACTTTTTGCTACAGTCTATTTCTTGATGTATATAATTATTTAATATTTCTAATGATTTTACCTTAAGATTTTTTTTCCTTATTTGGAACATGTTTCGGGACGCTTTGTGTTCCCATCCTCAGCCTTCCTAATTTTGAATCTTGTGAAGTACTTTTGTGTTGGTTGGTTGTTGTTATGGTTTCCTGTTGGCCTTTGGCACTTTAAATTGGTATTATTGTGTGTGATTGTGGTGTATATATTAGTATTTTGTGTATTTTCGATGTTGAGTGCTTTGAAAAATGTGTCGTGTTTTGTATTGATTTGTATTTGTTCTGGTATTAGTTTGTTTTGTGTTTGTATAGTTGTAAATTTTCTCAACTGTTCATTATGGTTTCTTTGTGTTGTATGTGTTTTGTTAGTGTCATGTTGGTTATGTCTGGGAATTCACGTCCAGTGTTTATATCATGTGTGGCTAAATTATATTTCTGGGTTTTTGTATGTGTTTAGATGTTCAAAATAACGTTTTTTAAGTTTTGTTTGTTTGTCCTATGTAACATTTATTGCAATCTTGGCATTCAATTATGTATATACCATTGGTTGTTGTATTATCTTTGTTGTTTGGGTTTTTTTAGTTTTTGTAAATTATTTTTGTTAGTTTTGTATGCTATTTTTATGTCTGTGTTTTTAAATAGTTTTGTTAGCTCTGTCATTTTATTATTTACCTATGTGAATGTAGCAACAATATACCTTATTGAGTGTCAGTGACGTAATAAAGAAATCGACTCCTTTTATCCTTCCAAATAATTCTCAGATATTTCCTAAATAATCCCTGTCAAATTAAAAAAACACAATAAAAATTAAAAAGTAGACATTAAAATAAAATAACTAGAATAGATAACAGAAATGATGAAGGGTAAGTGTGTGTGTGTGTGTGTGTGTGTGTGTGTGTGTGTGTGTGTGTGTGTTTATTCTGTTCACGTGTACGTTAATTGCATACGACAACAGAAGAATATTTGTACTGTCATAACATTTGTACTTTGTATCATTTAGTTTTGATAGGATACGCGCGCATGTGTATGTCTGTGTGTTTCGCGTAGATGGGAGTTTACGTTCGTCTATACTGTACATTTACCTATATTTAAAATGAAACGCACGCGTATCTATACTGTTCACTGTACGTATATTGTGTAGGCCAACAGAACAATATTCGTGCTGATATCGTTTACTCTTTTGTTAGATTGTGTGTGTGAACTGTGCGCGTGCTATTGAACGTGAATTGTGGACTATTAGTTTGTAACAGCTCAATACTAAAACTGTTTCCTACAACGATGTCTGTGGCCAGATAAGTCATGTATAGAGGAGGTTGTAAAGTACCTACATTTTTTGGGTTTATTTTTATTGCACCCTAATTGGTCACTAGAGAAATTCTTTCTGGCCCCACAGGTATCACTTTTCAACTATTTGAGATACTAGAATAAATTTCCATTGAGGGCGATGTTTCTTAAACGATTAGTTGTTTGTCGTCTTTAATTTCAAGTAGGCCTACTATCGAACGGTCTCAACTAAATATTGGATTGAGTAGCAGCAATAACCAGTGCACAAATAGTACGGTATTTTTATTAGTTACTGTGTCCACTAATGTTCGGTAACAACTGTTACTCCAGCTAGTGAGTTCCAAGTTCATTTATGACGCTTCTAAACCTTCGGGTTGAAAAATCGACTACCGAACTCATTTAACAAACATCATTAATAATGTTTATCGGCGACTTTCACAAGCTACTATACTTTGCATTATTTACTGGCTCATTAAGTTTGGACACGCTGAATACATTAACAGCTACTTTAATTTAAAAACTCATTTTTTATAACTACTGTTAGGACGAGGAAACGTTCAGTCTGAATTAGAGGACACTGCCACTCGCCCTTGACGTTAAACACGTATACGATTACTTGGAAATTCTATATGGGACGAAGGCATGGTTGTGGTTTAACATTCACTCATTGAAGATTAATTAACAAAGCGTCAGCATGTAACAAATAAAAAATATAAATGTTATTCGTTACGATTGCATTTCAAATTAATTTGGTATGGTATCTAATGAACAAGTATTTGTAACATTAACTAGTACCAACAACAACATGATGATGATACTACTACTACTACTACTACTAAATACAAACAACAAAACAACATAAACGACGATGACCACCACACCAACAATAACAACAACAACAATAACAAAATTAGTAATATTAGTAGTAGTTACTGCATTGGTGCGATATGCTAGAACCAATGAGGCGTACCTTTGCGATACCAGTCTATCTCTTGGCGATGGTTCAAGAATACCTGAAGGACCGCCGGCTCGTGTATGAGACAAAACAAGGCCCAGGTAGGGGGCGGTCCAAGGGTATGATGGTTTGGTTCGTTTGGAGATGTCGGCGAATGCGTTTCTACTCGGTTACACCGACGACGCGGCGGCTGCCTTCACTGTTCATGATGTCGAACTGGCCCAGCTTTGAACCATGCAATGCGCCGAGCGGATGAATGAAGGGCCACTGGTTAGAGCTGGCGATTTCAAAGATCGAACTCGTCATTCTGGCCAGGAAAAGAATACCATCGGTTATTCCGATAAGATTGGGGGACGTAGTGGTCCAGACCAGGAGATCGGCTAAATACTACTACTACTACTACTACTACTACTACTACTACTACTACTACTACTACTACTACTACTACTACTACTACTACTACTACTACTACTAATTATTTTGTTATTGTTATTGTTGTTGGTGTGGGGGTGGTCGTAGTTTATGTTCTTTTGTTATTATTATTATTATTATTATTATTATTACTACGTATATTGTTGTTGTTATTATTATTATTATTATTATTATTATTATTATTATTAGTAGTAGTAGTAGTAGTAGTAGTAGTAGTAGTAGTATATAATTGTAGTCTAAATTAAAACATAAATATGGCTCATTAAAAAATGTGCAATGTAGAAATAAAAGAAGTTATGTCTTTATGTCCCTCGTGTGTGTATAGTAATGTGTGCTTCTATACTACTTATACTTCCGTATTCAAATTTAATGCAGACACATTATTTCTGCATAACGGAAGTACTTTGTCTTTCCGCTGACAAATATATTTCTGTTATTACTATAACATTTATTACTGAGGAACACTAACATGCATAAGCACAACTATGGATTTTATTTTATTTGATCCATAAAACTAGAAAATATCAGATACTAATTTCAAATGGATCACAAGAATATACAATGGTAAACTGTAGTTTGTACAATAATTTAACTTTATGTAGACGATGTACTACGCATAGTGCATACTCAGTCCTAAGATATTCAGTACGTATGGTGAGTGATCATGATATCACTAACAGAGGGACTATGAGATCGATCATGGTTCCTATAGCAGGAGCTATCAGTCGCAATAAAATCAATAATCTGAGCTATACTGACGGTACCACATTGCTAGGTACATTACAAACAGAGTTAGTTAGTCTACTAAACGGAGTTGAAGAAACTTGTAATGAAAGTGGCCTACATATTGAGCCAAAACAGACAACATAAATGATAATTAAACGGAAAAACAACAAACCTGATGAAAGAAAAATAAAGATAAACGAAACAGCAGTTTCATGTACCTTGGCTCCCTATTGACAATGCAGTAAGGAAATCAAGAGTATTAAATTTTAGCTTCAGTCTGAAGTAAGTATTTAATACAATACTGGATAAATTAGGCTTTATATTTAACTTCAAGATAAATTTAAATATGGAAATAAAGTTTATTTTACAACATGTACGTTACCTTTTTTAAAACTCCAGCGTTACTCATAATTTATTTCTATGTCAGATTTATTTGTATACATTAAGTACGTAGACAGAAATTCAGCATTTCTTACATACCGTCTCTGTAGACTATGTCCTAGAGTTTAGAAGATCCTGATCAGATTTCTTATGATATACGCTAATGAGACCTGAACTCTTAGGTAGCAAGACCGGATAGATTCAAAGAGGCTGAATGTGAAAATGGAGGAAATTCAGAGAGCTGCGTGCAGCTTATGATCTTATGATTTCGCTTACATACGAATGAAATAACTGAGTCATATGCTGAGATTGGACTGTAGCATGACTGTAAAGAGCATACCAGACGGAGAGAGGAGGATAGATAGTGTTCTGGACGATCTCCAGCAGTTAAGGACGAGTGTTACCCATGCGCAGTACCATGGCCGGTTCTAATAGAAGGCCGGAATATTAAACGTGGCAACACTGAAACAAACTGATATTGAGACCTACTAGACGATCTTTTAATTTATGTATTTCAATAATCAAATCGAGTTATTTTGAATTGTCGGTTAACAGCAGTTTCATAATTCTTCGTTTTTTGCAATTTAAAAGTTTATTATGGAAAATGCTGTTATATTATTTAAGAAATATACTATACTAAAATTTTTACAGGAGAGGGATTGACGTTTGCAATGATGTCATCGCCATGTTGCCACTTCGTAACCACGTGTTTCTGTTGAATGTCACGCAAGCGTAACTTTCGTTACTGCATTCACTCAAAACATACTTCTCGCAGACAAAATAAATCCAGTACACGCAGACTAAATATGTATTCCCCTACTTAAAAACTAATCTTCGATTTCGTTGTCCATGACGTGTCCGTTAATTAACTAAATATAATTATTACATTACGACTCGGAACACAAAACTTTTTATAGGTAAAAACGAAAAAGTTTTACCTTACAACCTGAACCGGCTTTCGCCTTTTAAAGGCTTCTTCAGAAGTCTCACCTTTTAAAGTTTTGTGTTCCGAGTCGTAGTGTAATAATTATATTTAGTTAAAAACTAATATTTATTCAGTTGTAACTACAGACAATTCATAAACTAAAAATGTGAATTGTTACGAGAATAATAAACGAGAACTTAATTAACTTCAGTGTTTTTTTTTTAAATTAACTTCAAATGTCAGAGTCTTTAATTTTTTGATTTAACGATAAATGTGACAATGTGCAAATGTGCAATAATCAACTTAGTGTATAAATAAAGTAAAAATTAACAATAATAAAAAATATAAGACAGCAAAATAAGAGTCAATGTTTTGTTTTTATTACTTTTACCATAAAAACAAAACTGAAAATGAAATTATTATTACCTGTCTGTAGTTTTCTGCCTGTGCCGTTAATCTAAAGGTGTTACACCACTTATGTCGCTACCAGAGTCATTCGAGTCACTGGATTCTGTCCCCAAATTTATTACCAGTTGTTCCACGGCGTCTTCTAATATGCCTTCGTTGCTCCATGCTTCGTCAATTACTTTCTTTGTATGCATCACTGCTTTTCTCCAATCGTCTGCAGTAACATTCGTAATGCCCTCACGTATCAATTTTTCTACTTCAGTTCCTGTAAAAGTCTTATTATTTCTTGCTACATATCCCTTTACTTGTGCCCAAATTAACTCAATGGGGTTAAAATGACAATGATACGGTGGTAATCTTACTACTTTATGGCCATGTTCTTGCGCTATTTTGTCAATTACGTATTCCGGAAAGCGGGGTTTACAACCTGACACCAGCTCCAATAGCTCTGCTTTTTTCATGCTAACAGTCGTAGAAATGTTATGTTCATGAAGCCAGTGAATAATTTTTTCTTTACGTGTAGCTAATGTTGGCGCTTTGTCGTATATAACCGAGTGATAAAGGGCGTTATCCATTACAACAGTTGACGGCACTGTGAGGTTTTTTAATAACGAGTCTGTGAACCACTTGGTAAAGTTTTCAGAGTTCATTTCTTCGTGGAAGTCACTCGTTTTCTTTGACTTAAAGGCATACAAACAGTTAGGTATGAAACCTTTTGATGTCCCAGCGTGTACAATAATATATCTACCCCTCGTCCTAAAGGTATTTTCATTGTTCCTTCCACAGTATCATCTGTCCAGCCTTTTCGTAAACTGTGATCTATGTTTACCCATGTTTCGTCTAACCAGACTATGTCTTCAATAGATTTAGTTTGAATTTCTCGTGGAAATCTGCAACGTAAAGCAACTACACTTTCACTTTCCATAAGAACTTTTCTCCCCGAAATGTTTGTAAACTTAAAACCGATATTTTGCAATACTTTCCTATAGTATGTAAAAGATCAGCTGCTGCTAACGACTTATGAAGTTTATTTATTGTTGGGTGCTCTTTTCTACAATAGTAGCTATAAATATGCTGTCGAATTGCATTTTCTTGCAAAAAATCTAACTTCGTAACTTTTTTGTCTATATTTCTTTTTTTATTAGGTGTATGAAACTTGGGCTCTGTATCACTAAAATCAGTAAGAAGATCGTCTTTCTATTTTCCTATACGTACTATAAGATTCTTCCCTACTTCGCATGCGGCAGCTGTACGCTCTAAAACTTTATTAAAGGAAATTAACGGCCCCCCGTTTGCTTTTTCTTTTTCAAAATATTCACGTACTGAACAGATAAGTTGTCTTGCTTGTCCATTAAATACTTTCCTTTTTCTTGTCTTGCGTATAGCTGAAGCACTCGTACTGGCGTCGGACATAGCTGAATGGATAATATTTACAATCACTATCACTTAGTCCACTAAATACTTAAATTTTACCACAAAATCCCTTCTGAATATTAGACTAATAATCACTAAATTTAAAAAATATCACTTAATCATGCAAATGCACTAAAATATGATAATATTGTAAATTTTAAAACTGTTAAATTTCACTCACATCAAACCGTAGTAAACGCACTAGGCCTGCTGTTCAATTTACTACGCGCACGTGGTAACGCACAAACAGCGTAACAACAAGTACAAGTTGACAACGCTGTGCTGTATAGTTTCGGCCAATCAGACCGCTCTAAACACCACTTGCCCCTCACTTGCAGACAAACGTCAATCACTCTCCTGTAAAAATTGTAGTATAATAAACTCATTCATATGATACTGTTACGACGGTCTACTGATCGCCGTATGGTACAGTGGAAAACAAAATACAAGACACCAATTACGTCACTAATCACCAGCTTTAATTATCACAATTACACAGTTTGTGATTAAAAAGACAGTCTCTTACAACAAATCAATAAAAATTGTCACACGCAATAAAAAATGTTCAACTGATATAAAACACAATTGTATTACAATCGTCCCGCACAATTATAAAACACGTAATACTTCGCCACAATATTTCGCACCGCACTGTGTAAATCGCCACTTAAACGCACGGTGTAATCGCCAGACAATAACTGACTGAGCATCGCTGAGTACTTGTATTTATATCCCTCTGAGGTTCCAGACTATTCGCTAATAGTCGTCTACTAGAAAACACTAGAACGTAATTCATTGCGGCCTTGAACACAGCAAGCTCGGACCGGTACGGTCTGGTATAGACCCATTAGTTGACGCGTAACTGTCTTTCACCGCAAAGTAGCAGCATTATGTACGCACACACACATTACAGCTGGATTCCACTGGAACATTCGATAAACTTGTAGAACGTTCCGTATTACGTAACTTTTTTTCGCATTACGTAACAATACGAATTCAATAATTCGAACAAAATAAATTCATTAGGCCTAATGCTAATTCACTAACTTCTTCAACTTAAATGTATAGTACTAAGTGCGCACAGACCTATAATTTAGATTTATCTATAAATAGGCCTACTCATGATTTTAGTAATGCTATGAAATTAAATCAAAATATAACATGTTTACTTTGGCTATTTTATTACACTATGCTTATAGGCCTCATACGCAAGCTTGCCACGTTTAATATTCCGGCCTTCTACTAGAGCCGGCCATGGCAGTACCGCTACAGGTGGTTAGTGGAACAGGCCAAAGGCAAACGTACCTGTTGCTCAAATGCAGAAGAAGGAAAGATGGTGCTGATCAGTTCGGGTAAATCAGTGATAACTGACAATGCACTCAACAGTTCAAGGAAGCCAACCTACATCAAGTGCCAAAATTTAGATACTTTGGTTTCGGGCTTGCATGCGATTTACTTATCAGTTTAAAAATGCGATCATGAATTTCATCAAACAAATTAAGAGTACAGAATCTGAATAAAATTATATACGGTGTAATATTCGCATACTAAATTGAAAATGAATTTCAAATTACTGTATCCTGGACGTAGTTTCGATGAACAAACATGATGCGATGAGGTCAGCGCGATGAAGAGATTCTAGTTTGATTGGAACCATTAGAAATGTGAGGTTTTGTGGTAAACGCTGATATCGTTGGAATGAAATAAATTTATTAGAAACAAAGATGTCCCAAGAAGCATGGATGAGATCGTGAGCATGTCAGTATTTGATAATTAACAACCTAACCTTTCTTAGATATACTTCTGAACAAAGCATGCTTCCTAAATCCAAGTAGTTAAATATAGTGCGTAATCCACCAAGTAGAATATATATTACTGCATAAGTGATACAGTGGTCTTTACATACCCTACATAAGATCTGATAAGTTATTGTAGTGTTCCTTGATGGTTACTCGCCTACTTAAGAAGAGTAGGACATGTGTTTATGAAATAATATATAAAAACCATTTTATAATTTAATGTCTATACAATTTTACCTGCGTGAAAGGGATAACGGTGTTTAGCCCGATCGTACAGCCCACGCTAAAAAGAGACAGGAACGAAACGATGCCTATGTAATGGGTAATATGAAGTTTAAAACACAGCTGTATATTCTGTTACAGACTAATGGTTATTATAAATTGACAGCATGTAGAGAGAGGCCTGTGGTAGGCTTTTAAATAACGGCCAATAAATTTAGTAGCATGCACGTTGCAAATGTCGAGCGTTGTAGTGCGCAGGCGCCATACGTGTCTGTATCGCATGATTGATTAATCGCATGTCGCGATGTTATCCAGCCGCTCGGTTTGGTTCCTACGTTTTATCTTCATGTCATTAAACGATTTTTAATAATAACAATAACAAAAATAAAAGAAATTAATCAAGATCATAACGGGGCGGCCATATGGCATCCAGTACTAGGTAGGTACCGGTTCGGCTGCGTTTAACTGGTATTAATATAATTGAAAACGACTTGACCCGTTGTGTTGTTGGCCACTTCAACGGATCGGCTAAATATCAGATGTCATTTATTTGCGTCGGGAATCCTGATGAGCGGCTGTGTTAGGTTTGTTGCTTCTCCTTTGGCATTTAATTGATAGAGCAATATAGTGAGCATTTACTGTGAAGCAAACGTATCTTCAACATATCAGATTTCTTGTTCTTTGCACGTTATTAAGTACGATGATACATCTGATTACGTAGAAAAAAAGAAATAAATTGCAACACTGAGAGCAGCAGTTACAAAATTAGAACATTTTTTTTAATACAAAAACTAATGCAGAATTGTTTACAATTGCACTATCCGTATTGTCAAGGCAACTTGAGGGCAACTTCTAAGCTACGATATTTTTAAACGTTTAGTGCTGTTTTTCAGACTTAAATTGTTCTATAAAGAAAGACGTAGGTAATGTTTAAAATAAGATAAAATGTAGTATTATATAAAACGAAAAATCTGAGCAACAATTACAGATTTGTGTAGTGAAATTTTAAAAAAATATCTGAAAATACGCGAAAACATAGTAACGTCTGTTTCACGAAAAATGTACCCTCGTTTGCAGCCATAAAACTAGTATCATTTGACAAAAAAATTGAATTTTACACCAAGATAAAGTTTGTTCTTTTCCGTATTTTGTGGTGGAATTAAAATGTGCTCAAAGTAAATCTGCAGGAATTACACACAAACACGATATTTTTTTGAACCCGTTTATCCGTTAGTCCAAATTCACCGTTCCATGATTTCTGTAAGATAGCATATAAAAAATAGACGTTGAAGTATAATTAAAAATTGAATTTTCTGTATAATTTAAGTTTTAAGAAAATAAATTCATGTGGCTAGTTTTAAAATTATAATCGTTTGAAAAATGTGTGCATTTCTCCTTTTGGTTAAGACAGGAATGTCATTTTTTCACCGCAGTACATATTTTAATAACGCAATTACGCTTTGTACAGAATTTCAGACTTAAAATAATACCGAAATGGAAATGGGATCAACAATATAAATAATTTTCAATTAAAATGGCGAGCAATCCCAACCGTCTACAGAGATAGTGTACAGTCACTGACACGTAATACTATATCACAGTACCTACAGCTTCCATACAACTCGTCTGATTTTTATTGTGGCATTTTCTCTTGCATTATTCTAATGGTTATTTCATAAAGTGTAAATTCTACCAGAGACGGTTTCTGTAGGAGGTAACTAGTTAACACTACCTTCAAAAATTCTGAGATATAAAAAAATATATACAATATTTTTGTTATAGGATCATAAATATACTCAATTTATATTCCTATATTTAAGGTTTTGAAACGACCATACTGAGTTCCTTTTTATACTGCCACAGCCCGCTTCGAATGTAATAGTTTTACATTCAGTGCGAGGTCCGTTGAGTCTGTAGGTAGCAGTTTCCGTGCTGTCTCACGCAAAATGCTAGTCGCACGAAGTCCTTTGATTACTTAGACGGTGTTTGAGGGACAAGCCACAGCTAAGCATAAAGTGGGTGAGAGAGAGCAGTGAGCAAATGAGACAAGCTTAGGTAGCATACGGCGAGCTACCTACACTCAGCTAACAATGCAGTATTGGATTTCGTATGCCAGTGGTCAGTTAAAGTTTATTTGAACGTGTCCTGTGCATGTAGTGTTGTGCAAAATGACTTAAACGTTTATTTGATTAAACAAACGTTTATTTATTTGAATTATCATCATCATCTTTACTACACGGTATAGGCAAGGTGCTGCTTGTTCCGCCTTCAAAAATCCTCCAGCCATCTCTTCCTGGGTCTACCCACACCTGTGTCCTATAGGTTTGTATTCCCAGACTTGTTTGGCCAGTCTGGAACCTGACATTCTTTATAAGTGTTCTTTTCACAGTTGTTTGTAATATTTTAATTTTAAATTCAAGTTAAAAACTTGTAACTCTTCTCTTATGGCCTCATTCCTTATACGGTCAAGTTTATAACACCTTTTAACTCCTCTTAAGAATGCCATTTCCGAGGCCTGTATTTTACTGTCTTCTTTCTTGGTTGTTGTCCATAAGTCACATCCATAGGACAGGACAGGGACTGCCATAACTTTGTAGAACTTTAATTTTGTATCTCGACGTAACTTGTTGATTGTCTCACAGATATTTGAATCATATATTTACAATTGATTGGCTCTAATAATATTTAATAATAACCTAAAAGTTGTTCTTGCGAGAGGCTTAATTTTTTTGTACAACACAGCACTTTTTTTGGTCACGAGCCCCCAATGAATTCTACGATAACAAGACATGAAATACGACGACATTGTTTGGTTTATTTAATTACTTTTTGGTTTACTATTCTGGTATTTGATATTTGATATTTACTATGGTAATTGATATTTGCTAATTTAAACGCTTACGTATGGTTAAGGAATTGAGGATAATTTTTAACGTAGAGTTCATTCCATTCATATAGCCATTTTTATAAAAATATAAGTGACTGATTTTTTTCTATTTTAACTATAATTACATTTCCTTCAGATTTTTGGAAAAGCACTAATGACACATCCAACATTTTATAGAATTTGAAGAAAATATTTAAGATCAAAAAAATAGTTGAAATAGTTTGTCAAGCTTTTAGTTGAAATAAAATTCTCAAAAATATAGAAACTATTTCTTGCACTCCACCGGTGTATTCGCAATACTACCTTTAAATGCTTTCGAGCCATTCGGCTCATCTGTGATTTCGTTTCCTATATAAAGATGAACTAAAGGCTCGAAATTGCTTCTCTGTAGCAGGGGGGAATCTAGGACTTCTTTTTGGGGGGGATTTTTTCATTCACATATTGTTTTCTTATTGTTTTTCTCGTATTATAATGAAAATCATACCAAAAAATTAAAACGAATGGGCAAATAATAACTGTAATTCACTAATTTCATAGAAATCAATGAAAACAGACGTCAGATAGACTTCCAGTTTGTGTTGGAAATATAAATACTTTAAAGAGAACGTTAAAATTAAGAAAGTGAGGGTTAACAGCTGTGTATAAATGCTGTGGATATAAATTTAATATATATAATTTAATATAAATAGTAATATAACAGGGTTGTGGATATAAATTTTACAGCATGTAAAATAATGTTAAATAATTTTGTTAATAGATATAACGATTGCCAGTCTCTTTCAAAATAAAAAATAGAAAAGATAAAAAGGTAAAAAACAAATAAATAAATATGTAACCATAGTACTGTGGCAAAGATTCTTTGTGGTTACTGACGAACACCATGTCAGTTGTGTTAGAAACCGTTTATCACCGAAGATGGCCTCTAGAGGTGAGGCCGAAAAGTCTGATAACATCTTTCAGAATAACTTTAGTAGGTCACGGCTCAATAGCCCGGATTTTAATTTCAACAATGATGACGCCGGCAATGTAATCCTTAAAAATCGGTTAAAACATAGCCTATGCAGTTAGTTTTATAATGCCTACGTATATCGAGTACTATATACACTGTAATGGTACATATCTTCAACAAACAATAATGAAGAAACATGACAAAAATAAATTATTTAAATACTTAACACTATGATAAAAAGGGATGAGTCAGAGATTAAAGAATGGGTGATTAAAAAATAATAATACGATCAAACATATGAAAGTAATCATGAAAGTAACCTCTAATAAGAAAAAAGTAACAAGCAACGGACCGAAACGTTGAAAACAATGATACATGGCGATTTAACCACAATAGCCCAATAGACGGTAAGTGAATAAGTAGAACCAGCCAACACTAACATAAGGATGTATAAATAATTAACATGGAAGTGAGAAAGTAGAACCAGCCCCAACACCAAGAAAGGGATATATGAATTATAACAAATAAAGTAAAGACAATGAAAGTGCACATCACCAGTAATAAACCAAGAAAAGAGACCAATCAATAATAATTGTATATAATGATGATGATTGTAAACACAGGCAAACCATGTAAAATAAGAAGTGTTAAATTTTAATGACTTAAGTTTTAGAAGGGTACATTAACACAAATGAATAGAGATAACTATGACAAATCAAACTAGCACGATACAAACTTATTAACTGTATAATCAAACCTAGTAGAGTGAGAGATAGTGAATTATAATAATAATGAACATTTTTAAAAAATGAGAAAGAGAATTTTAGTAAGCAATACCCACCAGTAACACTTAAACCAAATATAGAGTGCAAGGTGTTAGTATTAAAATACCCAAAGTAAATAGAACCACATTGATAGTGATAAACACTGATAAATCAGTGGAAAAAGTTTTAAGAGTGCATAAAAAGTGAGTGAAAGCTAATAATTGCTAAACACAGAAAGGACTGTGGCAATCAAAAGCAATTATAAGTGAACACAAGATATGACAAACTAAACTAAATTGTAGTAGATTAAATAATCAATAGAATTAAGATAGCAGTAGTAGTGACTACATATCATATATTAAATCTTGAACAATTAGTATTCTAAGTGGCAATTTATGTTATTACCTATGTGTTTAAGAAAAATTGACTATTAGTGTGATAATACACAGTATAGGGAACTTCTAAAATACAGAGATATAAAACAAATATTATTAACCCAAAATGACAGGGGAAAGACATTTAATAATAATATAATCATTAAAAGATTTTAATAAAAAATATAATAAAATATTATTAGAGTGTCATGTTAATGACCTAATACCATATATAATTAGTAATAAAGAATTATCATTATGTTAAATATTTAATTAATGTTTATATGTTTGTTTTTATACTATGTAATAATTATTACTCACCAAAGAGTATGAGGAGATGAAGAAATTGAACATTGTGAGTAATGACAAGCAAATAATTATGTTTAATGAATAGAGTTATATCTGTGGGAATTATTAGACCATAAGATTAAATGTTATTTGTTAAATAATAAAGAATAAGAAATAATAATTAAAAACAAACAAAAACAGTAAACAAGAAACAAAATAAATACAGACAAATCCAATGATACTAAAAGGGCAGTTATGACAATAGACGAGCCAGAATATGGAACCAGTAAAATCACATACAATTACAATAGAACAGACACATAAAACCATAGGACAAATGTACAAATCATGTATTAAACCAATCAGAACCCATACAAGGGGAAAATAAAATGTAATCTCTGTAATTTAAGAAAAATAGCCAATTGCTGTTTAGGCCTAGGCAAATGCCTAACTGTAAAACTACGAAAAACTTCAATTTTGAGAATTAAACAATAACATTAGCAAAACTAATGCAAGTAAACAATAAAAGACGATTAGGAAGTCATATTAAGAAAGAAATATTAAAGTAATCATGCAAATTAAGAAAACAGTGTAATTAAACAATATCAACATAACTGCCAAAATGTTAATACATCAGTAAACCCAATCTTATTGGATGTTAAATTAATCCTTGAACCAAAATACGAACAGTGGTGATGATATTTAATACTCAAATTTGAATACCGAAGATTAATTGCATTTAGAAGATCTGTAACCATTTTAAATAAAAATTCAAATCTCCTAACAATGGTCTTAAGCCAATTTTAACCAATCAGAATTTTTGAGTTACCATGACAACAGCAGAATATTGACAATTTTCAGTTAGGAACGGAAGAATCTATAGTGACGCTTACATGAAGAGACGCCACGCCGTGAAGGGCCCAAATTTTATTATAAAACGTTAAAAGTGCCCATATTTTATGAAGAGAAGGACCATACCAACTGATGAGAGGATGTTACATGCAACCCAGACCAAGGACCAGCCTAATTTAATCCCGATGTATGGAAAATAAGGAAATTAACAAGAAGAAGACGCAAGACGTTCCTGAAGCCCAAGATTTGAAGAAAGAAGAATCGACATCGACGAATCAACCTACATTAACTATTGACAATACACTTCCTATCAACTGACGATAAGTATTGCTGAATTCATTGAACTTTTAAAATAAATTCTCTTTCAAATTTCTCACTAAACTGTGAACTCTCACTATCACTGAAGGTACTATTTTTCCAAGGATTGATGAATAAAACGTAATTTATGAACACTGAATAACTGATTATAACCTATGTATTACACAAATGACACCGTCACACACTATAACACCTGTTCAAATTTTGTACTTTGTTTATCAGCTGTACGCAGTGACTACTGCAATGCGACACGGGCGGATGACGTCATGTGCTTATCAAACGCTGCCGGCGGTCAGCTGGCCGACGGGAGACAAGTTTTAGTTTAGTTTCTAAACAGGCTCCGAGCAGAACTCTCGTTAAACAATTTCACTTCCAGCCGCGGCTTCTGGACAATTCTTAAATATGTATCATACTAATTAATTTAATCAGACTACCTGCGTCCATCTTCAATGGACTACGATTTCTTTCAAAACTAATTTATGGGCGTTATGGCCTCTAATACATCCGCACGTGTCGATCATGATCAATACATCTTAGTATTTCAATAAACGCATTTCAAATAACAGTATTACAGTCCACTTCTTTTCGTACAAACAATCCAGCCTTTCCTGCATAGCGTCTTTGGAACAACTCGAGATCATCAAGAGCTTCCAAACCGCAACAACACCACAACATTGAATTTAAAGTAAACCTTGTTCTATTTTAATGCTCACGATTATAAAGTGATATATTGTAATTTATTATCTTGTTTTAAAACTTCTTTGCGTACTTAAAAGGACTCAATTTGGCAAATTTATTGTGTAAATAATAATGAACGCCGTCTTGTGGCGAAGGAAACATTGTATTGCCAACCCAGCCATCCGCTGAGTGAACGACTATTATTTGCCGAGGCTAAAATTATTATATTAATTACAAATTTTGTATAAGCGTTAACAAGAATTAACAATTCTGAGCCAAATAAAAAAGTGTGTATCATTAACAACTGTCCAGTAATTATTTACAGAAAAATATTATGTATGTTTTGTTTTGTAGTAGCGAATAACACTAACCAACATTATTTCACGTTGGTAACACGTTTCCCCCACTCAACGAGATTCGAGTTCATTCCAGTTGGCGAACAATTCGAATCGACATTACCATACTGTAAAACAACCCAGGTAAAAACTTTTAATTGTTTTCTAGCAAAACAATTTGGCGCCTATCGGGAAGTACAAAAGAGTGAGAAGGGACAGGCAAGGCACACAGGCTACTAGACGCTTAAATCACACCGAACGAGACTGCATAACGTTCGCAAAATTTAAACAACAAAATTCAATTTTAAAACACTAACAAACGCTATTAACAACACCCACCGTGTAAAATTAGTTTATCAGTAAAGTTATCGTTTGAAAGAAAATCTAAACGTCAGTCTATCCCAAAAATGAAATTATTCTATTACTAGTTCGTTAATGTCTGGACTCCCGCGAACCATCGACTCTTCTATTGACAACACAGCCAAAGTAGATAACCTGTCTTCACTCAAGGCGTTTTTTAAAATAAAATTAGGATTCGATTAACGGAGGAGTTTAAAAATACCGCTGAGTTTTTGTAGTAGCTATTGGAATAGTTACAATTTTTAATACTTTCGTGACGTAACGTCAAGGTGAGAGCATTTGTACTAGTAGGCTCCCTGAGCTGCAGAACTCACACACTATTTTGAACAAGTACATTTACTGTTACATAAACTTTGATATTAGATAATTTTTAAATTATGGGAAGAATTAGAAAAATTCCGACTACCGTACTATTTCTTTAGTAATAATAACAGTTGCAGAGCACACAATCATACAATAAACACTAAAAATTCGAAACTTTCGGGTTTGAGTTACAATTCCTTTTAGTCTGACACACTGCTAGATTTTTACATTTTTGATCTATTTTTTGAGCCCTGAAATTCCAAAATTTTGAAATTGTGAAAACTAACACTACTTTCAGATGTTAGTTACATTCACTGTAATTTGGTTCACCACATGAAATTTTGCGATTTAATGAAAATTTTGATCCAAATTTTGAGCTCTGATTTCCCAAAATATAAAGATTTTTTCACAAATTCGACCACTCACATTCATGCTCCTCTATTTGGGGGAGGGATCAATTAAAAAACAATAGGGTTCTGCAGGGTAAACGTATGACACTCATGAGTTCAAAAGTTATCGTGAACTTATACAGACAAGCAAACTCCAACTTATACAGACAAGCAAATCCCAAACAGTGAAATTAAAATTGAGACCTCGGTTCGCTTGTTCACATATTTATTTTGTGAATCAATTATCGTGATTTTGTGTGCTCTATGAAATGGTTTAAATTGGGTAGTTACTAAGTAAAACTAAATCTGCAAACGTTTTTAACACGGGATAGCGCAACATATGTAAAGTATAGTTGACCACGGCCCAATAGCCCGGATCTCCAATAATTATGACGCTGGCCATGAAAGCCTCAGAAATAGGTTACTTTTATTTGTTTTAAGTTTTATCACGATGCAGTGTCCGACCGCTCACTGTGATCGCAATATGTCTCCAAAAGGTAAACAAACAGTCCACAATTCGAGTTCACAGATTTTGTAAATCAGTTTTACTCAGATGACTATTCTACGTCCAGCTATACTCATTTTATCAGTATACAATCACGTTATTTGAAAAACTACGTAATAACATGAAGAATTTGTTCTTCAGCAAAAGTTAGTCGTTTAAAACATTAGCTTTTAAAGCTAGCAATATCCACGTTTATGTACGGTAGTGAAATCTGGGTTACAACGAGAGCACAGAAGAGAAGAGGACAAGTTCAAGAGACGAAGTTTATAAGAAGATTCAAGGGATGTAACCGGAGAGACACGATAAGAAACGAAACAATCAGAGTAGAACTGTAAATATTTAATTTAAATGAAGAAATGGCAGAAAATAAAATTAAATTGAACGAAATTTGGAAAGGGTGGAAGAAAATAGATTGCCTCTACAAGCAAGAATATATAGGCGTAAAGCAAATGAAGAGTAAACATAGGTCGACAAAGAAAAAGATGGGAAACCGCAGCGGACAACAAAGCCTAAAACATTGAGTGGAGACGACGATGCTTTAAAATGTGTGGATCTATCCATATTGCTTGCATATAGAAATAATTTGACTCACAACAACGTATTTATGACAATATTTACAATTTGTCGTCAGTCTAAAGGTTTATATTAAACGACGAGTCCATAAGATGTAGCAAAGTTCTGAGAAAATTTAATGTCTTAAAGTTTCGAATAAAGCTTCATTGGGATGTTATTAGACTTGACAGTCATTTCTCAATCGCCTTTCTCTCCTACAGTTGCATTCTCTTCGACCAGTTAATGTATGTCGAAGCATTGTTACGTGCTGAATGTATGCAAACCCTGGTATAGTTTCTAAAATGTATGAGCACTGTATACTTAAAATTATATAAAAATGACACTGTTAATCTGCAAAGATAATAAAGTTATTAAAAAAGATAGAAAACACTGAATTAACTTTAAATAACTTATTAGGAACTGTCCTAATATCCTTACCCGCACTACATTTTCGATGTTTCGAATACGCGATCGTATCGATATACTACGATGTGAATTTTACTATACTAATTTTAAATTATTCTGTTTCTTAATGTAAAGCAAAAATACGTGTTGTTTTCACTTGTGAGGTTAGGTAATAATAGTTTTGGTTTTTAGCTTACTGTTTAAAGAAATAAAAAGTCAGGTTGGGAAAATGTGACATTTAATGTGTCCACACAACGATTGAAAGGGAGAAAGATTAAAAGGAAAGAAAATAACGTATTTTAACAAAAAAAAAAAAAAAAAGACAGGAAAAATGAAAAATACAATTATTTCTGAGTAGTAATGTTAAATCAAAAGAAACAATGTATTAATAACAAATGAAAACAATATTTGTTATTCGTTAGGTGGTCAATATTCCTTTATGTTATTCAGTTAAATCTCGAAAACTTCCCTGGAAGCAAATTTTGTGCAAAATACAAAAAAGTGGACACATATAGGATCCCGCTTTCCTTCGAGTTGGTTGCTTTATCTGTGACGCGCACAAAAAACAAGAATTTTCGTAAAAAAGAGTAGGCCTACTGCTGGAAAACGAGTTCTGTTACAAGTAAGGGAGACATGTATAGTAACAGGCAAGGGGTGGTCCCGCTTTACTTCGAGTTTATTTTTTTTACGTGGATTTCACAAAAAGCGAGTATGATTTTAAAGGCGTATTAGTTTTCATGTAAAATTTTAGTTTGCACGATAACCTAACAACGCCCACTTTTGGCGTCACAGGAACACATCGGAGTTATATTATTGGTAGAAACATTTTTTGTAAAAAATATGACAATGAAAGACGATTGGAATCGTCAACAAATAAATTTTCACAATTTATTTTATCCAACTAAAATTATATGCTATGTTCACTACTAACGGTGCCAATAATCACACAATCAAAATATCGAAAATGAGTGCGGTTACGGTTACTGGGACAGTAATATTTTTATTAATTCTTCATTATAACATTATGTGGCAACATTAAACAAAATATCATAATAAGTGTAATTCGCCTTTACAAAAATAGGATGAAACTGAAAAAAGACCTGTAAACTTGCCGTGTCTTGGGAATCATTGAATTGTTCAACCCTCGCGTTTTCTTTCCGTTGATTGAAGAAACACCAGTAACGCTGTAAATGCGCATTAACACTTAAAAGTACAAATCGTAAACCAAATGTATACTGTTTGTTACCTGTTAAACACGACAATTCCTGTTTTATCGTTCACTTCTTAAGAACAAAAAGACAATCGAATACAATTACGTTACCATGGTAATGATACGAACGAATTCTCTAACCAAATAATGCACTATGCTTTTGATAAAAATGTTACAAACCAAATATAGTTTTACAATGGATATGTATTTGATATTATACCTAAAGATAATATGTTATCGCACATACAATTTATACCTCTTGCATTAGTTAAATTTTTTCATACCGGGTTTACAAAAACTAACTTGTATACGTATTCGAATTATAATTCCTTAAATAATTTATACAATTCGTGAATAGAAGTCTGTCCACTGATTTAAATTAACCAGCCACGATTCCTGATAAGATATTTAATGTCAGGAAGTCAAGTAGTATTGCCACCAAAAAGAACGTTCTTTAAAATAATAGAACTTGTAACAAAAAATACGATAAATGAAAATGAAGATCGAAATTTTACAATCAGTAAACTCTGTATTACATAGGCCTAAATAAAATCACAGAGTACAATAAGAAATTTGAAATTTAAACCACTTTATTTTCACCTGTTACAAAATCTTGTAACCAAATATTTTAGGTCACAGAATGGCCCTGCACCCTCTTCCATCAGCTACTCTCTGTGCGTAGAGAGAGCATTGCCCGGGAGTCACGAGCTTGGACGTTGGAAGTAGGATTTGCTGGCAGAGCTGACTCGAGTTGGCTAGTTCGAGCTCTGACTCATTCGTCAGTACCAGTGGGCATTAACCGAACTCTCAGTTCGGTACCCATTACCAGCCTTTGACTCCCAAAAACAGACGTACGTGTACCTGCATACATAGGTATACATCTCATTTTTTCAATTTTAAGCACATGTATATTTGTCTGCTTTATATTTTTAAGTGTGTATATATACCGTACACATGCAGTACGTCATATGTAAAAACTGATAAATACAAATCATAAATACAATACATAAAATACAATATATAAATACAATACGTATATACTAATCTACCGTGTAGCGTCTGTCGGCTCTTCTTCCGTGCAGCCAGTCGGTTACTCTTCTTCGCAGCGTCGGCCGGTCCTCCTTCCGTGCAGTCAGTCGGCTTCCCCTCCGTACGGCGTCGGTCGGCTCCCTTCCCGTGCAGCTAGTCGGCTTTCCCTCCGTACGGCGTCAGTCGACTCCCCTGCCTCGTAGCGTCGATCGGCTTCCTTCCCGTGCAGCCAGTCGGCTTTCCCTCCGTACGGCGTCAGTCGGCTCCCCTTCCTCGTAGCGTCGGTCGGCTCCCTTCCCGTGCAGCCACTTGGTTACTCTTCTTCACAGAGTCGGCCGGTTCTTCTTCCGCGCAGTCAGTCGGGTTTCCTTCCGTGTAGCGTCGGTTGGCTCTCCCTACGTGCACGTCGATTCGACAACTCTTCAAGCCGTAGCAACATGTTCAATAGCAGGGATGAGCCTGACTCCAACAATTATATAAGGACAGAAACTTAGTAGTTTATAGAAAAACACGACTGAAGTGGGGAACAACTGGAAAGGACAGTCGTCTAACGCGAGGAAGGTTGAATAAATGACAATTTATATGTAGTAGAGGTAGAGGGAAACCTAGAACTCTCTGGCGAGATAATATACACGGGACCAGTGATAACATACGTGATGGCTAGTAATTGCTGTTGGTGGAAGAAATAAAGATCATAAACTAGAAGGTCTGTAAAACCGCGTGAAGAAGAAGAAGAAGAAGAAGAAGAAGAAGAAGAAGAAGAAGAAGAAGAAGAAGAAGAAGGAGACTCTACATTCCAATATGCCTACGGAGGTCTTCTATGACACATCGTTGTGCTTATGGTTACTTCATAGGTTACTGTGATTTACAATTAATCAGGTAATAAAATATAAATATATGAAGAAAGAAAGTAAAAATAAAACAAATATTATGGCTTTCAAAGCAGAGAAACAGTCGGATTAAAAATAATTATTAAGAACCAGACATTGGGTCAAGTAAAATACATAAACAATAAAACATAAGAAACAAATGGTATGTAAAAGCATCAATTGAACCCTTAAGAATATAGTGCGACCAGATACTACAATTAAATTTTATGATAGCTACCCTTCTTATATTATGTAGTAGTGAGACAGGTTTGCGATCACGATACTGAAACAAAATACAGTCTTCCAAGATGAAATTCGTACGAGGCCTGAAATAGCGCACAAGAGATGACAGAATTAGAAGTCAAGACATAACATCAATACAAAAAGTAAAACATCTTAGGCAAAAATAGAAAGAGCTATTAGCAAGAATGAGTAACGAAAACTGCCTAAACAAGCCGTCAAAGACAAAGAAGCAAAAAGGGGGAAGTACTGCAGGACGACCAAAGGAAAGAGAATAGATGATGACATACTCACTTGAAAACGAAACAAAAATGCTTAAGCCAGAGAGCGAAGATGACTCTGAACCGACCTGTGCCAATTTCGAAAATAAAGTGAAAAATTTCAGTTTGTATCCATAGTTACGTAGCAGAATTAAACTTATTGTTGCTCAATAGTAAATTAAATCAAAAATAAATTATTGAAGGACGCACAGTAGTAATAAAATTAAAACCCATCTCTTGTTCGAGATCACAAATGAACTGTCAGTTGTATAAGCTAAACGTGTGTTATTCAAGTACGTTTTGGGACGGGATTGGCCAAGACCATACGATCGTATTTTTCTGATGATTTACAATGTACAGTTATGCTGAAGTAAGTTAACGCGGAATCGCGAAACCGTTTGCATTAACTAGGTTTGTTCAAGACCAGACGTAGGCCTAAATCCTTGCAAAATGGCACGAGACTTTCTTGCCATTTTGGTATCGTTTTGAGAAGACTTCTGTTTTTGCGAAGACTTCTAAATTGCTGTAGATTTTGTTTTTATGTTTTTCAATTAAACATGTATGCGAGTGCTGATAAATACAAAAGTGTGGGCAAATAGGTCTACTACGATCAGCTTTACTGTAAGGAATCATTTGAATCTCGCTTTTCATTTACTTAAATCAAGAAGTTGGTCGGTTTTGGAACTCATTTCCCAAGAAAACCAGTTTTATTTATTTTCAGAAAACTTTCAGTTCTATAAAGTCTAAGGTTCTAATAAAATATTTAATTTCATACAGATATTAGACGTGAAATGTATCACGCACTCAAGTAAAAACAATTTTATATTTTATCTTCACCACTTAAAAAACAGCACAAAAAGAACACAACACAAAAAGAGTCAAAGGGTTGTTGCGTATTATAGATTATTAGTACCTTATACTAAGTTATCGTAGCCTACTATTGTAAGAATTGAAGAATTTTTGTGCTTTCAATTTGTTAATATATACTACAGGTAAAATATAAAACTAATAAGAAAAACAAATTAAATAACTGTATTTTTAATTTTGTGCATACAATGCTGTACATAACTAGAACAATGTAAACAAATAATGAAATCATAAGCCATGTTTTCGATACTAACGCCAGTGTTGTAATTAAACATGTGTGGGTACTGTCTCAATAACCGTACCTGCACTTATTTTCGATATTTCTATTAGGCCAGGATTAGGCGATTTTATTGGCATTGATATGTAGTGAATATCGCATATAATTTTAGTTAGATGAAAGAATTCGTTAAAATTTATGTGTTATGTCACAAAATAGTTTGCTGACAATTGCAATCGTTTTCCTATGTAATATTTTTTATGAAAATGTTTCTAGTATTAATATAACACCAATGTGCGCCAGGGACGAACCTAGGATTTCATTTCGGGGGGGGGGGACTTTTTTCAACCACATATCGTTTTCTTAGAGAATTGTTTTTCTCATATTCTAATGAATATCGTACCAACAAAGTAAAACTAATGGGCAAATAATAGATGTAATTCACTAATTTCATTAAAATCAATTAGGCCTAAAGCATACATCAGATAGGCTTCCAGTGTGTCTTGGAAATATAAATTCTTTCTGTGAAATATAAATACCGTTACGACGGTCTACTGATCGTCGTATGGTACAGTGGAAAACAAAATACAAGACACCAATTAAATCACTAATCACCAGCTTTAATTATCACAATTAAACGGTTTGTAATCGACAAGATAGTCTCTCACAACAAATCAAATAAAAATTGTTCACACGCAATAATAATGTTAACGAGTCTCGCACAATTATAAAACACTTTGCCACAATACTTTGAATCGCACTGGAATAAATCGCCACTAAAACTACAACTCAGCACCGCTGACTCCCCATATTTATACCACGCTGAGATTCCAGAATAACCCATAATACGCATCAACACTAGAGCGTAATTGCTTGCGGCCTTGAACACAGCGCGCGCAAAGCGGTGAGTCTGGAACAATCTCGTTAACTCCTGTTAAGAATCACGTACGCACACATTACAGCTGGTTCCACTGGAATAGCTGAGAAACGCGTAGAGTGTTCTGTAATGTCGTAACATACTTTAAACATAACATTAAAATTAAGAAGTAAGGGTTAACAGCATGTGTATAAATGCTATGCATATAAATGTATGTAACAGAGTTGTGAATATAATTTTACAGCATGTAAAATAATTTCAAATAATTTTGTTAATAGATATAATGACTGTCAGTCTTTTTCAAAGGGAAAAATAGAAAAAGAAAGAAAGGTAAAAAAAAAAGAAATAAATATTACTATATACTTTGTTAAATAAGTGTTTTATTTATACTTCTTGATATTTAAAAAATATGTGGATTATATGTTTCATTATATGTTTATTGCATGTTTCATTTAAAAAAATCTAAAGTATTTAAGTAAATTTGGTCAAACAAGCCACGTCAATTACGCAAGTACATAGGATAACACTGGAACTGTTCGACTCCTAATGTCACGTGACTTCAAAAATCATCGTAGGCGCCATGGCCTGGCTTTTTCGGAGGCTTCGGATACGGCCAACTAGCGGGTAAAAGCAAACAGTTCCTTCGTTGCGGAATTAATAAATCAGCTGACATGGCTCAAGCGTAGTGTAAAGCTTGTCGTCACATGAATCATATGTTTCAAGTTGCTTGTAACCAGCGGAAAATCGTGTCCTCCTATTCTCTTTCAAGCTGACTTCTTTTCATTTTTCACCATTTATTTCAACATCTATCATATTTATTATTGACTATATGGCCTATTATTGTAGATTATTTAAACTTGTCATTGACCTAAATAGTAATTTTTTAAAATTGACATAACTTGGAAGTGAGTTACATTTCAAAAAACACGCAACCAGTTAAACATTTTTTGCTCCAACAATTGTTTAATATTTTTAGATTTTTGGGGGATGTATGCCCTATATATATTCCCCCTAGGTATTATAGACAATAAGATACAAGTTAAATTTGTCAGTTTTAAGTAAATTTTGGCAGTTAAAAAAATTAGTGTTGTAAAGTGGTGCGAAAATATACATATGGTGAGTGCGCGTGTGCGAGAATATGTAACTATGATACGGAATAATTATAAAAAAAGGATTAAATTAAATAACTTTCGAAAAAAAATATTCTTACATGAGACTTACACCAGAATACGTATAAGTAAAAACCTATCGGGTAATATTTGTTCCTAAATTAAAGAATTAAATGTGAGCTTTTTTATTATCCTAAAGAAAAGTAATAAAAATAGACTGTTTTTTTCGACAGGCTAGAATTTAAGCTTTGGCAATATGGTACACGAAATAAGTTATCTTAACTTAAGCCGCAGGAAAAGGGAATATTGCAATCAATAAACGTTCGAGAAATTGGCTAAAATCTCACTTGATTCTCTATTCCGTATCGGCCAGACAGTCTGTCTCTGAACTTGGAAGCGTGTGGGCGTGCTGCTCGAGTTTAGAGGCTTGGTCTACGAAAGTGTACGAACACAAGTCCAAAAGTTCCCGAGTTGATTATTTAATAGTGCTAATTCGGTAAAGTACAAGACTGTCCGCATAGGAATTAAAAAAGACACTTGAAGTTTGCTGGATCATTGTGTACATTTAACACACAAAATAAATTACAGTTAAAAACTACGATTTGTAGAAGTATCCAACACGAGAACGACCCTGAACGCCGGACAACAGGAATAGATCGCAGCAGTATCCTGAACTGGTATCCTGAGTGAACAACTGCACCTGTCTTCCAGACTGGATCATCGACACCTCATCATTCATCGTTAAGGGAAGTGAATTTATTTTGTAACAAACTTTATTAAAAGCACATATAAACTAAAAGGCAAAAAGTCTCATATAAGTAGAATATTTATGTATTAGAATATAACAGAAAATAATTTTTAAAAAGTGTAAAAAGGTCAACAGAGAGTTTATAATTAGTTTGATTTGTTTTTGTCATAAACAGTATTAAAGTAACATAGTGCAATTGGTATTATCATTAATAGGCCCTACATCCGAAGCATTCCAATATTTCTATTTAACCGACTACTTATTCCATACGACCCCTGTATATAGCTATAAATATATATCTAATTAATAATAACATTTTTATTACAAGAATATATTATATATTTTTTGAAACTAACCACTTAAATAAACAAAAATATATAATATACCAGCTGTTACACCCGCGGCTTTGCCTGCTTTATTGTTTTCTTTTAATTGACATTTTTTTAAAAGACAATTTTTTAAAATCATCATTCGTCAAATTATCTTTATTTTTGCGTTTTCTGCGCAGCTTTGTTTCTATTTAAAGGTTTTTTATTGTCTTTATTACTTGCTCGTTTATTGTCATGGGTCGTTAGGGACTGAGATGTTCTGAGAGGCGGGAAAAGCATTGAATTTAACACACAGGCAGCAATGCAATTGGTCACACGGACGTGGAAAAAACGCACGGTAGTCAACTTTGCTGCGTTTTTAAGGTCTGCCGCATCGAAACGCAACGTGCTGCGTTTTAGCTACGTTTTTTACGTAACCCTCGTGACGCACGAGCGTGGTCACACGGACTGTTCAAACATGCCGCTAAATAGCATTTGATTATTTACTTGTTACTTTGGTAATTAATTTTGGTCTCCATGGTGTTGTTGACATCTTTATACGCGTCACACATCGACTGTGAATAAACCGCACGATTAAAAGAGCTAAATCATGCGAACGGGGCGGAATATCAACTTTCAAGCTAGACAGTATTTTTTGCCTTGTGTCAAAGGTTATCTGTACGAAATTTGGTCGGAATCGGTGTAACGGTGTGGATTTGCATTCAATACAAAGAGACAAAAATACCTCAGACTTTGAGTTATATATTGCGACAAAACATATATTATGCATGGTAATAATTGAACAATCTAGTCAGGGTTGTATATTTTAAAACAAAATTTTTAAATGGTTTGTAATTCACAAAAATATTATTTTACTTCAAAAATTGTCTCTGAATATCAGACTGATCTGTTTTGGAAGAAATGTCAATTTGTTACTTGAACGTGATTCCAAGTATGTTGATTCGTCTCACTGCTGGTCCTGTGATTCGCCGCAATCTGCTCCTCTCTCGTCTGCTCCTTTCTGCACACTGCCGCTTCTCTGACATTCCTCAAGTACGCATGCACGCTGATACACCGATAACCAGTCTACTCTTATCTCAGGGCACAGAAATTTGGCTGTAATTTAATATTATTTATTTTTGGTGCTTTAAGCGTGCACCTTCCCGCGTCTTGAGGTGTCCTCGCGATAACACAGGAGTATCCCGGATGGATAAACCTTTCCTATGCGGAAATCTTCACTCACGTGAGACTAGCACTGTTTAAAATTTTAAATAGTTTATTTTTATTTTTTTGAACTAATAGTGAGTTCGTACCCAGTCAAGGTATTAGCTAACGGGTAACTTGTCGCTAAATCGTCCTTGATCGCTCTTACATAAGCACGTTTCTGTTCGAAAAACTCGCACAGAGAGCACGTCCGTAGTATTCGAGCTGCAGGATGGAACTAACTCGATATTCGTCGGCGGAGACACAATCTTAATGCAAATTGGGGCCGCTGATTGGTCGAAACAGCTATCACGTGATTGATGGATAAAACTGATAGCCGACTTCTTGAAAAGATTTGCAGAGTTCTGCAGAAGCTGGTATAGATTTTATCTATGAGTTTTCTGACTTCAAACAGATAAGGAATTTATAGAAGTTGCTTTTTACTAGCCAAATACCTAATAATATATTACGTAACAAGTCTCTGACACCCAGAAAATATAGCGCTATTTAAGATGCTTGCGCTGCCCAAATCTCCGTTCGGTACGTTCATTTACACTGGAGTTATTCATAAAATACGAATGACACGCGCACTCGCACATTTAACTCGCACATGACATGATCACAAATACATTTATGGGCATTTTGATACATAATAGTCTTTTACCCAATTCTTATTTGAATACTTACATCTAATTTACATACTCAAACACAAATCAAATATTATCTTGTCTACAACGTCATAAACCTGCTATAGCAGCATGTAGTCCTTGCTACAAATATCTTTTACTGTAATGTTCTATTGCAATATAGATAGATATACATACATTAGTAGTAGTATTTAATCTAGTCACTACTTATTTATTGCATCATCAGAAATACGTATAAACATAAATTTTATAATCGTTTAAGACAATTACAAAATATATAGACGTATCTGAATTTTCATATTATGTCAATACAAGTACCCGTTAACTCAGAAACGTTAGGTTCTTTATTTTAAGTGTTACTGTGTTATAAGCATTGTATTAAACGTTATGTTTTCGTCAACCATGGTTTTTATGTATTTCAGCAGTAAACTAAATACCAAAAACCGTTGTCACCTAACCTCACAAATAAAAACAACACGCATTTTCGCTTTGAATTAAGAAATAGAACAATTTAGGCCTACAATTAGTACATTTCTTCTTTACACATCGTAATATATCGATACAATCGCATATTAAAATGCACTGCAGGAACGGATAAAGGTACAGTTCCGATGCCGCTAAATAAACACTTGTTTATTTTCTTGTTACTATTGTAATTAATTCTGGTGTCCATGGTGTTGTTGACATCTTTATACGCGTCAACGAAAGGGCATAATTGAAAGGGCCTAAATCAAGCGAACGGGGCAAAATATCAAATTCCAAGTTAGACAGTGTTTTTTGCCTTGTGTCAAAGGTTATCTGTGCAAAATTTGGTGGCAATCGGTGTAACGGTGTGGATCTGTATTCAATACAAAGAAATCCTCAGTTTTTGAGTTTTATATACATAGAGTTTTGTAGGAAAACTGTTAGTTTATAATAATAATAATAATAATAATAATAATAATAATAATAATAATAATAATAATAATAATAATAATAATAAATATACAATAATAATGTGCGCAAATAAGAGAGTATATAAGGAGAAAATGAGGGGAATATGGTACAGAGGCAGGCCAATATGAAATACCGTTGTTTCAGCTCTTGAGAATTTTGTTCTGTTGTCGTGTACTAGAAGTACAACAGGAAGTAACTAGGAAGCGTTAGTGATATCATCACACCAACACACCGACCGGTGTTGTTGAGAAATAAGCGTGTTGTACAGTGGCTATGGATTGTAATCAACTTAATGCCTTAGTTTAATGTTTGTTCTTGTTTATCTTTGTGCTATAGCAGTCATTTAATATATTATAACCTAACAAGAATAATTCTTTTCCAAGATAGCAAGTCTGGCAATATGGGATATCACTATTGACAGCATATTTTGTCAGTATTCCATAATGCCCGTACGTATTTTTTACATTCATCTTAATTTAATACTCTCAATTAAAACACAAAATCAGACAGCTATAGAATTTTATAAGCAAATAACAATGCGTAAATTACTTTACCATATTAAAAAGTCAATCTGTATTAAAAAAAAAAACTGAAATTAATGATCTGTATCAGTCAATGCTTGAGCATCTCAGGCAGTTTCAGTATCTGTCTATATAGCAGGCGACAGATGGGTTTATAATTCCTATTTTGGAGGGATTATAATTCCATAAAAGGTTACTAACATAAAATACATAAAATAATTACATAAAAAATGATTATATAAAATAATTAAGAAAACATTAGAATTCACAAGAACTTTTAATGTTTTTTGTTACAGGTATGCCTGAAAATTGAGACTGTACAACCATAAGAAAATAGTGGGACCCAAAAAATATGGAGTTGGCTATACTTGAGGCCCATGACAAGGAAATGGGATTCCTAAAGGCTGCTAAAATGTTTGGAGTATACAGATCTACTCTATATTTGCTAGTTGCTGAGAAGTCTAGTGAACCTAGTTCTGTGGCATCGAAGTCATTCGGTCGTAAAGCAATTTTCAGTCCAGAACTAGAAAAAAAAATGGTAACTAATTTTTCGGAAATGGACTCATTATATTATTGGTGTTACTCGATTAGGTGTTAGAAGGATGGTTAGGTGTTAGAAGGATGGCAATGGCATCTCCTTTGTATTACGTAACACACAAATTCAGTACAATATAGACTTGAAAACATTCACCATAATTTAATTTCTATGTAACACAATTTGTAACTTAACGTATTTGAAATTTTTACTTTTATCGCTTTTGTATGTCTCCTTGTTTCTGTTTCGTTAAAACCTATAAATCGTGAGTTTAATATTTAGGCCTACTACTAAAATGTATATGATCTATACGATTAAAAAAACCGCATTTGAGGCCCCAAAATGAAAGGCCGCCCCGGGCCTTGTTTAGCATTTGCCATGTCAAATATGGTTAGAAGCTGAAGTGTAATGTGATAGGACTTAATTCCTTGCCGCATATAGAAAAATAGAATTTTTATGTATTGTTGTAATTGTTAATAACAATACTTTTTCCTTTTCTCGGCAATTCATTGAAATTTAATTAATTGATTTAGTTTAATTCAAACCGGCAACGATCATGGACTGTCCTGTCGGTGTCTGCAGATAAATTCATCTAGTGGCCTGTTTACGCATATGAAATACTCGAAATACAAGGCATTTTTGCTACTTTGATTTTCACACTCACACACACCCGTTTGACGAACACGTGCTGGCAAGCAGTTTGCGTGTTGGTGCCCAATGCAAGCTCGAGCGGCTTGCATTGACTCTAACACGAATTCTAGTAAGCGCACGCATGTGCGCTCGTGGTGTTTTAATCTTTGCTGTTTTAATCTTGGCAATCATAGTAGCAAAGTTTTCCAATCTAGAGTATATTCAGAATGGGCAAATACAGCCAGGAACGAATTTACTGCACAGACAGAACATCAAAATATGTTAATGTCAGAAATATTTCGTAGTACGATGCGGTATGATTAATAGATATTTTAATAAAAACAAGTTTCACTGTCAATGGATGGTAAGATTGTAGGGATGATAGCAACCTACTGAAGCAAGGGCTATGAGAGATGATAAAAAAAAGAAAACTTGTATCAGCGGAGCGAAGTAAACCCTCTGGGGGAGTGTTAAAATCAAGGATACCAAACGATAAACACATAATAGCGGAGGGAATAAATGTCAAATGGTTCGGTCATCTATGTAGAATGCCGGATTTAATACATACTGTCAAAAAAAAAAAAAAATTTTGCATCGAGACCATTAGAAAGACAGAGATAGGGACATTGAATTCCCATAATGCATTGTATTATTTATATACTGTACATTTTTAACTCAAATATAAAAACGCAATATCAAATGTAATTGTTTACTTTATTTACTGTATTGCTACAATTAACAGATTACATACAAAAGAATGTAATAAACTAATTTTCTGGTATTTGAAACAAAAGGTTATAACTGGGTATTAAAAATATAAATAATTATTTAATTTACAATGTAAAATTCAGCAACCATGGTTCTCGCTGTTCTCCTTTCTGGGCACCCTTCCTGATTTAGTCAGGCTTACTGTTTGTCTTGTTAGTTTAAGCGTTTTAAATACATTTTTAAATGTTACAATTTCTTTACACTAAACAGTTTAATAGTGTACTATTTTAGTACAACACTTTTATATAGCACAACAGTATATTATCACCAAATAGTTTATTGTTTCACTTACGTTCTTCTCTAAATGTTCTTAAGTGCAATTTTGAGGTTACCAGTTTTTGGTAGTTGATAAATAATTCAGTGTGTGTTTGGTGTTTTAATAAGTTTTCGTTACCTGAAGTTTGTCATCAATGCTATATTGGGATAATTTGGCTTACTGCTTTCTTCGTAAACTGCTTGGTACGTTTTTACTAATAATTCTGTTACTGTTTATACTTTCATTGGTAAACTGAGTTATTCTTGCTATAAACTTATTCATTCGCCAATTTTTCTGAATATTTCTATTGCTACTCTGATATTTAGTTGTACAATTATGATTTCTCTCTATGAGATGCTACAGGAAGCATATTATTTCTGTTTGATGATACAGGAAGGAGTTACAAATTAAATGTGTTTTTAAAGGAGCTCCATTTCTTCTTCTCCCTGGTTTCGTTTTATATTATAATATTTATTTTATAATTTGTTAATTTGTTCCAAGCATTATAAAGTTATTTTATATTGGCAACTAAATTAAATACACTTCTTTCTCAGAAATTTACAATATTTTGTGGTTTCACAATTATTAATGGTTTATACAATTTATGATAATACCGAGTTTTACATAAAGCATGTGACAACTTGATTATTCTCTGTTGTTTTCAATTCTATGTCTTACCAATTACTTTCACATTTCATAAATCAAAATTTACAGAATTTTGAGTTTTAAAATTTGTACGTATAGTGTGAAAGGATTAATATACAGTTTTTTAAAGACATTTGTTATTCTTAAACATTGCGAATACTATTACTTTAAATAATTTTACAAATTTCTAATTAAATTTCAATTTGACGCCTTTCAAAATCTAATATGGCTGCAACTCTCGTTACTTTTGTAAAAATAAACAAGTTTTACAGATTAGCTTATTTTGGCAAGGTCTATCTACTGTTGAATTTACAGTAGTACAATATGTATACTGCTAGTGTTTCCACAGATCTAAACAGAGCCAATCTGTTTTAGGATTTTTAAAGGATAGAAATACGGATTCACCAAAAGGATTACAAAATAAATTAATACATATTTTGCGTTGAACAACAGGTTGCGTTGAATTAAAAAAAATAAGTTTCTCATATTGGGAAATTAAATGTATAGGATTATACAAAAAAATATAAACTAATATTTACTTATAACGTGAACAGTATCCAAGAACCGAACCAGAAAAATTGAATACAACCTGCCGAAATGAAATATCTGAGACTCATGAGGCAGGTAACAAAGTTGGTGAAGGTCATCTACGTAGAATGAGGAATCCATGAGAATATAGGAGACCGAGATAACCAAGATAAAAATAAAGGAGGAAGAGAGGATGACCAAGGGAAACATAGGAAAACACGGTGGTAAAGATTCTAAAGAGGAAGAGGAAAATTTGAACGAGGGAAATATACGTACTAACGAGAAATAAAGCCCAAGTTTGTGTTCATTGAACAATTTCGAATCATTAGGGCATAATGATGGATAAGTAGTGTTTTAATTGGAAATCGATTAAAATTGACTGTATGTTCTTTACTGATGTTCATAAGTGTATGAATTAATGTGCAGTTTACTTTCTAACGTAAACTTGGACAAGCCAAAAAAAAATTTTGGTAAAAGGGATTTTGATTAAATAAATAAAAATGACCAATTAACTCATGTGAGTATTAATTTTAAATGTTATACATACGCGCGCACGCGCGCACGCGCGCACGTTGACATTCACAGACATGGAGTAGCATAAGTGTAGTGACGAGGTACAGTTTAGATGTCTGTAACGTTTGACGGTTACCTGAGAGCTGTGTATGTTTTATAGTGTGTCACATTGTATGTTCTGGCCGGAGTGCTGACAGCTTGACTAAAAGATTGTGTCGAAAATTCAGTTTTAAAATGAGTTATTCAAATGGTCATAAATAATGTATGTTGCTATGCTAATAAGCAACAAGCAGAAACTTGATTCATATCGCGGTGATGACCAGTATTCTGCTTATTAAATTAAGTTATTAAACAATAATTTAAAGCAAGACAACTCGTCCAACCGTTTTTTAATATGTTTAGTCATTTAAAGAACAGGAGAACATTCTTTTCAAATTTTAACTCAATTGGAGGGAAGAAGGGAATCATATAGTACGTGATCACAAAGTCACTTACCTTTATATAACATTTATGTAAGAGTAAAAGTAAAGGTCTCAACCTTTAGGTGAGAGTAAACATTTAACTTAAAAGCAAAAAAAAAATATTTAAAACTAGGGATGAGACAGACAATAAATCTGTTCATAAATATGCATTAAATATTGTAAGTAGAGGTGTTTACATGAATGATGTCCAAAAATAAACCACCGTCATAGGTTTCCAGTGCAGTTGTTTTGTGACAAATGACAGTGGTATGCTAGAGACCATATCTCTATGGCAGTGATCACTTTCCTATTTTCTTGGAAATGCATCATAGAGGCCCTAACCTAATACACCAGCGTAGATGGAAATTCAGTAAAGCCAATTGGGAAAAATACCGAAACATAATCACGGAGGACTTAAGCGCTCTTTGTGCACACGAACCAGAAAATTTAACAGTTAACAACAAAGTTGAGATAATTACTAACTTAATACTGACTGCTGCTAATCAGAGAATTCCAAAAACCGCCAATAAGGGTACCAAGTCTCGAGTTCCGTGGTGGAATGAAGAATGTAAGGTGGTCAATGGTTTAATGCGTAAATCTTATAATACTTACAGAAGGCATCCAACATATGATAGCCAGATAAAATACAAGCGATATAGAGCGAAGGCTCGTAGAACCTTCAAACAATGCAAGAGGCCGGCGTGGACTTCATATGTTTCATCCATCACTAATCAGACACCGACCACCGATGTGTGGAAGAAACGTAAGAATATAAAAGGCCTCACAGTATCGAACGGGACTAAATTACTAATTGCAGAAGACGGGACGGTAATTTCACAACCGCAAGACATTGCTAATACATTAGCTGCAAAGTCTGTTAAAAACTCTTGCGACACCAACTACGACCCAGTTTTTCAAGAAACCAAAAAAACATCTAACATTTCGATAAATAAAATCACGAAAACAAGCGCAGTTACGGATCTCAAAATTAAACACCTTATTTCTCTAAAGGAGCTAAAAAATGTTCTGTCGAAATGTAGAAATTCTAGTCCAGGGCCAGACGGTATCCATAACATCTTTTTTAAAAATCTTCCTGAAGCAACACTGACATTCCTTATACGTTTGTTCAATGTTATATGGTGTTCCGGAACATTCCCTGATAAATGGAGGGAAGCGATGATTATCCCACTTCCTAAGGTAAATAAAGATCATTGTAAACCTGAAAACTATCGTCCAATTGCTCTTACCTGTACTTTATGTAAGTTAATGGAAAAAATTATTAACAGAAGATTACAATGGTACTTGGAGAGTATTAAGTTCTTATCAGCGCATCAGAACGGTTTTCGAAAAGTCCGATCTAGTTTAGATCACTTAATAAATATTGAAACAAATGTCTGCGAGGCCTTTATAAATAACGAACATCTTGTTGCCGTCTGCTTAGATCTGGAAAAAGCTTATGAACTGCTATGGAAGGACCGAATTGTATACATTATGAAAAATGTTGGAGTTACGGGATATTTACTTAACTGTGTAATAAACTTCTTACAGCACAGAGAGATCCGGGTAAGAGTGAATGGCATATTATCAGATATATATAAAATCTCAAACGGAGTGCCACAGGGTTCTCCACTTAGTGCCACTCTCTTTTTAATTGCCATTAACGAAATTTCTTCTGTAATATCAAAGCCCATCCAAAAATGTCTTTTCGCCGACGATTTAACGTTTTTGTGCAAAGGAATCAACATCCAGCCCACAACGGACTGCATTCAGGAAACACTCAATAAATTAACTAACTGGGCGCAAAACATGGGTTTCAAATTTTCAGAATCAAAATCTGAATATATAATTTTTTCTTGTATCAGAAGACCATATTCAAGAAATATAAAGTTGTCACTTGGAACCAAAGAAATTAGACGATCAAATCAAATTAAAATATTAGATCTCACGTTCGAGCAGCGACTCACATGGGGTACTCACATAAGGACATTGAAAGGTGAATGTTTAAGGAGAATGAACCTAATTAAATCAATCGCATCATGCAACTGGGGTGCCAGCAAAGACGTAATCATAAACACCTACAAAGCCTTTATAAGGTCAAAAATGGATTACGGAGCAATAATATATGACTCAGCTAAACAAACAATTTTAAAATATCTGGAGACTATACATACATCCGCCCTACGCCTGGCCCTAGGAGCGTTTAGAACTAGCCCGATTAACAGCATTCTAGCCGAGTCTCATGAATATCCGCTTAGAATAAGACGAATAAAACTCCGTCTGTCATTTGCCACAAGAGCATCTTCAAATCCTGATAACCCTGTAAGTCTTAATGTGTTCTCAAATAGGAACAGCGACAAATTTGCTAAACGCCCAACCCTACCCAAACCATTTTATGAACGTATTAATATCTACCTAGGCCTACGCAAATTAAACACTCATTTTCCTTCTGTTTTCACCCAGCAACATCCACCAGAGCCTCCTTGGTGTCGTAAACCTCTCAAATTTGATAACATAATCTCAGAATCCCCAAAAGCTACTACAACTCCGTACATTTTCTTGTCTAAGTTCTACGAAAAACTAGATAAATACACAGAGTACACTCATGTGTTCACGGATGGTTCTCGCACAGACGGAAACAATGGATGTGCAGTAATATTATCTGGACATGAATACTTATTCAGGTTGGACAGGGTCTGCTCGGTTTTTTTCTGCGAAGCAAATGCAGTTCTTTCAGCACTGGAAGTAATAAAAGATTCCATGGGCTCCAAGTATATTATCTTCTCATATTCTCGAAGTATTTTAGATAGTCTGCAGCAGGAGGACATCAAAGAACCCATTATTCAAGATATAAGTAACATAACCCTTGATATCTCAACTAGACAGTGCAAGGAAATTATTTTCAGTTGGATACCATCGCACATCGGAATTAAGGGCAACGAGATGGCTGATAGGGCTGCGAAAACTGCTACGTCGAGTCAATATCATCCTCACAAACTATCCCACAATGACCTTAAGAAATATCTGCATTTAAAACTTCTGAAGCACTGGAATGATGAATGGCTTAAGTCACCACCCGCCAAGTTATTCCGAGTGAGGAAAAATATTTACGAGCAGCACTCACTTGCTACAGACTCCAGGAGAAATCAAGTGGTCATAACAAGACTCCGCATCGGCCACACGCTACTGACTCACAAGTACATTTTCACAAGAGAGCCTCCTGCGAGATGTAATCGCTGTGGCACGGTTTTATAAGCTTTCCATCTTGTTTCAGAGTGCCCTGCTCTTCAATATCTACGAAGAAAATTTAATATCCCTGCAGATGTGCGAAAAAGTTTAAATGACAAGACTGCAGCCGCCAACATACTTCTCTTAAAGGAGATTCAGTTGTTAACAGCAATATAGTTACGAACTAAGAAAATTATAAGAACATTAAAAATTTTGTAATTAAGTTAATGGACTGATATGTTATTATGACTGATTGTTACATAGTTGTTATATTTTGTTACTTAATGTTATATTTATTATATGTATACAAGTTATATTTATTTATGTGCATGATGTGTATTTATATTGCTTGTGTTGTGGGGGGTTAATATTTCTCATTTTATTTTGCATCAGTTAAACTAATACTGTTATTTGTTAAATATTTTTATCTATCTCTTTTGTGTACACTATTAGGTGTTTAAACAAATATTTAGTATATGCTAATACATCTGTTTAAGAATCTGTACAAATTCATTTTTGTGGTCGCTAATGACCTGTTGCAGCGACCTTATAAAAAAAAAATATATATATATATATATATATACACGTCTCAGTCTGGAAGTATTGATAAGACAAACATTTTCTGAAAAAAATGTTTTAGATTTAAATGTTTCACACACGACTTAAGTGTGTTTTTAAGTATATATCAAATAAACGTAAAGTAATCCGCTACATTAAATTTAATATAGTTATTCTATTAAAAGTCTGATTTTAAAATATTAATTTCAACTTTAAATGTTGAAAGTCTAACGAGTTCGCATGGAGTAGTTTTAAATAACAATTAACATTATTATTCCAGATATTAACAGTTAACATAATTATTTAAATGCGCTTGAAGCCATAATCGAAGCAGTATTATTGAGAACACTTGAATTATTCGGAAAAGTAAAGACTAGTTAAGCCTTGCAATAAAATAAGTTACGAATTGACTGGTGACATAACAGTTCTATCACATTTATAACATTTGTTTGTTTGGACATAAAATTTTTGAAATATATAAACATACGTATATCATATTATAATATTAATTTTGTTTTTAAATCATGTTTATTTAATAAATAATTCAATTTGTTTTGTAAGAGAATATTTTGTTGACAATACTGCACTTATTTCAGTAGTTTAAATTACTGTCTTGATAGATTTATTTGAAAGGAATGTAATATAAAGTATGGCGATTATAATTACATAAGACATGTTTCAAACAAATATCTGACGATGATGGTAGAAATGGTGACATTACTGAAATACGTATAACACAGAGAAGTAAATAGAATTTTATTTCGTGTGGGAGCTGAGATTTTTCGTTACGCTTAAGTATAATGTAATTGTAACGTGAGCATAACTATTAATACATCACGAGTGTAACATACAAATAGTCAAGTATGTCTTTATAAGATTTAATCATGTTGAAATTACATCGCTTACGTCTAACAAAAATCCAGTATATATCTGTGTGTATGTGTTAGAAATGCAGATGTACTTAGTAAGGAAATAAGAAAACCAGTGTTCAATGTTCTCATATATAAGAGCGAAAAAACTGAATGAGGACTAAAAACTGTATGTTGTCAACAGTAGGTATATGCAGTTAATCGTTATTTGAGTTGCCTATGAGAGTACATCTTTCAAAATTTTTAATTATGTAACATTTTGTATGTATTTATACCTTATTTACTTAATGCGTTGAAAATTTCGGAGAGGAGGGAGGAGCCCATTTATCCTCCCTTAATTTCCCCTTATATAAGATTGTCAATACAATACATTTATTATTTGTTTTATTATTAGTTGATTTATTAAATTACTAAATATATTAAAGTTTGTTTGTCCAGTATTACATGAGGCCTACAGGCCTATTTTGTATGCAGAATATCTGTATAACCTACATTGGAAGGCAATGATTTTTAAGTCTGTAGTTATTATGTAGTCCTATAGTAGTTACACAGACTTAATTTCTACATATTTTGCACTTGACATGACAGTGTTTAGATGACAGTTTTGAATGTCTGATAAGGTAACAGTGACCACAGTTAAATCACATTTTCCATATCAGTTTTAAACTTGATGTTAACCTTTTTAAATCACGTAATTAATAAATATTTTGTATGATAATGTATTTTTGAAGTGTTTAAGAATTTAGTTTTTGGAAAAGAGTAAGTTGTCTAAAACGGTTAAGATTCACGCGATGTTTTACAGTGTGGAAATAATACTTAATCGAACATATTACTGATTTAAAGAAGCTTTAGCAAGTTAAATGCAACTAGACGTTAAGGTTCTGTTGGCACCAGGAAATAACTGATAAAAGTAGATTTTCATTAACTAAGAATAAACCGTCTCCTCATTGTAAGGTGGATGTGGTCTCTAATAAATTAGGTCCAGGCCTCAGGGATGGAGATAGTTGCTACTGGAGCAGTGCCAGATATTAGCTCCATGGCTGAATTGTGCAAAATAAATTTTCTAATGTCATACATAATTTTAAAACCATTTAAAAGTATAATAAATATTTAGCGCACACGCGGAATTAAGCGATAAATATTCATAGTATATGGAAGTGGCAGTTAAGAGAATTGTCGGCTCAACAGATATTTTCAATTAGCATTCATTACTGTTTCCATTATATTCTGCTCTGTCATAGGTGGAATCACGGTGTCACGGTGCTGAAAATAAACAGGCGAATGCTGACCAACTGAAGAAAGTCGAGATTGTCACCAGAAAGTGAGATGTTTCGTGCTATTTTGTACGTTTTTATTACTGCCATTTATTTGTAAGATTCAGTAGTGTCAGTTAGTTAAGGATTTTTATTCACTTCTTTGTAGTGTTGCCTGCTTGTAGTTTAACAGCAAACTACACTATTACTTCGTCTCTTAAGGTTTGTCAACTTTTTCTTTCGTTATTCACAATATAATCAAGAAACAAAACATCAAATGTCAAAGTGGTAATGCATTAAAAGTGGTACATGACAATATACGTAGAGTACATTCGCGTTAATCCGACGCTCGCCAGCTTGACACTTCTTGTACTTTGAAGCATTGCAGTCTTTCTTGTGATGAAGTGTGGCAGTTGTGGGACACGGTACTTCAATAGCCTGAGGAAAGAAGGGCTGATTTTGACGCTGTACTTTAGTGCTGAAGAAAACCCAACCAAAAGCAGTAACGTACTTCTTCAAGCCAAAAAAACAAAACATATATAAAACACTACTTTAAATCTTAAAATGTAGGCCTGCATTTTTCAAATTAAAAATTAAACAATTAAATATGGTTCGCTGATTTAATTTTGTATTTTTAATTCAATAAATTTTTGACTAATGAATGTATTCCGATTTCCGAGGCTCAAATTAACAGGTATTCGCCTGATATCCGTCTACCCGTGGCTGCCTTGGTTATTACCCTACTGGGAAGAGAGATGTCGGTAGATCGAGGAAGAGATGGGTTTCGGAACAAGTCTAAGGCCTAGTCCTTGGAGTGGTGGTGGTGGTGATGATGATGATGAATGTATTCAGCTTCATAATCGAGTTTTGTATCATTTTCTTGGCCTCCACTTATTAAACAGATCTTATTTATGTATATTGTAACGGTACATAACCAGGTCCCAATAAAGTAAATCATGAGAATAAAAGTCAGAAATGGGTAGAACTAAAGCTCGCTCAAAATTTAATTATATCACTCCACATAATAAACAATTCGAGTGGTATATAGTGCGAAGTGAGTTCTAGTGTACCCATTGAGGTGAAAAACCAAAGTGAAACTAATATATTACTAAACTGTGCTGTATGTTTTGGATAGGATAAAACTATGGAAGTAGTATGTAATAATACTGATTGATTTTTGTAATTTTATTTATTTACTGTAATTCATATTGTATGAACCACAATTTGTTATACCCAAGTTAATATTATATTGTTTCAAATAATTATGTTAGATTGTAAGAAAAACCAAGGTTTAATTTTAAAAGACATAAAAATTTTAACTACCAAAGACAATATAAAATTAAAATAATCCTAGGAAGGAAAGGACAACAGGAAGTAGTACCGGGTATGAACACTATTCGATACTAAATAAATAATATATAAATTTATTTAATGATAATAAAATGATAAAATATTTATATACAAGGTCATAAAACATTAACCAAAACATATTATGTGAATTAAATTAGTAAATAAACCGGAATGGAAGGGAATTATTTTTCCATAAATAAAAATATAAATTTATAATAATCACAAACTGCCTACATAATAAAAATACTATGTGTTACTAAGAGTGATGAAAAATAACAAGTATTGTTAATATAAGATATAAAATTTTGAACTGAACCAGAGAGTTGAAGAATCGATGCGACAAAAATTATAAAAAAATAACCTTTTTTGGACGTTGGAGGAGGCGAAATTCACGAAAGAGTAATAAACAAAGTGAATACTAACCAATTATACCTGAGGAATCCTAATTAAAAGGTGTTATACATTAAAAACCAGTGGATGAAACCATTCTGAGGATCCAATATAATTCGGCCTACGTCTAATAGACAATCAGAAAAATACTCGAAAATGAAAAGGAAATAATAACGCAAGACGTACCTCATCACAGAATAAAACTTCAATCCAGTAAGGACAACACGGAGCGAGGTAATATAAACATTTTTCGTAATAAATACAGAAGAAAACTCGTTTTTTAATAGTGAAATAGAACGAAAAAATATTCATTTTATCATATGTTCCTTTCAAAAGTAAACAAATACATGCTGCTCTCTTACGGCAATTCCGGAAACTATGTAACATTTGAAAAATAAACAAAATTATTTATTAATTTTTTTATATTTGTAAAGCGTAGCAATTAGCCATTTCTGACACTCTCATAACACAAAGAATTCACCCTGAACCCTGGGGAATTAATAAGAATTATGTAATAACTGATGTATTTTATTATAGCGTAATATTGGTTAAATAACAACATATATGTTTTGTTCTTTAGACAGATCCATGTTTACTCGGTAAAGTCGAGAAGATGTTTTCTTTTTAAAAAGATTAATTGTGATACCTATACTTGGGTGGCTGGAGACAAAAGTCAATAATCAATAAAGCAATATTATTGAAAATTAATATTGAATTATAACGTGTTATAATTTATTGTAGTGGGTAGTTAATGAAAATTTCAGCACAACATACAGAAAAAATCGTCACAACAGAGGGGCAATAATGATACTTACTCTCTCTCTTCTGCATAAGGCTGAACAAATTACCTCCTTGACCCCAAATCACACACTCTCGATTTCTTTTAGATTGAGTAAAACAAGATAAACAAAATCCTTTATTTATACCGTTTAAAACGTCAGTTAGTATAATTCAAAAGTGACGCATACTGCGTGAGGCATATAATAACACTTCCATAACACCTCACGGAAAAAGCGGTACGTTACAGATTTGGCGCTCAACGTAAAAGGGCGGTAATTAGAAAAGAATTTCGATATTTAATAAAAAAGATATATCAAAAAATCTAATTATCGTTGGCAGTTATGAGAAAACAAGAAATGCCTAATACCCGAGGAAAATCGAAGAAGAGGGCAGAAGAAAAGGAGATTGAAGAAGGTGGACAGGAACAAGAAATAGAATTAGTCACGGACAGTGAAATGGACCAACAGACAGGTGATACAGAAGAAACCGAAGTAGTTATGGATACGGAAACGGAAATAATTGAAGAGGATGCCCAAGGGGATCAACCAAATAAATCCGACCAAAAAGAAGATATGAGCATACAGGAGATGTTAAGAATTATAATGGAAGAAAATAAAGAAAATTTTAGAAAACAGGAGGAAACTTCAAAGCGAACCAATGACAAAATAGATGAAAATTTTAGAAAACAGGAGGAAAGCAATAAACAAACCAATGATAAAATAGACGAAAAATTTAGGAAACAGGAGGAACAAAATGAGGAGAATTTTAAGAAACAGGAGGAACAAAATAGACAGACCAATGAGAAAATAGAAACCATTCATGGAAATATCAAACAAACCATGAATGAACAATACAATGAACTGAAAGAAACTGTTAAAGGACAAAGAGAAGAGATGAATGCAAAATTTGAAGAGAATAATGAGAATTTAAAACAAATTGAAGGTAAGATGGAGAATTTCAATAAAGAATTAAGAGAAAATCTAGAAGGTAAAATTGAACTGGTCAATAATACGTTAAGCCAAAGAGTAGAGGCCTATAAGGAAGAGGCAGAGAAGAAATTAGTATAAACTAACCAAAGATTAGATACAACTGAAGAGAAGATGGAACTAATTAAAATTGGAGTTGAGGCAAGAATGGAAAAAGAAGAACAAGATAACCAAGTTCGTGTAATGGCCATACGACAAGAAAATAATGACCAGTTAGATAGCATTAAAAGCAGTCTAAACTGTAAATTTTCAGAGTTTCATAAAACTGTAGAGAATGTAAAAAATCAATGTGATAGCCAAGCAGAGAAATTAGATAGTTTGCAACAAATACAAACCAATTTTCAATGTGATGTAGAGAGAATAAGTGCTAGATCTGCATGCAGCAGTCATCATGTTTATCCAGACAATAAGGAAAGTGTAAACTTTCGGGATTATCGCAGAAACCCACTTGAATTTTTAGGGAGAGTAGATGAAATTTTGAACAGATCAAAGGAGAATAGATGGAATATGATAAAAGGTCTATTAGACGAATCGTTCAAAAATATCAATGATAATTGGTGGACAGCAATTAGGAACGAGGTGTGTGATTATGAGGGTTTCAAAACTATGTTCAAACTTAAGTACTGGTCAGAATCAGTACAAAACATTATTAGGGACGATATCTGTCATGGTAGGTATGACCGTACAGTGGGACAAACACCTACTGCTTACTTTTTAGGGAAGGTGTGTATCGCCAAGTATCTAGACCCTAAGATACCTGAAGAGTGTCTAGTGACCAAAATGGCGTATCATTTTGAAGAAAAGATCATCAGTGCACGCTTGAGTGGACAAATCAAAACTATTGGAGGCATGGAGACGCTGCTAGAAAATTATGAACAGGAATCTTATTATAGGAGAAGTAGATGGAGGTCAGGGAATACCGAGGAGCGGAAGAATGAACCACCAAGAGAGAATCGGCCCAGAGTTAATTATGTACATGCTAATAACAATTATTACAGTAATAGTTACCAAGGAAGACGTCCGTATTTTAACCAGAGACAAAATTATGATCGAAGGGATGAGAGAAACAACTACAACAGACAACAATGGAATGATCATGACGAATATAGGAGGTCCAGAAGTGGAGATAGAAATAGGGACATACCCTCAGGAGATCCAACAAATGACAATCAGAGAACTAATCAAGCCCAAGTAAATTATCTAATGGCTGATGAGAGGGATTCGAGGAGACCCGATGAACAGCCACAAAGAAAAGTGGACAAACGAGTTGACCATGGGAAAAATCAAGGGTCTAATCCTGGTCCCAGTAATAAAGATGAGAGGCTATATACATACGATAATATTGAAATGTATGGTAGTGATCCGCAATGGGGCAATCCAATAGCGAATTTTATTGACAAGTTTAATCAACAGAATCCACGGGAAAAATATACGAGTGGATCAATCCGTGTTGTGAATGATACTGAAAATGGTTAAACTAATTTAAAGTGAAGAGAATAAAAAACCCCAAAATTCAAAAAGTGTGTAAGTACAACTTACTTAAGATATTTTGCAACCATTAGAATTAATAAAAAGTGTGTAAGTACAACTTACTTAAGATATTTTGCAACCATTAGAATTAATAAAAGCATGTAAGTACAACTTACTTAAGATATCTTGCAACCATTAGAATTAATAAAAAGCATGTAAGGACACTCAAGTTATTTTGAAACCATATAATTTAAAATAAAAAGACAAACCACTAAGAAAATGTAAGAACAGATTATATAATTTAATTATAAATAACTGATTTAAACTGAAATAATAGGAAAAGTAATATTTTTAATGGTAACAAACAGAAAAAGAATTATATGTTGAATGGTAATGTGCTCAGATAAGAAGGTACAATAAGAAGAATAACGAATAATTTAATGACTCCAATGAAACTGAAGGAGGATGATAATTAATACAACAATAGTCAGAATTTCTCTGAATTGAAGATTTTATAAGAAGAAATGATATGGAGAAATATGTCACAAGAAGTAAAGTCAGAAGAATTTTAACATAAGGCCTATCAATGATGTTATATGCTATTAATTAATGATAAAAAAGAAGGAATCAAGGAGAAGAAGAAATATATAAATAAATACAAACAGCTACAGTATGAAGAATCCCAAAAGTGTTTGGTACTAGTCGCTAATTGACTACTACTTATAATTTTTTTATTTTTATGTATTGACCGTAGAAATGTTCCGGCAATAATTTTTATGAGCAGGGATGATGTTCCCCTGGTCTCAGAAGGTGTAAGGATGGACAGCGGTGTATGGACCCAGAGTGGCCACCCGACTGGAACCACCGCACAAGATAGGGAAAATGTTAGGGAAATTGAATATTTAAGGGATAATAATTATAAAATAGCTGAAAAGAGTGATATTAGATTCCAGATGTATAAATGAAGAAAATAGAAGGAAGATAGCAGACAGAAGCTTAATTGATAAAGCGAGTATATAAAAGTAAATAGAAATGGGTGTTGAAACAATTTTAATATGATTAGTGTGACCAGTCCTTATCAAATAAAATGTGGAAGTACCACTAACCCCGAGAAATAATTGATGAATTTGCCTCCAAGAGAGAGAGAGTTAAGTAAGAAAACGACAATTACCACAAGTCTGAATTACCAGAGTTTATAATCAGTCAGCAATGAAACATTATTATGAAAACAAAGTCAAGACCATTAGAAGACTTGAACCAATTAACAATTTATTTCTATCAACGAGTTGAACTAAAATAAATTTGTTCTAGTGGGGGGGCTTTATGTAACGGTACATAACCCGGTCCCAATAAAGTAAATCATGAGAATAAAAGTCAGAAATGGGTAGAACTAAAGCTCGCTCAAAATTTAATTATATCATTCCACATAATAAACAATTCGAGTGGTATATAGTGCGAAGTGAGTTCTAGTGTACCCATTGAGGTGAAAAACCAAAGTGAAACTAATATATTACTAAACTGTGCTGTATGTTTTGGATAGGATAAAACTATGGAAGTAGTATGTAATAATACTGATTGATTTTTGTAATTTTATTTATTTACTGTAATTCATATTGTATGAACCACAATTTGTTATACCCAAGTTAATATTATATTGTTTCAAATAATTATGTTAGATTGTAAGAAAACCCAGGGTTTAATTTTAAAAGACATAAAAATTTTAACTACCAAAGACAATATAAAATTAAAATAATCCTAGGAAGGAAAGGACAACAGGAAGTAGTACCGGGTATGAACACTATTCGATACTAAATAAATAATATATAAATTTATTTAATGATAATAAAATGATAAAATATTTATATACAAGGTCATAAAAAATTAACCAAAACATATTATGTGAATTAAATTAGTAAATAAACCGGAATGGAAGGGAATTATTTTTCCATAAATAAAAATATAAATTTATAATAATCACAAACTGCCTACATAATAAAAATACTATGTGTTACTAAGAGTGATGAAAAATAACAAGTATTGTTAATATAAGATATAAAATTTTGAACTGAACCAGAGAGTTGAAGAATCGATGCGACAAAAATTATAAAAAAATAACCTTTTTTGGACGTTGGAGGAGGCGAAATTCACGCAAGAGTAATAAACAAAGTGAATACTAACCAATTACACCTGAGGAATCCTAATTAAAAGGTGTTATACATTAAAAACCAGTGGATGAAACCATTCTGAGGATCCAATATAATTCGGCCTACGTCTAATAGACAATCAGAAAAATACTCGAAAATGAAAAGGAAATAATAACGCAAGACGTACCTCATCACAGAATAAAACTTCAATCCAGTAAGGACAACACGGAGCGAGGTAATATAAACATTTTTCGTAATAAATACAGAAGAAAACTCGTTTTTTAATAGTGAAATAGAACGAAAAAATATTCATTTTATCATATGTTCCTTTCAAAAGTAAACAAATACATGCTGCTCTCTTACGGCAATTCCGGAAACTATGTAACATTTGAAAAATAAACAAAATTATTTATTAATTTTTTTATATTTGTAAAGCGTAGCAATTAGCCATTTCTGACACTCTCATAACACAAAGAATTCACCCTGAACCCTGGGGAATTAATAAGAATTATGTAATAACTGATGTATTTTATTATAGCGTAATATTGGTTAAATAACAACATATATGTTTTGTTCTTTAGACAGATCTATGTTTACTCGGTAAAGTCGAGAAGATGTTTTCTTTTTAAAAAGATTAATTGTGATACCTATACTTGGGTGGCTGGAGACAAAAGTCAATAATCAATAAAGCAATATTATTGAAAATTAATATTGAATTATAACGTGTTATAATTTATTGTAGTGGGTAGTTAATGAAAATTTCAGCACAACATACAGAAAAAATCGTCACAACAGAGGGGCAATAATGATACTTACTCTCTCTTCTGCATAAGGCTGAACAAATTACCTCCTTGACCCCAAATCACACACTCTCGATTTCTTTTAGATTGAGTAAAACAAGATAAACAAAATCCTTTATTTATACCGTTTAAAACGTCAGTTAGTATAATTCAAAAGTGACGCATACTGCGTGAGGCATATAATAACACTTCCATAACACCTCACGGAAAAAGCGGTACGTTACAATATTTAGGATAACCCGGAATGTTTCACTAGATTGACATATCTTGGCCCAAAAATGTCGGATTTACATGAGAATATTGTAGGCAAATAAGAGATGATACTTGATGGTAACTATCGTTAAGAAAAGAATAATAAGAATAATAAATTATAATAGGAATAATAAGAATAGTTGTAGTAGTAGTGGTTGTAGTAGTAGTAATAGTAGTAGTAGTAGTAGTAGTAGTAGTAGTAGTAGTAGTAGTAGTAGTAGTAGTAGTAGTAGTAGTAGTAGTAGTTGTTGTTGTTGTTGTTGTTGTTGTAGTGGTTGTTGTCACCATAAAAATAGATTTAGTTATTCATAATAATAACAAAGATGATGATAATGATAACAATATTTTTTATGCAGGTAAGAAAATACGGTATGAACCGTCGCGGGAGACTGAATGCTGGCTTCTCACCCCTCGGTATGTCCGACTATCATGACCTACAAAAGTCACCCTCTTCAGAAGTCGCTCCACCCTGGAACCGCTGCCAGAATTATTTCAGGGTGACATCTATGTGTGCTCACGAGAGCCCCTTCTAGAGTTTAGCTTATGATGTTACTCCTGCTCTCTTTTCTTATCTTTGAGAACTCCTTCGAAATAAGCACTAACGCGATTCCAGGGAACTTCTGACACGAGCATCTTCTTTACAGTAGTCTGCGAATCTATGTCGCATATCTCTGCAATTAGTCTTCGTCCGTCTACCGGCCATCTTCTACATTTAAAGGACGTAAGTTCGCCGTCATACCGACATACCGGACTTCCAGTCTTCACATCTAGTGGAAGTAGGCTTGAACCAGCAGTGCGTGGGTGAGACAATAACTAACCTCCCCATGTTTCTCCGCTACGTCCAAACCGCCACACTGCTAATCAATTTTACATTGCCGCTGCTACCTCTCGTTTCCGCTAGCCAGCGTTTCTACCATCGACGTATTGAGGTCTCTTTGGCATGTACCGTCGATTCTTTTGTGATGATTATCTCTGTAGCCACAAGCACTTCCACTTCCATCTGTACTCTCTTCCTCGTCAATATTACTATCTTGAGCTTTCCTGTGGATAGGCGCAGCCCTTGTTCTTCCACAACAATCATTGAAATAAAAATAATAGTAATGGAAATGAAGATGAAGAAGGGGAAGAAAAACAAAAGTAGAAGAAGAAGAAAAAGAAGAAAGAATGTGATGATAATTACGATTATGATGACGATAATAAATGAATGACCAAGTTAAGAATAATAAATGATATCGTCGGATGTTTATTTGTGTAACAAGTTATTTGCTAAAAGTGGACGAGTATAGTGGTTGCTGCAAATTGTTTAGTTGTAAAGTGAAGCGAGTTGCCACTTTTGCCATTTATCTGTCTCCGTGTTTGGGGTATGTGTGACGATAACTTTTGAATTCACCAACCGATTTTCGTAAATATTGGCATGCACGCTCTTACTTTTATTCCACAGACTCCTATTCATTTTGAGATTGTCCCCCCCCCTAAAATAGGGGGTAAGAGGCAAAAATGTGTCGAGTTAAATTAAAAAATTCGTGAAACTTCATGTGGGTATCAAATTAAAGAGAATTTTAATCACTCTGAATATCATGTTCGTTTTGAAAAATTTCAAAGTTTATGGACGCCAGTTGATCAAAATTTTGGAAAAGTTGTAAAATTCCATTCCAGATATTAGACTTTGGGGAATTTTAACCCTAATCCGAATGCAGGTTTACTCTAAAAAGTTTTTAATTTGAGGGGCGCCATGGGTCAAAAATGTAAGTTAAAATTAAAAAAAAATGTGAAAGTGTAAAAGTCAGAGTTTATGAGGCATAAAGGTATGACGAATTTTATTCAAAATACAAATGCGGTATCCATATAGTTTGACAAAATTAACCCTTTCAGTGTTATCTCAACACCCCTTGAAAATTTTGTTCCGCCTTCAAAGATTTGTATAAGAATTTTACATACTGTTATCAGATATGTATATTTGTAAAAAGTATTAGATATAGATGTACAAATGTCTTTGGAAACATACATAAACTTAAAAACTGGGACTAAATGATTTGTTTTTTAGGCATTATAGTTATAAATTTAACAAAAACAGTTCATTAGTTTATAATTTTAAATTTTTATTGTACGATTGTCTGTTTCACAACTGTTATTTTACTAAACAAGTAGAGTAAAATTGGGGGTTTTCGTTTTTTTGATAACTGAAAAATGATCTAATACTGAAATTCATCTAACAGTAAATGTATTTCGTTCAATATAGTAAGAACAGTCTCCAGTTCAGGGAGCTTACTAGTTTCTATGTATTAAGTTCTAGTGGTAGTGTTAATCTGGTGATAGTACGATATTGTAAGAATATTAATTTATAACTCTGCAAAGAATCAACAGCGAGTAAGCAGCTGCCCGGCTTGTTTAGAGCATATACTTAGACTAGAATTTTTCTTGGACAGGGCACTGTGTGTACAATCGTATGCCAAATATAAACTATGAGTTTTGATTATATACGTAGCCTACATAAATCAAATGTTTTTTCCTTTATCATTATTAGAAATGTGTACGGACAAAAATCTGGTCTCTTTTCACAAGCACTGTAAATCTCCACGTGGTTTCAAGTCTGCATAAGCGTGTAAAAGCCACACGTGTTATTGTTTGCGCGAATTCCATTAACATTTTTTCAGTATTTACTTTAAATAGTATTGAATCTATTTTAATGGAAACGGAGCACATCCATTTGTAGTTTCTATTTGCAGAGCACTCTTACGCTCAACACGTGTTTGTTCTAACCGTACTCTGGCTTCCATTCTTTAAATGGAATACTTACTTATGTATTATTTAATTTGTGTTTATTATTCTACTATTGCTGTTAGAAAAAATGTAATGAAAACATGCGTTATATTATCTTTGAGTTATTAATAAAATCACATCTAATGAAAATGTATTCTACAACGACAAATTATTACCTTTTTTTTTATGAAAGTGTATTTAACGTTTTAAATGTCAATCATTTCTGGTATAGCTAAAAGAACAAATTCTTCAGACATTTGAAAACGATGAAAAGATACATAATCCTAAACTAATAACAGTACTTTGTAACAAAGATTTTATTTATAATTTTACTATAATTTTACGTGTTATTTTATCTGTATATAACCGTTTCAGCTTTCTACTGTAGTCTACCTACTTTTTTCTCTTGATCACTTCTTATCCTGAAAAATTTAGCCATCTGTCCATTATAATGTTATTTAGCGGGAGACTAGAGCTAGACCAAAAATGCAGAGTGAAGACGTTGTCACCCCAGTGAATGTGTGACTCTGGGTAAAGCAATTTGGGTCACGAATGTGTAGCAATAAATTTGGACCACAACCATATTTTCCTTACAATTGAAACGTTCCCAAAACGCTTACCAACATGTTCTGTTTAGTGACTTCAGAAGGTTATGCGAGACTCCAAGAATCGTAGGTTATGAAAAAACGTCTCGGTAACTGAAGCGGTGCAGGGTCTGTTATAGCTTATAGCTTATAGCTTAGGCGGGATTACTAAACTACCGGCAATAAATCCGATTTTCTCAGTCTTCGTCACCAAAGCGACGATTGGTGAGAAGAAGAAAACGAAATGACGAGAACAGTAATGAGGAAAACAGTGAACAAGAAATGAAGAAAAGTGAAAAGAAGAATAAGATGTAAAGATGAATCTGCAAAAGAATACATTATTTGTATTCTAGAAGATGCGTAATGTATTTGACTATCGGTTTTCGTTACGACGTTGTTAAAATAATCTGGGTGCATACTTGAAATATTTCTATTATCGGGAAACATTATTCGCGAGTTGCATAGGGTAGATATATTTCATCCTACGTTTTTGATTCATATGTACATAAAATTAACATAACTCTCTAACGTTACTAGAAAAGACATCCATACACATTTTTCGTGTAATTTATTTCATGACAGTATTAACATGCACTGCACAGTTTAATCTCGTAAGGACTTTGTCATTGTGTCTCATTGTAATAAGAGACATTTTGCAGTGTATTGCAACTACTGACGCCGCGGCTCACCGCTGCCCAAGTCGCTCGGACTCTCCTTTTTTAAAAATTTACATTTAGTTATATCCGATAAGGGTGCCAGACAAGCGTGTACAATAAAAACTACGTGTAGAAAAATTGATATTTTAATTTCATTTCAGAATGTCTTCCTCGTCGTGCTTGACTTTATTTTTGATCCAGACTTTAAAGTTTCTGTGTGTCCACAGAAATAGCGATTCGTTTTCTAACCCAGAGTAGTCTGATTTTAGGTTTTGTTAATAGATACCGTTGTAGAAGGATACAGGAAATTAACCGCTAGCAGACATTTCTTGATTCACTTACTTGTATAATCTTGATGTTATAATTATAACTGTTATTAGTTACTAGCTGCGAATATTCTTCAATATTCATAAAAAATCACAAGACGTACAACAAATGGTTACGTCTAGAAAAAGGTGTGAGAATGTAATGACTTTAAGGCAGTGGGAGGTGCAGAGTTTGACGCTCGATTTAGAGCGAATCTCATTTTTTACTTGTACGCTGTGATTACATTTAGCCCGTTACATCAGCTGGCGTGCACATCTGTATGTTCCTGTACACGTTTACATTGTCCGTGGCGTGGGAACCTCAACGCTTTCGTTGATATCTGCGTCACGAAATGGAACACCTATGTTTTCGGACTGTGTCTGTGTATACCTATTATGCAAAAATTTATTAACAACAAAAACGCTTTAAGATGTGATATAAAAGGTTTACTTTCGCTTGGATGAAAAATGGATAACGCTAGTAATAGATTTAATAAAAAGTTCTCAAGTTTTATCAGAATAACATAGTTTAAAGTGTTAAAGCTGAGAAATGCTTTAGTTGGCTTTGCTCGCTGCTCGCATGCATATTTTATTTACTCGAGAGTATATGTAAAAATCGAGAATTGTAAAAATACTAACACAGTTTTACTTGGTTAAACGATCGAAACAAAATTTTCCCTTTTTGTTTGGGATAGTTAATTTTTTTTGTAACAAAAACTTGTTTTTTGAGAGTAGATACCTACGACTTAGTCTCCTATAGGAATTTTTAATTTAAACAAACAATGAAATTACTCTTATTAGGTCAATGTTTTTCAATAATGAAATATAGTTTACATTTTCCTTTAACAACCCATATGAATCTGCATCTTAATAATTAAAATGTTAGCATTTCTAACCTGTGTCTAATATACAGTTAAATACCTTACAATAAATTGCAAATGTTTCTTTAACGACGAAACTGTCAGAAAACAGGCCTAGAAAAAGGGCTAGAAATAGCTGAATGGAAATAAGACTCAACCACAGTTGACAGAACCTGTACAAAAAATTATCGTCACTACATTGCCACTTGTCTCCAGTATTGAGCAAATACTCTTAATTCTGTAGACGATTCATTCCGAGCTGATTGAATTAATCATTTTTGATTGTTTTCATATTATATGTAAAAGTGTTTGTGCGCGCCTGAATCCGTACACAGATACATCCGTACATACATACATGCATACATACATACAAAAATCATGCATACATAGAAATACAAGGCTATATTTCTGACGGAATTGAACTCCTTATTATTCAAATATAACTTCTTTTGCAGCTGATCATCAATGTCTTGACCATTAATCTTCAAGTTGAATGTGGTCGAACGTAAATTTCCTAAAAAGTAAACAGAAAACACGATTTGTTATTTTTGAAACTGTTTTATGCCTCTCTCGGGCAGATCGTGTTTATCGCAAAAAATCGAATTGGTTTTTGCAGTTTATTATGTAGAATAGTAGGTGTACTAAATTTATGTTTCTGTATGATATACTAAGAACAGTATTGTTACGACGGATGTCTGAACAGTGAAAACAGAATAATTGACACTACATGAAATTGTATTTACAACTTAAATGGCAGTTTAAACACATTACACTAAGCAGCTAGTTACAATTTCGGTAAGGCACAGTAAATAACAAACATTAACTGACTAATTCCTATGCTACCCCGGCTGTGCGGCATAATATGTGACAAAAATGACCTGGATAACGGTAATACAAATTTAGTACAACGGTAATCGACCATATTTTGAAGGCGCGTATGGAAGAGTCCAGAGATGTGCGAGGTTTGCGTAATTCTACCGCTCTCACAACGCGTACTGTATCATGTAGCCATTGATGTTATTTATTGTCTCAGCGTAACGTAGCGGTTCATAAGTATTTCCTAATATTTATAAATATATTATTTAAAGACCAAGATTTATAATTAAATTGCGATTGAGAAATAATATAAGAGAAAATGACGCTTAAATAGAACGTTTTCAGGTACTGTATTATAACGAGAAAGGTGTATGGTGTGTTTTAAAATAATAATAACACTTCTTATATCATATCGACTTTGTAAAAATCATTCAAAATTTTATTAAATAAAATTTTCAAAAATTACGAATTAAAATTTCGTCATTATTATTCGGATAATATTTTTCTTTTGTGTGTGCTCATCATACACACAATTATTGTCACTATAAAAATAACTTTACATAAATATTCATAAATATAATACACAAGATATAAATTGACATGTATAAATAGAAATTTTTATAATACATAATGTTCTCTCGACTTGCTCAGAATGTATTTCTTTTTAAATTCCATATTTTTTATATTATTACTACTTTGCTTTGTGTGCCTACATATGAATATCGTATTCGTGAAATATCAATCAATTTTAGAATTACTTAAACATTTATGCTACGTTATAATTTCAAAAATAATTTCGTAAATGTAGAATATCATTATAAATTACTACAATTTAACCAATTAGATTTTACAATTATTAGTTACACTATTAAAGTTTATCATTGTCTCTTTACTCTTTTCTTTTTAATGTCTTTTATGACTCGTTGGTTGACGAGTAAAAATGGTTTCATGTCTCCTTATTGCTGTGCGGTGATACTCAGTGATTCCTCGTCATGACCCTGAGTCCTGTGTCCTGTGTCCTGTGTCGATCCTCCGTTGTCGCCTGATCCTCCTGGAGTCCGTCGTCCGGTCCTCCTGATCCACTCAGCATTCAGATGACTCGTACGGTGCTATCTCCATACTGCTGAGATATCGACCTTGGATGCTCCACCGTCGGGCATAGCCTTCGGCTGCAGATGTGTTCCAGTGAATGAAGGCTGGTGATCCTCGCTTATTTACTGTCGGGCGCAAAAATCATGTTTCAACCATTCTGTGCACGATTTATATTGTTATAGTTTGTCGAGCGTCCCTTTGCAGATTCGTTTATTTTTCGTACTAATTTTAATTTTATTCGCAACATGCGAAGTCTTTTGTTTATTACTCTATGTTCATATGATCGGTAATTTTTTTATGTATAATTGTATGTTAACAGTTTTTCTATATTTTATTGTTCTCGGTTCTATTCATTTTTCTTTACACTGCATTAATATGTATTATTTGTTTCGCACAGATTTTGCACATGTGCGCGTCTTTATATTGTTAATAACGTGGCGTAATTTGTTTTGTCATATCTTACGCCCACTTACCAAAATTTAAATAAATTACTTATTTAATTCACATTTATTCAGGGGTGAAGCTATGCCGGTTTCTACTGGCTCACACACAAAAATATCACTTACATTGTACACAGTCTTAGCTTGAGTGTGGCGTGATATGCCAGTACCGTCCTGCACATTCGGTGTTCCCCTTCGCTGGTTACTTACAGCTTTCAATACGCATTTGTTTTGAAATATTGACGATATTAATTATTACTCTAATTTAGCAGTATTTTTTTTAATTAACTGCGACAATGCACAGCAACATACGCAGACGTACTGCTGCAGTATATGATATGAATGAAAAGAGAAAAAGTGCTTCTACTAATTGAATTTGGATTTTGGAAGCCATGGTAGAGAACCATACTAACTTTAGTTCTAAATGTTTTTTCTGTAACAAAAAATGTGATCTACTAGAGAACAAGATGTAGACCAGTCAATGCATATGATCTGGCAATTTTATCTGGAAATGAGTATGAGCTAAAGGAGAAAACAAAAAAATATTGAAGCGGCGTACACGACGTTTTTCGCTGAGAAAGTGTAAAATGATAAGGACAGAGGAGTACAGAACAAGGGCACACATTTTCAAGTTGATATGTATGGAAGAGAATAGAATTTGAAGAGATGGAAAAAGTTGTGTTTCTGGCGCAAGGTTGACTATAAAATTAGAAGAAAGGGTCATATTATTGTTGTGAAGCTAAACAAAACAATCAGACGTGGCAGATCAATGAACAATTTAATAAGAGTTGTTAAGTTCTACAGAATTCAGTATAATAAGAGAGTACTCAAACCAATTCATTATACGGTTGCGAAGATGTCTCCTTAGTCATGCATGGGTCGAAGGATTATGCAGGAGACATTTAGAAAATGGGAAAGGAAATTGATTAGAAGAAATTTGGGAGGGAGGAAAATGGAAAACAGAGAATGTGTGACGATTTTATTAATAAAAATATGTTAATTAATTAAATTGTTAATGTATAAGCTGAGAAATTTTAAAATTTTAATAAAATCTCACATTTTAAACTAAATCTTATTGCTATCATTAAATAATAATAATATTTAATAAAAAGTCTAATAATAAAATACAAGGGAATACAATTGTACAGAAAGGGTAAAGCTTGTTAATTAATCCTGCATATACAGGCACTGACCAGAATTAACTTGTTTTCTGACCCCTAAACAAACTAAATATAATTGTAAATTTTGTTATTATTTAAATAATTAAATAAGACCACTGTAATGTACTTTGATAACGTCTGTAACTAAGAATATCTCTATTTAATTATTTAATCAAACTTTAGTCCTTTAATTAAATTAGAAACATGGAACTACTTTTATGTTGACTAGTAATTGTCGCGAGATTACTACTCTCCCCCTAACTATTTTTGCCCACTTGCAATGGAGCGCTCACGCCGTAAGCTGCGTACTGCGTTGTTTCGCGACGCGTGTATAATTATGTGAATGGTTGGTTCAATGAATATTTAAATAACTAAATTTGTGTGGCGATGACATCTCTCTCTCATTGAATAAATAACAAACTATGTAATTCATACATTACTACAAACATGAAGGTGATATTCAACTAATCTATAATCATGTGAAGTGTATTACTGTGAAACAAACTTTCTATTTATTTATTATAACTACAAGAATTACAACAGTCGTCTAAGATGAGAGTATCCTACAAGAATTACTACAGTCGCCTAAGATGAGAGTACTTCAGCCCGAATGATATAACAGACTTCAGGAACTTCACCGTCACCGGATAATACGGCAACGACAGACCTTCAGGAAACGCACGAGGACCGAAGAACCAATTCTGCAGCAAATACTGAAAACCAGGTGACATGGAGGCTTGTCTTCCATGGTTATGAGTTACTAAAATATTTACCCACAAAAGACAATTTAACTCGCCACTTTTAAGACTTTAAAAGACAGACATTATAAGTAACATGTAGTCTGTAATCTAATAACACTGGTTATAGCAAAAGAGTAAATGTTTAAACTAAAAGTTTTCTTGTTTTGAAAGATTAATAAAGTCCATTCTTCAAATGGCTCAATTTTCAATATTGTATATGGCAAGGTGACCATTATTAACTTAATATATATTCAATCCCGGATCCGTGGAATAAATTAAATAGATGTACATCATATTTTGAGGGCCCTTATGAAAGAGTAATATATATAATTATACTGTAAACTATATATGTTGAGAACTTTAAATAGAGAACTTTATCTCATAATGTAATAAAGAGATGTCATCTGAGTACCGAGTAAACTGAGTGCATAAATCAACAGTCTCCCCTTCCCAGTATCCTAATATAAGAATTGTTTTATTTGTTGTGATTAATTTTCAGCTCGTCACAACGAAAGGCAGCCTGTATAATTGGCATACCAATTAACGCGGGTTCCCTACGTTATAACACAAGTTAAGATGTTATAAATTGCGCCACTCTGCTGCTAATTAATTTGCTAATTTGCTTAAGAGAAAAGAAAGAAGTAATTGTGTCCCGATATCCCACACACACAAGCTGTTGATCTATTCACTCATGTATTTTAATATGTGTCAGAATTTTAAATAAGATAAAAATAATAATTATTATTATAGTAATATAGTATAGGTAACTTTATTTGTAAATATAATATGTGTAAAGTAATATTAACATATTGTCCCATGTAAACAAAACCATGTAGGTGCTTGTCTAAAAGTTTCATTCTACAACGTGTCAATTTGACGACAAACTCGGACATGTAAATTTCGTGTTGCCGATTGTTTAAAACTGTCATAGTTGCTCTCCCTCAAGTTAAGTTAGACAATACGCCACCCTCTTTGTTTGGTCTATTGTTAATAGAAGCGTGTCTGTTCCTGTGTTTAGTAACCGAGGACTCCCCCTTTGTAAGCAAAACAATGCCATTGTTTAAAACTAGTCTGACCTACATTCCAGCGTAACAGCTGATCGTTTAAATAAAAACTAATGCAAATGTTTAATAATAACTGTTAATAAATGTTTACCATGTACTAAAGTGTGTAGGAAATAATTGTGTATAGTATAGTAGAGCAAATAATATTATGACTTAAATTTCAAATGAATAAATGACTCAGTTAACCCTCCCTTGTTAGATAAAGTATTAAACCCCATGTCCCAAAACAGTAAACTTGTAAACTGAGCCAAATAAAAAAAAAAGAAAGTAAATAAAGTGTTCTAAATAAATATGGTAAGTCGATAGGAAATAATTCTAGGTAAGTTTTTTTAAACCCCCCCAAAGTAATAATAAGTGAATAATAATTGCTTGAATAATAAGGCTGAATAAATCTTAAGTTAAACTAAATGTGTGTAACGTGTAGCAGTATTTAAGAGAAAAGAAAATAATAATAAAAGTATAGTTGAATAGTGAACAACCAGTTGTGGCCTGTAAGAGAACAAAAAGCGTGTTAAGAAATGTAGTAAGCAGCCACCCTCCCTATTGTGATAAACCGGTGCTAGTGTAAACATTGAAAACCACCCCTGTGTATTACAATGAATTGTGTAAAGTGTCTCCCCTTCCGCATAGTTTGTTTAGTTATTGTTAAAGAGATAATGAGAAGAATCCTCGTGAGATTCCGCTTCTCTCAAGTAATATAAGATATTAGGATTAACTATAATCTAGAGTGGAGTATGGGATCCTCTTTAGATTATATTAGAGGTAAATCTATGGTATATAATCAAGAGAGAATTATATATCTGTAAAGTAACAAGTCACAACGGCGCCGACTGAAAGTTGTAATGATGAGGCAGAAAGGTGCCAAGAGATCATTAAAAGAGTGCGTGCTGAAAGCTAACTTGTGGAGTTAGAGTAAGCTTATGTCAGTCGGGCCACGATATTGTGAGTTACGAGTAATTAGGGAAATTAATAATAAGAATTAAAATATAAGTTAGTATTGTAAGAAGTGAGAAAAAGGGAATTTCACGGAGGAGAACATTTAAATGAGAACAAGATCGTTTTAAGAGAACTAAAAAAAAAAAAAACAAACCATGTACTAATAATAAATAATAGTAATAATAAATAATTTCACACTTTGACACCAAGCATACTCCAAGTCCCCAATTTTAATTAGTCCCCAATACCCACTAAAATTCTTAATGTGGATCGTAAGCGGCGGAGTATGTGACGATTTCATTAATAAAAATATGTTAATTAATTAAATTGTTAATGTATAAGCTGAGAAATTTTAAAATTTTAATAAAATCTCACATTTTAAACTAAATCTTATTGCTATCATTAAATAATAATAATATTTAATAAAAAGTCTAATAATAAAATAAAAGGGAATACAATTGTACAGAAAGGGTAAAGCTTGTTAATTAATCCTGCATATACAGGCACTGACCAGAATTAACTTGTTTTCTGACCCCTAAACAAACTAAATATAATTGTAAATTTTGTTATTATTTAAATAATTAAATAAGACCACTGTAATGTACTTTGATAACGTCTGTAACTAAGAATATCTCTATTTAATTATTTAATCAAACTTTAGTCCTTTAATTAAATTAGAAATATGGAACTACTTTTATGTTGACTAGTAATTGTCGCGAGATTACTACTCTCCCCCTAACTATTTTTGCCCACTTGCAATGGAGCGCTCACGCCGTAAGCTGCGTACTGCGTTGTTTCGCGACGCGTGTATAATTATGTGAATGGTTGGTTCAATGAATATTTAAATAACTAAATTTGTGTGGCGATGACATCTCTCTCTCAATGAATAAATAACAAACTATGTAATTCATACATTACTACAAACATGAAGGTGATATTCAACTAATCTATAATCATGTGAAGTGTATTACTGTGAAACAAACTTTCTATTTATTTATTATAACTACAAGAATTACAACAGTCGTCTAAGATGAGAGTATCCTACAAGAATTACTACAGTCGCCTAAGATGAGAGTACTTCAGCCCGAATGATATAACAGACTTCAGGAACTTCACCGTCACCGGATAATACGGCAACGACAGACCTTCAGGAAACGCACGAGGACCGAAGAACCAATTCTGCAGCAAATACTGAAAACCAGGTGACATGGAGGCTTGTCTTCCATGGTTATGAGTTACTAAAATATTTACCCACAAAAGACAATTTAACTCGCCACTTTTAAGACTTTAAAAGACAGACATTATAAGTAACATGTAGTCTGTAATCTAATAACACTGGTTATAGCAAAAGAGTAAATGTTTAAACTAAAAGTTTTCTTGTTTTGAAAGATTAATAAAGTCCATTCTTCAAATGGCTCAATTTTCAATATTGTATATGGCAAGGTGACCATTATTAACTTAATATATATTCAATCCCGGATCCGTGGAATAAATTAAATAGATGTACATCATATTTTGAGGGCCCTTATGAAAGAGTAATATATATAATTATACTGTAAACTATATATGTTGAGAACTTTAAATAGAGAACTTTATCTCATAATGTAATAAAGAGATGTCATCTGAGTACCGAGTAAACTGAGTGCATAAATCAACAGTCTCCCCTTCCCAGTATCCTGATATAAGAATTGTTTTATTTGTTGTGATTAATTTTCAGCTCGTCACAACGAAAGGCAGCCTGTATAATTGGCATACCAATTAACGCGGGTTCCCTACGTTATAACACAAGTTAAGATGTTATAAATGTATACGAAATGATCTATACCAAGAGATCTATAATAGGCTGCCTTTGAGGAACTGAAAATGAATGTGGTGATGAAAAAAAGGCTGGGGCAGATGGGAGGGAATGGGCCCGAAGGCCTGGCAACCAAACCTGAGCTTGTAGTAGGTGACTTTGTTGTACTGCGGGAATACACGTTTTGTGGAGGACTAGGTGCTCTGTAAGAAGAAAAGAACATTATATTTTTCACTATTCACTGTAGACAGTTTAGACAACAGTTGTACATGTAATGGAAAGGGAGAAATATATATATATATATATATATATATATTGTAAGTAAACGGGATACCGGTGTTAAAATCCGTTTATTTAGTTTAAATTTTAATCGAAGTTTAATTTTAGTTTATTTATTTTTATTGATTTATTCAATTCAATTCAATCGTTCATTGAATCCAATGTAAATAAATCCGATGAATGCACTGGAAATTACTTAGCGAAGTATTTAAGCTTCGGTTAATTTATTTTAATTAGTTATTCTTCCGTCGACTAGGCGAATTGGTAACGTAGATTCCTCGCTGAAAGCATAAATATTTGGTAAGAAATATTACTTGTATTATTACTTACTTGTAGTGAGTCTCGCCGATCTTGCATGGTTGATGTAGCAATCTAATCTGTAGATTGACTTACCGTATTCAAATTCGCCGCTGCGTGTCGTGCTATCCAATAAGAGTCGTTCACCTATTCTGAAAACCCTAGTCTACTGAAATGAACTAACGGACTCCGCTTTATCGTATAAAATAAGAATTTATTCTGTTTAACACTTCTTTTAATGATCTATATTATCATTAACCATTTTGGTTCGAAATTAAGTAACATTAGTTATTTGTTTTATAAAAATTATCTCAGGGTGGTATAACTGATCTACAACGTCAGTGCGTGGTTAAAATGCTTTTTGGTTAAATAGATTAATTCATATGTGGGTTCTTTTAGCTTACAGAATACCAAATGATTTACTAGAACTCTTACTCTACCGTTATCAGGCAGTTCGAGGATGATTACAACTCAATCATCTCTTAATATTTAACATTTAAAATTATAACCATGCCTGCTTTGGACATTTTAGGTTAACTAAATTATTAGTCAACCGACAATAAATGATTTAAAGAACGTTTGTTAACGTTAAAAGAACTCTTGGTAAAACATTTAAAATGTGAACAATAAAATAATATTTCGAAACAGTGTTGTTGAATGAAATATCTGAATCACCATTTGACTCTATAAAAGGTAATTGTTTAGTTGTAAGTATTTGTATAGCTTAACAACATTAGCTTATTATTCATAATAGACAAAAATATTTAAATAGTAGTAGTAGTAGACTCTCCCTAAATTACAAAACATAAATAGCATTTGCATTTTTCATTAGCTTTCGTTAATTGCTTCAGACAGTCGACAATTCTCAATCGCTTATGAATGCTTGTTAGTTTGATCTAGGTTTATTAAACAACAACATCAATCAGGTGTGGTTATATCACGCTCAGTATTCATACATAATAAATGATTAATTGTTTGCAAAATTCTTAATACTGAAATATTCAAATTAAGTTGAGGATTGTCATTAGTACGTTTGTTGAATAATATTAATAAGATGCAATGATCTACATACTGTATTTTGTACACATTATTAGAATGTTGTTCAATTGTATCCTCTTTTCAAATTCTAAACTAATTTTGAGAAAATAACTGTACTCCCTTTTTTAAATCCCGGAATTGCTATGGATTATACACTTAGCAATCCTTATTAGCGCACTGTTACACTTAAAACATCTTCAATACTAGTGTAGTTATGTGGCACAAATTTAGGTTACGTTGCTTTGTTGACAACGGTGACGCGCACAAATTATGTAAACAGCTGATTCCTTTCGGTGTCGAGTAGCCGTCTGCTCTCCTCTAAAGTTGATTAAAAAGTGTCTCGAAATGGCATCTCAATCTGCCGTTCCGTCCTGTGATCGTTGTAAAATTGGCTAATTTCTTGGATCTGATTGGTTGACGATCTTTAATTTGATGCACATACCCCCTCCGCGCAATATTTTAATTGTTGTTCTTAGCGTGGGGAGTCTGGGTTTGAGAGTATAAACATTTGCTCGATTTGACACAAATATTTTATAATTGTAATAACTTTTTTATTATGGCACAGATTTAAAATCTAAGCTTATCACTGTATTTGTAAAATTTGGCTCTTTATTTAGAGTCCACTCATGGTGTGCCTTTGTTCATTATTAAGGGAGTTAATGTTTGAGATTATCACATTACACTATTCACTATTAATTATATTTATTCTTTAATTAAAACTATTTAATGGCAATCATATCTCCTTGTGAGCATGCCTTCCAAGTCCTTCAACACTTCTCACTTATTTGTTACTTATCTCTATTGACAAAATATAGTTCTTATGCTACCACTGATTTAGCCTAAGAGTCTATTAGTTGTATTTACAAATTATTTATAATAAAAGGTATTTGGGTAACTTTTGTATTGTCTCAGTTGTAAACATTGAGTTGTTACAACTACTGTTTGTCTTTGTTTGTTGGAATATATTGTTATTCCTTGGTATTTTGGTCATTAATATGACCTCTATATGGCACTATGAAGTGTACATGTATTTTAACTCTTATTTGGGAATGTAGTGTCTTTTCAGACCATTATTTAGTTTAGAATAGTTTATTAGTAGTAGTATATTGATAGTTAGTCTTGTGTTTTTAACACACTAGTCTGTTCCTTAGCATATAACATTGGATAATAGTAATTACATCTGGTGTTATATGACAGGTGTGCTTATTTATTCTTATTACACATTATGTCCTTGCTTATAATTCTATTATGCTATTATAATAGTGATATTATATCTTACTTATTACATAGGTATCCGGTATCCTTCTGTTATTCCTATCTAGCATTACAATGTGGTTTTGTCTGTTTCACATGGTGAATCTCATTTTGGCTGGTTTTGTTCACTTTCTTTACTTGAATTCTTAGATAAAGATTACTCTTGGTATCTGATATTGGTATCGGTAGAAACCTTATTACTTCTACTTGATTTTGGGTACAATATATTTCAGTTTAGATATGTTTTATCTACTATTAAATATGAAATTAGGTGGAAAGTACCTGTATCGAGGTTATGTGGTTTTCTTATTTGCAGCAACAATGGGTGTATTGAGTTGATACAAATTTACATTTTTTAACCTTGTTTTTTCAAGTATAATGTTATTAATGACAACTGGTAATTCATTATTTAGTTCTTTTTTCTATCTTGCATGATTTTTTGATTACTTGACTAACAATTATTATAATTATGAGACAATTCTAATTCTTCTTTATATTACATTGATGCTGTGCATAATATGTCATTATGCTTTTATTTACAGCTTCTTTTATGTTAACATTATTGTTACTTCCAGTCTTTGTCTAATATAGGATGTCCTACTCATTTACAATATTATTAGTTGTATATGGGTCATCTAAGTTAGTCAGTTATTGTCTATATTTTCAATCTGTAAGTTCTTCAGTTATTATTTATACGGGTAAGATGTTAATCTATAGTTGACTGGCTCTTGGAATCTATATTTTATGCCATGGTTGTTAGGTGTATTTCTCGTAGTATGTTTCTTCCTTGTATTCATTTGTTACTTACTGACCGAATCTATTGGGTTATTGGTTCTTGTGGTATAATCACTATTTGCTGTATCTTCTTTCTTCTTATAATGTTATTATTATTGTTTATTACCATTACATTTTATTAACTCTTGTGTTGTGAGTTTATTCTTCTTAATGAGTTGCTCATGTAGTTTCATTCTTGGCATTCCATATTAAATACTTGGTGTGTCTTGTTGACTCTATTATTATGACATGTGTTAATATTTTGGTTACTTAAATGTTGGGCTCATATGTCTTGTTACAATATATATATATATATAGAGAGAGAGAGCAGTTTAATAACTTTTATGGACACAATTATTAGAATTACATTTTTGCGATTCGTCAGTAACCTTTGACCGTTTGAGCAAAGTACTGGAAAATGCTTACAGACAAATTTTATAATTTATGTTCTATAACGAATATCTACGTATAATAATATTTTACGATTAATTTAACGTTTTGTCAAATAGAAACTACTAACGAATACAATAGAAATTAATAACTAGTTCTACAGCTAGTAAAACAATACAAGTAATTACTGATATTACTGATTTGAAACGCTACATTTTGTACTAGAAATCATTGCATACCTCAATATTTTTGGAATAAAATATCTGATGTGACTAGTTTATTAGTTTTGACTTATGGTATCGAAGTATGGGTATTTACTAAGGCAGATAATGACAAAATATAGAAGGTTCAAAGCACCATGGAGAGGGCAATATTCGACATATCGATGAAAGATCTTTACGCTCGTACTAAGGACGGATGGGATTAAACATGGATGACAATGTACGCGGAAACAGGAGGAAATAAAAAAAATGGAACAGGTGATATAGGGCATTATGAAATGAACAAGTGGCAAGCGAGAAGAGAAAAGCCAAAGATGAGTTGGAGTAATGACATTAAAAGAATAGACTGTTTTTTGCTTGGTAAGAACCAAAGATTGCTGGCATTCATCGACCCGTAGTGCGAATGTCGGGAGGAAGTTACGCTACAGGAACCCTTTAAAATTACTGTTGTGCTTTACGGATTCTTTTTATGGTTATAAGAGGGAAAGTAATAACAATTTTGTGTAGGTTTACCGTGTTACAACGTGTACGCCAACATGCGGGTACAGAGCATGTACTGTACGCCGAGGTATGCACAAGTCGTGCCTGTGCCTGCTCCTCCTGTCACCCGCACCTGCATCCTCACTAGTATATAAATCATGATGAATACCTTACGCTTCACCGTCGCTATTATTTAAAAATACGTAAAAATACGAAAACAACAACAGCAATTACAGTACCAACACCTACTACTACTACTACTACTACTACTGCTACTACTACTACTTATCCTACTACTACAACAACAACAAAAACAACTACTACAACAACAACAACTACTACTACTACTACTACTACTACTAATGATAATAATGATAATGCAACTGATATTTTTTCTGACATCACAGTATGTCTTTCTTTCCTTATTTGGTTGTGCTTGATTGTTGAGTATGATGAACTTACTTCTTGTTACTTACAAGAAAATATTAGTGCCACGCCTAAGTACAGTTACACTTGTGGAAACCTTTCGATAATAGGTAGAATACAGGATTGAGATCATATGTTTAAATTTCAATTCATAACAATACATCGACTGCTAACTGATAACGAAAAGTCTGATTTTATCATTTGGAAGCAAATTGTGAGGGTAGTCTTAAAAGTAATTGATGAAATACAGGTAACTGGTATGGTGTTTTGAAAAAGTCAGCTTCGACTACCTCCTGACAGGGAGTTACTTGATAATACCAACAGGCACACTTTGTCTGAGCGATACAACGAAGAAATCATAATAGGTGAAGGTTTGAAATTAGGTGAGATGCAAACTATCGGGTTACTGAACTTGGACGCGTTAACAACACGCAATGTTGCTATGTGATGGCTGTAATGAAAGCAAATAGATTGTTGACAGCCACGATTACCCGAACCAGCAAGCAAAAGACGTTACACGAGGATAACGAGGACTTAAACACGACAAAGAAAAATAATAAAAAATGCAATAAAAATTTATTGCAAATTAGTATTTGTTCCTCTATTATGCTTACAGTTTCTTCAATATTTTGCAAAAAGTTCATTAAAACTATCTTATAGTCTTATTGTAATGTCCACAGCTGGTGAGTTTTGTGTGGGCAACGCCCTGAGCACCCATATGTTCATCTCTCCATAATCGTCTGCACAATACTATTCTGAAATACATCACCATAGTTTTGCTTTCACTTCGTAAAGCAAACTTGCAGGTTCAATTAAAACTTTTAGACGGATTGCAACAGGGCACTGTCCGAAATTTAACACTGGGCATTTGAAAACTGTTATACTTTGTCAAATTATTCATAAATTATGCATACAATTTTTATGATTACTGGGGTACTTATAATAACTTTTTCCTTTTTAAATCATTTTTATAAACTATTTAATTGACAATTTATTTAAACTATAGTACTATAGAAGTTTGTGTTTATAGATTTTTAATTGTAGAGTGTAGAGATACAATCTCTGTTTTTCACATTTTTTCACATTTTTCTTTTTCGTATAACTTTAAATACATAACCTAAAACATAATTTATAATACTAAGTTTTTATAGAAATATATACTTTTGAACAGCAACGTTTAGTGACGAGACAGATTTAAATTCAAGCAACAAAGCATGAAGTGGAAACATCCCAGTTCTTCAGAAAAAAAAAATCAAGACCCGGTAAAGTTGCTAGTTAAACCATTAGCTGGTAAAGTCGCTAGTAAATTTAAATTTTTTGTATTCTAAAAATCACATTTTCTTTGCTTTCTTGGAAAGACAGCATACTATCAGCAGCAATTTTGTCGAGTCAATTAAGCATTTTGGTTTGGAATTCCTGCAATAGAACAAATAGAACATTTCGTAGTGTCTAAATAAAAGTTAAAAAAAGTTTTGGTGTTCTCTCTCAGGGGTGGTTTTTACCCCTTCTCAGTAGGTGAGAAATAAAAAAATAACACATGTAGTTGATAGATTTTGGCTTGGTAACAGAAAGACAATTAGTATGCACTTCTCCATGAAAGCCAGTGGTTTTCGAATTACTGTGATTTAAAAGTTGTGGTTTCACCGATAGCACCGTTACCTACTGAAAATTGTGGTTACATAGCTAAAAAAAATCATTTGTCAAAAAATTATAAGGATTCAAACAATGTTCATTTTACTTGAAACAATATGATATTTTTCTTATTCATGTGTTAAGTCCAGTACTTAGGCAGGTATGATTCTGTAAATATGGTGTTTCAACTTCTTTACCGGCAAACAGAATTTTTGACTTTGAATAACTCAAAAACCACACATCCAGTAAAAACATAAATCAGGTTAAAGATATTTAAAGTGTCTTTTAAATGAATTTTACTTTATTGTAATGTTAGTAAAAGTAATGATGTTATGGGTAAAAAAACTTTGTGAGTTCTTCATACTTTTTCAAAAAAATTGGCAATTTTTCTGTTATAATTCGCTATTAAATAAAAGTTAAGAAAAATGACTAATAGGTATCTTAGTCTATATTATTTTGACGATGCTTAAATTAAGGAAAAAAGTTCAACAATCACTTTTTAAAATATTAAACTTTGAATCTCATATTAATTTAAAGACATCATTGAAAAAATTTCAGTTTTCCTTATATAACCACAAAAATATTGAATTTAGCAAAGAATGGAAAGACACAATAAGTAATGTTTATTAACAAATAAGTTTATATTATTTTTTTAGGGCGAATAATTTGCAAGACATGATTGTTTAAATACGGTGGTGACCTAACTGAGTTTCTGGCTGCACAGTGAGTACTGAAATAATATAAGGAAAGGTGTTATACCTTGGGCCACTTATAGTTTAAAGAGTCTTAGTTATTTTATTAAGTGATTCAATTTTATATTTTCCTTTTACCTTGGTATTTATGATTCAGTGTAATAAGAAAAGTGAATTACCGTTTTGTCTTCCCTGCATGTTACCATAATTTTCGCCTTGCGTACTCCATCAATGATCTCGAAAAATTAAGTGCATATATTTTCAACAATTTATTCCAAATAGTTTACTATTTACAGAAATAGGAACGCCTGCCGTTTATTTTTATGTAGTAATGTAGCAATGTGGTTTTGACTACCATGCTTTTTCGCTTATGCGTTTACTTAAGTCATTTTTGAACATCGTAAGGGAAAAGAAATAAAAAAATGTCGCTATTTTATGTATTTCATCCCTTTCAAATTGTTACTGTTGACTCCCTTACACTCTGTACAACAATTATGACCTTAAATTCTTAATCGGCGACCTCAGAAACTAAATTTTATGTAGATTTATAAATTTAAAAAAAATAGTTTATTAAAAAATTATTTTACAATATTTAAGGGTTGTTTTTCCCTCTAGGGGGTGAAAGCACCCAACAGCTGAAAATGCTTGAAAATAAAGTGAAGCCTGCGATACTAGCTTCAGTATACGGAGAAAAGGCGTGCTTTCTACAGAATACTGCTTGTCCCCGTGTTGCGCAATCAACATTTTAATCCACTGAAAAAATAGAATCAGACTGATCTTACGGTGAATCTTAAGACATACCGTGATGGGAGGTTTTTTGGCCGTCCAAGGAATCGAATATTGGAACGACCGGCTACGGTGAAAGCAGAAACGGTCTAGACCTTAAAGTTGTTAACAATGACGGTTAAAAATTAATCATCAAATTAAATTAGACTGAGTGCTTCTACAATATTCGTCAGCTCATCTTATAACTCAGAGTTCACGTATCAGGGAGGGAAGGCGTTTGGTTAAATTCCTAAGACTCATAACATGGAATCAAGTTTCACAGCAACATTGAAATGAAAATATGTAGGCCTATGCATAAATGATCAGTTATCAAGGCAAATAACTCTTTTCCTCTAGCATAAAAAGCAAGTAGAAAGCATAAAAACAAGTATACTTTCCTTTAGGAGGAGTGTATATTACTGCAGATGGTATTATGTGGAAAAACAGGTTAATTCGTTAAATTTATTGAACAAACAGGATTTTAAAGCGCGTTATTTCTCTGTTTTCTTTTTTAACCCTCATAAAAAATACCAATCGTTGGTGTATACATTTTTCCATCCATAGAAAGAATTGTTCATTTGTTTCTCAATTAACTTTGTCCGTTTAGGGCACGTAAGTCGTTGTTGCTTTATGTCTCGATACTTACGTATACGTTTACGAAATTACATACGTTTGCGTTCTTATAATTTATAACCTTGGAGCAGTAGTCATAAAAACCGAAACGACTTTACGCTGATTACTCGAGTCAGTAGCTAAACACTTTCCCGGTGTTGAAATAATGATAATTATTGTTCTTCAAGTCGGAACGTTGAAGACTGCACACAGCACGAGCCAGCCAGCCAAGCGGGAGGTAAAACGTGCTTAAATGTTTTTTACAAAACGGTATTCAAACCGTCTCTTGTGCCGCGCAGACAGACGGTTTGACACTAAACGTGCTGAAGTTACGCCAGTTGGGTGAGCGTGACTCGCAGTGCCAACACCCCGTAACACCACGTGTGTACGTAATTTACACACCATTATCTTAACGTCAATTACCTTTATAAATTATTGTCAGAAGATCTTTTACTATGCTGAGAGCGTTTTCCGTCCATTCATATTTTATAAGATTTAAATGACAGTAATTTTAGCCAGTCTTCATCCACCAAGAATAACTTATCCACCAGTATAACAACTGTTTGTTTTTGTAATATATAGGCCTACTAGAACTATCCTGAGCTGCAGAAGTCTCTCACTATTTGGAACGTAATTCTTTATTAATTGGATTAATAAATTTATTTTGTTTTAAGCTGTGAGTAGAGTTTTTTATATATCTAATTCTTAGCGTTCTATCCTATGGCACTACAACCCTTGTTGGGCCCTGGCCTTCTTCTATTCCCCCCCCCATTCTCTTCTGTCGGTGGCCATCCTCCTCCAGGAACGCACTTTCAGTATTTCTTTCGCATCCTCATCCACCTCGTCCTCCCATTCCATCTTCTAAAGAGTATTCCATACTTTTTGCAGTAGTCGTTGCCGTTGTTTCCGTCCAATCCGCGGCTTTCTTGAAGGTTCCGTGGTATGATATTTTTTCCGAGGGTAGGTTACCGGCCTACCGCCCAACCCCCAACCTGGAGGACCAGGGATTTTTCTGTTATGGTTCTTTTCCCTTAACCGATGGGTCCCAGTTTTCTGGCGCCGGGAACTCGCCATTCACCTTCTCTCGTCTGCTACATTACGTACTCAGGGGCTACACGACTTTCGTCTTCGAGAACGTGAGAGTAGGATGCCGGTAGAGCTGAGTTCCAATTCTTAGCGTTAGCCGAGAGAAACACCGCGAGGAGGTGACCATACCTTGTTATCATGGTTAATGCACGTTTTGCTTTATTTTAAAAAGTAAAATTAGGCATGTAACGAGAATGGGTAAGTGACAAATAATGTAGTCCAAGCTTTTAAGTTTATACAGAGTGTCCCATGAGGAATAGGACGTACTTCAGGAACGCATTCTGTAAGTTGAAATAAAGAAGAAATTTCATATCGACATAGGTCCGAAAACGCCTCCTTTTCTATTTATGGCTTACGAAAAATTTCTCCTTGATTTCTGCTCCAAGGCTACAATTAAGCCCTGCTGAAATTCTTGGAACTTAAATCAAAGGGCAAATTTGATGGTTTCATATGCCGTTTAGTCTGAAGAATTGAAAACAGAGAGCTCCAGAACTGTACCATGAGTAGTTTTATAGAAAAGTTTTGTAAATCTCTAAAAAGGATGTCAAAAACACACTTTTTTAAGTTTAGTGCAAATTTACTTGATTCAGATGTCAATAAATAAATATAAATTTGTTATAAGATTTATAGAGAATTTAATTATGAGAAATAAGATGTATGAAAAATCAATAAAAAAACCAATGAACGTTATAAACAAATAAAATTAAATTTAAAAAATGTCTAACTTTATGTGAATAACGAGGTACTGCACCGTCATGTTGAAAGAACATCTGCATCCATTGTTCAAGATGTATGTCTTCTAACAGGACTGACGTCTGATTTTGTAAAACGTCTTTGTACGCAATACCGGTAAGGCAAACCTGGATAATAATTGGTCCTCAATAAATAATAAACGAATACTATAAACTGACCACCAATTAAAGCACACTACACATGTAACGATAACCAGTTTCAAAAGTTTGACTCTATTACTTCACTTGGATTTTTAGATGTCCAGCTGTGTCTATTTTTAAACTTTTGTGTTCCGTTTCTCGTAAAAATATATTCTCAGTGAATAAACACAATTAACAATATTTCGGTTTTCTTGTACCCTTTGGTAAAAATTTAATCTTAACTCATAGTCACCTGGATGAAGATGTTGAATAATACGCAAATTATAAGGGTAAAAATTCTCTTTCTTTAGTGTTCGATGTAAAATCCTTCTGATGCTGAGTTGAGAACTGCGCTGTATCATTTGAATGATATTTTCTTATTCAAGTACAGACTGTTCTACAGGACGTTCAATAGAACAAGCAACCGCTGGAAACGATCCATTACTTTATAAATTATGAAAGAACAAGTGAAATGTTTTGTTATACCATACTTTCCTGTTTGGGAATCTCGTTTGGTATTCATGTTTTGCAGCCCGCAAATTTCCATTACTAAAACCATACACGAAAACAATATCTGCAAACTCATAATTTGAAAATTGCAATGGCTTCTCGAAATTCGTTCCAAGAGAAAACACACACTACAAATCACAGATTACAGTTTAATTATAATGAATAATTAAGCTACTATATTATAAATTAATTGTTAAACAGATGTTTCTACACTTGAATTCAATTTTGAGTCTGAACAGTACAATATTACCAACTGTAGTATTTTATAAACTTTATTAAAACAAGTTATTTAATGTTGTTGAAATTATTTTTTGATTATTCTATCAATATTAACGGAAATTAAAATTTTTTATTAATTGAGTAATTTGTTGTAATTATTAAAGTGTTATTATTATCAAATAAATAAATGGTTTGCAATAAGTACCAGAAGAAGGAATTTTCTTAAATTTTTTGTTGTGTTTTTTCTTCAATAAAATTTGTTATTTTATAAAGGTTATTTGTTTTTTATTAACTTTACTTATATAGAATGTCTCTTAATTAAATTATCTATAAATCTTATTAAACATTTACATTTATTTATTGACAACTAAAGCAAGTAAATTTGCACTAAACTAAAGAAAGTGTGTTTTTGACATCCCTTTTAGAGATTTACAAAACTTTTCTATAAAACTACTCACGGTACAGTTCTGGAGCTCTCTTTTTTCAATTCTTCAGATTAAACGGCATATGAAACCATCAAATTTACCGTTTAACTTAAGTTCCAAAAATTTCAGCAGGGCTTAATTATAGTCTTGGAGCAGAAATCAAAATGAAATTTTTTCGCAAGCCATAAATAGAAAAGGAAGCGTTTTCGGACCTATGTTTGTATTAAATTTCTTCTTTATTTCAGCGTGTAGAATTCATTTCCGAAGTATGTCCCACACTCTGTATATGTTACCATAGCTAGCCTATTGTTACGACGGTAGCATGGATCGTAGTGTTTGAACAGAATAATTGACACCAGATCGAATTGCTGTATAGAACTGTAATTGCAGTTTAACTAAATAAAACCACAATAAACACTCGTATACAATAATACGTTTGTTCAACACGTAATAATGTAAAGCACAGTAAATGTCACTTATTTTACAGTGTCACGCTAAATAATACAAGTCACCAATTATAGATGTCCGCACACAGTAATTCACATAGATACACAAAGGGTTTTGATAGATATAAATTTTGTCAAATTACTAAAGATACCGAGATCGTATTTTGATTAAAAATCCATAATTTAATGTCCCAATTCAACTTTATAATTTTCTTAAAATTTTAACTTTCATTTTGGCGTGTGGTGTTCCTAAATTTAAAAAAGTGTAAACAGTAGATTTAGAAATGGGTTAAAATTAGTCTGTAACCCAGTATAGATTTTCACAGGTTTTAAAAATTGTTATACCGCTACCTTTTTTGGGCCCTAGTGTCCTACAATTTTGAAATTTCTTAAACCGAATCCTATATTCAGATTTTGATTAAACTTCAGTTTTATTTGATGCCTGACGTGGATTTTTTCATTTTTTCAGAATTTTGGTACACTCTTTCAGCCCTGGTGCCCCATAATTTTGAAAGATCCAAACCTGAACACTATTCAGATTATGATTTAAATTATCTTAAATTTGATATCCTAAATTTATTTCTGAGAGATTTTTAAATTTTGGTTCAATTTTTGTGCTATGGTGGCAAAATATTTTGAGATTTTCAAAACTGAGCACTTAATCCTTTGATTTTTCAAAATTTTGCCTCCTGCCCCCTGTTTTTGGGTGATCAATCTAAAAAAACAATAGTGTTCTGTGGGGTATGGGCACTGATGCTACGTTTTAGGAAAATCGGTTGATGCATTCAAAAGTATCGTGGGACATATCACATGTAAACAAGGAGATGGCTAGACAGTGGAGTTAAAACTGAGAACTTGCTTTGTTCGTTCAGCAAAAATAAAAACTAGAGTACTATAAATCTGTTTGGTGCCTAATCTTCCTGGAAAGCACGAATAAGTACGGATTAACAAGATTTGTTGTGGTCAGTAGTAAGGTATATTATAATCTAACTGAGAATACATGGAATCAATCGGAACTTGTAAATAACACAAAAACCGATGTTTACCTGTCTCAAAATTAATTGCAACTCAGTTGACTTTTCTAGCTAAATATACTGTACTGTGGCTGACTAACTACATCGTGCTCACAACGATGTTATTCATTACGGAACAACCAGTCGCTTCATAACTAAATTTCATCATAACAACAATAATAAAATAATAATAATCATCGTCGTAAGCTACAAGGATTTTTAAACTGCATATTGTGATTCGTATTCATAGTACAGTCGTTGCAGTAGCTGGTCCCTCCATCTCGTCCTAGGCCCACGTGTTCCTTTTTAAATACCAACCTCTTTATAATTTAGTTCCAGTATTACTGGGAATCCTGCGTGCGTGCGTATTCGTGTGCTGAACGATATCTCTAAAACATTTACATAACCAACCAGGCCGTGGGAATTGAGCTTATTTGAGTTACGTTCAAACGGTATGTCACATTCTCACTTTTTACAGATTCTTTATTATTGTCTCTTTTTAAATACTGTCTCTGTGTTTTTATAATTTAAATAATTTAGTTTATTGTCACCTGTTGCTGTAGATGACTCTATCCTTGTGTGTGTGTCCATGGTGACTCTCTTGATTTTCTTTTGCAAGAATAGAAATGTCTTGACTGACCCTCTTCTTTTAGGGGTTTTTGTTAGAACATTTTTAGTGCCTTTTTGTATGGCGTTGATGAAAATACAACAGCTTTACCACATCTTGTTGAAGGTCTGGATAATTCAGGCGGGAGTCTTACACCAAACGGAGGAACAGGCATCAACAGTGTCACGAGACTCGTATTCTGGAAGTAGACTAATTGCAGCTTCCTTTTTGCGGCTTTCCTTCGTCAGGTTTTTATGTGTTTCTGCTTCTGATATAAAAGTCGGATTCCGAAAACGTCTGGATTGTACGGAACAATTCCGCACTTTTTAAAACTGTTTAATGCAACTTGCATGGCTGCCGTCTTAAGGTAGGCAGTGCCGAATATTTCTCAAACTTGGGATTGGGTAAGACTTTGGTAGGTCTAACCACAAATCGATAGCTTGAGAGTAGTATTTTTTGAAAGGCCTCATAAAGCTCTCATCTAAAAGGTGCAATCGATGTGGTGAATGCGATGGGAGGTAGACTATATGAACACCATGTTCTCTTCCAAGAAGAATTACATCAAGATTTCTCGTATGCGCATAATACCCATCAAGTATTAATTGTCTGCTTCGTCATGACGTGGTTTAAAATGCTGAAACCATTGCGTAAATATATGGCTTTGAATCCACCGCGAAGGATGACAAGAGTCCGGAGGAACAAGTTCTGGCTTAATCCTAATTTTCGGGAAAATAATAAGCACCAGAAGCACTATTACACTTGACTACAGTTATTAATCCACCCATTTCTGCCGATGAAATCCTAGCGACTTGCTTTTTTATCTTTATACTTAGAACCTTTACTATAGTTTCCTGGACTACAGAAATACTAGTCTTGTCTACATTAAATACCCTAGTCGGATTAAAATGTATTATCTGTAGTTCGTGATTTAGTAAGGGAAATAGCAGGAGTAAACCTCTTAACTAAGCTAACGAAATTAACTGTAGTTTTTAAAATGAAAGGTCTGGATATCTTCTCAAAAAACATTTAACCAGTTTTTCCCGTTATGCCCTTACTTAAAGAAAATACTAAATTATTATTTAAATTATGTTTGATAGCTATTTGGAAAGTAATCTCTCTAATATCTCTTCTTTTAAGATTAAAAAATGTTTCATCCATGATTTTACAGTATTTCGTAAGCTGGTCCTCCAGTCAGATCCTAAAACACATTTTCGTTCTATAGACGAAGACAGTCTTTTTTCAACGTTACCACTGATCACGTAATCTAGCAGCGTAGGTCTGGAAACATTAATCCTTTCTGACGCCTTCAAATATCCCATTTATTTTGCTTTTAATTGCTTCTACAACGGATACCATGGCCTCTTTTGACCATGTTTATCGTTTTTTCTCACTCGTCTGGAATAAAGTATAAACTAATATTAAAGGTCTGCAAAGAATCTTAATTTCAGATTCAAAAATAGGAACCCCATTAGTATCCGAAATTGGGCAACCAGAATCTTTCAGTAAAGACGGTGATAATGAAAGAAAACTATACTTTGTAATTAAACAAAACCTGTACCGAAATGTAGGCTATACTATTAATATTACATTGAGTAAGTAAGAAGAATTTAGAACCTCACCTTTATGCACTAGAGCTTATGTTCTGGAGACCAGATATTACACCTGTTGACAACCGAACACAAAAACAATTCCTATAGCTCAGCTTCTAATTTGACACTGACGAAAACTACAACAGAGCGCTTGGTAGGATTGGCATGTCCGTTTCGCATAATCTCCGTTAGGATGCATTGATAGCTTTGTAAGTTACCACCATTTCCAAACAATGGGAAACATAAGGGAATTATCCGAAAATAGGGAACCATATCGTACATAAGGTGCGAACATAATGATTGAAAATATACTTGCAGAATATTATTTGATAATATTAACTATATATATATATATATATATATATATATATATATATATATATATTACAACGTAACGAAATTTAACGATTTTACAATTGTTTTAGCCCACGTTTATGGAAGCCATTTATACACATAAAAACCTCTCTTAACGTTCTAACGTTGTAGTTTAATGAGCGTGTAATCGTAATAAATAACACTAGACAGTTTTATTAATATTGCAACGTGACCTACGATAGCACAAGGTTTACAAGTATAAATAATTGAAGAAAAGCTGTAAAATAAAAATTATTAAATAGGAAATGATAGAACAACACCACTAACTGAATTTGACATAGACAAGGACAATGACAATGACGAGACCCAATAGATTGGAAAAGGTGAGCCAGAGAAAATAGTTAAAGTCACATTAAAACAATACCCAACTGTTAAAAAGAATCATATACATAAAAGTACAAAATTAAGTAGGAAAATAAATAGTATGTAAACTGTAGGAAATGTAAAAATAAAATGAATGTAAGAACAAATATACTGATAACATATAGAAAGAGTGGTAATAAGTAAACTATCAAAAGACAATATTATAAAATAAACTTAAATAGCAATAATTAAGTAGGAAAGTGGTGGTAATTAATGAACCTTGATAGGACCCAGTGATAATAAATACATGAATTGTAAAATATAGAATACAATGTGAGAAGGTGAACAAAAAGTGATAAGTAATAACTGGACCCAAATATAATAAATAAACTGTAGAAATTATAAGGGACAGTTATAAGTAGACATTGGCATAGTTTTAATGAAATAAGAAAATGTTTGTATATAATATATAACAATGTTTATTGGAAGCAAACCACTAATAATTGTTTTCCATTAAATTAAGGAAGTTTTTAGTATATAATAAGGATGATAAGGAATCCATTGTTTTATTTTAATGAATAAAGTTTATAAATTTATATTAACCACTGATAAAATTAAGGATAAAAGACTAATATGTTATGCTGAATACAGGTAAAGGGAGTTAGACACCATATTCTATAAGTGAGATTATAAAGGAATACTAGTACACATCTAATGTTCATTTTATTATATTTTGTTTTGGTTGTAATTAACCCAAATGTTATTATGTTGAATATTATGTTTAACAGAACCGTTTAAAAACATGTAAAACTTTAGATACTGTCATGGGCCTAAAAGATTTATTAAGTAATTATGTTATGTTATATGATGATTAAAAATAATCAAATGTTATGATTTAGTTTAGGTTATTACAGTAATTATGTTTAGAAGCATTTAAAATTAACAAAAATGACATGAACAGTTGTAATGAGTATAGGGGAGGTGAATTATGAACTCTAGGCAGTAGGCCTATAACTGGTAACCAGAAATTTGTGAAATTAAAGACAAAACAATAACAATTGATAAAGTAAAGTATATAATCTGTTTAGGTTTCATAATAAAAGTGTAGGACACAAAATTGGATAGAAAATAATTAGTTTAAAGGTAATTTACCAAAAGAAACCCAAATGGAAAATGTAAAAATCTGTTATAATTTGAAAAAAGGTAACCTTGTGAGATATCAAAATAATTTGTAAACAAAAAGCAAACTAATGGTGTTATTATATTTAAGATTACAGGAAGTATAAGGGAGTTATAATAGTTTAAAGATTTTAAATAATTTTGTATAGAAGAATGTTAGTTTTATATAACAATGTTGTAACTTATCAACCAATGGGAGTTAGTGTTTGGAAGATAGAAACCATAGTAACTAATAAATAAATTCCATTATTCCATTATTAGCTCTTGATGAGTGCAGACGTATTAAACCGCAATGAGTAAAGAAAAGAATTAATTAAACAAAATTTATCAGAATTAATGATGAAAATAGTAACCTAAATTACAGAAGTAACACTAACATGAATTAAAAAAACATGAATTAAAAATTACCTGAAGAATTTGAATTATCCATGAGGAATTGCTGAGGAATCTCAAGTGACGGAATACGAACCATTGGAAGGAAGAAAATAAATCAAACCCATAAATGAATGACGGAATTTTCAATAACAAGGACGACTGATGAAAAATAAACACCTTAACCAAATAACTAAGAAAATCGAAGAAGTGAATTAACTAAAAAAGGACAATCAGCAGTATTCGTGAGAAACATTACCCAGATAGAAGGGACAGAGGATTGTTAAGTATATTTTAAAATACGACTTAACCGTAACACACCAGAAAACCAAACAATAAGTGAAAATACACCTTTAACACCATTTATCACTTTTCAACAAACACTTGAACTTTCTTTGATTAAATGAACACCTCAAATTGGAGAACTATCTCAATCTAACATTGATTCTTTAAGTGAAAATATTTTAAACGTAAAATTTACTAAACTCAGATAACCTCCAAACGCTAAATCCAGTAGCTATAGTTTACCACTGTAATTATAAGTATATCACATTTTCTGTGTTATTTATATGGTATTTGTAAAATTTTGTACTTTTATTAGTCCATTAAACAACATTTTCTGTAGTCCCAAGAACTTCGACCTGAGATTATAAATCAACGAAAAATCAACTCCATAATCCTAGTCTCGATACACGGCTGGACAGAATAGCCAACCGCTAATAATTAAACATGCCGGCGCAAAATAAGATATATAATTTGGAAGAAAATGTAATAAGAAAAAACTAATTGATAATTGTTAATAAAACATAATAGAAGCATTGAACTGTATGTTTGATTTTATTTAACTATTCTTTAAAAAATTGAGTACTCACTTATCAAAAATTAAACTTTACAATTTTGGTTTACTAAGAAGAGTTGGCCAACCCGAAGTTGAGGCAGAAAATGCGAATTTGAACGTCCGAACTGGTGAGTAGACACTCTCCACTTGTAAGTATTATAACGGGGACAATCACGTTGTATTACAAAATTGACGCCAACAACGTGTGGCTTTCCAAACATACATTCGAGATATTACAATATTCATGTAAATTTTATTAACAATTACTTATTTGGTTTTCGGTTTTAAACGCATTATTATTTTTACTTGCTTATTACGTGCGCTTTCCACTTTTATATTACAAATAATTCTCTTCTCTAATTTACAATTGCAAATTACCACAATGTTTATGTGCTTATTACGTCTAATTCTTAATATTACTTTACACACAAACATATTATATAATGTTCTAATCTAATATTGATGAGCAATCTTTCTACTTCTCTCAGCTAGCTCAATTATTATTTTATTTAATCTATTGATTTTGTAATTCTTTTTTTCTTTATAATTATTAAATTCTCTTTATACTGCATATGCGTTAATTTACTGTTACTTCCTCTAACGAGGTTGCCATTTATTATTATTAATTATCGATTTTGAATTTACCTTTAGTGCTAACTTGTATCACTTAACAGTCTTCTCATATTATGGTACTTAATGTACTGACACAACACATTTATACTTATACAATTATTATAATCATCTTACAATCTAATTGTCTATTCTTTTTCTCTATTCTTAGAGACTAAAAGTCTTTTCGATTTGATCTCTTTTCTTATTAATACATGGCTACTTGTCACCTTGTTAATTTGTGTGATGCATCTGAAGTCGTCCCTCGTCCTGGATACGAATGACTCTTCTGAAGTCTGGTAGTCCTGGAGTCTGGTAGTCTCGTCCTGGATTCTCTTCTTCTGGATCACTGGATGCTCGTACGCTGCTGCATTAGCTGCTCTGGCTCTGCTGCATTAGCTGCTCGTACTCTGCTCTAGATGCTCTAGCAGTTGGACATCGCCTCCGGCAGTCCGGATGATTGAAACCAGTAAGGTCTGTTGTCCGGCAGAGCCTCCGGCGTCTTTAGCGGTCGAAGAAGTAAGAGAGCGATGATTGCGCGTCCTCGTATTTATACCCGAGGCGCCGAAATCATGTCTTGACAATATTTTGCCTGTTCGCAATTGTCGAGCGCGTCACTTTTCATCCCGCTTATTACTGACACTTCATTTGCTCATCTTCGCGAATTGCGAAGTCTTTGACACACTATATGATATTCCTTCGCTCGTTAATTTTTAGGTAGTCATCATGCACCAAACCGTTTTTCTTTATTTAAATCACTCTATTTACAATTCAATTTTAACTTCTTATCAATTCACTTTTTGTTCTTTTCGCACTATTTTTTATCTAAGTGTTTGCGTTATTTTAACATACATTTTGGTGTCCTCCGTTTTTCTCTACTGTGCACACAAGTCTAGTAATCAATTAAATACAATTAATTTATATCGTTACCGAAAGGGTGTCGCCTTTCATGAATGAACTGTTCATCACACACACACACACACTTACTTGTGTACACACATGCAGAGAACGGCTGCTTTGCATGTGTCCTGACACGCAAGCCAGGTGTTTCCATTACAATTTATATTGCAGTCGGAATGATTATTATTATTCAAATACGTTATTTACTTCTTTTAATTGCTTATTTAAATACTCAGTGCAATGCACAGTACATAACATAATTGTACTGTTGCAATATATATACATATTTCAACGGAACACGTGCTAAGGAAGTCGTCAGTAAGGGAAATTAGTGCTATAACACATTCTCTGTCGATCATAGACAAGTTATAAATTGATTTTGTTCCTTTTTTTTTTGTAAATTAGATATAAGTTTTGAATTAAGATATGGGTAAAAAATGAGTTATGTCAAAATACCCATAATTTTATACTCTATCATGTCCAGTGCAATGTTAGTGCGCGAGTGTGCGGGTGAGTGTGTGATTCACATTTTATTGAATAACTTCATTAATAATTAACATTTCTTTATGAAACTTGGACAGAGTATGCACAGTCTGAAAGGCTACGTTTTTCATATGTTCAGTACTCCAGAACTGTAATTTTAATGTTTTTTTAATGAAATTAATTCTTCTTTTAACTCGTTATCTGCAAGAGGGTAATAAAAATTGTTGATTAAATCTAGACAGGCCTTTGCAGAATTGGACATAGTTTTAACTTGAAGTCAGTCTATCATGATGAAAATCTATGACGTATTTAATATTTCAAACAATCAGAAGGTCTACAAATTATTTGAGTCGGTCCTTTGCGGAGTACAAATCGCTCAGTTTGCTTTGAGATCTCGTCATAGAACGTCGTACTGACTGTCGCGAGTTTTTCGTGTCAGGACAGGTCTATGCTTTAAGTGACGTAGAACGTATACGAGTTTTTCGTATACGTTATTTAGTCGAAGAACTAAAATACAAAAAAGATCAATATTAGTGCTTTCCGCGATAGTGCAAGATAATACAAGTTAATATTAAATTATTGTTCTTTACTTTATTTTTAATTTCTTTTATTGATTTATTGTCTTTCTTTTGTTTACATTTGTTTTTCATTTCACAAGTGATTATTTTTTTAATTATATGTGTTGCTTCTGTTCTTTTTTCTTCTTGTATATTGTCTTTTATTAGGTTAATGGCAAATTCTGTTTCTACTATTAAATTTTCTAGATTTTTGTTTGCATTTTGAGTTAGGTTAGTTTTTGACATATTGTTTAAATATTCTGTTTCTTTTTTGTTAAATTCTGTATTGCTAAGGTTAATGGTTCGAGGGTAAAATGTGTGTTTATTTTTGTTTTTTTGTTCTTGATTTTTGTTTTGTTGTTTTAATATGTTGAGTTTTTTGTTGATTGTAATAGTCATTTTGTTTTTTTTTTCAAATCTTATTTTATTTGCTATGTTATTGTATTTATTATTCCAAGTGATTGGATGTAATAAACTTGTTAGCTCTAAGTTTATTACTTTAAGTTTTCGGATACAAAACGAAATTAATCAATTATACAGTAAGAAAAATAGCATAACACTAGACATGTACAAACTACACTTAGAACACTAAAACAAAATTACTTTGAATTTAATAGCAAAATTTATCAACAGCAAGAAGGTTTAGCATTGGTATCACCATTATCAAGCATAATAGCAGAAATATTCCTACAACACATAGACACCAAAATACAAAATATTATAAAATCATATGATCCAAATGGCATATGGATAATATATATAGATGATGGGCTATATGTATCAAATAACAAAAACACAAATGCAGAGAACATACTGAAACAAATCAATAACATACATCCTAAAATACAATTCACAGAAGAAAAAGAAAAACATAACAAAATCAACTATTTAGACATAGCCATCACAAGATACAACAACCACATACAATATGCAATATATAGAAAACCAACTTCTACTAACATCATTATACCTAACCATTCTGACCACCCACCACAACATAAAATAGCAGCATTCTATTCGCTATTTAACAGAATGTACAAAATTCTCCTAAACAAACAAGAAACTGAGAAAGAAAGAAATATAATATACCAAATTGGTTATGAAAATGGATACAATAAAAATACTGTAAACAAAATAGAAAATAAAATCAAATATAAAATAAAAACTGAACAATTAAGAATGAATCAAAATGAACAACACATAAATAAGAACAACAAAAAATGGGCCACAGTCACATACATAAATAAAAAAATGACAAAACTAACAAAACTATTTAAAACACAGATATAAAAATAGCATACAAAACTAATAAAAATAATTTACAAAAACTAAATAGCCCACACAACAAAGATAATACAACAACTAACGGTATATACAAAATTGAATGCCAAGATTGCAATAAATGTTACATAGGACAAACAAAAAAAACAGCTGAAAAAACGTTATTTTGAACACCTAAACGCATACAAAAAACCAGAAATATATAAATCCAATTTAGCCACACATGCAATAATCACAGGACATGAATTCCCAGACATAACCAATGTGACACTAATAAAACATATACCACACAAAGGCACCATAATGAACATTTGGGAAAATTTACAAATATACAAACATAAAACACAAAACAAACTAATACCTGAACAAATACAAATCAATACAAAACATGACACAATATTCAAAGCACTCAACATCGAAAATACACAAAAAACTAACACATACACCACAATCACACACAATAATACAAGTTTAAAATACCAGAGACCAACAAACAACCTTAATAGCATCCAGCCAACACACAAATACGTCACCAGACGCAATATCGCGAAGGCTGAAGATGAGAGCACGGGAGCTCTCGAAACATGTACCTAATAAGGAAAAAAGTATACCTTGAGGTAAATTTATTTATAAATATTAAAAGTAATATATATATATATATAAACAAATCTATTCATTTTTAAAATTTTGTAATATATTTGCATAATAATTACTTGTGTAAAAAACAAGTATAACTATAAGAGGAGTGTACAACTTATTGTAGATGGGGATAATGTTGAAAACATGTAACGTGTTAAGTTTATTGAACAAATACTTTTAAAATATATAATTTCTTTCCTCTCTATTTGAATGACTCGTACAAGAGGTAAATCAATAGTTCATTAACTACGTGTGTGTGCAAGAGAGATAGATAGATAGATAGATAGATAGATAGAGAGAGAGAGAGAGAGAGAGAGAGAGAGAGAGAGAGAGAGAGAGAGAGAGAGAGAGAGAGAGATTTGTGGTTCTGTATTAACGTTTTAATACAAGGTTTTTGTAAACATAAAAACGTTTTAATATATCCTGGTTTATAATCTACGTAGAGTTTACGGGTTTTTTACCTCCACTTCGTAACTGGAGATCTTCATTTTATCGGAGGGTATCGTTTGTGAGTCTGGAAAGCATAAATCATAACTGTCGTAACTCAGAGTTACAGGCGACGTCATAACTTACAAAAACTGTATGCAAAAGAGGACGGAAAACGTGCAGACGAGGCGATATTTGAAGAGTAATTATGTATTAATAGAAACATCAAAGAGCGTGGGATGTGTACCGTTGATTCGGTCTGAGTTATGCTCTATAACCAACCGGTCATTAATTCACTAAACAACGTAATATACGATACTCCACTGATGTTTATAACTACAAAATTACCAGTGTTTGCACACGTCGTTAAGATTTTGCACCAATCACTTATATCAAATGCACGATATACGGACATTACAATGCCTACTAAAACGACCATGAACGTTTTTAAAATTCATGAAGATTAAAAGCCTCTCATGAATAATTTTTAAGCCTCTTATGAAGAGTATTCTTATGCGCTGTGCGAATGAGCTCACCATCTGTGATATAATGATCTTGATTGCAGCTAAAAAACGATAAATTTTTTACTTTATAATCTTTTACGATATCTAAGTATATATTTGTTTAGTCGTAATGTCGACATTTTATAAGAAAAATGAAAACTTGGTAGCAAGAAAACTGATACATAAGAATACACGTATACACATTACAAAAATAATTGTCTTTTGTTGCAAACATTATTTTATAACTCCCTGAGATGTAATAATTATTTTTATAATAGTAATTACACATATTTTTTATAGTTACCGTGTTTCTTCTGCGTGACTTAACGGCTCAGAATTGACAACATGATTACATACTTGTATTGTGTGTGTTTGTATTTATCGGTTCTATCAATGAGGAGTGGAAAGTAAACATACAAGGATGTAAACAAGTAGGAAACAAGTAGGAATGAGGATAAACAGATAGGTGCTTAGCAATGTAAAATACATTGTGCATCCTAACATCTTACGTATGGTACAAACATCGTGATTTCATCTATAGTGGAGTCGTTTGTGTCGATCTAGAGAATGCAAGCATTTGAGAATTAAGGAAGCCTAATTACATTTAATTAAGGAATTAAGGAAGCTTAATTATTTGTATTATATTTGAGCGTATGCTTCATGGTTCAACAAGAATAGAGGCGAAGCTTTAGCTGTTATTACAGAAAATCTGAATAAAATAAGCTCCGGCTGTATCGACCACGACAGTTTGTGTACGCAGAAGACAACCGAGTAGCTGTTACAGTGTAGCAATGTATGAATGCGCAACGGGAAAGACGGGAAGAACGCGTACCCAACAAAACGATCAGGTCAACGAGAGAATCTGGATATCGAGGACTGGTTCCACGAGAATTCGTCCCCGGACAATTGGCCCTAGTGGTGATTACCTCATGGTCAGTTGCTTCTCTTTCATGGTTTTGGGTTTTGGCTCTTTAGAGCACTGATTTTGTTTGCTACGGTTCCTCTTTTTAAATAATTTATTTGTTTATTTTTTTCGCAAAAATATCACTGTGTTCACAGGGTCGTGATTGCCTTGTATTAAGCAATCCAGTGTTTTAGATATTTACTTTTTTAGACGTGCTTGGTTATTAAAGGAAATCGCATTTTAAATTTTCTTCCGATAAAGTCAACGTGAATTAATATTTGTTTTGTTATAAGACTTGAGTTTAATAAATCATCATCAGTTTAATAAATTTTTGTTTTGCATAACTGTTTTCTTTTATTTTTTTTTAATGTTTCCTTTTGCATTACTTGCAATTTATATTATTTTCAGTCTTCGTGAAAGAAATACGAAGAAGTGCATGCAGGAGCTGAACCTGTGAAAAATGCAAAAGCATTTGGACACAAAAAAGAGAATGAAGATAACGGTTGAGCAGTATGACCAAATAAATATCTTAGGGTACTTTGAAATTTCAACTCCAAGGCCATTGTATGAAAACTGACAATATAAATAACAAGTAATGAAAATAAGAAATTTTAGAAAGACAAACTAACAGAAAGAATCAAACAGGTCAAATAAAAAGTAACAAGAAGTTAATAAACTGACGATTCAAGATTTAAGTCTTACGACAAAATGTATTAATGTGGGATGGCTTTAACAAAAGAGAATTTAAGATGTTATTTTCTTTAATCATTTCTTTAAAAACTTATAAAAAATATTACATCGTAAATTACATCTTTTATATTAGAAAAAAAATATAGAGATATAGAAACTTTGGTGTTTTCATAAAAAGTGAACATAATAATTCGCATTAAGTTTCTTTCTTGTTTAGCTACAGGTCACAGTTCTTACAAATTAATATTAAACAAACGTCAACAAAGTCCCGCAGGTCTGAGTGTGGCCGGTCGCAACACGTGTCCTTCGAGTGTATTGTATGCGAATCACACTCATTTCCTGAGCGGCATTTTCCCCTATTCTAATCACATCATGTTTCGCGACATCGTCACTCGTGTCTCATACACTTTCCGAATTTCAAATACTATATACATTGTTGTCTATTCTAGTAAGCACACAACTGCCGAATTCTAACACCTTGTTTATTACGTTGTAATTTTACCAATTAGCCTACGCTATTTGACTTCTGTAAATGTTATAGCGTAAATGTTTTGTCAGCTGCCAGTTTAAATGTTGCGGCTTAATTTGAACTTACTAACATTTTTGGACGTACAAAATTAAAAAAATAACTTCCAATTAGAGATATTCATAATGTCGCAAATAGAAAACGGTTACTTGTGAGCATTGAAGGCGAAAAATTTTAAATTTTGATTAAAAACAATTTTTCAGACTCCATGTTTGCACGTATCTTCTTTAGGTTTGCACGTATCCTGTACACGTAAGTTTTTTATAGTAATTGGAATGAAGTATAACACATTATTGTATAAGTAAGTTTCCATATTAGAAAAATGTCACGTGTTAGAAGTAGGCTGTAAAACAAGCGTCTTATTTAAGATATGTTACAGTCTAAGACTGGGTAAAGAATTGTTATTGACTTCAATAGTCAAACGTCTTACCTTAACAAATGCGGGTAGCGGTAGTCAGTCACGAAACCGCTAGGGCGCTTTGCTCACTGCATCCCTTCAATCAAGCAGGATGATGTTTTGGTGATTGGTAAACTCAACAGGATCTGTTAAGGTGGTAGATATGCTAAGAAGACCTCGTTAACATTTGTAGAACCAGATCTGCGTTGAACAGAAACAAACATAACACGGAATTTGTTGAGTGTAACTTCTATATACTTAAGTTATACTTAATTCTTATTTGTTAAGTATAACTGAATATACCAGGATAACATTTTATAAATTTGACTCTCGTTGCTGATGCGTATACCTGTATGCCCAGTCTACATTGACGACAAATTGACCAATTTTAGACACGTTTCATGACACTCCCGTTAAAAGGATAAAATTCTGAAACTGAGCCATGAACGACTGAAAGATGATAATCATTCAGTTAATGAAGAAGCAAACAATGGATGCCTGAAGTCAACATGCTAATGGCTTGTAATACTAAATACTACGGGCTTGCAATTTCTTCCCTTCCATGTCATTCAGGAAATGAGTGTGATTCGTATACTATACACTCGAAGGACACGTGTTGCGATCGGCCACACTCAGACCTGCGGGAATTTGTTGACGTTTGTTTAATATTAATTTGTAAGAACTGTGATCTGTGGCTAAACAAGAAAGAAACTTAATGAGACTTATTATGTTCATTTTTTATGAAAAGACCAAAGCTTCTGTATGTATATATTTTTAATTTCTAATACAAAATGTGTAATTTACATATACTAAAAAGTAGGCCTAAGTTTAGGAGTAAAAATAATAAAATACATTTGTATTCATAAATGCTCATAATTTTTCTTGTATATATATTTTATATTATTACTAATAATATAAACTATATTTGTATACTTTTTCTGAAGATTCCGTGCAAGCGAAGTTTTCACAAAAGCCGTATCGTATCCGGTCAGTTATGCGGAGACTTCGTTTTGTCACGGTTCCCCTACTTTAAATAAATTTATTTTCAGACGAAAATACAGATCTGAGTTCACAGGATTGTGACTTAATCAATGCAGTGTTTTAGATATTTTTATAAGTTTTTCATGATTAAAGAAAATAACATCTTAAATACTGTCCAACTATTGTCTTCATTCTCGCGTTTGTGTCCAAATACTTTTGCTTTTTCACAGGTGCAGCTCCAGCAAGCATTGCTTCGTATTTCTTTTATGAAGACTAAAAATAATATAAATTACAAGTAATGCAAAAAGTAAATAAATAAAAGAAAACAGTTATAAAAAACAAACATTTATTAGACTGACAGTTTATTTGTCAGACTCAGGTCTTGCGACAAAAAATATTAGTACAGGTTGACTTTATCGGAAGAAAATTTTATGATGCTCTTTCCTTTAATCATCAAGCACGTCTAAACAAGAAAATATCTAAAACACTGGATTGTTTAATCCAAGGCAGTCACAACCCTGTGAACGCAGTGATATTTTTCTCTAAAAAAAAATAATGCATTATTTAAAGGAGAAGAGCCATGGCAAGCAAAATCAGGACTCTAAAGAGCCAAAATCCAAAACTGTCCGAGAAGCAACTGACCAAAAGGTAATTATCACGAGGGGCGAGTGTCCGGGGACGATCAATCCTCCGACATCCAGATTCACTCGCTGTTCTGATCGTTTGTTCGGGACCCGTTTTCCCGTCTTTACCGGTGCGCATTCATACGTTGGCTACCCTGAAACATCTACTCGGTTGTCTCCTACGTACACAAACTGTTGTGGTTGCACACAACCGACGCTTATTTTATTCACATTTTCTGTAGTGACATAGTTCTATTCTTGTTGAACCATGAAATATACGGTCAAAATATAGTAAAAACAATTAAGCTTTCTTAATTCCTTAATTAAACGTAATTAAGCTTCATTAATTCTGAAATGCCTGCATTCTCACGAGGCTCGATGGAGACAAACGTCTCCACTGTAGATGAAATCACGATGTTTGTACTTTATGTAAGGCGCACACTGTATTTTACACTGCTAAGCACCTATCTGTTGATTCCCATTCCTACTTGTTAACATACTTATCTGTTTACTTGTTACGTACGTCTTTCCACTCCTCATTGATAGAACCGATGAATACAAACACACACAAATACAATTATATAATCATGTTGTCAATTCTGAGCAGTTAAGTTTTACTCAGAAGAAACATAATAACTATAAAAAATAGGTATAATTACTATTACAAAAATAATTATTATATCTCAGGGAGTTATAAAATAATTTTTGCAACAGAAAATAATTATTTTTATAATGTTTATACGTGTGTATTGTAATATTGTAGATACTATTTTAAATGTTTTAGCATATTTAATAAAATAAGTACCAATAAAAATTATCTAACTACATAGGCGCGCGCGCGCACGCACACGCACACTACACACACACTACAAAAGCGCATGGATGCGAGGGATATCTGTTACCTGCATTGAGGTAACTCTAAAAATAAAAATGATTATTGGTTTAGGATATGTTTTTAATAATCTTGCGTTTTCAGTAACTAAGCCGAATAACACTAAACAGAAGTAATAAAAAATAAATCACTTTCTTCAGTTAACAAACACTTTTGTTATTGGTACTCGTAACATACAATGTCATACATTCAGTAATATTACTCATAAAACTGCGAATAATTTATATCAGCTACAGAAGTTACATGAGGAAAGTGTTGTTTCCAAGTCCAATACCACGAGTCCACGAGTGAAACAAATTGAACTAAATGCAACAATATAATAATAATAATGAATTACTATAATAATGTAATGAATTAATTATGTATGGTAGTAACTGTAGCAGTATACTAACAGCAGAATGTGGTTAAGGCAGTGGAAGCTTTGTTGATAGCTATTGTAGCGGTCCATCACTAGTGACACATTCATATTCACGTCAACGAAATTCGTTTAATACGGTCGGATGGATGCGTTGATGAAGACATGAATACGTGTAGAAATAGGTATTTAAAGGGCGGCTTAGTTTTGTCCCCTGGGGTTTACGTCTCTCACGACTCACAAACCACGAATTCCTTATTAAAAACACATTCAATCCAAGTTTTCTCATAATAACTTTCTATTAACAGCCCGTTTTCCGCTAGAGTACTTTTCGGTCACTGCGATTACCATTATTATAAATGTAGTCACTATTATCTAGATCAAGTAAGTGCTAATAAGTAAATAAAATTTATTTCAGCTAAATATTTACCTTTCTCAATGAAAAGTTAAATGAAAAACGAGACGATACTATTCTGCTATGTCAAGGAAAAGTCTGAATTCATATATTCTGCCATGTCTGAATTCACATTTTGAAATTTATATAGTTTTCAGAGGTTTCTGATCGCGGGCAAATAAATATGCCCTATATACATAAAAGAAGACATTTGCTATTTGCTGCTGTAAGATCCGTAAGGCGGTTTTTTAGTTTCGGATTTTTACTGATAATATCGCTTTTTCAGTTTCACGTCTTTCTTAGCATGATAGTATTTTCTAATAACACTAATGTAAACTTATTAAAATAATAGAATTCTTTTAGGTACATTACAATACGTTTTCAAGAGTTTTTTAAAAATAGCTGTACAAGCAGCTGTCAAAATTTGAATTTCTAGCAAATGATTATTACAAAAACTGAATCAAGACTTCAGTCGCAGTGAAGAACAAATATCTTAAATAACTAACGTGTGCCAATATTAGTCAAAGGAACCAAAGCTAATAACTTAAAAACTAAATTTCCGTGTCACAAAAGATACAGTTCGTTCTCGGTATGATTGTTGCCGCAATGTATTGTTGCTGCTAAGAGGTTTTTAACAACATAAGGTAAGGTGATAGTCTTTTAAGACGTCTTTGGGTTATTTAGTAAGATGTTCTTATTTTTCAAAGGTAGTCTGCAAAAAGAACGCCTAGTAGTACCTGTATTATGTCTGTACTTCATGTAGTTACCTTTAAACAAGTACTGAATTATATTCTGTACTTTACGGATACAAAGAATAAAATTACAATGCAAAACAAGATTTTTAAACAAAGTATCATCAATAGTCGTTGTGTGCGCCTTCGCAAGCGTACACGCAGACAATTTAACGCCTTAAAAATATAAAAGTGATACTGATTACTATATGAAGTGTGCCTGTTGGTGATATTGTTCTCAGTAAAATGTGTAATCAACGGCTGCCACATTGCTTAAATGTGTTCATGATTAAATTTGTAATGAGGTGCAAATTACGCACTATGGTAAAGGTGTAAACATATAATTTTACTTCGACATATCATTGCTGATAGCAATTGATAACAATTATACAATTGATAACAATTTTTACATTTCTAGCACTGGGGGGGGGGGAAACTGATACTATCACATGCCCTGTTCTTTTGTAAGCGATTTTTACGGCAGACTAGGGTAACGTAAGTCCTTTGTTCTTGATAATATTGTAATACTTATTGTTCTGGTATGTGTGGAGGCTAATTATAAAACAACTAATGTATTCCTTCATGAAGACTGATATACTAGTGTATATTTTTAGCGCAACCCACAGAAATACATATTTATGTATTTACGTATACGAATATCTTTATGAATGAATAAACAGCGATATGGAATGTGTGATGCATTATCATAATGCACCGTAAATAATTGTGTGCATTCCACGAATTAACATAGACATTTCACAAATGTATATGGAAATCGAGTGAAATGCCACTGACCGCAGTTGACGGTTAGTAAACATTGTGTGTGCGTGTGTATGTGAGAGCGCGCGCGCGCGTGCACTCTTAGTCACAATACACAGGCCTCTACACAAGTATCTTTTCTGTTACCGATTGCTGTCACACACCGCCCAGAGAGAATTAATAATTAATAGGTAGTGGTATTATGTAAGGAATAACTTAATAACTTACTTCAGGGTAAGTATACGAGTATTTTGTTATAAAATTTTCCTTTATAACACACACACACACACACACACACACACACACACACACACACACACACACACACACACACACACACACACACACACACACACACACACACACACACACACACACACACATTTGAATGTCAGAACAATTTTGACTTGAACTGACTTTTTAAAAGTACATATTTTAATCGCTCTATGGGCCGTAAGTGTCCAGTTTTTACCGTAGAGCGATAGAAAAGAGACACTTTGAGTACCCTTTTTCCTATATAATAATAAAAACTTTGTTTACATAGGACTTTTAGTTCTTAAATAAACTGTATCAGGAATTGGGGATTGAAAATTTTAGTAAATAGTACGTTTACAAAAATTCCATCTCTGTTAATTTCCGCCCAAGTTGAATATACCTTAACTCAGCTTGTTGGAAATTACATAAATTCTGAACTCGTTTATACTTCAGTGCTTGAGTAGCTACACTTTACAGTAGTTTATGCCTTAGTACCTTTATGAAATGTAATTTAAAGAAACTTAAACTTAAGACTTGCTCAGAATAAATTGTTATTTTAAAATATTCCTGAATTTCCGTTAATTGTAGTTGTTGCAGTTTTTATTTAACATGAATCTGTACCACTCTCTTCCTCATTGACCAAGTCGCCTTCAGTAACACGTCTACCAACGAAGTCCTTTTAATGACATCTCTTAATCTGGGAATTTTTGTTATCTTTTTAATCAGTTATTCTTCATTTTTTATTACAAAAAATAAATTGCTTCAATTTCTTCATTGTTAGTCGTCTGTTTAAGTGACGTGATAAAGTAGTCCAAAGTAACTGCAAACACCCTGTGATGAATGGAAGGCATCAACGAAAACTGACTTAGAACTGAGTTATTTTGTAGTCCTATACGTAGCATGTAGTAATATGGAAGCGTAGTAGGGGCAAAAGGTAGAGAAGAAGTGAGTAGATAGAATATGTAGAGTTAGACCTAGATAGATGGATAGATAGATAGATAGATAGAGAGAGAGAGAGAGAGAGAGAGAGAGAGAGAGAGAGAGAGAGAGAGAGAGAGAGAGAGAGAGAGAGAGAGAGAGAGAGAGAGAGAGAGAGAAAAGATATTAAAGATATAATGTGTTTTCACTTATAGAATGGTTATCTGGCTTATAATTATGTGGTCAGATTACATTACCGTTTTTTCGTTGACTAAACTGTGTGGGTTTTCAGAGACTACATAAATGTTGGAAATTGACGAGAAATTATTAAACGTCAGTGCTTAAAGACATAAGATAGGACTTAAAAAAGTCAGTTCTGCAAATAAACCGGTAGCCTAGAATGTGGTATGTCATTTTATCCTAGCATATGTCTAAAATGACATACTGCCAACCTTTCCTGAAAAATTAATAAAAAAATGTTTCCAACGGAGGTACATTTTTAAAATTCTGATATATTAGGAAACAAATTGTACTTTTTATTATCGCTAAATTTAAACCAAAATGCCTTTCATAAGAAAATTTGTAATGAAAATTCAAAATGGTATGTCATTTTAGACCAACCTCCCCTACAACTATCACACGTTACCCGCGTTACCACAGCAACACAACTAAAACGTTCTCGATGTTTGCATACACAGACATTGATTATATTCCACAAGCAATATTTTTCCGTGAGGATTTAATTTCAACTTTTATTGGAGAATAATTTTAGAGGAGAATAAAATAACTTTTAGGATTCCGTAATGAAATTTTCATTAATAGCATATTATTTCGGACACATTTAATCACTAACATGTAGAGAAACACATGGACAAATTCAGTAATAAAATATAGCTCTTGATTAATAAATAATTTTCTTAGTAACAAATTTCTCTTTCGTGTCGTTTAATTATAATTAATGTTTTCATGAGCAACACAAGTTTATTTTCATAGTTTTAATTAATTTACTAATTTATTTAGTAAGCACTGAAAGTTGTAGAAACGAACGGCTTCAGTTGGCAATGAAGCAATGTTCGTTGCCCGCAGAATTGCTTATACGTGTTAGAATGTGTGTCGGTAAAGAAGTAAGAAACATAAACGAAAGAGATAAGAGAGTGAGCGACCGAGCGAGCGGAGCGCAGCTTACTCAGTTATTACTGCCTACAGTATCGTTGGGAGTAGCAATGGCCATAAAATATGAATTTATTTAAAATAATTTATAAAATGGCCGAACATTAACATTATGTTTAATTTTATTCCCCCCCCCCCCAATAAGTGCATTAATTCTTACCCTAATGCCCAACCATAGCCTCCAGCAGCTTACTATTTGAAATTTTAAATCGTACAGCTACTATATAATTTTCTGCCCACTAAAGTAGTAATTCGTTTAATTGTTTGAGTGGAAAAGGAATTTTCAGATTTATTATTAGCCATGTTTTAAGAGTTGGTCGATACGTTTTATTGAATCGTAAGCCTGCTGCATTCACGTGTTGCATAAAACCTGTCCGTTTAGAAAATTAGTATTTTTCAACTAACCAGTATGTTTTCAACTTCTTAGTGTTTTCGGGTTACCTACGCTTTTTGTCACTTTGTCTCTTTCTGTTTTATTGTGCACGATTATTGTTATTATATTTTGACAATAATTAAATACATTTATAGAAGTACAAGGACCGAAAAAACATGACCATGAAAGGGTAAGAAACGGTTTGCAGTTTTTTAGAAGTACCTTAACTATACCACAAATAATGAAGGCCCCAAATAAAGCCAAGAGTATAGTATCAGTATAATAGCATTTGTCGACATTGGGAAGGCTTTCGACTGGGTCAACAGAGAAAAATTCTGGACACTAGAGGACGGCCACAGTATCTTAACAGAGCGACTAAAACCCTGTATAACGAAACTAGCATACTCATTTAGCGTAAGTAATAAAATAATAACCCTATGCGAACAAATTACCCTTTGCGTGAAACAAGGTTGTCTGTCGCCCACGCTCTTCAGTACATACATGGACAACTGGGAAGAAATTACAGAGGCGGTATTTATTAAGATAATGGATACTACATTAAAGGCACTTTTACACACATGACCTGACAATAACTAGGAGGACCTGAGAACGAATTAAAAAGAGGCTTATACAAATCACTGCAAACAAACTACATATATATTGTGATGGTACATTTCATCACATATGTATAAGGTATATTATAACAATAAGATATCAATAACAAGTACTAGCACAAGCCATGAATGGGAAAAAACTTATTAAGAAATATGTAGTAAACATTAAAATATCAATTCCAACATCCAACAAAAGTAATCAAAGAAGATTAAATAAATATTTTGTAAGAAACCGTAGTTATAAAAATAAATTCAGAAGAAAACAAACAAAGAAAAATTTCTAATAACGTGACAAAACCCAATAGTTATGGTAGGTGAGGGGCACGAACAAATCCAACATAAACCAATCTAACATGAACTACAGATGTATTGATAATAAAAAAAATGAAACGTGCGACAATGTATACTACAAGAAGAATCAACATTTAATAGTAGAAATGAGAAGAGGGAAAGAACTAGGATTAGAACTTGGAAACAGAAGTTTGGACCAAGAGACATAACAAATAGACCCAATTTAATAAGTAAACTAATCCCATTCTTTTGAGTAACAATAAAATTGGTAGGAGGACCCAATAAATATAAAATAAAGTTAAGAATACAATGAAATAGAGTAAATAATAACAGAATATGTACTAGTATAAGAAACCATTGTAAGTCAATGAGCTAAAACAAGTGAAGGTAGTGAGAGTGCACTCCCAAAGTAATTGAGTGATGACCAAAAGATCATGATATAAACCAGTGGGGAGGTGAAAGTTAGTGGGGGAAATTAAAGTGATAAAGGTCTTATGAACCACATATATAGAAGTAAGAACCAAAATATAGTGAAAGTGTTTTTTGTTGTGTTTTGTAAACTACAATGTTCTATTTCATGACTAATTATTTATTCATAGGGGTTCAATACCTAATAATTTTAAAATAGTAAACAGTTATTGTTCGTTATGCTATAATTTAGATAATAGGAATAGTGATATACAAAAGAGTTAGGGTAATAAACACTCATGTTTAGTTGTGTTAGAAGTAGTTAATATGGGGAGCCTGTGTGCACCATTAATTTCAATGTTATAAATAGTTTTGTTGAAAAGCGTTAATGTTTTAGTGAACAGGATGTTCATAAACTATTCAAAAATGTTAATCAGGTTATTGGGAAGGATCTAATTGTATAAAAAAGCTATTGTACAGAAATAACTAACTGCTAGACATATAGGCCCAAAGAATTGAGCCAGACTCAAGAAACATTGAATTATTTAGATAAACATTACCAAATTGAATAAAACAAAAAACAAAAGCTTGATTTTGATAAAATAGAAAGATGTTAATGGAGGGAGATGTATAAACCATCAATTACTGTCATAATATGGATAGGAAACATAATTGTAAAGTGTTTAGTAAGCCACTAAGCTGACATGGCTTCAGTATTATTGTTATTGTCAGAAAAATAGGTATAGGTATTTAAATTAATGATATTGTATGTAAAGTAGGAATACTCAGAATTATGTTTAGTAGTAAGAATAACAATGTTAGAAAATATTAGATCTGTAAGACATACAATAGAAATGTCAAACAAGATTAGGTCAATGCCTCAAAACACAAAATTATAAACCTGTCAGAACAGCCGATAAGAGGCCAAAATGGGGCGAGATTAGTATCAAAACGATTTAATTTTAATAAAAATTAAAATGGTACTAATTAAAGGTAAATTTAAGTCAAATTAAATGAAACGTAATCTGAGGTGACGGAATTAAAATCGCGTTTTCAAATAGTTGTTAGTTACGTGACGGGGTCAGAAATTTAGACCAATCACAAAACACAAAAGCCAGGTCACCAAGGAAATTTAAACGTATTTTCAGGAACAGTTCATTGTTAGACATTAAACCATAAACTTCAACAGCATATTGCTGGCAGTAAAAATTAATATAAACTGAAAGAAAACTTACTCCAGGAGAGGCATTTCCAGTAAAACAACACAGAAAAGATCGACAACACATGACGCGGCACCAGAATCAAGAAAAACCAATAGACTGATGAGAATTTAAGAAAATAGTCACTCTACCCAAGGCGTTCATTCCCGTTCATTCCGAATATACCATCAATTGGTGAGAAAATTTTGTTTAAGTCCAGGAGACCACTACATAACATCACAACACAATTTCCACCAAAAAACATAGCTGTTCCAGATAAAGGAGGCTATATACAAACTATTACTATAAACTATTACAACTAAAACTTTATTTAAAGCACTCTAATTGGAATTTAAAAAATATCTTTTTCCGAGATACGAATCAGGCAGTCCCGCCATGTTTTAATGTCGGTGTTCGTTCTGAGCACTATTGTAACCTTTGAAAGCGAACAATTTTGACAACATTATTATATACATTTTTTTAGTTGATAAGAAGTAGATATATGTTTGTAATGCATTGTATTTTTAAGTGAAAGTATATCTCCTATCTTTCCTAGCAGCTCCAAGGACCCATTACCTGAGAAATATAAAATATATGTAGTGAATTTTTGTTGTTGCGGACTATTTGTCACGGCGGATGAACTTATCCAACTGTAAATGTTCGACTAATAGAACGATAATTTGATCAATGTTTTAAAGAGATAACGAATAAAAAATATAATTTGTCAATCATATCAGTTCTATTTTATTTCAGTAAAGTGATTATAAAGATCATTAATTACAGGAGACAGAAGAGAAAATTTGTAGTGGGCGCAAGGATATCTAGTTAACACGATCTGTTTTACAGAACAAATATTATTCACGCGCCGATTTCAAACGAACGGTGGCACGCTACATTCTCATCCCTATAAAATCGTTTTTAATCAACGAATACTGAATAACAACATAGTAAACGATAACCCAATAACTGATATAAATAATAATCACAAACATAAGAACATTTACAAATCGATTGACGATTACAACCAAGTTTTGAAAGGTAACTTTATTCGTTATCCGGGCATACAAGATACATCGCGAAAGCATCTGCGTTTTATTAAACACCCGTACACTAATTAGATTTATTACAATATAAGTTAAATAATATAGGCCCAAAAACAAACGTTGTGACTTTCTCTGGAGTGAAATTACAAGAGTTATTTCTTAGAAGATATAATAACACTGAAACAAATAACATATTTACATTGTGTTACAGTATCTTTTTTGATTAGGCCTACCGCAAAGGCCTAGATTAAGAAATTGTAACATTAATAATATGGGTGACATTAAAAGCCGTTGCTAAAAGAAATAAAAAATAACAATGTTACTTGGGTTTGGAAACGTGGAAGAAATCCAAAGGTAAGAAGTCAGGTATTTTAGAAAGACACAGGATGCAATCAAAGACAGAATGGTAACAAAAAGAAGCAGTAAGAGAACTTATAATCTAAAGAAAAGTCTTGATTTTTGAGTGAAAATTACATCGAATCGGATGGAACGGCATAAGCACCTGGAAAGCATGAAAGAAACTAGCTTACACTAAAGGCAATACGATGTAGAACAGAAGGAAGGAGGAAATGCTGGCGCATAACAGGCGAGATGACGATAATTTATGAAGAATATGTCATTTATTTTTTTACACATTTCTCTACGTCGTTATTCTCCATTGCCCCGGCATCTATTTAATTTCTATTTTCTGATTACTGTATACCACTACCACCTATTTGTGTTTTTCAATTTACTATTTTAATATCTATGTATTGTTTATTTTTTTGGACGATTAAAAATCTTGTAGAAGTTCTTTTTGCAGGTTAATTTTTTTGCTACATGTAGCGTAATTCTCTAAAACTGTAATATTTCAAAGTTTATTACATACTTTGATAATGACTTTAAAAATTGTTACGTAGTCATTATTGATAATTATAAATAGTGGTTGTATTTAAGTATAAAGTATTTGCATACCCCATAAGATCAAAGTGTAAGTGGGACAGTCATTTGTAATTGTACAATTGGAATTACAATTTTACTGTCTGATGCCACAATAGTGAATCCTCATTTTAAAGTTTGACTTGTTCATAGTGACATTACAGATTCCTTATGTATTATGAAGTTATATTTTTAGAATAGCGGGAAGTTTGGATAAGAAGACGGTTGCTTGTAATATTTAGGAAAGAGATGAGTTGGACGTGCGACCATTAGACTGTGAAAGATATTGTCATAATTGAAGAAAACTAAAGATTTGTGTACGGGTCAGTCGATAATGAGTGGGCAGTCGAGTGGACATTCTACTCATGCCACTATTTGAGTGTTGCCCTTTAACCGAACAAGTGTAATTGGTCTAAGAATCATCACGCAAGTGTTACAAATTGTAGTTAATTTCTTGCTTTGAAATGTTATTTTGGCAAATTTGTGTTAACTCCACAACTTTCCAGGGATTTTTTATTACTTCAACTTTAGCGTGATAATATTAAAATTTGTCTAAAAAAATATTAACAATGTCTATTCGAGTTCAACCTTATCGTGTTTCAGTACAAAAATATTAACAATGTCTATTCGAGTTTAACCTTATCGTGTTTCAGTACAACAATATTTGGTGTCTTATAACTTTAACAGGTAGTCCTACTCATTTATTGTTCTTCCCTTGTACAGCACTTTATATTCACTACGAGTGACTTTTAACAAATTTAATAGCTAGATTGTTTACTGGTAAATGTATGGCATTGATATTTTTTATTAATAAACAAACTAACTTCATATTCAAACGTTTATTTAACCAAAACAAAAGTATCTTCCTGAATTATAATGATATTTCAAAGTTTCTTGGTACATTTTAAAAGACATATTTCTGTTAGCTCTATATGATAGAGGTCATACATGTACAGCTGTTGTACATTAGTATTGTGTTAAGGGATCGACACACAATATATAAAACACAGACAAATTAAAATGTACGGAACACAGACAAATTAAAATAGAAGCGATTTAATTACGATTCTCGAATAGAACTTTAGTAAAACTGTCACTTTCAGCTCGGTTGTTTTATAGTGTGGATAGTAAGAAAACTTAAGAGTCACGTTTCTCAAAAGTTATAACTAAAAAAAATTATTAATGCACGGTATCAAAATTATTGCTTGTGTCTTCAAATGTTGTTACCATATTGGAATAACATATTAAATGTAGTCAAGAACATATGTAAAGGTCTCCAAACAATACGAAGATATTAGCACGTGTTATAACCTTATCAAATTTATGCTATCGATTAGCGTATTTACATACAGCACTTGTACAGCTAAACGCTCGTTTGCCAAGTTGTGTCTCAAAAAATCATCAATTAGATGCTTCAGGTTTAAAATTTGTGTAAATTTCAAGGTCACAAAGCTTAATTGATAATCAATTGACCATGTTGGCAGGAAGTAATAACTTTATGTACAAATAAATACCATACAATGTTTCTAAATTTTTTACCGACCAATTAAATCCCTTAGAAAAACTCTGTACGACCCTGAGGCTTGAAATAGTGTGATCAAGATCTCCGCATTCAAGTTACTGAATTTATCATTTCCACTCACCAAAACTGAGCAGCGACTGATTTTAACATTGTATTTTTTTATAACTATGTTCGAAATGCCAGATAGTGTGGCTACACAAAAACGTTTTGCTAATTTACATTCACACATTTTAAAGTTTGTTTTGTAGACACGTTTCTTAAACTGACCTTTCAAGTGTTAGTAATTGTAGAGTCGTTATTCAACGAATTTGTTTCTCTACCCGTGAGGAATAAATTCAGTAATTCGCAATGAATGTTTCAGTTAAGTTGATACTTAATACTTCGGTGTACTAAATGTTCTGAAGGAATATAACCTGCTGAGAGAGAAGAAGACGCTGGAATATTACAGACAAGATTATGAATAGAAGACAATTTAATTCTTGACCGAAAAAATACCACACCAGAAGTGTAGAACATATTACCAGTCTGGTTTCAATAAATTCTAGTTTCATCCATACATGTAGGGCCTGTGCTTCTTTCATAACACGCCTCCACTCCCTTCTGTCCACCGCCACTTGTCTCTACCTACGGACACCGTCTGCTGAGTTCTCCTCGAGACTGTCCAGCCTTCTTTTCTTTGGTCTCTCTTTCCTCCTTCTTCCACCTGATCTACCCTGAAATACTCTTTTAAAAATTCTTTCGTCTCTCATCCTTTGTAGGTCACCTGCCCACCATATTATTGCAATTTTTATCTCACCTTGTAATCTAGGTGCTCGATAGAGCTGGTCAGTAATTTCTCATTATTCCCCACACTCCATTCTCAATAACTACTCCGTAGATTTTCTTAGGATTGTTCACTCCATCTTTGCATCGTGTTTTGCTCTCTTGTTATCAGAGTCCACGTTTCAGACCCATAGATAAGAACTGGTATTAATATTGTTTTATAAATTCTAATTTTTGAGACATTCCCCGGTGTTTGAACGACATAATTTCCGACTGTGGGGCACAGTAGGAATTTCACTTCTCTTCAGCATTAAAAGTTTGTTGAACATCGTTTTGGATATTCATGACATCGACACGATTCAGAGAGACGTTTATTGTACACATAAGTCTGTGTCATAAAACATAAACTGGAGGTTTGTCCGCATCATAAGAAAGCAGTAACTGTTGGTCGTTAGGGTATTTACGCGCGTATAATTCACTGGGACGTTTAGCGTTAAACGTGCAGACAACATAATCGCCGGTCATCATCATCATCATCATCAAAGACAATTAGTGGCTGTTTATGTATGCATGGTAATACCGGGAATCAATTAACGGCGAGTTCACCACGATTTACGACTTACGACTCCTGCCTGCCGTCTGCAGTAACGCAAACGAAACATTTCTGCCCAATTAAACGTTTATTATGATCTCACGTCACAATTATTAAGACATTTATTAAATTGCAGTGTATTCAGTTAGGAGGACGATCGTTTTACACAGTAACATTATTTAATTTGATGTAAGTTTTCTGCTGACGATTGTCCGTCATATACTGGATCATCGTATCTGACTGTAGTAAACATTTTATGCGATACAAAACGGTTAAGATTACATTTATTTATTTGTGTCATAACTCAATAGAAATTAAATACTTATATTTTAATTTTTTGATTGCCTTATGCTCCATTTCGTCCTCTGTTTGACCTACATGTTGGGTACAGCAAATTAAATTTTCGACCTAAGATTAAGAGTTGTAACATTAAACTTATCTGTTTAGAGAACATTTTATTTTAAAGGGCCGTAAAGGTTTTAAAGGTCAGTATTTTTGAGTATGTGCGGTAGGCATGTGTATGTGTACAAACCGAAGTCAGAGAGAGCTAGAATGTGATACGGCGTACGTTACTGGCTGGATGTGTTAATACAGCGTAGTGTTTTAGGTAATTGTCATGTTAGTTTAGTTATTTTTGCATCACTATTTAATTTCGTGTGTTTCATAATTGTTCTCGTTTCTTAGGTAGCGCACGACATTAAAATAACATACTCTATTTAAAAAAAGTGGCGTGTATTCAGAACACTACTTTGACGATAAAATTATAGATCGCGGTTCCTTTAAATAACATCTTTTAAGCGTTCGTTAACTCATAAAATATGAAAAATACAGAAAAGATGGGAAGATTAGTTGAATTTACCAAGCAGATCTGTTGGGGAAAAGTTAAATTTACAGATCTTAAATTTATACATAGTTTATATATTATAATACTGTGTGTGTGTGCGCGCGCGCGGGAGGGTATATATCGTATACAAAATTGTAGTTACGGACTACTTTTTCGTTGTCAAGTAGATGTATATAATACACGGAACAAGGAAGTTTTACAATGAAGTTTTCTAACAAAAGAAAATTTTCATCAGAAAAGAGAATTGTAAACAGAGTAAGCTCCCGACTTTCGCCGGCAATGTCTGGTTAGCCGATAAGCCGCAGAATCGCAAAATAAATTATTCCCCGCTTAAAAATAGGCCTACTCCAAAAAATTCATAACTTATTTAACACATGTAAGATTTTATGAACAGACTTACCTGTTAACAGTTATTGCTTGTTAATTAGAAATTTCCGTTTTTTAAAAACTACGAAGACTTATGTGAACTGAACAATTTATTTATACGTAGCCTATATTTGGTAAAAAACTTTGGAAACATAGATTTTAACATAAAAGCCTATTAAAAAAATAATAAAGAGAAATAACTGTTAACAATAAAGAATTAATTAACTATTTTTTAATTAATTTGTCACTAACTGAAGACGACAGTAGTTTGTTTATTTATATAACTTATTTCTTTTAAATAGTCAGTTAGGTCAGTTTGTTTTTGGTTTTTGAACACTTAGTCTTTATTTGAGAATGAATTTTCCGTAACATTATTTTACCGTAAATCATTTTGATATCTTACTTTGACATGCCGTGAATCAATTTGACATTCTATATAGTCTAGAAGACCATCGATGTAAACTACTTACAGACCTGAGCCTGAGGTTGTTACCTTTGCTGTTTTCTCTGACAATCGTCACTTTGGCTCTCATTCTCCTTAATCGGGTCACCTAACCATTCACAATGTTAACAATTTCTTTACCTGTAAAAAATTCAAAACTTTTATAACTTTCATCCTCACTTTTACCGTTAACGTAATTCCATTAGACTACAACAAAATTTGTCAGCTACACTGGACGCCCTCCTCGCAGATACCCCGCATCGCCTATTACTATCGAGGCGCCGATAATCGAATCTACTGTATTAGAAGAAAAAGCCTGTTAAAAAAGGAGCTGACTGGTACAAGATCACATTGGCCACTAGTCGATAAACTATAAAAGGGGTAGGTTATGGGATTGTAACGTGTTGTACTTAACAATAAAAATTAAGTAAATATTTTAAAATAAATAAACTGTTTTTATAGTATATCGTATATAGTAATAATAGAACAAATATTTCTAACATATTGTTACGACATCACAGAACAATCTATGTGCTTATCGAATGTTCTAGAGGGATCCGGAATATAATGCGTGTGGCGTACGTGTTCTCGATGCATTTGGTAGACTGCGCCAGAATTCGTGCGGCCGCACGTACTGTGTCAAGGCCGCAATTAATTACGTCGTAGTGGAGATAACGCGTAGTTTGGAATGTTCTGGTCTGCGAGCGGGGGTATAGATACCAGGCGGCAGGGGGTTAGTTTCAGTTACAGTTGCTATATATTACAAGTGATTTGTCGGGCGATACTGTGTGCGTTCAAGTGGTTATTAGTGAAGTGTGGTGTTTTATAATCGGGCGGTATAATTGTAATACAATTGTGTTTTATATTCGTTGACATTTTTCTATTGCGTGTGAAAAATTTGTATTTGATTTGTTGTAAGAAACTGTGTTGTTAATTACGAACTGTTTATCTGTGAAAATGAAATCTGGTGATTAGTGACTTAATTGGTGTCTTGTATTTTGTTTTCCACTGTACCTATGACGATCAAGTAGACCGTCGTAAAAATATATATGTTAAAGAGAAATAAAAGTAAAAGACATAAAATATTTTTTACCGACATGGATGTAAATTATTGCCTGTTTAAAATGAGGGAATTAAACGCCGATATAAAGGCTGCTGGTAACACCGCAGCAGGACCAGATAACATCTCACAGAGCACCTTAAAACATCTGTCGGAGACAACGAAATCGATCTTGTTAAACATATACAATAATATATGGACGCAAAGGGCTTATCCACGAGTTGGAAAGAAGCAATTGTTATTCCCCTTCTTAAATCCGGCAAAGGCCCTATTAAACCGGAAAATTATCGTCCAGTGTGTTTAACATGTTGTTTAGGAGAGTTACTGGAGACAGTGACGTCACGGTCTCTTCTGATCTAGAGAAGGCCTTCCATACAACATGAAGGCACAATATATTGCAACGGCTCTACAGGTGGAGATTTCGGCAGAAGAAAGATTTTAAGATTTCCTCTTAAAACGTTCCTTCTGAGTCCGCGTCGGTGAGACCAATTCAACACGGCGCGTGTTGGGAAATGGCGTGCCTCAGGGCTCTCCGATGTGCGGTACGCTGTTTATTATCGCTATAAATGGCATCTTTAAAGACACTGGGGCATGTACAGGAAAATGCCTATACGTTGATGACCTTGATTTGTTTTACTCGGCATCATCAACAGCGATAGTAAAATACAAGCTGCAAAGAGCAGTAAATAAGATTACAGAGAACGCCAAAAATGTCGGTTTTTGTTTCTCAGTAGCGAAGACAACCTGCGTTCATTTGTGTCACAAACAAGTGAGATGCCCGAATCCAGCTCTGAAGATACAAGGAGATCAGATCCATTATAAAAGGTAAGTTTGCTTTCTGGGCCTCCTCTTCGACAGACAGTTAACATGGAAAACCCATATTAAAGATCTGGCAGATAGAAATAAATCAGGACTCAATAAAGTACTGCTGCGCTTATTTACAGCCCTGTTTCTGTCAAAAATTGACTATGGATGCACAGCCTACTCATCAGCCAGTAAGTCTAATATCAAACTATTAGACGTAGTGCATAACGCTATAACGCTAAAAAAAAGGGAACCATCTGTCCGCGCTTGAAATGACATTGACGTATGTGGAGAAACTATGAAAGGAGTTAGTACAAAGGAGTGTAACAGCCTTCAACGTTGACGTGCAGATGTCTGTAGATATCATAAATCTAACAGAGCAGATGTTCGACAGAGAGAAAATTTACCAGGAAAATACTGTACAGCATAGGTGAGTGAACTAAGTTAACAAGTGCAGCTGGAAGCTTGGAGAAATTAAGGGATTGTTCTGGCTGAAAGGCACAGAAGACGCGAGAACGAAATGCAATGAGAAAATACTAAGAAAACCACGACCGTGGTGATTGCAATAATCAACGGGACAGCTGGATGCTTAGCGAAACTAAAGGGTGTTCTAGCTGAATGTCATAGAAAGTCGCCAGAGAGAAGTACAATTATAAATACTAAAAAAGCCACGCATGAGGTTATTAAACTAATGTAACAAGTGCAGCTGGACGCTTAAAGAGAAGAAGGGTAGTTCTGGTTAAAGGGATAGCAAAAATACCAGAGAGGATTTACCAAGAACATTATGGCAGAGGTGAGAGAACTAATTAACGTGGCAGCTGGACGTTAGATAATACAAGGGTTGTTCTGTCTGAATGGCATACAAAGACAACAGAAGATTTACGAGTCTGAAAATCGGACAGGCCGTGACAGAGGGTGATGGACTAGAGCCAGAAATAAGAAGGGAACAAACGTGGCCTATGAGAAAACAGCGTTAAAGGTAGGCGGGTTCCAGGAGTAAATTTTCTTAGAAGAAAGCACGGACCAATTAAAACAGGGCATAATGAAATGTAAGAAACTAGTGGGGAAAAATGTAAGAAACTAGTGGGGATGGATGTGTATGAAATATATACAAGGAACAGAGGCGTGATCGGGGAGTCTATACTAAAATTCGGAGAGAGTCGTTACTTAAAATCAATGGAGTCTTTACTAAATTTCGGAGGAGTCTACGTTAAATTCTCGAAGTATTTACTTAAATTCGGAAACAGTCCGTTGTAAAGTTTCGGAATCTACTGTAAAGTTCAGAGAGTTTACTTAAATTTTCCGTAAAGTCGACACGAGTAAATAATTTGTGAACATTTAGAACTCTATTATAAAAGCTCGTAGAATCAAAATGAACGAACAGTTTGTGTAACTGAGTCAAATATCGAGAAAGTGAGAACTAGAGTTTTTATTAGCTTGTAACTCGAAAAACAAACAATCAAATTTTCTCATGTGTTATTAGCGAAATAACTATTGAAACGGATTAAGTCGTTTGCGAACTGTAAATTATCGTAACGAGAGTAACCGTTGTGAACTAGTGGACAGTACTTATACAATGTAAATATCGGGAGAAGTCAGATATACTTAGTGAGAGTGAAGTGATTAAAGTGTTAATTAATCATCCACTACTAGAGACACCCAAACGATACTAGATGTAAAGGACTAGGGAAGGAATCTACACTACCAGGAGGACCAATGGAGCCGAGATGAGATCACCGTGCCGTAGACAGGAATATTCGTACCAACAGTAACATTTTATGCACTAATTACTATTTTACTTAACATCTGTCTGTCCTTCTAAAAGAACTTACGTAAATATTTTGTTTTGAGAACTACACATTAAAAATTAGAGTCATTTCGATTAAGAATATTTAATCACATCTTAAAATGAATCCATTTGGAATACATATCTATATTGTAATATCAATAAGTGACTAGATGTAAGTGTGGTTCATGTTTATATATATATATAAATCTAAGGAACCCTAAGATATAGAGACATTCATATATAAATTGTTTATTGATAGAAATCATGTTCAAAATTATTAATGATAATAATATGTTAAAAGCCATTGAGAATTGATATTAATAACAACTAATTTAAATGTAATAAATGTGTTGGTTAGACTGATAAAATGTGTCATTGTTTATTATTTAAAGATTAACCTTATGGAGTATACAACACTATTGCTTGAGATAATTAAAGAAATTAATTAATGTTACATTTGACACCACAACAAGTGGGGCTTTTATAGTTATATTTGGCGTAACTACGCTGGACAAAACAATTTATAGTTATAACGCAAGGATACAATTACTATATAACGCTAGCCCGACAGTTAGTCTTTATTGCGATGGTGGCTTACTATAGTCTAGCTGGGAGTTCGAAAGACGCTATTGACCTGTACTTCAAATATCTGTGTCTTGGCAACTCGTCTGAACCAAACAGTGTTCACTGGCAACAGATGGGCACATGTGTGTACGCCGGCGTTGCACATCCAATCGATCGTCTGGTGTTCACGCGTTGGAGATATTCGACCAGTTCAACGTTACTGTCGAGCACGTACATCCGATTATGTCATCTGAAGTCCCACCTTGGCTGCTTAGGAAACCACAGTGTCGATTGGATTTAACCAATGAAGAGAAGTCAGCAGTAAATACATTGTGTGGGAGCTTCGATTTCGTTCAGTGATTGTCGACTACAAAGATCGGATCGTGATTTATACTGACGGATCAAAGACGGTAAAAGGAGTGCGGAGTGGGAAGCGCGTTTGTTGTTCAGGGGGCCTCTTACACTTGGGCACTGGGTATACCGATCGGTTATGTGCAGTTTAGAAGACTCTTTGGTGGTAGAGAGCACCGAGGCCTGAGGCGCTTTGCCATCTGCACAGACTCGCTGAGTTTCATCATCATTTTGGGCAACACAGGCACAAACGACTCACTACTACAACAGACAGAGGCTTTGTGCCATGTCTTGCAAGACGCTGACTCCACAGCACGAACAGCTGCGGACAGTCCGGACAGTCAGTTTTAATATAAGGCCCGCCACATTTGAAGATTGCTGTCACATCAGGAATACTTACCTCGTGGCAGCAAACATGGCACACGTTACGCACAAAACTGCGAGTAGTAAAAGATAATATCGGCAGCTGGTCGCATGGAGGAGAATGTATTCGACGAGAACAGGGTTGTCTTACAAGACTGCGTACAAGACAACGTCGTACAAGAATCTGACACTGTCGTACCTGAACAAGAACGACCAGTATGTACACGTGGCAGAGTACTCACAATAAAACACATTATAGAGGAGTGCTCTGCTTTTAGTGCATTAAGACAGAGACGCGGGGCAGAGGTGATCTGAAAGCAGACCTCGCTGATGAGATGGCATCGACTGAGAGAACTCTGAAGTTCTAAAAAGTCGCTCGCTTCGTCAACAGGTTATAAAGCAATTATTCTGGGAAGTAGACTGTACCAAGTCCAACACCAAATGAAGTCCATTCCCTTTTTACTGAGTACTGATTGCAGGTTGAGTAGTAAGGACTTAAGACCCTAGCTGTAGGGCCCAGTACACTAAAAAGTATTATTATATTCTTGTTGTTATTATTATTAATATTACTATATTCAAGTTGTAGTCTACTTTTGTTATAGCTACATGTACTTGTACTATTCTATGTTTATTATTTGCACTGTTTGTATTAAGAACTGTTGTACAAATTATATACGAATTTAAATAAATAATTATAAAGTTACACACACACACACACACACACACACACACACACACACACACACACACACACACACACACACACACACACACACACACACACACACACACACACACACACACACACACACACACACACACACATATGTTTCTTTATTTACTTATATAAATGATATAAACCAGCGTCTTGGCGTCACGAAGTACGTGTACTTACCCTTCAATGTTAGCAGCATAAAACGTTACACCGATGCAGCATTATAGGGTGGGTAAAATATTTTGGTGCTATCCAGTAATAAAATGGGATTGCTTTAGCTCAAGAAACTGTAGTTATTGACAATTCCACCCACGCAAACATATAAGTAAAATGAATTCAAACTAATTATGTTAAAAATGACACGACAGACATTTAACTTGTTGACGTCGAATAACGTCTGGTAAAAGAATAAGACGTTTCATTTTTAAGCGTTGTTTAATATCCGCAGGATTAATATTTCTTATCATAAACTTTTTAATTACGATAGGAATGGTGGTTACAACTTTCGAATACATTGTGAAAAGTTTATAGCCTACCGCGTGGGAGCGTCTGCGTGTGGGTAGGGTGGCAGAGCCGCGGCAGTTTGAGAAAACTGTTATAATTGTAAACCCTGCCAAGGTGAAGTGAAAGCGATTGCTTCTGTTGTCACGTTCTTTCGATAAAAATTAATTTTCCTGGAATTCGAGAGCAGTGAGATTCTAAATTTGGTTCACTGTGTCACTGTTTCAATGTTAGAAGGTCTGCAGCTTTGTTATCAGAACCTTTGTTTGTGTACTGTGTGTGTGTGTGTGTGTGTGTGTGTGTGTGTGTGTGTGTGTGTGTGTGTGTGTGTGTGTGTGTGTGTGTGTGTGTGTGTGTGTGTGTGTGTGCGTGCGTGCGTGCGTGTGTGTACTGAAGCACAAACGCTTCGTGTAAAGTTATCATTATTTGCCGCTACCTTTACGCTGCCTGTGGACTCGTAAGGGGCAGTGTGTACAGAGTTGAAAACATATTCTGTGTAGTTAATACCGTTGCAAAATTGAATCTATGATAAATTTATTGTAATTTAATATCACAAGTTGTGAATGTAAAATAGAACTTGTATATTGAAACGGTTATTTAACTACCTGTTAATAACCGAATCACGTTCATTTAAAGAAAGACAATATTCATAACACAAATGAACGAAGAACGCACGCCATAACTCAGCTTTTATTGACACGCTCGTGTTAGCAATGTCTTTATAACATAGAGTTCAATAAATTGATTTAGGGCCCACCTCCACGACGTCTTAGTGCAGTAAGAGCCAATTATTTTATCCAATTAAACTTGTAGAAATGATACAAGACCAATGCACTTGTTTCTTCTTACATTTCAATGCAAATTGCTCTTGGTCTGACAACTACGCTCTACTTGGTCGGTACGCTCTACTCACTCGCACATTTCAAAGTTTTGCATTTAATCGGTTTTTGGACTCCTGTGTAGGCTACATACAGCGAGCGTATACTTTACATACTCGAAATACAGCACAGATAACCCAATTAACGTGAAAATACAAAAAGGACACAGGTACTAGTGAACATAAGAAGAAGGACAGAACCATACGCTGGCGATTACATGACAGTTCCCCACACTGACACTTCCACACACTGCCAAAAATACTGACACTTCCCCACAGCCCTTGGACGCGGCTACCTGATTAATGACTCAGAAATAATCTCGACTGACAATTCCACACAAATCCCCCCCCCCCAAGGCTACAGCGCGACTCCCCCCCAAACTACCTCCCGCCGCCCCAAATAAAAAAGATTAATAATAGATTATTATTAGTCTATACTGTACTAATAATAATATATCTATACTAATAAAGCAGTTGTGCGTGCGTGCGTGTGTGTGTGTGTGTGTGTCCGGCTTATCTCGAAAACGGCTACTTATAACTGCGCCCAAACTATACTTTAAAATATATAATGTATATATATAATGTTTAAACCAAATGTATATTTTATTTAACTGATGTGAACGAGCGCAGCGAGTTCGCCCTGGCGAATTGGCGAAGCGATTCGCTCGCCTGTAACATCAAGGCTCGCCCCACTGACCTTTAAAGTTAACATGTTATTCTTTTGGAGTGAAGAAAGGCGCTCGGTCTAGGTACTTCATTACTAATACGGTCTCGAAAATATCATTGATGTAGTGTAATTTCCATCAAAATAAAATAAATGCAAAGAGTCTGATTTCCATCACACTTTATCCAGGCTGTGGACTGGCAAAATAATAACAAAATTGATCATTTTGGTGTTGTTATCATTTTGGCGTGTTTAAAATCAGCTTTTTCGGCTTCGTCATGTTTTGTGTATTTTTATTTTTTTGTATTTTTTTTTTGTATTTTTGGTTTTGGTCCAATTTTCTCAACAATAATAATTATTAACCTACTCCATTCTGTGAATAGGCAACTGCCTTCAGAAAACTTTTCATTTTTTTGTCATTTTCGAATTTTTTCTGGATTTTCTCAATCCGTCCGTCTAGTTTGACATATTTTCGTCTTCTTTTTTTCCCTTCCATGTTGAGCTCGGCCTTCAGAAATGCGCAGTTTGTCTTCTCAGCTTCCGTCTTCAACACTTTGACAACCTCTTTTAATTTGGGGTGAGGTCTCCCGACAAGATTGTTGAGTCGGTTGTTCCAGCCCTCAACAGCGTTCGTTGTCCTGTGCCGTGCTTGGTGGCAATTCCACATCTCGATTGGAATGTCTTGGTTGTCTAGCCAGTTTTCAACAAAGTAGTCAAAAAACTGGCTAAGTTTGGAACTTTCTAGAGCTTGAGAGTGTATTTCCACCCACCCATCGAGCACATCTTCAGGCTTTAAAAACGCAAGTGCTACGCACATACGGACATGAAGGCTGATTTCGCTATTCTCTCGGTACTCCACCGACAATCCGAGATCCTGTACTTTTCTCCATAAGCATTTTGTCATGTGAAAATGACAGCCATGTATTTTTGTTGTTGGAAATACTTCTTGCAGAGAAGAAATGACAGCAGTTTCAAAATCCACGTTTATATTTTCTGGTCTCCACTCCGGAACAGCCTGGAGGAGGAGTCTGAACAGTCTCGTATACGTTTGCTTCTTCTTGTTTGGTAGAAGGGCGAATACGATAGGAGATATTTTTGTCTCATCATTGCTACTCCCAAAATCGGCATGAATGGTATATATTTGACTAAACTGCTTGCTAGTACTCTTGAAAGTACCATCCATAAAAAAATGGCTAAAACACTTCAAGCTCTCTTTTCCTTTGCTGCCGCAAAAAACAATTATTCTATCTTCATTTCCGTCATCAGCCAAAAGGAAAGACGAACCGTCAATCATAGTCAACGTATCGTTATCAAAAACTATATTTTCTCTGTGTTCCGGCTCTTTTGCGTTTCCCTGGGCATTGCTTCGGTGTCGATACAGTGACCTCATCATAGACTCTGTCTTAGGCATTTCGGTAACGAAGTCATAACCTGAAAACAAGCCATATTTAATAAAATTCTCCCTCGGTAGAACTTCCAAAAAACTATTTTTTTATTTTTTGCTGAAACGTTCTAAAATACCCCCAGATTTTAAAAATTATATTTTTTCACGAACACGTCAGGAAATCAGGGATAAATTGACTTTTTAAAACATTATTACATGGGTACTCAAATTGTGCGGAGTTGTATTCTGAACAAGAATATAGAAAAACATCCGAGACAATCTGGGAAAAAGTCAACTTTTTAGAAATATTACATTGGGTAAGCCTACTAAAATCTTGAAATTGAATACCAACATACTATTTAAGAGTCTGCAGAGGCTGCCGGCCATGTTGGATTTACTACCATAAGAACAATGCTATATAGTGATCCAAATGACACCGTTATTAATGGTCCAAAATTTGTGATTGAGGCGATTTAACTCAAAAACCCCTGAACTGATTGAGCTGAAACTTTGTATGAAGGTAGATACTAAATATACCAGATGACTAATTTCAAATTAACAGTTTTTTATTTACATATGTGTTGTTTGAATGAGTGTACTAAATTCACTCAGTGGTACTACTAAAACTAATGCTAAGAACACATACCTTTATCATGAAGGTCACCCATGGCATCGTCGTAAATTTGACTAACGCTGGCATCTTCTTCACGCGCTCTCTTCACTGCCTTTTGGACGCGCTTCGAAACCTCTAAACGGGCAACATCAGGAACACCACACTGATGCTCACTGTTTGGTCCACGTGTTAAAATGTTATCTTTGGACTGAATTGATGAATAACACTTTTTCGAATACTTGAAAACACACACCCACGTCACAACACCACTTTTCGCCATTCTTAACTTTTGGTATTCGTAACCTTCATGGTAAACGCACTCCCTTCCCTTAGATGTCCGACCTAATTCTAACTCCATAATAGTCACGATGCTAACACGGCAAGAATCAAAACGGCAATGCCAGTAGACTGCGTAGGTACTTGCTTCCCAAAGAATTTATACCTGCTACCCCACGGAATGTGACCGCATAATCCAGGAATCCAACAACAACAGGTCACTGCCCCAAGGGGGTAATCCCACAGAGCGTAGAATAACCAGAGCGGCATACAGTGGTGGCGTGCAAAATGCGCTATACTTATACTTCAAAGGCTAGTATGGGGAGGAGCCCTTGGAAATTTCTCATTTTTAATGTACTACTACACATAATAATATATAGCTAAAGAGTATTAAATAGACGCATCAAATAATGTATAATAAATGTACGGGAAGTGGATGGTAGCATTTTTATTTTTTTGGTAGCCTTTGGGGGGGGGGGGAAGATGTGTGTGGAATTGTCAGTCGAAATTATTTCTGAGTCATTAATCAGGTAGCCGCGTCCAAGGGCTGTGGGGAAGTGTCAGTATTTTTTGCAGTGTGTGGAAGTGTCAGTGTGGGGAACAGTCCAGACAGCTACGCTGGCTAGTACTTAGAGTATAACCTGTCCTTTTCAGCATAAACGAGGACCGCAATTACACTGAAAGGCTACAGGCGCTATCTATATGTTATTCGTAGCACACGATGTTCGACATTTGCAGAATTTTCTAACCACAGTGCGTCCGAGCACTTTACAGTGGTAGGCCTACAAATCACATTATCAAAATGGACATCGAACGAGTTCAAATAACCACAACGGTTTATGGTGTTTAGATCCACTCAGAAGCCACAATAATGACCGACTTGAGAGCGACACGAACATTCCAATGCTAATGCGGTGACGTTAGTTTATTGTGTTATATAGAAGTTACTGTTAGCTTTCATAGAATGGGTAAATTATCACGGTTAGTCAAATTTTGTATTAACAAGAACAGTACAGTTTTTGTTACGTATAAAAAGCTGAAGATGTAGGAAACGGCTTTGGCCAAAAAATTTTCAATACGTGTAATATATGCGAACAGTTACTTACGGTAAGGAATATGAGGTACCGCGAACGTGTCCTGCCTACAGCAAGAAAGCTTCTGACAATCATCGAGGTCTTCGCTTACTGTTTTCAATGTATGTTAATTCATCTGCCTGCTATTCCTTATGACAGAAAAGAAACGTTTTTGTGTGCTCTGAAACAAAATCAAGAGTTTCACAGTTTCATACACACTGAAGGGGAGCAAAGTATTCTTAAGTGCTCAATTTCTCAATTCAAACAAATAAGAAATGGTTTAAATCGATTTCACCGTATTAGCGAGTCTTGAACGCTACTGTTCATTCAACTTGTGAAAGTCCAGTGAACTCTGCCAGAGAAAACAAATCGTCCTTTTTGTCATGGTGCATAGTCTTATAAAGTCATATAAAAAACCTCAAAATGTCTATTTGGTAGCATCATTCTTATAGAAAAATTTCACCTATCAGAATCGCCACTTGATATGTTTTTTATGTCAGATTCTTGAAGAACTTTTGGATAAACGTGCCACGCAGTTAAAATTTGGAATTCTCAAAGTATGTATTCTTATTTTTATTTTCTTATTTTTATTTCTTATTCTTATTTTTAATTTTTATTTTTGAGATACAAATTGTTTCGATCGTCACCTGTTCGTTGCGGTACAACTGAGTTTTAGAACCAAGAAAACAAATCGAGTCCCTAAAAATGAAACTGTTGCGAAAGAAGTGAGATTATAGGACTGGAAACAAGCGTCTGTGTTAACTACATACGTTTACACCGAAGTGGATTTTCACCCGTGCATCAAGTTGTGCCCAAGTGGACGTCCAACATCGCTGTTATTTTTTTACGCGATGTTTTGGTGTTTGTAACCGAAAGCCGTCTTTAGAAATACACTGACCTTCAGAGAATCACCCCCTTATAATACTACCTCATTGTGTAATTTGTAATAAAATAAATAAAAAGTATTGTATAGTGATGATGATAAGCTATTGTGGAGTATGTGAGACTCCGATGTAATCAAGCCCCACTCTTTGTGCTAATAAATTTGTAATAAAGTAAGTAAATTGTAATATAATATGTTTAATTGGTGTTTAATTGGTGTGGCTCTCGACGTCTTACTGGCCTGAAACACTTCCTTAAGTTTCCCAGCTGGTCGAGTCCCAATGGTAGCAAGACCGGTCGAGTAGAGTAAAGTTGATGAAGAAATATATATATGTTCAGCTTCACAGAAAGTTTCAAAACAAAAATTATTGTTTTGAAGGAAATTTAAAAAAAATTATGTTTATAAAAAAAAAATAATTAAAAAAAAATTTTTAATTTTATTAATTAATTAATTAGGATCAATTAATTAATATAGGGCTGTGAAGTTTTAAACAGTGTAATGCTCTTCTGAAAATTTTTATTAAAGTTTTAGTATATTTTAAATAAGCTATCACCACTCATAAGACTGTCTTCAAACCAATCGATACTTGTTTACCTTTTTATTTTTTAGGTTATCTTCACTTACGGGTGGTAAAGTCCTTGTAGATTATCAATTAGAATTATATTATTGGTAATTAGTATTATTGAAGAAATAAAGAACTAATAAGTATTGAAAAGTATTAATGTTTTATTAATTAATAGCAATATTGACTCTTATCGATTAGTATCGATTCTCAGGATATCGAAAAAAGTTACAAGTATATGATATAAAAATTATATAGGGTTCTTTAAACAGCCAGTTATTACCAAAGTCAGAGAAATCGGGCTAATATTTAAAAAGTATAACGTTACAATCAAATTAATAGTTATTAATAAACACAGACATTGAATAATAAATTGTAAATATAATAATTGTTTTCACCAAACAGCTGAGTTGAACTAAGAGGAAGGCACTGGGATCGTCAAAGAAAGATGGCTGCCGTCAAGTTGATCAAAATGTTGCTCGTTCCTGCCGTGTTCCAAATAATGTATTTTCTGGCAATATTCCTGTTCTTGTGTCTGCAAATCTCTTGTTAAATGTTGTGTAGTGATTGGTGTACTGTTTCTGAGTTGTATTTAGTGTATCCGTGTAATTATAAGTCAAAACACTTTTCCCAATTCCGACACTAATTTGGTTAAGGTATTATACAGTTTTCTGGTGTTTTGTGGTGTTTTTCAGAGTAGAAATGTATTGTTTAGTGTTAATTAGTGTTTCTTGATTGTTTTTGTCACAATGTATATGTTCTTAAAGGATTTTATAATTCACTCTCGACTTTACAGTAACGTACTGTTCGCCACTGATCTTTAACGTTGTAAAATAGGTTAGATCGTCACAAAACTCTCGTTTATGTTATCCGTTCAAATACCAATAATCAACTCACTGTTTCCTTCAGTTTCAATTAAACTCTTAGCCCATATAATATTATTCTTAACATTGTTCAAATATTTTTTCACATCCTGTGTACACTTTACTATTTCACTATATGAATGCCTAAACTTTGGTTATTTGTCAATTTTATTCACTAGATGTGATTTAAATTAAACTTTCAGTTCATTCAGCTTATTTCCAGATTAAATAATGCCGTTTTATAGTGTTTTCTGTCCAAAAAATAGTAATTTTACTTTCAGTTTGGTATACTCTGAAAAATCAAAACATCAAAATTTACTTCCTGTCATTATATAAATTCAGCCATTTTATCAGTTATATTTAATATTAATAATCCTATATTGTATTAAAAGGTTCATATTCCCTTATTTTCTGGTAATTAATTGAATTAGTTGTATTCTGAAACATTATTCTGGAATATATGACTCCCATGTCCAAATTTCTGAGTTTAGTCATTTTCATTTTTATTTATAATTCTGAATATAATTTATTAAAATCTTCCTAAATGGTATGTGCAATTATATGGCATGATCTCAAGTTTATTTTGTCTAAACCCCTTTTGTTTATTTGCATTTAAATGAGCAATTTCTCTGTTTTGATGAAGTTTGGTTTCCATTCTTTTGGCCTATGATTTTTTAACAATTTTTCTTACAAAATATTTTACAAACAATATATGATGTATGATACCCTCTCTGACTTTTACATATAGTATTATAAATCAAACATGTTTTCAAATTACACAAAAACAATTAGTATTGGTTACAATACAAACAATAGTTAAACAAAATAAAGAATATTTTTTAAATAAATGGTTGTCTTCAAGTCAGACATTTTGCAACAAAATCCCCATTTCCAACATGGAAACATGGTTTATAAAAAAGGTTTTGTACTAACTAACATCTTAATTACTCTCTACTATTTACAAGTGGTAACTATTTTTATAGTTCTGATGTTAGTTGTTTCAGACCCAAACAAATGGCCTTATATCTAAAACATTTTTAAACATTCTTATACTATATACATAAAAACCTTATATTTATATTCTTATTTCTAACTATTATTATAAGTAGGATTCTACAGTTTTTATACCGTCTTTTATACATTGTCTTTGGGTAATTGCACCCTGTCATTAACAAATAAATAGTATTAACCGTTCAAAAAGCACTATGACATCTGTTTTTTCTTTTTTCATGTAAAACAAAAATGTTATTTTAAACAGATTCATGTCTTATGAACAACATATTGTCACAGTACACATTTTAAGTCATTGAAAAATGCATATTTCATTGCATCCAATGTTTGTGATTGCCAAGAATGAAACACAAGGTTCTTTTTTTTTATAATACCCAAAACTATCACTGGTTCACTTTGCACTTATATATTATGTTAATGCTAAATGGTCGTATAGTCTTATCAACATAATAAATTGGTTAGCGTTTTTTCAATGGAGATTTGTTCCATGGGTACTATATTATTGTTTCATCTTAGTTCACAGGAAACTTTTACTTTATACACTCCTCTCTCTTAAATTTATATACATGTGGTTTTTATTTCGTTATACTTTTATTTTTAGATATTTATTTTGGGGATATAGGGATTTGGGTGTCTTTTATAAGAGCATGACATCTTCTTCAGGATGCTGCCTTCTTCTTCTTTCATCAGTCTTCTTTTCTCCTGCCTTCTGGGACTGGTATCTTCTCCATCTTCTTCTTGATGCCATCAGGTTTCTTGGGATCTTCTCCATCTTCTTCTTTATTACAGAAATACACAACCTGTATTGGTTGATCTTGGCTTATTTTAGGGTTTCTCTTCTATTTATTCTTCCTCGTTGTGGGTTTGGTCATATTCAGTACTGCTTTGTTATTTACTTTTTTACCTTCCTGGGTTATACCTTGAAAACCTTTGGTTATGAGACTGGTCTTGGATGACTCATCACTGGTAACTCCTTTTATTTGAACTTGTATTTTCTTTATAATAATGATTTCTTTCCACAGTTGCTATGAATTAATCTATTTATATTAAACTTAATGCTTTCTTCCAAATTTAAATATTATAACTTCATTGTTCTAATGATCAATTGCCATTCAATATTATGCATACATCTGTCACGCTACAACTGTCATAGGTAGAATTGAATTTCAGAAGATTACGTTGTAGTGTATACATAACATCAAAGTAGAACATTACGTTGTAGTGTTACATAACATCAAAGTAGAACATTACGTTGTAATGTATACATAACATCAAAGTAGAACATTACGTTGTGTGTATACAAACATCAAAGTAGAACATTACGTTGTAGTGCATACATAACATCAACGTTGTAGTGTATACATAACATCAAAGTAGAACATTACGTTGTAGTGTATACATAACATCAAAGTAGAACACTACGTAGTAGTGTTACATAACATCAAAGTAGAACATTACGTTGTAGTGTATACATAACATCAAAGTAGAACACTAAGTTGTAGTGTATACATAACATCAAAGTAGAAAATCGTGATTGCCGGTAGTGATTTCGGCTGAAAAGCGACACTAATATAAAAATATGGAGAAACAAGTTGGACTGCAACAGTAACGCTAAACTGAATTTCTGCTTGTAATTGTTTTACGTCTGTTGTAATTGTGTATGTTAGAAATGCACATCTGAAAATAGAAATAACATAAAATCATAAATTAATAAACCATAACATAAAATATAAGTAGAACAAAAATGAAACATGACATAAAAATACAAAATTGGCTTTTACGTATGGTTGAATGCGTATAGAAATAATATTGATTTAATGCTGCTGATCACTTGCTTTTAGTTACTTTTGTTAATTTCTTTCTTCGACGTGACGAAATACTTAAAAACGTTTCTAAGAATTATGTGGGTGAACTATAGGTAGATGGGTAGTGTGAATAGTAAAGACGTGTTTTCCCTCAAAAAACGTATGTACTGTCGGACTAAAAATTCTTGTGCTGGACATGGGCAACGATATTTATTAAATAAAAAGTTTGTCATGCCGCAAACAGGCGACCCTGAGTTTCACATTCTAGTAAAATGTTTTTTAAAGTTGTTTGTTAACTGTACATGACATTTATGTGGCAGTTAAAAATCTAATAACCGGACAATGTGTAATGAGATAGAATGTATGTTATTTCGTTATTTGTAATTACTATTAAGTTAAACAAAACTCCATTTTCAATTACACCCTTAATTCTTCATTGTGAAACAGTTGCTTGTACTCCACTGTTGCCATGTTGCAGTTTGTTTATCAAGGTAAGTAATTCTCATCCTCTTTAATAACCCAGATGCTAATTCTCCCTAGACTTTTAGATCTCCATATAAGTCACAAGTCACATCTTGGTGATAAAAACAGATTTTGATAAATATATTTCATAATCGTGTTGACGTTCAGCCCGTCACTTCGCTACTTCTATTCAGGTGGGAGAGTTGGAGGTTTTGCTTCCATCTCCACATTCTATTATCGTATTGTTCCGATGACGAGTTAGGTAACACTCATTTCTACGTGGCGCTTTGCACGCGTTATGTGAGCAACAAGATGACGCAACGTTCTCGATCTGTCTGCCCCTTCAATCTTGTTATAATACGTACTATGCCATACAGGCGGAGTATGCCAACACAAGCGACGTTTCGGAAGCTGCCGGTCATCTGTAGTTGTGAGTATTGCGGATCTAAGCTACAAGACTTGTTGTTAATAATTGTGAATTGCTGTGTTCTGATATCTGTAATTGAATGGCTTTCATTATTTATTGAGGCAGTATTCATTATTAGGCAATATTTATTGTCTGTTAATTATTGTGTTGGACAATATTATTGTGCTGGGGAAGTTGTGAAGAGTGTCTTTGTTTATATAAACTTTTATTAAATTTGTAAGTAACAATATACTTACTTCATCGTACCGTCTTATGGTCGTAACGATATATTGGACATGTAGTCATCGTAAGCGATTTACTTTGAAATTAACAAATGTCCTTCTCCTATATATGGGCATTTAAATTTCCAAGCGTAATTAATTTATACAAGACATAGCATGCTCTGTTCTCGGCGGCTTGTTTTATATTGACTCGCGCAAAATCTATTCATCGCACACCATTAGTCAGTACTGAAAATTTTTAAATCAAACAGAATATGTTACAAACGCTCTAACTCAAAGTCTTTTTCAAGATGGTCAATAAAAGATGCTGAAATAATTGCATGACCAACTAACTAAATTATATATAAAAATAGGCTAGTTTTTAGCGTTTGTCGTTTAGACTACTGCCCTCTGTCATCTATTGTTGTATAACTGCTGTCCAAGGTAATCGTATTGTACCAGTTAAACAGAAAATAAAAAATCTGCTACCTACTTAACACATGACGTTGATACTTAATGGGACGTAGTGTAGCAGTAACAAAATTTGATCGGGTAATGAACTATAAAATGGTACCCTGCAAAATTGTCGAATAATCAAAGCACCGTGATAGTCACTTGACTGTGTTCTTGTGTATGTAAATTAATGCAATTAAAGCTCAGCTACTTTTTTATTGGCGATTTCATTGCGATTCAACTGTGAAGTGAATTTAAGTGTGTGCAAGTTTAAGTGAATGTCATTGTTTATTATGCATAACAGGTAACGGACTTTTTGTTTACGACTGATGTGTGACTGCGGTAAAACTGTTGCGCACACTTGTTATTGTTTTACCATCTCTGGTGTTGATTGAATTTTTATCTTACAGATCGCTGTACAGATAATTGCATATAACTGAATGGATAATCCTGGCGACTCGGTGTTTTAAGTAAAAATCGGTATGGAGAACCATACATGACTTCCATATTCTAAGATTTATATTTAAAATCATTTTCGAAATGAAATATTACCATAGAAACTACTTCTTTCTACTTACTGCTTCAGCCTTAACCACAGTACTGTGGTCACTAACGTATACCACCTCACGTTATCGCACTCGATTTTCACTGATGATGGAAGTCGACGGCATTGCCGAAACGTCTGGTTTTGTAGAAAACATTGGACTACGGCCAAATATCCCGGGAAGGAATTTTAACAAAAACTACTTCTTTGTTGCCGATAACGTTGTACACATATATATAAAATATATGCATAAAATTAATGGCTTGTATAAGTTAATGATTGATCTCCATTAAGTAGTGCTCAAGTTTCCAAAGTTTTAATATTATGATGTCCATAATTAAAACATCAGAGAAGGTTTAGTGTGAATGAGGGTACACTGTGGACAAAAATTTTCAACATTTCCTATTGAGCGTTGCTTAGAGTAAAGCTGCGAATCTACAGTGTATGTTTCACAGAACAAACACGCGAAAAAGAAGGAGCGCTCCGAAGTCACTCATGGACCCTCAGCATCTTGCAGAGGGTTCATTCCCTAAAGACGAAAAGTCTGTCTATGAATCGTTCCTCTGTAAACACGTGCAGTTACATTGCCCAGCGATCCACAGGAAGCAAATTGATGTCCATTTTTTCGGCTTGCACGCGTTATGTTGGTGTGGGTTTCGGCACTTTCCATTTAAAAAGCGTGCAAATGTAAGAAAATAAACATGAGTGAGGCCAGAAATAACGTGAATTGTGTGTGTGTCTTACCTGCCTTTTTATTGCTGTAGGCATAATAATAAAATGGAAAAGTAAACATTACATAACTGAGATATGCTTACCTGCCACGAACGATATATTATTTTATACATGGAGGAGTTCAGTGACATACACACGTACAGAAGAATTATATATATAAAGATATTAACTCATACATAATTTACATTAAAATGAAAAAATTATAATTTTATTGCCTGGCACAAAATTATTTTATTTTTAACAATTACCATTGTTTCAAAAAGTTTAAATGAATTTTCAAGTACTTTACTGTTGTTAAAACGTAAACCGTTGCAGGTAAACTACCCCTTCCCCTTAACCGATCTTCACCAAAATTGAAAGTCCTTGAGTACTCTACAGATCAGGGCTGTATGCAAAACATTATTTGATTCTGTTTGAATTTGCGGCTGTTATCGTTTGCCATAGAAAATACCCTTGTTAAAAAAACGTTGCAGGTAAACTACCCCTTTTCCTTAACCGATCTTCACCAAAAACAATAGGTCTTGAGAACTCTACAATTTAGGGCTGTATGCAAATAATCTTGTGAGTCTGTTTGAATTTGCGGCTGTTATCGTTTGCCATAGGAAATACCCTTGTTAAAACATAAAACGTTACAGGTAAACTACCCCTTTCCCTTAACCGTTTCACCAAAAACAATAGGTTTTGAGAACTCTACAATTCAGGGCTGTATGCGAAACATTATTTAATTCTGTTTGAATTTGCGGCTGTTATCGTTTGCCAAAAAAAAAATTTCCCTTGATAAAAAAAAACCGTTGCCGGTAAACTACCCCTTTCCCTCAACCGATCTTCATCAAAAACAATAAGTCGTGAGTACTCTACAAATCAGGGCTGTATGCAAACAATTATTTGATTCTGTTTGAATTTGCGGCAGTTATCGTTTGCCATAGAAAAAAAATCTACACACAGACACACAGCCACACAGACACACACACAGACAGACAGACACACACACAGACACTTTTCGGAAAACGACTTTTTTCATGTTTTGAGTGTAGTACAATCAGAATCTGCAATAATTTCGAACACGATTTTTTTTGCCATCACCATACTTCCATTTCCTTAAGGAATATGGAAGTAAAAAAACACACACACACACACACACACACAGCAACAGTACAAATGTATAGGCTACTGTGCATTGCACAAAGTAATTAAAATAAATAAATAATTATATTGTTAGCAATAATAATAATTCAGCTTGCAATCTGAACGACCAAACATGTTGGAACAGTGGATCACGCCATCTCCTCTGTCTGTGTGTACACGCGTATGTTACATGTGTGCGTGAGACCTGTCAATTCCTGAAAACCGTCAACCTTAAGGAACGCTATTAATTATATGAATTTATTTATTTTGTAAAGATTGTGTGCATAATAGCACAAAACCAAATACACCAAAATATTTATAAAAATATGACGCAAATGTGTATAAAAAATAGTGTAAAAAGGATAAAGTGTAATTACAGGAAAATAAAAATAAATTTAAGTTATGTTAATTAAGATAAAGCAAAACGGTTACATGGTGAACGCATAAAAATTACCGACAGAATGAATATCGGGTAATGTGCAAAAGACTTCGCAAATCGCGAAGACGAGCGAAATAAATGTGACAAGAATCGTGTGTGAGAAGTGACGCCTTCCACAGACTCTGACATGCAAAATATTGTCGAAACATGATTTTAGCGCCCTGGGTATAAACACATGAGACGCGCTAACTTCATTCTCTTTCTCGTGCAATCACCGTAGCTGCCGGAGGCTCTGCCCAACAACTACAACTCTTTCTGGAGCGACTACTGTAGCAGCGGGGGGCTCTGTTCCGAGACAACAACGTTTGTATCTCAACTACAGCAGCAGCCAGGGTCTTCACGACTACTCATCATTTTCGTGTGAGTACCTGCAACCTGAAGCCATGACGGGAGACGAGGGAGCAGCCAAGTACATGCAGTAGAATCCAGAGTACGAGAATCCAACGTACGAAGGACGAGGATCAAGGATTCCAGGACTACAGGACGACAAAGGAGCATCCAGGATCAAGGTCCTAGGACCGAAGAGGACACGCTGCCGATTTACCACAACAATAAGGAGACAAACAACCATGTACTTGTAAACCGAGACTCACACAAAGACAATAATTAACGAAGTAAAAAGAGAGACAATCTAATTCATATATTAATTAATAATTTTTACAAATGTAAATATTCTTTGTATAATAATTAGTGTAATGTTTATGAATGTGTAACTATAATTTTGAATCAAGAACTTCGAAGCTATAATTTTGAATCTATAATTTGATATTTACATGGATAAAAGTAATTAGTAAATTTTATTAGAAAGCAAAGCAATGCATATGCAGTAAAATCAAAAGAGATTAGAGCATTAGGAAATAATTAGATAATCTAATCATTATCATACTAATGAGCAAGCCGAGAGCAATATTAGATAATTATAAAGATGTATTAGAGAATAAGATTGTATAATATGTCTAGGTGTAATACGAGCGTATCAATTATATAATTATATGTAATAATTAGATGTGTGCTAAGACTACACACACAAGCAAATAATAATGATTATTATCAACCAAAATAAGAATTTTTGTTTAATAAATATTTAAATGATTTTAAACCAAATTACATAGTGTTATTAGTATTACGATTACACCCATCATTATCATACACACACGAATTTAATGTATTGTAAACGACTTCCAAGAATCTGGGGTTCGAGCATTAAATAATTAAAGTGTTGTAACATGTATTTGCATATTTACCCAGTGCGGTATGTTTTGTAAATAATTAGCGTAAAAAGAATACGACGAACAGTTTTAAACAATATTTTGCGGGACACTGCAGGCTGTTGCCTGTCGAAAGTGTACACCTGCCCCAATAGTGTAAATACAGCGTTTGTGTGTGTGTGTGTGTGTGTGTGTGTGTGTGTGTGCCAGCACCGACATGCGTAGTTATACTACGAGGGGAGCTACGTACGAATTGTTGGTTTTGTCATTAAATCAGGTATTGACAGGATTAAAATAAATTGATTAATATGTTTTTACCTGTTACCAAAGAGATATTACAATTCTAAGAACACCATTAGATTAAGGACATTTAAACGCATAATGTGATGCAAAATTATTTCAGAAAAGTGCAATAGTAAAGGCGTTATGTGAATTAATGTTAATTACTACCATAATTAAATAGTAATTTACAAGTGTATTATATGTAAATGACAAGTAAAAAATTACGAAGACAATACAACCACTCGCGTAAAAGATTAAATTTACGTGATCGCGAAAACGGACTAAAAAGTGATCAGTAATAAAAGAGACGCTACACTCGAATCGACAATGTTTAACATGTCAAAAACAATATCTGACATGTCAGTTTGCCGTCTACTATAAATACCTCCGGCAATTTTGGGCGAAGTCAGAGTCAAGATATCACGCTTTACACGCCGTCACTCTGCCAATCTGCCGATCGATTTGAACATCATTACAATACACCACGATTGATGAAGGAACACCGGATCATTATCCACAACAAGCCATAGAGTACCAAGAACACATCAGCATCATCATCATCGTCATTGTCATCATTCAGGATGCACACACACGTACACACTCAACGGTAACTTCGACAGTACGCAGGTGACAAATGAACAATTATATTTTTATGCAAAGAACTCATAAAGAACTGAGTATGAGATGGTAGAGACTTAAAGACTTGAATGTAAATATTTGAAGTAAAAGATGTAATGGTAAATTGTTGTTAAAAATAATAATTTTCTTTTGTTTATTGGGTGTGTCATTAGAAATCATAAATATTCTTAAAGTAAATGTTATTTTTTTATTAAAGTATTAAAAGCAACAATTAAATTTTATTTGTGTAAAGTTAATATTATTTTATAAATGAGTTGCTATTTTAAAAATGAGTCAAAGTGAGACACTCATACAATATAAAGTAATTGTATAATGTTTTCATCATATATGTTTAGGTATTTAAGATTACAGTTAATGTTATCAATGTGTGCTGAATAGTAAAGTTATGTTTTGAAGAGTGTAAACTTATAAAAGATAATATTTTTAAATTTTCTAATTTCAAAGTTTTAATAATCAAGTAATTTCTTTGCAATATTTAATAAACCGTTGATTGATTCTTTTAATATGTTTTAATTAATTATTTCATGTCATAAAGGTCTCACTCCTCTTATTAAAAAATACGTTTATTGTGCAACCACATATACTTAACGCAACGAACACAAAAAATCCTACGACCTGGCCGGTGTTTAACACTTTATAGTTGCGTTGTGTACATGATCAGAAATGTATTCATTTATTTTATAATACCTGTAAAGTTGCAAATATACATATATGAAAATTGCAACATTATAATTTGGATATTACGTATTTGAAGAGTACTCAACTATTTAATAACCTACCAGGTAGGTCGTGGGATTTCTGTTTTCGTTAAGTTAACGCCCTTTTGTTGCACAATAAATTTTATGTGAGAAGAGAGGAGAAAAGATTTTTTGGCGTGGAATAAATGTTAATAAAACACTGATTAAAATAAAAACAAATTATTTAAAATTTGTATTAAAAGTTGCCTTTTAAGAGAAGCTGTTTTACACACATATTAGTCATAGTATACACCTTATAAATATTACATACATAATATGCAAACAAATAAAATAAACACGCAATGAACGTGTAAATACCAAACATAAACTGCATTTATAAAAACAAATATAAAATTATATAATTGTTTTAATTACTTGGCTGTCCTGACATTATAATATAGAATTAAGTAATTATTTTCAATGTTGCAAATCTGATATTAATTTAATATTAATACAAAAATATCGGTATGGAGAACCTTACATGACTTCCATGTTCTAAGATTTATATTTAAAATCATTTACGAAATGAAATGTTTCCATAGAAACTACTTCTTTCCACTTATTGCTTCAGCCTTAACCAAAGTACTGTGGTCACTAACGTATACCACCTCACGTTTTCGCACTCGATTTCACTGATGATGGCAGTCGATGGCACTGCCGAAAAGTCTGGTTTTGCAGAAAACATTGGACTTCGGCTAAACAGCCCGGGAAGGAATTTTAACAAAGAACTACTTCTTTGTTGCCGATAACGTAGTACACATATAAAAAATTTGCCCCTCCCCCTTGAACTATAATTTTCATTAATAGAAAATTACCCCCACCCCGTTCACCTAACCTCTTCATTTATAGATATTTCATCTACGTTTCTACAGTGGATTATTATGAACTTCTGATCAGGATACTTTATTTATCAAAATTAAGTACTTTAGTTAAAACATAAAACGTTGCTGATAAACTACCCCGTTCTCTTAACCGATCTTCACCAAAATCAACAGACCTTCAGTCCTCTACAATTCAGGGATGCATGCAAAATATTATTTGATTCTGTTTGAATTTGCGGCTCTTATCGTTTGCCATAGAAAATACCCTTCTTAAAATATAAAACGTTGCCGGTAAACTACTCCTTCCCGTTAACCGATCTTCACCTAAAACAATAGGTCTTGAGTACTCTACAGATCAGAGCTGTATGCAAAACATTATTTGATTCTGTTTGAATTTGCGGCTCTTATCGTTTGCCATAGAAAATACCCTTTTAAAACATAAAACGTAGCAGGTAAACTACCCCTTTCCCTTAACCGATCTTCACTAAAATCAATAGGTCTTGAGAACTCCACAATTTAGGGCTGTATGCAAGTAATCATTTGATTCTGTTTGAATTTGCGGCTGTTATCGTTTGCCATATAAAATACCCTTGTTAAAACATAAAAGTTGCTGGTAAACTACCCTATTCCCTTAACCGATCTTCACCAAAACCAACAAGCCTTGAGAACCTTACAATTCAGGGCTATATGCAAAATATTATTTGGTTCTGTTTGAAGTTACGGCTATTATCGTTTGCCATAGAAAATACCCTTGTTAAAACATAAAATGTTTCTGGTAAACTACACCTTTCCCTTAACCGATCTTAACCAAAAAATATCGGTATGGAGAACCATACATGACTTCCATATTCTAAGATTTATATTTAAAATCATTTTCAGCCAAACAGCCAGGCTGTGTCTTACCTGCCTTTTTATTGCTGTATTAAATGAAAAATATTATATTACATTAAAAGGAAAAAATTATAATTTTATTGCCTGGCAACAAAATTATTTTATTTTTAACAGTTACCATTGTTTCAAAAAGTTTAAATAAATTTTCAAGTACTTTCCTCTTGTTAAAACGTAAAAGGTTGCAGGTAAACTACCCCTTCCCCTTAACCGATCTTCACCAAAATCGAAAGTCATTGAGACCTCTACAGTTCAGGGACGTATGCAAAAAATTATTTGATTCTGTTTGAATTTGCGGCTGTTATCGTTTGCCATAGAAAATACGCTTGATAAAAAAACGTTGCAGGTAAACTACCCCTTCCCCTTAACCGATCTTCACCAAAAACAAAAGGTCTTGAGTACTCTACAAATCAGGGCAGTATGCAAAACATTATTTGATTCTGTTTGAATTTGCGGCTGTTATCGTTTGCCATAGAAAATACCCTTGTTAAAAAATCGTTGCAGGTAAACTACCCCTTTCCCTCAACCGATCTTCACCAAAAACAATAGGTCTTGAGAACTCTACAATTTAGGGCTGTATGCAAATAATCTTTTGATTCTGTTTGAATTTGCGGCTGTTATCGTTTGCCATAGGAAATACCCTTGTTAAAACATAAAACGTTACAGGTAAACTACCCCTTTCCCTTAACCGATCTTCACCAAAATCAACAGATCTTGAGAACTCTACAATGCAGGGCTGTATGCGAAACATTATTTGATTCTGTTTGAATTTGCGGCTGTTATCGTTTGCCAAACAAACAAAATTACCCTTGCTAAAAAAAAACCGTTGCAGGTAAACTACCCCTTTCCCTCAACCGATCTTCACCAAAAACAATAGGTCGCGAGTACTCTGCAAATCAGGGCTGCATGCAAAACATTATTTGATTCTGTTTGAATTTGCGGCAGTTATCGTTTGCCATAGAAAAAAAATCTACAGAGAGACGCACAGACAGACAGACAGACAGACAGACAGACACACAGACAGACAGACAGACAGACAGACAGACAGACAGACAGACAGACACACAGACACTTTTCGGAAAACGACTTTTTTTCTTGTTTAAACATTGCATTCTTCTGGCTTCCTCATAAATAATGAGTAACAAACAGCTACAGACGTATACTGGAGAAGATTCGCAAGCAAATTACAGAGTGACTTCCATTGTTGTTATCACGTGTAGAGAAAAATGAAAATTTTCATTCCTATAATAATTCTTAGTGACAAAGAAGCGTGTTTAAATTTTATCTCTGATACTAAATAAACCGCGTATGAAAACGGTGTACAGACGTTTAGTATATAAAAACGCAACCTCTGATAAACAGGACACAGCTATTGCATTCCCAAACGAACCGAGAAAGGCGAAGTATGTATGTATGTTGTAAGGAAGTAGGTCAACTGATCGGTGTTGGATAACCGTGAAATTCTAAAACAGACAGCGTGTAATTGAATATGTCTTATATATGTACATACCCTATGTCAGCTATGTTTTAGACGTGGAAACCTTCTTTGGAGGAGCGTCAAGACTAGCGTGTAAAATCTTATAACGGCGCGCCAAAATGCAGGAGGTTAGACGACGGGAGGCGGTTAGTCAGATTCAGGAATGAAGTTCGCCATTAGGAGACATTTAAAAATATTTCGTTACTGGAGAAAGGTGTAGAACGTGTGGCTGTAGTGTCTCCTCGGGACAGCGTGTCTTCTAGCATTACATCGAAAGGAAAAACTTGATACTTTTTAATTTTCACTCATGCAGCTCTTGTTCCGTCTGTTTGGTTGCTAAATGGAACGTAAAGACGATGTTTTAGGATTTATTATACATTCGATAAGGCCTCTTAGTTTGTCAAACTTATTGGTATAATTGTTATATATTTTGTTACTAATGATATCGATGTGAATTAACCATATACTTCTCATTGTGTTAATTGACAATCTACCAACTTTATTATTTACGTGTTCATTGTATCTAAGTAATAGGCCTATTATACGCACCTTTTTTGTCTAAAACTAAATTTACTCTTAGTAAAACAGCTCGGTGGTTTTAGGCATAATAAAACGTATTACGTTAACAAGAACACATACGCATAATAAGAAAGCATATGATTTCAGCATATTGCCTATGAGCCAGCCAGTAACAAGTGAATTAATTTGACGAGATCAACAAACTTACAGTATATAAGCCACAGAATATAGAATCAAATTTTGTGAAAGACAGTTCAGATGTAAACATAGAATAATTCTCCGTTATTCTTTGCAAACACGTTTTATTTGAACATTTTAGTAACAGTAGTTCATTAATGAAAACAGGAACAAAGTATAATACTAGTGTAGGAATGAGAACGTACTAAGACATGTGTCAGAGTAATATAACAGGAATAAAGTATGAGAATGTGAAACAGTTAGATGCCGATATTACTGTAGCTTTTTAACTTGTGGTTCGTTGGAAAGCTCAATGTAACCCAAATATGCGTAGTTTAGTCTTACAGTACTGAAGCGTAATAATAATTGTCGACAACTATTCAGTATGTACAGATATATTTTACATGAAGAAATACCTACATAAAATTTGAGCCATGTTCGCTACACAAGTTAGTTCGCTTTTTGTTCACATTTAAAAAGGATAACAGAATAGCACTGGTCACAGTATTACACGACATCAGTGTGTATTTCTCGTGTTACAACGCTAATCACAATTACTGACGAATTAATTTTAGTCTAATTCTGTGTCGCTTACTTGTACTTAAACTTGAAGGAGAATATTTATGCAGACTGTCGACTCCAGTGCAAGAGATTAATTTACAATCATGTTTCATTCCAGAGAAAGAAGAATAGGAAGTAGACGAAATTTGGATCGTCATTGTTGTCCTTACTTGAAAATACTCGTTATTTGGTTACTTTTATCTAAATTCTAATTTGTGAACCTATCTTTTGAAACTTTATTACCCAGGCGTCGATAATATGGGTTTTCTGGCGAGTTCGTATTTATGGTTTTTCAAACAGAGTGTATTAATCTTCATTTTCAGCTAGTCAAAAGTCACCGTTTACAATTATTCAGCAAAGTCGTTGTTTTTATGCATGCACTTTAATTATTTAGTTATCAATTAATTGTACAAAAATTGTATTTACGCGTAAAACATATAACTTTTGATGTTTCGAATTCGGACCTTTAAAGTGTTGTGTATCCCCAAAGTTGTGTATGTACCAGACAAAGGTATAAGATTTGCTTACGTAGCAAACTCAGGCACAGACTAGGTAAGAAGGTTCTGTGTCCAGGTATGACCGGTTTACGTAAGACCACAATATAACCGGCAGGCAGTGTACTGTGGTACTATATTTTATGGCCGCGTAGTAGGTGTTCATGTCTTTTAATTTTATATTATTATGTAAGAATATACTGTTTTAAATAATGTAGTAAACTTTATCCATTATTCATAACAGATAAATAAGATTTATTACATTACTGTAAGTATTAAAGTGCGCTCCAATCACTTTCACATTATATTTGCATTTAAAGCTCCTATTTTATACGGGGTAAATTAGAATGTCTACAACGTTTTAAATTATTTTCAATCAACATTATCTATAATTTTAATATTTAAAGAATATTCTGACATATTCAATTACACACAGTCTGCATTAGAATTTCTCGGTTATCCTGCACCGATCAGTTGACCAACTGCTACAAGCTATTTGCAGGTAACGCACAACAACTATAATAATGGTGTGCGTCTGACTTCATAATTTAATAATAACGCTGTATTCAGAGGCTATGACGTGTTGTAGTATGCGATTTAGACGTGAATACCAAATCAGTAAACAGGTACGTGCGAAAGTCATAGCTCTTGTGTCGGCAGTTATTAATTCTTAGTCAGACTAGGGACAGAATTTAAGATACTTTTACTGATATTAATTTTAGTAGCACCAAACACTAATACATAGAGAATAGTCTAGAACTTCATAATATTCTGTATTGATTGTCTGCTAGTATTACAACGTTCTCTATCCCGCCTAACCCTGTACTTTCACTCTTCCCACATCAGGACTAAACCTGTTGTTTCAGCTTCAACTGTACAGCTTAGATATTTTACTATTTTAAATTAATTAAAAAAGCTTTAGGCACATTCAAATCGCAAAGCTACTTGAAATGCAAATTTCCACTTTACATGCAAATTAAAAGTGCACGGGAGTTCCTATGCTAAAAAAACTAACAAAGTTGGGAAAAAAGTTGCCCAAGTACGTGTTCTAGCTTGTTGACTTCATAAAACTGAATATTTATTTAAGCTAAATCTATATACTCATCATTGAATGTGTTTCAGAACAACGTAAAAGATATACTGACTCTTGTAAATGTACCAACGAAGCTAATTTCATGAAATTTACTTACGTTTAGTTTTAAATAAGTTACACGGTTTGTTAAATAATTTATATAATTTTCCTGCATTTCAATGAGTTAGCGAATCAATTAAAAGGAAAAATACGCTTATTCTATTTGTTAAAAATATCTCAGTTGTATTACAATATCAGTACAGCTGACTATTGCCTCAGTGAGACAAGTAAATGGACGCACCAAAGATTCAGAAGAGCTGGACTAGACAGTGCAAGCGCGGCTTAATATTGTAACAAAAATATAAAATTCGATAGGGTTTCGGAGTTACAAAAAATTATAATAGAATAAAAAATTTTGGTTGAAAAATAAAAAAAAATTTATTTTTATTTATTTATTTATTAATTTATTAATTATTTCTTATGTATTTATTTATTTTTAATTCCTTAAATTATTAATTTAATTAATAATTTACTTTAGAATAACAAGAATTGTTTTTCAGCGTTAACTAGATTATAACTTGAATTTCGTTGTCCATGACGTGTCCGTTACTTAACTAAATATCACTATAGTATTGACGACTCGGAACACTAAGTTTTTTATAAGTAAAAACGTAAAGTTTTACCTTACAGCCTAAACCGGCTTTCACCTTTAGAAGGCTTCATCAGAGGCTGCTATAGGTAGCGTTGTCCGTCTTGTTGTTGGCGACGGGATAGTTTTTCGAAAGATCGAAGCTGTGTGTGTGTGGTGAGATGTGTTCGAATAATGCGTGCGATTTGAATTGTGTCTTTTCGTTTAGGATGTCGTTTTTATTTGTTTTTGTGTGTCTGTATATTTCTAATTGTTCTAGAGTGTCTAGTTTTCGGCCTTTTGTGTGTACGTGTAGAATGTTCATGTTATTGTCGATGTTTTTATATGTGTGGTTTGCTTCAATGAGGTGGTTTGCAAAGGTAGATTCTGTAGTGGTGTGGAGTGCTTTTGTGTGTTCAATGTATCTCTGTTTGAAGCTACGTCCTGTCTGGCCTATGTAGAATTTATTGCAATTTGAGCAATTTAGCTTGTATACACCGGGTAGATCGAATTTGTTTTGTGCTTTGGGCATGCGTTTTGATAGTGTGTGTTCTGTTTTGTTAGTAGTTTTGTAAGCGATTCTGTATCCTGCTTTTTTGAATTTGTGGGCAATTTTTTCAGTTTGTTTGCTGATGTATGTTAGTGTTATGAATTTGTTGTTTTCTGTCTTTGTCTGTTGTTTGTTTTGTGTTTTGTGTAGGAGTTTACTGACTATTGTTCTGTCATAACCGTTAGATTCTGCTAGATATTTTATCGTGTTTAGTTCGTCTTTGTAGTCTGTTTCATCTAAGGGGATGTTGTTAAGTCTATGTATCATGGTTCTAAAAGCAGCTAGTTTGTGTTGTATTGGGTGATTGGAGGTGTTGTGTATTAGTGTGTCAGTTGTAGTTGGTTTTCTGTATATACTGAATTTGTGCCTGTGTTCTAGTTTTGTGATGGAGAGGTCTAAGAAGTTTATGGTATTGTTGTGTTCGTATTCGGCAGTGAAGGTTATGTTTTTATGTCTAGCAGAAGTCTTCCTCCAACACTTAGAAAAAACCAAAATACTCACAAACAATGACAGACACTCACATAAAATACTATATTGGCACAGATACGTTGATGACATTCTAATACTATACAGGGGAAACAAAAGACAATGTGAACAGTTACTAACGCACATAAACAAAATACATAATGATAAGTTTTAATGATGTGATTCTGTATTTCGTAAAATTAATTAATAACTGAATAATAATCATTGTGAACAATAGTAAATTTGTTTTAAAGTCTACATGGAGCGCCGCTGTATGTTGTCTACAAAAAGTTCATACTTTTTTTAAATGTTTTAGAGGATTTCAACTAAGGGCTTTAGTCCAACGATGTCTACCAGAAGCGTTGCTCGACCGGGTGTTTCGTTTTCACCTAAATTTTAGTTGACTCGTCGAGAGTGGTAACTCGTACACACTAAGACGCAAAACGACATTTTCAAAGTATACAGTAATCTTGCTGCTTTTAGGAAGGTCAAAGTTTTGTCTATCGCTAACTGTTCGTTTTCGAGGTCTTCATTCAGGTTATACTCTGTGTCTATACCTCGGTTCTGTAAGAACACAGCAGCCTTCGATTATGTGTTTCACTGTAAGTGCTCCTCCATAGGTGGAGACAAGTCGTTCTTTTCCTTGCAGGAGGTACGAAGACGTCAAATTCGTGTTCCAAATTTGCAGTCTGGTGATTCAAACTTGTTCACGACGATTGCGATCACCTGCTACTTGCCATTCACGGACGCTCTGCTTCACGGCAGAAAGTTTGCTCTGCCGTGTGTTCCATGTCTGCTGCCACACATTAATAATAGTGGTTGTGGCGTCGTCCGGTCGTATGGTAATCGCACCATCTTGTGGGGTGCCCGCAGCGTTTCTCGCTGAAGCGTCACCTTTTTCGTTACCTTCAATACCTACAAGTACATGACCCGGACACCAAACATAAGTCAAAGATAAACAAGGTTTTCTAATGCATGGCATAACGCTATTATCTGCTGTAATAACGGATCCACTGTGCCCGGATTGTTCAAGGCAGTTAGAAAACTCAGTGAATCCGTCCAGATAACAGATTTCCTTTCAACTCAGAGTTTACAGTAACAAAGAGCTTGCCACATCCCATAGAGTTCGGCGGTGTATACACTTGCTGCTTTGGGCAGTCGCTAGAAGTGGGAGGCACCCTCGACGACAAACGCACTGCCCATTCCGCTTTCCGTCTTCGACCCATCACTGTACATAATGGTGTGTTCTTTGACATATTCTTCAAGGACCGAATCCCGGCCGATCTGATGAACGTAGAACTCGTGGTTTATGTGGCTCGGTAGAATTAAAATTTTAGCCACATATCTTGGTAACAGCAGTTGACGCCGCAGGTGTAGGGACGTCATTTCTGCTTCACAATGTATACTTTCTGCAGGACTAGTGCAGAACGCCCCTTTAGCGTAGTGCACCCCTGCGTTGTGCATGGATCCATATTTTTCAAGTGCGACCTCCGGGCTGAACAGTACACCCCGCATCCGTAATCCATTTTGGCTAGCACCAGCGCGGTGTACAGACGCAATAAAACTTGTCTATCTGCTACCAGGTCATATGGGGGATATACCTGATTGCGTTAAACGAGAATTTGCACCTGGCAGCCAGGTTGTCCACATGCGTATGCCATTGTCTATTAAAAGTGAGGCACAGAAATTTGATTACGAACCTGTAGTGCGCCGGACACCGTTTATGGTTAACGTCGGGTCCAGGTGCCTTCCTTGCTTTTGACAAAAGTGGATACAGATCGTCTTTGTTCCCAAAGGAAAGCCTATGCGGTTAGCATTTTCTACTAACGTGTCTGTAGCGTAGCTTGTCTTGCAGTTTACACTTGATCATCGCCGTTCCTTTGGTTGGTTAGAACAGCGCAAGATCGTCAACGTACAAGCACTTTTCAACTGACGTTTCTATATTCTCAAAGAGATCCCTGATGGTGATAGTAAAAAGCGTGTCGCTCAACGGAGATCCCTGTGGTACTCTATTTTCCATCTCGTGTGGTGACGACAGTGATTGTACGACCCGAACACGGAAAGTATTGTCTCTGAGAATTTGGAGATAAATTTAGGCAGGTTGAATGATGTAAAGTCTTCACGTTTTGTCGAACGCTTTCTCCAAATCGAAGAATGTGTTTCCCTTCGATGAAACTGTTCTGGACTGCGTTTTCCAGACAAACCAATTGATCATTAGTAGAAAAGTGTCTCCGGTACCCACACTCGTGTGCAGTCAGAAAGCCGTGTTTTTCCAGACACCAGGTGAGCCGGCTATCCTCTCTAATAACTTTCCTAAACAGCACGTCAACAATACTTGACGACAGTTTTCTGCTTGAGGGGACCCCTTGCGCCCTTCATAAGCGGGATGACTGTCGCCCCCTCCCATGGTTTTGGGTGTACTCCCCTTGCGTCCACGTGGCGTTACAGAGTGCCAGTAATGTAGCCATAGCTACATACGGCAGTTGACTATAATGCTGTAACGAATGCTGTTCGGTCCCGCCGCAGTGTCGCCGGCAGCACGGACAGGGGACTGTAATTCCCTCATTGTGAAAGCAACATTATAGGTCCTGTACCCTTCACATTCGAAGACAAGGTCGGTTCGACTTCATCTTTCCTTGCGAGAAAATTGAGAGGATAACTTTCTATACTACTGACCTTGGCATATCTTGCAGCCAATGTGTCAGCAATTTCATCGGGATTGTACATCAATTCACCATCCTGCTTTATGCATGAGATAGGCTTGAACACTGACGTGCCAGAGATTGCTCTGATAATTTTCCATTCTTTAGCCACTGAGGTCGACCGTGTTATGGTCGAGACACAGGTTTCCCAGCTTAATCGTTTTGCAGCGAGTATTCTTGTTCGAGTGGCGGCTCGAACTCGATTAAAAGTGATGCGATTATCTTCGGTCGGCGCTCGCTTATACTTGTTTAGGGCTCGTCGCTGGATGAACGACCGCCGGTCCACGGGATATGCTCCGTACCTTCTGAGGTGATAGCAGTTGTGAAAATGTGTACGTCTTCTTCTGTATTTCCACAGACGTTCGTAGGTGTACAAGCTATCTTGAAGCCTGTACAATCAGCACGGTTATCATTACACGCGCCATCTCTTTGTCATTCATGTTCTTATCAGCACAGGGAAGTGTTGCTCACGTGAAGGTCTGGGAGCGCTTTCCACGACAAATGTAGAGCGAGACTCGGGCTACAGATCGAAAGATCGATAGCCGAGAAAGTACCACTTCCAACGCCGAAATGTGTGCTCTCGCCTGTGCTTAAAAAGACAAGCGCGTTTTTTATCAAGAGATCCTCAGTTTTTAATCCAGCGCTGTTCGTCCTAAGACAACTCCAAGTAGAACTATGAGCGTTGAAGTCCCCAAGAAGGTATAATGGAAAAGGTAGCTGCTAAGAAATATAGCATCGCCTCCCCTAGCTCTTATGTCTGGAGTCACATTACAGCGGATGGACTCATATCCCCTCATATTAAATAGTTCTTGCGGCCTCAAATGTGTTTCCTCCAGGCACATACACGTCGGTGTATGCCTGGTCAGTAGCATTTTCAGTTCGCGATAATGCGAAATGCAACAGTTAATATTCCACTGAAGGATGCTTTCCATGCTGGATCAGTGACTACGGTCCGTACTTACTTTCTTGGTTTCCCTTTCGACCAGCCATTCTTCTTTTTTTTGCAGATTGCCTAGTTCCGCCGCTTCACCGAGGTAGGTGAGATCACTGGCGCCGGTAATCGAGCTGAACTCAGATCCGGAGTTCATCTTCTGGTAATCGGGGGCAGGTCTTGTCCCCGGTTTCGGTTTTAAAAAGTCCTCCCTGGTGTATCTGGGAGGACGAGGCGATGGACGGCGCTATTCCCTCACTGTCTTCCCACCACTGGAGCTGTCTCCAGTAGCAGCCACAATGTTTGGTTCTGTCCTTCTTGAGGGCGGACTGTGGGTCTTATGATACACCCACTCTGATTTTCTGAATGTTCATTACCTGTTACTACTGTACTTACTTGTGCTGTCGGCTGCATTTCGGATAATTAACGCTCGACGAAACGGGTCACTACCGGCATTATTTCTTTTGTTATAGTTGTTGTTGTCTTTTCCGGAGTAGCCTGTGCATAGATTACTTTGCCTTGGTTTGTCGGGCAAACAACTTTTTTATCTTTGAGGTAGCTGATTTCTTTAAAGTATTCATTGCTTGAATGGCTACGTTTTACTTATACACAGGGCAGTTGCGTGACCTTGATGAGTGTTGGCCACCGCAGTTAACGCAATTCTTTGGCTCGGCACAAGGTTCATCGCCATTGCCCGACTTACCACACAAACAAACGCAACTCTTTCCTAGGGCACATCTGGATGCTGAGAGCCAAAAAAATAACCATTGCAAGCACTGCATGGGGTGGGGAATGATAGATCCAACACTTAGCCGATGGATACCTGCTCTTATTTTCTCTGGCAGTGTCGTTTTGTGAAAAGTCACGACGTGGGAAACGGAAGGAAGTCTTTGTCCCTCCCTACGTACGGTCAGTTATAACTCCTTGTGGTGCTAATTCAGTTGCAGTCTCCTCCTCAGTGCAGGTCAGCAAGTCACGACACACCACGGTACTCCCTTTGTGGTATTCACAGTGGCGTGGACTCACTTCAACTTCTATCTCACCGATCTTTTTCAACATGAGCAGTCTGCCAATTGCTCGGTGCTTTGGGTCTGGATCAACAGACCCCCAGCCGTTTTCCTGATGTCTATATCAGACGATCCGATACAAGCAATAACGGATTTTTCTATTAAAAAGGAGCTCACTTTCGTGAAGTTCCTCGACTTTCTTTTCACAATCAGACACTTGGACACCGCAGGCGTACTGGCCGACGGCGCCAAAAATTTCTCCGTATCTACAGTAGTGTAGTGACTCATTCTGTTCACTCTCCGAGGAGGGATTTTTTCTGGACGAGAGATTTTAAGAGATCCCTTAACGTCAGAATTAATTTAAAACCTAAAATTTTGGTTCCATGAGTACCGGGCAAGTGACAGACCTCCGCGGCATAGCCCTCGAGTACCACGGCTAGGACTAAATACAACAGGGCGCGTTCTGGTGCCCTGAGGCCATCGTTCGTGACTCACTAACGTAGAGCCATCAACCCACTGTGACGATCAGCTCCGCCGTGGGTTACGGTGTGTTTTCGAGCGGTACATACAACCTTCTCAAACTTACCTACCCTGCCCTGTTAGCCCGTCACCCACGATGCCAAGTTGTTGTATGCAGGCGTAGGGTTGGATTTTTTTTGGGGGGATACTTTTTTAATTTTCTAAGAAAATCAGCTTCGCACCAGCTTAACAATCAACTGTCTTACCGTAAAAACTTTTCTTTCAGAGCTCTTAGTTATGGAGAATTCTAAAGAGCACACGAATTGTTGTTACCTTAATAAGAACATTTTATCACTAACTGAAGTAAGTACGATCTGAACGTCGCTTACTTGAAGTGAACGGGGTTCTACACGTTTTGTTACAGAACATTTAATGTATTCTCAAAGTAAGCAGAAAAATGAGAAACTTGAGAATATTCATTGTGACATTATAGCTAAGAAAGAAAAAAGGGTAGTTTTTAATTTATCGAATTTAAATAAGTTATTTATGTTATTTAATTTAAATAATATCACATGATATTCACACAATGTTTAATGAATTAAATTTACCTGCATTTAATGAATTATGAAATAAAGTTACCTACTAAGTCAAATGTAAACTTAGTAACAGCAGAAAATAACATAAATATCATGATTACTACTACTACTACTACTACTACTACTACTACTACTACTACTACTACTACTACACCCATATGTACTGTAAATTGTTTGTTTTTAACAATGTTGGTTAAACCATGTAATATTTGTATGTTCACGTTTGGAATAGGCCTAAATGACATGTCTTCTTGAAAAAATCTCAAATTTATTCATTTAGTTAAATAAATGTAGCACATGCTTGCTAATATATATTGCGTGTATGTTTTGCATATGTTTAAATTGCGGTAACAAATTGTAGCAAGTATTAAGATTTTATATTTTGTATATTTGGATACAGTTATTTAGGATATTTCAAAATTGTTTTCGCTGATATTTTTAAATATTTTTGTTGTAAGCAAAACGAATTAATTGTGAGACACTTAGAATGTTTAGATTTAATTTTCTTGTAAATAAAATGGTGTCAGTTTTGTGTAATCTCCAACATCCGGTGTTTTCTAACCCAGTTCCGTTATCAAGGATGTATGAGTTGCATCCACAATGCAGAAATATTATTTACACTCCATTTCCAGTAGTGTGGTGTGGTGTGTGTGTGTGTGTGTGTGTGTGTGTGTGTCCGGTGTGGTAGAGCGCGTGCAAAGGAATACACACATGGGCTTTATAGAATAACCATAGACTAATAAACAATAAACATAAAAGTAAAATAACAATAGTTAACATCTGAACAAATACAACTAACTACAAACATAACATTATATTTGTTACAATAATAAATTAATAAATTAAGGATAACAAAAACACACACACAATAGAAGTGAGCCAGAGAAACAAGAAGAGCAGCAGAGTTTGCCAAGCATCAAGGAAGAGGAAGATACTATCCCCAAAGTGCTCAGTAATGAAGTAATATTCTTTGAAATAGTGTTTTCCTCATAATACAATTATATATTTATAATATTCTTCTTAATGTTACATAAGTATTTGCAACGTTCTTCTACTTTTTCTGAAAATGATGGAGGACAGATCTATAATACGAAGCAAAGAAATTCCACCTAAGGTATCCCACGTAAACTTTTCTCATTGTTTTGACTGTGGATACCAGCGGTAACCAAAAGAAATGTGTGGCTAGCGAGATAATGACAAAACATTTATTCTATGATGTTTATAAGCCACTGACGGAAATGTTACTGTTTAAATTGCGGTAACAAATTGTAACTGAACTTATCTTCCCCCATTACAACATACCTCACTCAATTGTTTTGATAGATTCTGTCCCCTGTTTGAGACGATAGAATATAAACAAACAATGGGAGTAAACGGGGTCTGACAAAATTTTTCAAATGGCCTACTGTATGCCTTTCCAGGCTGCGATAATTCCTAGCTTTTACGACTGTCAGAGACGACAGGAGTAGTTTATGGCCTCTACTACGAACTGACAGATACCATCAGTGTACCATCCTGCAATTAAATTACTACGTTTCTTCCATATTATCCTGTAAGTATTTTCAGATTTATCGAGCAGTCGATTTACATAATATAGTTGATGTAGGCCAATCGGAATATATTTCGTAAACATGGGAGAGAAAAAGTGTACATACTTTTTAAAACATAAATAACATCTATTTGTGTAGGATTAATAGAAACAAAACGTTTTTACTTTCTGTAATATATTGAATTTATGTGGTATTTTCTGCAGTCATTGCAATTTTGAATGAAAAGCGTTATGTTATGAGATATTGTGAAAATACATGTTAATTCACAATATATTTTTTTGTAAATTTAGCAGTTTCTTCTGTAATCCACAAAATTTGTCATTACGTCTTAGATTTATTAGCCTAAAAGTTTAGAAAGGCGCATGCATTTACGGCCTACAGAATATGACGTAAAACTGATACGATATGGCCTGTAGAAATAAGAAATATAAGACAAAACTGTATGTTCTACAGGGAAAATAATTTCGTATAAACAAATAGTGTATATGTTCATAAAAAGTTATGGGTTAAAGTTTTTATCTTAACTTAATCTTTACTCGCTTTAGAGTTACACTGAATGATGTCATGTACTTTCAAATTCCCAATTTTCAACTTTCAAGGACCTCTGGATGTTTCTCAACAGGTCTTCGTATTTCAAGAAACTTCTTTCTATGTGACAACAGGAGAAAACTTGAAAAATTCACTGGTAAAAGTTCTTGATCCCTTCCACCCAACACGATACGTTTTCCACTAATAATATCAACAGCTATACACTTTTTTAAATATTCTCGATTTGTAATTTTACTCTAACTTTTTCAGTTACTTCAGACTGTGTCTGCGATAAGTAATTTGCAGTATTTTTTAGAATTTTTAATATACACAGTTTTAAGACGAGTAATAGAGTTTGATAAGACACAAAAGTCAGTTTTAATGTAGGCCTCAATTTTTCTTAACAATATGGCTAAAAACGACTCAAACCCTTTTGACTGCAGTTGAATCATTCCCATCAAATTTATTAAAAAATCTTCTTTCTCTCTGTAGTATATGTATATATCTATCAAATCTATATATAGTATTTTGTAGAATAATATTTGCAGAATTAAGCCAAATCTCCCAAAGTTCTATAGCGGGTTGTGTGAGAAGGGATTATGCTACTTTTTTAAATTTCACTAATCGAAGTGGAGCTTAAAGGAAAATCTTGTTCCTATTTGCAATGAATTTGTCTACCTCAGGATATCGTCGTCGATATTTTTCAGTCACACTGTGAAGGGCATAGGTGTAACAATTAACGTATACCATTTTCTAAATAAAACATCGGCAGCCCTTTTACTGCCTTTAAAATATAAGGAGCAGCATCCGCTAGGAAGAGGAGCATATTCTCTCGTTCAACTTTATGTCACTACAACAATGTCATTGCATTGTCAGAAACAACTCTAGGCTATAGCCAATTAATTATTATTATAATTGTGAAGAGGAGTTAAAAGGACTAACAAATACAAATACAATATTGTCGATTGCAGTATAAATAATAAATAAAATAGTGTCATCTACTGAAACATAAAAATATATATAAATTTAAACTTGTATACAAATTTCTACTTTGTAGCCGACTAGAACAACTATAGGCCTAACTTACAAAAATATTTATAACTGACGAATAACATAACTTAATACAGATTTTGGTAATAATATAATATTCGCGAAAAATGGTTAAAATATGCATTTATGTGACATTATATAACGTGCTATATAAATCAAAACCTTATTCATCGTTGCCTAGAAGAATAAGGCACTTAAGATAGAATCACTTCCGCTTACAACTAAATGGTCGTTTTGAGTTTACATAGTGTATAAACGTATTACAAGTTTTAACTTATAATTTATATCGTATAACTTATAACTAAGAAAAGTCATCTTCCAGTTATACGTAGAAGACATTCTAGAAGACTTCTAGTGCCAAATATACACAGTAGAAAATATTAATGTAAGCACATTAAACTTATCAAGATTATCAGTTGTCTTAACATTATTGAAAAGCATACATTTACGAGACTTAGAATTCCTGATGTATCATAAGTCATTAAAGGACTTATAATACATTTTAAATGTATCTGCAAAGCGTTATTCGGGTCCATTTTAGGATACAGGACTTCCTTGTTTTTTTATATTCTTTTGTATCGTTTCCCAAGGTCTTTCATATAGTTACAGCATGTTTTGCTAGGTTATCTTATTTATAGTGCACATTCAACTTTCTGAATATTAAGTAGTAATTTCTAAATAATCCGTAAAAAATCCTGATACAGTAACAGATGCAACAAGTTAGTGTGGATGAAAAAAATTGCTACTGATACTAACCAATAATGTACTTACTAATAATTGTTTACCGACGTAAATAGTTTTTAACAAAACTCTGGACATTGAGTTAAAGGATCAACTTGCATCGTGTCGGTCAAAGTCTAAAAATAAAAGACTTTAATGGCGGTTGCTGTTCATACCTGCTGTAAGAAGCTAATTTTAAGTAACGCTGTGACAATAAAATGTACACTAACTTACAAGTAAGAAGAATAAAGCTACGTAGGCCGGGTATATTTGTGGACTATCTCGAACACGCGCCCTTTCAACTGACGTAAAACTTTAATTAAAAAGATGAAAGTGTTCTACCTTTTATAAGGTAGGCTGACAGGAATGGTGATACATTTCGGAGAAACGGAATCATTAATTCAGCTGGAAGTTGTAAGTAAATACTTCTGAAACGTAAGTTTTTTCATTTAAAGGACACATCAGTAGAAGTACTATTTGTGTATAAGCCTGAAATTCTTTTTGCCAAAAATAAAATAGGAATTAAGAATAACACACACTTATTTTGTAGTAGTAGTAGGGTACCCGCTTTGTATAACTCACTCACTCTGTTTTGCCCATTCCACGTAAGATGTTCGCAGTAACTAGACTGAGATTTACAAAACGCCTATTAATTCTCAGTGTCGGTTTTAATTATGTAAACTACTGTAAACTCTAAATTATAAGCGAGAAAATGTAACGTGTTTCTAACAAATTGTAAAACAACATCGAATTTAAACTAAATATTTTGAACGTATGGTCAATTGATTGCGTCTTTAAAATATACATAAGAATATATTCCTTTGTTAATACAGAATAATGAATGACTTCGAAATTTAAGGATTTAGTTCATATTCTACGGTCACAACATTGGTGTCCTCATTGTTGTTTAAAATGTGGTTTATTATTAAATATATCAGTTACTGAACGTTTAATATTCTTTCTCTACAGCAAATTACACTTTTCCTTAATAACCTGCAACATTTTAAATACCAACATTTAAGTGCATTTTTAATTTGTGGAGTCCCACGTTCTTTGGGACGCCAAAAGGTGACAAATTACCCTTCTTTGTGTATTTTAATCTGTACATTAATTTAACTCATACTCTTTATATAACATTCCTATAATGGCGTGTATGTATTTGGGGTTCAGGTGTATCTGTAATAATAACTCTATGTAACTTGTAACGGTATTTCAAATTTATTTAGTAATAATGAAATTGTGCGCAAGGCACTTGATTCGACTTAAAAACATTCATTATTGCTTTGTTACTATGCCGTAAGGCTTACGCTGTATACATCCTTACTGACTAAATATTCTATTCTAATAATTATTTTATTAAAAATATCATTTCCTGATTACTCAGACAATTAGTGTGCTTCTAAATATCAATGCTTAAATATCTTTTTTTTTAGATATTGTAACGAAATTCAACATATTAATAGTTACTGAATTTATCTTTCTTTTTCAGTACTGATTTATAAAACTCTACTTTTTTTTTACTTAAATGCTTTGCATTCTTTTCATTTCAATACTAATTTGAGCTCTTGTTTACGTTAATCTTACTTCGATAACATCTACCATTTTAACTCTATATTTACAAGAAACATTGGCTCTTAACTTTAAAATAAAACAATAATGTCTTTAATTGTCTTTGAGTTAATTGTTCGACTAAGAGATAAATAAGTTGTTTATCACCTTATTGTTGTCAATCATACTCAATCGCAATCGATCCATCTGTAATCGTCCTCGTCTCGAACTCCAGAATCAATTCCTCTTGTCCAGCGTCGTTTCCAGACTTCAGTAATGTTCCTCTTGTCCAGCGTCGCTTCTCTTGTCCAGCGTCGTTTCCAGACTTCAGTAATGTTCCTCTTGTCCAGCGTCGTCTCGCTCTCTGGAACTAAGTCGTCAGCTCTATCGCTCTCCGGAACTTCATGTTACTTCTTTTCGTGCTGTTTTCGGACGTCAGTTGATCATATTATATGGATTTTCTTCTCGTGTAATTCTGTTACTATTTAAAAGTGATTGTATTTACAACTCAGTTACATAGTTGTATGTAACTGGAAGGATGAAACTATTTACATACTCCGTGCGGACGGGCAGAATCTCCCGCTGCAACTGTGGGTGATCAAAAAAGATACAACTGTAGCGTGTGTCCTATTTATACCCACGTCTTGGTTAACACCTGCAGTTGTACGACATCGACATGTCTGAAATTGTCTCTGAGTTTTGTTCCCCCACTCCTCGTCAATTTCGCTATTTCTTATATTTCTGCGAATTGCAGAGTCCTGTGAGTATACTCTTATACCCATCTTATAAATATTTTCACTACACATGTTCACTGTACTTTTGGACATTGTAACTTAACTCTTACAATCTGTACACAGTTATTTCGCCACTACACTCGTACGGTGTGTCCCTTTCACGTGGTTTTCGTACACAGTATGTAGTTAATTTTATTACATTTTGTTGTGTCTTTGGATTTTACTCCTTAATTTTATGAATAATTACGGAAAAACAGTAATTACGCAATTGGGTGGCAAACTCACCTGCATAGACCTGCGTCACACACACATGCAAAATACTGTTGTACACACTTTCAGTTACATCTGTGTGTGTGTACAAGTCGATTCAGGTCTAAACACCTGTCCATATTTTTGTCTGAGCCAAGTTTGCAATCCCTGACATGCTTACTTCTAATACATTATTAATTATTTTACAATTTATTATGTATATTTAAATTTTTATATTCAATGCTCAGTACAGCACTTATCTGTACTATCGCATTATCCCTCTGCTTCGTAATAAAAAAATTTAATAAATTTATTTATAAAATTTTTTATTATTATTATTATTATTGTTTGTAAAAGAAAATATAACAAATAATAAAGGATAGTATTCGTCATTTCACCCTTAATTGGAGTGTACACATACGTCTTCCCTCCACTCTTCACACGCTCACTGCTCGTGACCTTGTAGGGTAGCTTCAACAACAGCTGATCTGACTGATTTCATTGACCTCATTACTTTTATGTGTAGAACTTCCTAAATGACGTTGCGTGGAATTTACCAATTTCTTTCTTCTGTACATCATCATATACGATGAAAGTGTGTTGTCTTACTCGCTGTCTTAACGTATACGGTCCATTATAAAGTCTGAAGAATTTCTTCGCCGTATTCTCGCTTCTTTTCCCAACAGGATTTGCTTTGAGTAGTACACTCTCTCCTACATTAAATTGTTGTAGTTGTGAGTTAGATTAAATCTCTCTTCTCTCTTGTTACCTCTTTCTATTATCCGTTGCTTTGCGTATTCAATTTTCACACTTATTGGTACAGGTACATTCTGGTTATTAGGTTTATGTATATACTTGGTCTAAAATCTGTTTGGCTTCTTATCTTCTTCCAATTCTATTGGAGTATATCCTGTTGCTTCACTATAATTTTCGTTGATAGCCTTCTCAAGAAATGGTAAATATTCTGCCCATTTATTGTGTTGATCATGGCAGTATATTCGTAAATATTTACCTAATTCCTTGTTAACTCTCTCAGCAAGGTTTCCTTGAGGATGTCTTATGGATGTGAGTACAGATTGTATTCCATTTTCCCTTAACGTCCTCTCCCATTTTTCACTCTGGAATTGTACACCTTGATCACTGAGTACCTTCTTCATTTTTCCATATGTCGGAATATATTTCTGCAGTAGTATCTTTAGAACAACTTTGGTTGTGGGTCGCATAATTGGGTACAGTAGGACTGCCTTGGAAAACACATCGATACATACTAATATGTGCTTCACACCTCGACTTGATCGTGGTAGTGGTCCCAGAAAATCCACTGCAATTAGCTCTCCCTTGTTCCCCATCTGGATGCTCTGCATTTCTACGTATGTGTGTAAATTCGGTCCTTTCGCCGTTTGACACTCATAACACTTCTTCACCTCCTTCTTTATTTTTCGATACATATTATTAATCGTAAAATCCTCTAGTAGGCTCAGGTAACATTTCAGAGCGGCAGCATGTGCTAAACTCTCATGTGCTGGTTGAATTAATTTCTGTAACATGTCGTTCGTTGGTACCATCTTCCAGTCTTGTCGTACTAACCTGAAAAGAATTCCATTAAGTACCTTATAATGATTTGGTAGCTGTTCTTGGTCCTTCATCTCCCTTATTGTCACGTCCAAATCTTGTTGTTGTGCTAAATTTTTTAGCATTTGTTTTACTTCATCATTCTCTTTAAATTTAATTGATAACAATTGTACTTCTTTCTTTTCGCTCTCATAGACTTCTTCACATTCTTCTTTAATGTATCGGCTTAGTGTATCAGCTATAATATTGTCTTTACCTTTACAGTATTTAATGGTGTATGAGTATTCGCCAATGGCTAAAATCCATCTTAATAATCGGGTATTTGTTACTTTGCATTTCAATAGAAATTTATTTATTTTAATTCAGACTGTCAACGATTACAGACATCTTCTTTTGGTGTCTCTGCAAATAAATCCATCTCGTGTCTGTGTATCCACTGTGAAATACTAGAGGTAATGGGGTTATTTGCTGCTTTGATTCCTACTATCAAGACACGGGCATCACACTCACACACACCCGTCTGGCGAACACATGCTGGCGTGCAGTTTGCGTGTTGGTTTAATGCAAGTGCGCACTGCTTGCATTGATTCCTGTACGCATTCGTGCGCGCACGCGCATGTAACGTCCGCGCGTACAGACTCACACCTCGCACCGCTTGAGCAGACACATGTCCCACGTGCTGTCTGCGTGTTGCGGTCAGTGCAAGGCGCGCGCTTGCATCGACTCCAGCACGCAATCTGGCACGCGCACACATGAAGCGCTCGGGGTGTAGACACGTTTTGTCGTTTTGATTGTAGTACTCACAGTAGTAAAACTTTCTAACCTGGGTATTTTCACGTTGGGCAAATACAATCGGGGCTGAATTTATTGCAGAGACACAGAACATCAAAACACATTATTATGTACACATCTTCGAACAAATGTATGAATGGGTATATTTAATTGTAAAGTACTGAATGAATGCCTGAGTTGCAATAATGTACAAATCATTGTAGACATAAAAAGTAGAATAGTTTGTGTAAAAACCTTTTGGGTCTTTTTACACTTAATCCACGCATTTTGTTCATCTTTCATTAAACTGTGTTACAATCAGTACACTCATTATTTTCAAATAGCTTTCAGTAGCTTGCAGTAAACTTCCTGTGCTTTTTACTACTTAGCTTTAAACGTCTACCTTTCCCCTTCGACCCTCCACATCCTCTATATATCCTACGCTTGATTGAAAGATTTTCCGTTGACAAGTTCTATATGTCTCACAGACTGGAGAAGTTATACGTATGCGGGAAGTCACCGCTAGCTCCGTGCTCCGTAATCGTGTAGAAATAGGGGACCATGGAAAACTGACGAATTCTTGGATTGTGTTGTTCATAACGTGTCCGTTGATTAACTAATTATAAGTATAACACTATTAACTCGGAACACTAAGTTTTTTATTGGTAAAAAGTTTACATTTTGTAGCCTGAACCAGTTTTCGCTTATTACAAGCTTCGTCAGAGGTAGCCACTAGGAGCGCTGTCCGTCTTGTTCTTGCTGAAGGCGCCGTCGTTTGAAAGATCGATGTTGTGTGTGCAGAGGCGTAGCAAGGGGGGCAAGGGGGCAGCCGCCCCGGGCGGCATAGCCAGGAGGGCGGCAAAGTGAGCATAGACTTGAAAAAATTGTTTTCAGTTTATAAAACTACAAACAACTTGTTTCTTTGATATGACTATTCCTTAAGAACTATAGGAATATAAGATTTTCTTAATGTAAAATTAAGAACTACAACAGGTTCCAAAGAGTTTATGAAGTCTTTTATTCAAGGAAAATCGAACCCTGAGTGTCGAAATATTACAATTAACAAGGAATCAACTTGCGATCATAAAATAGATGGTATTAGGGACGAGGCAGTTGATAAATACAGTAAAGTTAACGACGTGAGTACTTCAAACTGTGAAAGTGTCAAAGTACACTTACAAGTTCCAGTTGGTTCTAGTACCATGGTTGATGTTGCATCGTGAAGCCTTGAAAACAGAAAAGGCGACGAAGGACAGAACATTACTAGCAACAATGTAGACCGTGTTCCCGGTGCTGCCCTACAAGATATGGGAGCTTGGCCAAGCGAAAAATCTCAATCCTTCCGAGATATAATGGTGAACAGAGAACAAGTCAGTTGCAGAACAAAGACAGCTACTTTCCTGAAGATGAAGCCGGACGATCCTTAAACAAGTATTGGTTTGATAAAACCTTGCAAAATGGCAAAAAGGTAAATCCACTTGGATGTGTTTTTCTCCAACTAAAAAAATCTCTATTCTGGTTTTGTTGCATTATATTTCCACAAAAAAAATTTCAAAGAAGCCATTTCAATACTAAAAATGGGTTTTCGTCGTGGTGAAACTTAAATCCCCGTATTCAGGATCACGAAAAAATCCTCTGCATTTTTTGAATGGAAGAAATTGGAACGTTCTTTAAACAAAGGGGGACTTATTGATGATCTGGTTCAGAAACAAATTAGTAAGGCAGTTAAGACATGGAAAGAAATCCTCGAACGGGCCATTGCCACAGTACAAACTCTGGCACTGATAGGACACCGAGAGTCAATTACTAACGATCCAAGTCTTGGAAACTTTCTGGCTTTGTTAAAATACTTGGATAAATTTTTAACGTATAAAAATATACTTAGCAGTGCGCACTTGCATTAAACCAACACGCAAACTGCACGCCAGCATGTGTTCGCCAGACGGGTGTGTGTGAGTGTGATGCCCGTCTTGATAGTAGGAATCAAAGCAGCAAATAACCCCATTACCTCTAGTATTTCACAGTGGGTACACAGACACGAGATGGATTTATTTGCAGAGACACCAAAAGAAGAGGTCTGTAATCGTTGACAGTCTGAATTAAAATAAATAAAATCATTAATTTTGATCAATCGCTTAGAAACAGACAATTTATTGTTAAAAATTTCAACAATTAAAATTTTAATAGTGTTTTTTTCTACTATTTAAAAGCAAAAAGTATGTAATTTTTAGAATTTACCTTAGATAGTCTTAAACATTAGAGTCTCTTTGCCTCCACAACGTCAAATCTCATAGTCACGTACTCACGTCGTTAACTTTACTGTATTTATCAACTGCCTCGTCGCTAATACCATCCATTTTATGATCGCAAGTTGATTCTTTGTTAATTGTAATGTTTCGACACTCAGGGTTCGATTTTCCTTGAATAAAAGACTTCATAAACTCTTTGGAACTTGTTGTAGTTCTTAATTTTACATTAAGAAAATCTTATATTCCTATAGTTCTTAAGGAACAGTCATATCAAAGAAACAAGTTGCTTGTAGTTTTATAAACTGAAAACAATTTTTTCAAGTCTATGCCCACTTGGCCGCCCTCCTGGCTATGCCGCCCGGGGTGGCTGCCCCCTTGGACCTTGGCCCTCTGACCTGGTTACGTATCTGGTCCACTGTTTTGGGGCGTTTTGTATATATAACCTATAAAGGTTTTCTAACGCCAATTTTTCACTTTTGACAATTATGATTTAATGAGTCTGACATTTCGAATGGCTGTCAAAGAACGGTAATTCTTAAAAATAAAATAATTTCGATAGCAGGCAATAAAATTATAATTTTTACATTTTAATTTAAATCCTGGACGCGTGAAGATGTTCCTGACCGGAATGGGTATCATCTCCATTATGTAATGTTTACGTTTCCAAAGATTTTAAATTTTCATTTCCGGTATCAAAAGGCAGGTAGGACACACACACACACACACACACACACACACACACACACACACACACACACACACATCGCGTTTTTTCTGGTCTCACTTCTGTTTATTTATTTACGTTTGCATGCATTTTAATTGAAAATGTTCCGTAATCCACACAAACACATACGTGTGCAAGCGGAAAAGGTACCCAGTGTGGACGGAGATTTGGTTGCTGTGAATCGATGTCCAGTGCAACTGCACGCGTTACATAAGAACGTTCACAGGCAGACTTTCGTCTTTAGGGAAAGAACCTTCTGCAAGATCCTCAGAGCCCATGATGAGCGATTCTGGAGAGCTCCGTCTTTTTTGTGCGTGTTTGTTCTATGAAACGTACACTTTCCTCACAGCTTTACTCTAAGCTGCGCTCCGTAGTTGAAATTTTGAATATTTTTGTCTACGTTGGACCGTCATACACACATTGTGATGGTACATCTCATCACATATGTATAAGATATATTATAACGATAAGATATAAATAACAAGTACTAGCACTAGCCATGAAAAAAAAAACTTATTAAAAAGTATGTAACTAACATTAAAGTATCAATTCCAACATCCAACAAAAGTAACCAAAGAAGATTATATTAATATTATATAAGAAACAGTAGTTATAAAAGGAGATTCAGAAAAGAACAAACAAAGAAAAATTTCTAATAACGTGACAAAACCCAATAGTTATGGTAGGTGAGGGGCATGAACATTAACACGGACAATATGAACTATATGAACAATAACACGAACTACAAATGGACTGATAATAAAAGAAAAATGAAACGGGCGACTATGAATATCACAAGAAAAATCAACATTGAATAGAAGAAATGAGAAGAGGCAAAGAACCAGATTTAGAACTGAGAAACAGAAGTTTGTACCAAAAAACATGACAAATTGACCCAATCTAATGAGTAAACTAATCCCATTCTTTTAATAAACAATACAATTGATAGGAGTACCCAATAAAGATAATATAAAATTAAGAATGCAATGCAGTAGAGTAAATAATAACAAAACATGTAATAATTTAAGAAACCAGTGTAAATCTATGAGTTCAAACAAGTGAAAATAGTGAGAGCCCAAAATAATTAAATGATGATCAAAAGATCATAATATAAACCAGTGGGGAAGTGAAAGCCAGTGGGGGTTATCATTAAAGTGATAAAGGTCTTATGAACCACATATATGGAAATAAGAACCAAAATATAGTGACAAAGTGTTTTTTTTTTTTAAGTGTTTTGGTAAACTCCAATGTACTATGTTATGTATAATTATTTATTCATAAGGGTTGAACACTTATCCATTTTTAAATAATAAGATATAGTGACATATAAAAGAGTTAGGGTAATAAACACCCATGTTCAGTTATATTATAAATAGTTAATATGGGAGCCTGTGTGCACCATTAATTTATATGTTATAAAAAGTTTTGTTAAAAAAAATGTTAGTTATTTAGTGAACAGAATGTTCATAAACTGTTCAGAATGTTAATCAGGTAATTGGGAAAGATCTAATATTATAAAAAGGATATTGTGCAGAAATAACTAACTGTTAGACATGTAGGCCTAAGGAATTGAGCCAGACCCAAGCAACATTGAAATAGTCAGATAAACACTACTAAATTAAATAAAACTAAAAACAAAAGCTTGGTTTTGATAAAATATAAAGATGTCAATGGAGGGAGATGAAACTAAAAACAAAAGCTTGGTTTTGATAAAATATAAAGATGTCAATGGAGGGAGATGTATAAACCATCCATTGCTATCATAATATAGATAATGAACATAATTATAAAGTGTTTAGTAAGCCACTAAGCTGACATGGCTTCAGTATTATTGTTATTGTCAGAAAAATAGGTGTAGATATTTTAATTAATGATATTGTATGTAAAGTAGGAATACTCAGAATTATATTTGGTAGTAAGAATAACAATATTAGAAGATATTAGATCTGTAAGACATACAACAAAAATGTCAAACAAGATTAGGTCAATGCCTCAAAACACAAAAATATAAACCTGTCAAAACAGTAGATAAGAGGCCAAAATGGGGCGAGATTAGTATCAAAACTATTTAATTTTAATGAACAATAAAATGGTACTAATTAAAGATAAATTTAAATCAAAATAAATGAAACGTAATCTGAGGTGACAGAATTAAAAACGCCAATTTTCAAAAATAATTTAGTCACGTGACGTGGGGTCAGGGCCTTAGACCAATCACAAACACCAAACGCTAGGTCACCAACGAGATTTAAATATTTTTAGGGGGACAGTTGAATTGTTAGATATAAAACTGAAAACTTCAACAGCATATTGCTGGCAGTAAAAAGTTAATATTAAAAGAGTGAAAACTTACTCCAGGAGAGGCGATTCCGATAAAAATAATACCGAAAAGATCTACAACACATGACACGACACCAGAACCAAGATAAACCAACACACTAACGAGAATCTGAGAAAATAGATACCACTCAAAAGCGTCCATCCCGTATATACACAGCAACGGTGAGAAATTTTGGTTAATTCCAGCAGAATACTACATAACATCACAACACAATTTCCACTAAAAACAGCTGTTTCCAGATAAAGGAGGCTATATACCAACTATTATTATAAACTGCTATAACTAAGACTTTATTTAAAACACTTTAATTGGAATTTAAAGAACGTATTTTTCTGAGGCGAGAACTCTATAGTACGCCATGTTGTGTTACTGTAGGCACTGTTGCAAACTGTAAGCGAACAACTTTGAAAAACATTATTATATACATTTTGTTAGTCGATAAGAAGTAATTATATTTTGTAATGCATTGTATTTTTAAATAGAAGCATATTTCCTATCTTTCCTAGCAACTCCAAGTACCCATTACCTGAGAAACATAAAATATATATATTGTAAATTTTTTTGTTACCACGAACTATTTGTTACGGCGGACGAACTCGTCCAATTGTAAATCCTCGAATAATGAAACGGTAATTTGACCAATGTTTCAAAGAAATTACGAATAAAAGAGATAATTTGTCAATCGTACCAGTCCTAGTTTATTTCAATAAAGTAATTGTAAAGACTATTAATTACAGGAACCAGAAGAGAAAATTTGAGGAGGGCGCAAGGACATCCAGACACGAAAGTAGATCCAGTGGGCTGCTTACACGATCTATTTGAACACTACTAAACAAATATTATTCACGCGCCGATTTCAAACGGACGGTGACACACTAAATTCTCGTTCCTATAAAATCGTTGCTAATCAACGAATACTGAACGACAACACAGTAAACGACAACAAAATAACTAATATAATTAATAGTCACAACATAAGGACATTTACGAGCCGATTGACAAGTACAACCAAGTTTTGAAGAGTAACTTATTTCGTTATCCGCAGTACGTAAAATACACCCGTAACTATTCTGATTGTTATAGATTGACGCATCCAACGTGGGCCTTTAAGACTCACAGATAAAACGTCACAACACAAATCTGATTGTTATAGATTGACGCCTGCAACGCGGGACTTTACAAGTCAACTCCACACCCCTGCACTATTCAGTATTGTTACAACATATACAGAACTTTGTAGACTTAAGCACTGCTTAATGAAGATCAAAGGTACCTTTGAGCGGGATTTTTACAATTATATGCGAATTGTGAAAGACAGTGTAATGCATTTGTGAATAAATAATTTATTGCAATAAATGTCTGCAATAACAATAAAATCTGTATATTTATTTCTATTATATGCGTACGCAGAAGAATTATTATTTTGCGACTGTAAAATTTGTGAAGCGTTAATAAAAACTCTTGTTTTATCTTGAACATAATTATATATCTCTGCACCAAAGATCACTATTCACACATCCACAAATTAAAAAATGTGTGCGTAACACCATTAAATCGAAGGCTGGGCCAGTGTTGTTCCTACGCTAGTAATGTGGTACATTCAGTGGCTTTTACCATATGCTTGAGGGAACTCTTATTTCAAAATGATTGATACTTTGAACATATAAATGCATACAAAAAACAAACATTTATAAATTCAGTTTAGTCACATTCGGAGTAAGTATGGGAGACTAATTTCCAGACTTTAGCAACATGACATTAATAAAACACATAGCACACAAAAGGACTATAATGAATGTATGGGGAAACCTACAGGCCCATAAACATAAATACAGAACAGACTAATAGCAGAACAAATACAAAACATGTCACAATTTTAAAAACACTAAATTTTGGAAGCAATTCAAAAACAACTTTAACGAAACATCTGTTGGCAATAATATCAGTATAATCAACCAAAAGCCAACTGAATCCAACAGCAGCAACCAACTAGGACACAGACATCTTACAGAATTTAAAACCACTATATGACTAACGATGGGGAATCTGCTTTATGCCCGAAACATGTACCAAGTGAAAAAAAGCAAATCTTTATTGTAAACTAATATTACATTATGTAACACACACCCATATCCCCCCACACACATACGTACTTACAAAATACATTAGTTCTGTAATCCTTCTATTAGGCCCACGTATAAACTACTTTACACAACTCACATCAACGACAACAGTCGCTCATAACTCATAACAGTCATAAATTGACTGACTGATTTGCAATCGAGAAGGAGCTACAATTGCTTACTCAATTTCTACAACCTTCCACAACATATTGCAACGCGCTTGTTTCTGCTAGAGGAGGCTGAAATGTTCTGTCTCTTTATAGTTGTTACGCTCATTTGTTGGCTATATGATGAGTGATCATCAGCGCTCTTCACTCATCGCCTTGACAGTGTATTGTTATACGATAAATTGTAGGGTCGACGCCACAGGGTGCCAGGGTGGGGCCTGGCCCTCCAAAACTTTCTTAGTCACGTTAAAACCAAGATCAAAACCAAACTGATACATTGGATAATACAACTCATTAACACGTTCTGGATTATCTTACTATAATTATTTGATCGATATGTGTAGTATAGACATTCACTACATATCAATACCGAGCTATCGCACAATAAAATTTCGAAAACTAGTGCGGGTACATAATAATGAGGGAAGTGACAGTTAAATGACTGTAGGAGGTTTTACATAAAGGTAGCCTCATTCCATCTAACAACCTTACAAAAGGCTACTCTCTCCTGACGTCGACAGTCCTGACTGTACGTACCATGGTGTGTGCGTGATATTGATATTGATAACCATAACTTGGCTTGGGAAGACCTTATGTTGGGAAGAGAAAATAGGAAGCAAACGTTTGTGAAAAATTCGTTTGATAACACACACACACACACACACACACACACACACACACACACACACACACACACACACACACACACACACACACACACACACACACACACACACACACACACACACACACACACACACACACACACACACACACACACACACACACATCTCTTGTGGTCCGTGTGGACACCTCTCCAGGTATCTAACAAACCCGGTCATGAGCCTTCACCTGCTGGCTTCGCCCACGGCGTGAGCAATGTCACGGCGAGTAATTCATGGTCACGGTCAAGCCCATGTACTACCGACATGTCCTGGCCTTCCTTGTCAAATCAAAGCAGGACTACCAAATCTTTACACCTAAGCACGTCAAGCCCCTGTCCTTTGTGCTTGGACGTTGCATCCCCTATCCAGGACATCCTCGATCCTCGATGAGTTGCACCACCCAGGGGTATGCCGTACGCTCGATTTTTCGAGTGTATACTACTTCTGGCTCCAGGCGCCTGCTTCCCCTAGTTCGTCTCCTAGTAGAGAAGAGCAAAGCAGGCGAAAGCTTTCTCTCTTTGACAAGGCTATTAAGGTTCCGCGTTAATGTGGAACGAAGCCGAGTTCCCGGGGCACTGCCTAAGTGCCACAGATGTCAACGTTTCGACCATCATACCGTTACTTGTAACAACGCCCCAGCTTACGTAAGGCGCTCTCTTGGTCACCGTACTAAGGACTGCAAAACTCCTGCGTCTAAGCGTTGGACCTCAATTGCGGCGGCACCTCGACAACTACCGGTCCTGCCCGGTTTACAAGCAGTAGCTCCAGCGGCAAAAACCAAAGGGGCCCCTGCCTCCATCGAGCATTGGTTCTCGATCTGCAACAGCTGCTATGACTGCCGATTCAAAACCTGTAGAAGCTAAACAAACCAAGCAGCCGAAACAACCATCTGTGGGCAAGGCAACCCCACCTCAGTCTCCAACTCCAGCCTCCGCTACCCAAAGGAAAAAAGCGCCGTACAACCGCGTCTTTGTTAAGGTTACCAAATCCCGTGTCGCTCAATCCCAATCTCTTGCAGCTCCTGCTACCCAGTTCAGACAGACTGTGCGTCGTGACAACAAGACCGACGCTAATACTTCTGCCCAGGCTCCTAGTGCCTCCGCCAAAGGCATTATCTCTGGCCCTAAACTCATGGCTCACACCACAACCTCGTTCACGAAGCCTTTACGCTCTCATGTGCAGACAGTCTCCGGGCATTATGCCTCGAAATCCACCTCCGACCATGCAAACGTCATCCACGACTTCCTTCCGGCCTACGGCATCCGCAAAGTCACCCAGACCTTAAGGTCAATCAGGTCCCGCTTGGAGACACTGCCGAGAGATTCATGCTCTTGGTGGTAGCCGCCACTTGCATAGCCCCTATGTGAGCCTTTTTCTTGAATATAAAGATGAAACAAGCCGCTGCACTTACACGCCCCTATGCGAGCCTTTTTTCTTGAATATAAAGATGAAACAAGCAGCTGCAGAAACTCATACGCAGACAAACAGGTGGTGACTAGCTATTCATTTAATATTAATAAAATTATTGAAGAAACAGTGCCATCCTCATAAGAATTAAGGTAAGGCGGTACATGTTTTACAAACATATGATTCCTTTACTCTTAGATCCATGTCATCATTCACATCATTTGTTATACAAATTTGATTAACTGTTGTCACCTTTGTTTACAGCAAGCAAAAGTAGCCTACGTATTTTTTAGAACTTAAAACTAAACACAGGATACAACAACAACAAATTTTTGGCGTTCAAATGAGTTGAAAAATTTAATAAATGAAAAAACAAATTTATAAATTAATTATTCCGTAATTGTACTTACAAAAAAATTATGTACTGTATTTCAGTTGAGTATTGTGTTTTACGTTTCATTTTCCTTGAAAGCGTAACAGTTGACGTTGATGAGGCATATATGTTGTCGATCAGACTTTAGTTTAGCCTAAGTCACCATATATTTTCAAGTTGGGTATGGAATGACTTTCTGTGGCCTAAGTCACCGTGTATTTTCAGTGACTTATGGAGTTTGGCATCATTGATCTTGATCATTATTGTTTTCTTGCTTAGAATGTAGAGGTCGGAGTGTCACATCTCGGCCGTTTTTTAGGCGTCATTACGTGCGGTGAGAAACTGTAGGCGTGCTTTTGAAAGAAGCACGTTAATTCAACCCTAGCCAGCGATGTGCCTATGCATCCGGTCATGGTTACTAATTACCATAAAAAATGAATTTTTAATGGTGGAACGTTTTGGAATTTGATTTGTTTCTATGGGTGATAACTTTGGTTCTACATAGCACATCTTATTCCACTCAATCGTAGAACCATTCCTTGGTATCGTAACATACGATACAAAACTTTCTTTCTGTACTAACGTAGCGAGCGGAATAACGAAAAACTTAAATAGATGTACTAGTTGGTTCGAGGAGGTTCTTTTCTTGCTATTGCACTCTGTGCATCACTGTGCCAATGTGTATTCTCGATAGCATGCAGTAATGGAAGCGTTAAGCTTCTCAGGTACAAAAGATAACGCTTCAATGGGCAAATACACACATTACCTACTTACTATCAGTTTAACATTCAAGACAGCAGAAGTAGGTTAGAAATGATAACTTACAAGTTTTATTTATTGACTCAAGAGTATAGCATCAACAAGAAGCTAACTAAACAACATTCAAATAAATACATTTTAAAGAAGCTGATGTAAAATTTTAACGTTATTAAGTAAAAAGCCCGGAAGGGTAAGTAGACCAGTTAAGTGACCAGAAAAAGTGATGGCTGTACCCACACTGGTTTTTGGCTGGGTAACGAGACGGGTGAATTAAACACTGTAGTAGACAGTACAAATTAAGTTCCTTCGGAGTGATATCAAGTCAGGATGCGTGTAACAGAAAGATATTATATTGAGCAACGTTAGAAGCTGAAGATTGTACAATCACAGATTACTGTTACAAGTGGTCAGGAAGACTAGTATCCACACGACTGTTACAATTAACACAATTCTTCGTAAATACAGATAGTCACAGTAAAAATTAACAATAACTAAGTCACTAAGTATACTAAACCACAATAAACACTTAACGTCAATCCGATCTAATTATAACGCACATTATAACTGTCGGAAAACAACTCACTACAATAACTTGCCACCCAATGCTATTTAATTACAGATACCCGTCGATGTAAACAAAGAAATAATAGTGTGCATCCTTGTAGACGAGCTTGTTTACTCTGCAAACTTGTGGAATGTTCGGCTTCAATAAATAACTGGACATCAATTTTTATCTGCCAAGTCATCACTTTACGCAATGAACAATACGCTCGATGAAAATAACTGCTCTAATAGTTTCTGTCTAGTGTTTTAATCACACTCATGTTACTTTTATTCTCCTATGTTATTCAGATACTGCTATCCACCGTTCAGTTATTATCAACAGACTATAATATGACAATACATTTATTAAACAATTGTATCAGTTAAACATTAACACTTATACTAATACAGCACTCTGTTTGCTGTAAAAGAATTGGTAGAACTAAATACAATTGCAGCCACTCTGTATTTTGCAAAGCTAAGTAAAAAATACAAAAAAAATAAAAATAAAAAATATTTTAATTTGCACTTCAATAAATGATACATATTACTTTTTCACATAATCCTTTTGAACTTCTGTCTGTTTAGTACAACCCTTAAGAATCTTTTGAATTTCTTGATATAAGAAACTCTCCCTCTCATGTGTGACTAATTTTGCGCAACTTCTATGATATCTTTAGCTGAAAATGTTTTTCTCATATCACTTATTTCAATGCATTAAAAGAAGAAAACAACTGGGTAGTCGGCAGCTCAAAATTACAATGTTGAAAACAAAGGATTGTTTGGTTAGGATTAAAAAGTTAAAAAATTACACTTTTTAAAAGTTTAATACGTTTTTTGGATAACTCACATTGCTGAACCTTGTTTCATATTCAACTCATATGCACGTTGTAGCATCACGAGATGATACAAACCAGGAAACTCAATTTAATTATCAAAAATATAGAGAAACTACTCAAATAGATAAATACTATGTAACTGAATGAGAAGTGCAATAGAGAATGAGTGATCAAATGAGAACAACCAAAAAATAATTATATAAAGGAAGAATTATAATAACTAAACCAATATACCATAAAGAATACGTGTTACAGATGCATGAATAAATTAAAAACAGGAATTAACCTTGCAAACAAACATAATAAATAACTTGACAAAACAGACATACAAAAAAAAATGACTAGACTGGACGGTGTCTTTGACACAAAAAATTACCCAACAGATTAGGGAAGTGACTTTATATATCTTGTTATAATATTGTAAATAGTAATGTTTTAGTATGTAAGTGAGAAATGTATTTAGGGTTAAGAAATATCATTGGTATAACCAGCCTAAAAGTCAAGCTAGGTCTTAAACCTAAGACTGTATTTGTAATTAGCTCATAGATAGTGTGTAGTATGACAGATTATCCACATTATAATGAATGAAAAATGATCATAAATAAATTTAAAATAAAATGAAATCAAGGAAAAATCCAAATACAAACAAATAAGTACCACAGTAAAATGCAATCATAATTTGAAGAAATAAAAATAAATTAAAAACAACTAAGCAACACCTATGAGTAATGAAAAATAAACCAAAAAACTAAAATAAAGTAAGGAAATACCCAGGTAGGATAGGAGTAAGTAAGGAAAAACCCAGAACAAACCGACACCTCTAATATAAGGACCATTTTTGAAGAAACAAGGTAGAATAGGAGTAAGTAAGGCAAAACCCAGAAAATACCGACATCCCTAATAAAAGGAATGAAATTAGAAGAAACCACGTCGTAGAACAAGATAGAGTAGGGAAATACCCAAAGCAAACCCAGTAATAAGAAAAAACGAAACCCCAAAAGAGAGTATAATTAACTAATGAAAGTATAACACCAAAAAATAAAAATATATGTAAAGTAGATATAAACAAAAGTGTCTAAAGGTAGAATTAAAAGTGAACCAATGAAATTATTTATATGATGGAAAAAACAAATCTTAATAGTCCTATATAAATAAGATTCTTAATCTTATAAGACTATAAAACTGATTAGAGATAAGATCAAAGAATACCAGTGCAAGTTATTTTATTATATTAAATAAACTTCAAGTGTCAATGTTTAAATTCATAAACTAATTGAATTAGTGCCTTTATACAACTTTAAGGTTTTGTATTGAATACAGAAATAATATTTGGTAGAATATTATTATGAAAACAGTGTATAAAAATATTTCTAAGTGAGGGCCACTCTTTATCTAATAACATTTATTAAAATGAAAATAAGAGAAGGCAATAAATCAGTGAAGTGACAAAGGGTACATCCCCAAAATAAAATACAAACAGCCAAGACTGCATAAATTTAATTTTAAGAAATACTTTAAATAATGAAGGGACAGATGTGTTGTTTATATTAAGGTCAATGAACTCTATACTTAAATGTTGGAAATAGAGTATTATGTTTTTTGTTATTCTTAAATATTTATTATGTTTAATAGATAATCAAGGCTAAATGTCTGAGACTGAATACAATTCTTTTATTATAAGATATTCATTATATGTTTACTAGTATTAATCAAGACTGAAATGTCTGAGTTTGAGTACAACTCTTTGGTTTTCAAATATTTGTTATGTATTAATAGTATGGATTCAATACTAAATGTTAATGTAGTTAAGTAATAGAATTTTAATTAAGATTATATAATAATAGAAGGTCAGAAGGGGTATAAGCAAGCTGTATTAGTCATAAAACATTGTAAATGAACACAGGTAAAATTTAAGCAAATGGTAAATCTCAACAACCTTACAATTGATGAATAAGTCAAGTAAATTAATTAAACTGATGAAATTTGTATAATGTAAATTAGACACAGTGTATTATAACTGAAACTATACTTTAGAAAGATATTGGAAAAAGGTATGAAAGATTATTGGGAAAAATGCAAATGTAATAACAGGAAAATCAAAGGGGGGAGTCCCAAATTAAAGAATAATATTTAAAAAGATAACTAATTCATAAAATTACAAGGAATTAAAGAGAAATAAACATTTTATTCCAATCAGGGATTTTGTTCAATCATAATTATAACTTCATAAGGATGGTAAACCATTTAATGTGACAGGAAGAAAATTATAGGCCTACCTGTTAAAAGTATTGAATTAAACTAATACTGAACAGAAAAAAGTGAATTAACTATTAAAACACATAAAACGATAATTCTGAATAGCGAGACGAAACCTGCCATTATCGACCTTATGGCATAAAGTGAATTAAAAACATTATCCAACACAATTTAACGAGGCGAATCACTGACCACTGATCCAGGACAACTACACTAACACCAGAGGGATTAATCACTACTGCTGGGGACGAGGAAAACTTAGAAGAGCAACATTTATTTGCAGAGAATTCAGTCGAGCCGTCGTCATTTCACATATGCAGAACGAAGGCAACCATATTTGATTTCCCACAATTCTCGGCGTAGCCACGGCCAGACCTCAACATTCGCGTGGGTTCGCATAAACTTTTATATTACTAACCATTATATATTAAAATATATCTTTGTATTCTTAGATCAGTAAGCTTTTAATTGTAAGTGTTATACTTTCCAGACTTGCCCTTTCTCTGACTATATAACATAACAGCTCAAAGAACCTCAACAGCTCAAAATTAAATTAATCTTAATACTTTATATAAAAATAATCGTTCGCCCTGAGAGAACGAGTCGATATTTTAACTGTTGAATAATCGATTTACAATCGATCCATAATTAGTTTGTTAATAAAACTTGGAGTTCTGCAAAATTGATTTCTATTTATTTCTAAAACATATAAATAGAATAAAATATGATAATATTTAAATCACGAACTACACGAAAAGCGGCAATTACCAAAGTGGAAGGAGCATACACTCAGAAGAAGAAGAACCGCAAATCGATTTGTACAGGAGACAATCCTATTACCGCAGAACCTAATTCTAATTACACGAAGTGACATAAGTTGATAAAAAATTAAATAAAGGAATTAAAATTTACACGAATACAATACAAAAATTAAGTAATAAATAATAAATAAAAAAATATATAATAATACTTTTTTTATAAATTAAACCAAATTTTTATTTTGTTACAAAATTACGATTTATTACAAAATTGGCGTCCAACTGAAGGGGCTTTAATTAATGATTGACAGGCCACTGTAATTTGCCCAATTCCTAATTTTAGCTTGGCAGCTGTTATCAAGTCAGAAGAATAAGAAAAATGCAACGTCGAGCAACATCGAAGAAAAGGGCGGCAGAGGCCGAAAGAGAAATCGATATGGAGGACAAAGAGGCAACTCCGGTAGGAGATTTAGAAGGAAGATTACCTCCTGCGGAACCGAAACAACTCGCACAACCAGAGGAACAACCCGAGGTACCCACGCAAACAGGGGAATTCAATATACAGGAGAAAGATTCCGAGAAATCCAAAACAATAGAAAATACGAAATTGGATAAGACGATGGAAATGTTCCTACAAATTAGTAAGCAAATGGATGAAATTGGAGATACCAATAAGAAAATGGATTCCACGAAAGAAGAATTGGGTAAGAAAATGGAGGAAAACAGTAAGAAAATGGATGAGAACGACAAATCGACAAAGGAAGAATTCAAGTCAACAAAGGAAGAATTCAAATCAACCAAGGAAGAATTGGGTAATAAAATTGAGGATACAAATAAGAGAATTGAAGAAAACAGTAAGAAGATGGAAGAGAAGATGGAAGAAAACAGTAAGAAGATGGAAGGTGACTACCAACAGTTAAGGGAAGAATTAAGGGAGAATAGTAGGAAGATGGAAAGTGACAACCAACAGTTGAAGGAAGAGTTAAGGGAAAATAACAAGAAAATGGAAGAGAAGATAATAGGGGGAAAATGACAGTTCTACCCCGGAAGTGACGTCATATGGCGGGAAATTCAAAAATTGTGGTGGTGGGGGTAAAAATGCGGTAGTCGGCTTTCGGCCATGTTGTCGTCAGCCAGCCTAAAGTGGGGTTATGTGTGCGTTGATTGGTGTAGGCGTGGCCTGTCGGTTCGCAATTCGCAGTTCGCCGTCCGGCGGCGGCCTGGTCGTGGCTTGATCGTCGCCGAGAGTGGTGGGGTTGTCGTCCATGTTGTCGGCGGGTGGTCGGCCATGTTGGAAAAGCGTCGAGGTTGTTGGTTTGTGTAAGAGTGTGGTGGTTAAAGTTCGGCCTCGTTGCCGACTCGTGCATGTGTTATAGTGTATGGGTATGTATATATAAGGGATTTTTCCGGAAGTGCGGCCATGTTGGAAAAGCGTCGTCGGCGTTGCCAACTTGTGCTGGTTTATCGACGTTGTCAACTCGTGCGTGTGTTATAGTGTACGGGTTTGTATATGTACGCCGCCGTCCGGATATCGTCGATGTCGTGTCTATGTGTTAAGTAAATATATATTGTAAAAATAAAAAGTTGACTCGGTCCTTCAGTTGAAAATCAATGTCAAATGAACGTAAAAAAAGTGTAGTATCGTGTACATTATTACAATTATGATTACTTGTGTTGTAAAAATTAATTAAAGTTTAAATTTAAATGTTGTTTGGTGTTAAACGTGTCAAAATGTATGCTCTCAGTCGTGTACGGGTAAACCGTATTCTGCTCTGCTGCATTCAAACGTTGCCGCCTCGCCACCTGATTGGCGTACAGCTCTCTGCAGTATTACCCAGCTTGCGTCTCGCTTTAACGCCTTCACTTCAATAATTACTAGTCGTAATTCTAAATTAACTGAATCAAACATACAGCATTGCAGATTGAGAACATTTATTAATCCTTTAGAATATTTCACTTGGTTTATTATACATCAAAATTCGTTTTCGGCACCGGCTATTACAATTGTGTAGTTGGTACTCGCTCAGCTCAGTTGTATACAATCAGTCAGTAACGTTAGTTTACAGTAAAAATATCGTTTTTCTCAGGGGTGTAAAGTCCTTTCGGCTACAGAAATATATACTTACGGCTAACACACACAAAGTTATAACAATTCTTAGAACTAATTACATAAATAAATCGATATCTCATTACATTTGACTAAGTAATCACCAATGAAAACTTGTGAAGCAATTTTGGGTTATGTTTCGTTTGCCAAAGGTTCGTTATTAAAAGATTCGTTAATTATTTATCATATTTTACTTTCTTAATAATTGTTAATTGGTTAGAGTTAAATAGTGAATTTAAATAAGTATTTATTTTGATTCGGAAATAGTGATCAGTGATTTTGAAATAGTTATATTTAATTCAGACCAAAATTTGTGAATACGCTTTAAGGGATAATGTTTATACTCATCGGTTACTAGTTGCTGAAGATCCTGATGTCGTCTTCTTCGATAGATAACTCCTGGGCTGTCGTCTTCTTCTATGGATAATTCCTGTCGTCTGTTTCCCTCGTCTCGGCACTTCTCCTTGCTGATTCAGGCCTCGTATTTCTTCAGTTGGTGTCGTCTTCTTCCTTTAGGAGGTTCCACTGATCTTCATATAGTGTCAGTGTCGTTTTTCTTCGTCACGGCGTCGCTTCGTCTTCTTCGGATCACTACGGTTTGTTATTTTAATTTTTTATAAATACAAATTTACGTTCAGGATTCCCTGTACTGTTGTAATTGTCTTCCATTAGTTTTAAATAGTTTTGAAATTACTTGAAGAATAATAATTTAATTTTAATACGAGAGCTACTCGGTCCACTCTCTGGCGTTGGTTAATAATGACTACTGAAAATCTAACGGTTTTTTGGCGTTATTTTTCTTGTTGCTATGGTTACTTAATAAATTATGCTAATTTTTCATTGGTTATTAACTCAGGTTATTGTTAAGATTTATCGTCTTTTTTCGTCTATTTCTACCAAAATATCTTCAACTGAAGATTACTACTTTGTTCTAATAGCTAGGGTCTTCACATTAGTACCATTCTTCCTAATTTTTCATGATGAACATTTTGATACCCCTCATGCCTACTTTTGAATAGCTAATTACATTTTTACTATTTTCCCAATTTTATATCTTACATATATTTTATTCAAAATTAGTTGTTAATCACATATTTTGGTACTATGAATACCCACTTACATGGTTTAATCATTTGGCACGTTCTGCCTTAACCTAGGATTATTATTTGTTCTCAAATTAATAAATTTATGTTCAACAGTTTGGCCTAGAGCCTAGATTCCATTCTACTTCCATCTAACATTTCTTACTAACATTTCTGGTAACTCTAATACAATTTACAAACAAAACAAACAATAAAAATCAGTATCCCTAACTCTAATTCTTACTATTAAACATTTCTTTTCAGGTTCTACCCTGAAATAACTTTTAATTGCTGTTATCTGCTTACCCTATAATTTACTCTATACTATGATTTTCTGAACACTAACAAAACTCTTAATACTTACTTAAAGAAACTCTTATAATACTATTGACAAACTGTTCCTTGTATGATATTTCCTATCTACTATTCCCTTCACTTAAATACAGTGTCTGTCCTCCTTAATGTGCTATTCGTTCTAATACCTTAACTCTTACCTTAATATATAATCCTGATATCTTATTACTTAAATTAATAATATTACAATTAGTTCAATCTTACTTACTAATGCACAGTTTATCACAAATTGTTTATCTGTTTAACATAGTTGGCTTATATAATATTTGGTTCTACACTCCCACTGCACTTTTCCTTTCATTAGAAAGTTTCTTTAATTACTACCCTGCTCACTTTGTTTCATTATTCTATACCTATCACTTCACTACTTATTTAGTTTTACACACTTTTGGGCTTATTCACTTGTTTATTCAAGGGTTGTCTAATTACTTTAAATCCCTGTGTGATTATGGTCATGTATAACTATTTACCTCCAAATCACACTGATCACTTTTGGTCATCATTCTAATATTGCTTTTGTTTTAGGCTCAAAGTATTGTTTATAGCCTTTGGCCATTATTATTACAATTAGTTTGTGGTATGGTTAGCTTCTAACCCCCCTACATTATATTATACAAGTACATTCTTTAAATAACAAGATACACGTGATACCATTACCCTTCATTAATCTTATTGTCCTAGCTACATCTCATATGCTACAGACATCAATTCATTACTAAATTTACAATATTCTGTTCACTTTTTTGGGATGACTTGATTGTACTTAAACTTCTTCTTCACTGTCTCTTTGTTTTCTTTTGGTTCCTATCCGATCTATTGTGTCAAGTCACTGTCAGGTTAATAGTCATTTGTCATTTATTGGGTTACTGGGTTATTGATCTTTAAGTTCATAAGTTTTTTGCCTCTTATTCTTATTTTCAGCTGTTTATTTTATAATTAAATACCATTGAATCTCTGCTACCTTATGTCATGTTACAACATTTGTTGTTGTAAGAAACACATATGATATGCACTGCATAATTGAACGTCAATTCACTTATATAAAACACACACACACACACACAATACTTATGGAAAATAATTACTGTTTATGTAATATCTGAATAATAGGACGTCGCAAATGATGTAATCAGCTCCCACTGTGATCTTCACATGTGGAGTTATTTTTTACATCAGAATGCTGACTGACCATCCGTTATCGCTGGTGGGTATGTAATATGAATAATAGGGACAAGTGGCAGTTGACTTCCGCTGAGACCTATACACGTGCAGTTATTTATAACTTCTTACATCATGATGCTGTTTGTCCATAGTCGTATGTTTTTTTGTATTTTTTTTAAGAACAGAACATGCTGCAGCTGATGTAATCGACTCCGGCTGTCTGGCCATCTGTTATCGCGAGCCGCTCATGGTAATAATTAATTGCCTCCGTCTGTCTGAGCATATAATTAATTGCCGTCGTCTGTCTGAGCATATGTTATCGTTGCGTGTGAACGAAGTTAGGGACGTACATAAATTAGTGTGTGAAATAGAACGCAAGCCAAGCTAAGTGTGCGTCTTTGACTGTGTGTGTGTGTGTGTGTGTGTGTGTGTGTGTGTGTGTGTGTGTGTGTGTGTGTGTGGCAGCTGTTACGTTTGTTGTTGTTGTTGGGTGTGCATTAGTTGTTATGATGATGTAATCGACTCCGTCTGTCTAGCCATCTGTTTATCGCAGCGTGTGAACGTAGTCGTACATAAATTATTTTTTAATAACAGAACACACAAGCTGTCTGACACCATCTGTTATCACAGCGTGTGAACGAAATGAGAAACAGAATACAAGCCAAGCTAAGTGCGCGTCCATGACTTTGTGTGTGGGAGCTTTTTTTGTTGTTACCATCTCTTTCGTGTACATCCTTGAGATACTATATATAAGCTGTACGAACTGCTCTCAACGGCACATCGTTCGTCGCGAGACTCAACTGGAACTCGTACAAGGTTAGTTTGATTTTTAAATATTCTTTAATTTCTAAAGTATATTATAATCATGCAATTATTGTTTAATAAAATTGATTTTTTAAATTAGTTCTATGTAACTCGTTCTAGCTTGTATATTGAGTGATGAATGGTGTTAATGTTCGAAGGAATTTGAAATTAAAAAACAATAAAATTATTAAAGCAATACTGTTTATTTACAAATAATTAAAATATATGTAATCAAAATATATTACAATTTAAAATACATATTATGTAAACGCACACAGTAGTGAAAATTACAAAATGTAAACATGTGCAATATGACAATTGTATACGAATACATCTATGTAAAACTAATTACAAGTGCGGTGTGACATGACAAATATGTACAAAAAAATGAAATAAACACACACAGTAGTGACAATTAAAAAAATACAATTATATCAAATGAATTATGTGTAAGCACATTATATTATAACATTATGTAAACGCATACACAATCGTGTAGAATTAAATCAAATTGAAAGAAGTGTGAGCACATTATATTTTAAATACTATTGGTAAACGCATGCAATGACAATTATGTACAAATATATTTGTTAATTCTGAAGATGTCTATCCGGGCTTACTCTAAAATGTACACCACCTAAGCCTTGTTTTATTATATAGACATAAGAACATTAACAATTGATTACAATTAAATCAAATGAAATATGTGTAATCACATTATAATATATAAGTTAAAATATATTATTTATAATTAAATGAAATACAACTAAGCACATGTTAATATATATATTGTAACGTTTCCTTTGTATTCGGGTTACAAAATAATAATAATATTAAAATTTGAAATTAAAAAAAAAATTTATTTCAAATAAAAAATTTTGTTTTCTGAAAAATATTTGTTTTCGTGTTTTTTGTTGTATGTATTTAATAAATAATTTTCGTAACTGTATTGCGTAAAAATTTTAATTGTTTTATGGTTGTTTATGTTGTTGTGTCACTTTTTCTGAATAACTCCTGCGTTAATATAGTTAACTCCGGTACTAGTCGATAGACGGTTCTTCTTCTTCTTCAATATGCTCCTTATTCCTTTGTAAATACCGCCTTTCGGATAGTCCGTGATCTTGAATTAACTTATTTTTAATTATATTTAAATTACCAATTTGCAGAATTATATGATTTATTAACAAGTATTAGAAAGATCGATGGTTAATCGATTATTGACAACAGTATCGACTCGTTACTCAGGGCCGGTCGATAAAAAATTTACATGAATAGTGTATATAAAATATTTGTTCTTTTAACGGTTATTTTATAAATAGCCAGAGAAGGGTAGGGCCATGGAAGTATAACACTTAAATTAAAAGTCTTAAAACTAAAAATTACAAGGTTATTAATCAATATTGAAAGTTTATATATTATAATATTCGAACCAGTGAAGACTCGATGTTCATTTGTTCCAATTCGCATAGGACGCTGGGAAGACAAAATGGCTGCCTGACGACTGCGTAGGATAACGTTAGTCACCTCGACAAATATTTCTTGCAAAAAAGAAGCCTTTTCACCGATTCCTCGTCTCCGCAATTGTGGATAATCGTTCTGGAGTTAATTGAGTGTTCCTGGTGCAGTGTTTCTTAGTTCACTTTGTTTAAATGTGTGTGATAATGTCTACTTCACTTTGGTTAAATTGGTCGTACCTAACACTTTTTGTTTCGTCCGTAATAAATATTTGTGGTGGTGTTAATTTAATAATTTAGTCGTATTTGGTTCTGTTTTACTGTAGTTTAATTGTTTTATGGTTCGTGCTCACTGCTTCTAAAGTTAAAAGTCAAAATTAGAAAAGTTACAAATTTTCACTAAACTCGATTATATCTCGCACGACATTTATGCTTCTTATATAGGTTAAACGGAGCAAAACCTCGTTCAAGTGTTCGCTTCAACGGATAATAATTAACTGTTCTCATTTGCTTCGTCTCCTGAAATTCTTAGCCAATTTAATATACATCATACATTGTTTCAAATTGCCTTGGCTTCCGATACATCTTTATTAAATACATTATATCACTGAAAATATTTTTGTTATTATTTAATTTTATGAAATACTAAATACATATTTGGTTTCTTTAATATATTTTGCTTATTTTGATACTAATTAATATAGTTTTACAAAGTTTTTATTTAAAAAAGTTATATTTGTTTCATTTTGGAAAAGTAGGCTTAAATTTTTGTTTCCTGTTCTTGTCCAAATATTAGCCATTTTATCTGATATAATTATTATTATGCTGAATCTCAGATTGATATAATTGTTTATCTTTCCTTAATTTCTTGCAATTTTGTCCATTAATTATTGTTTTTAAATATAATTCATTTATCTATGACTCCTCCTATGAAAATTTAGTTAATACATTTGCATGTTTATTCATAATTTTACCTATCTCCTGACAATATCTTTTTAAAGTATAAATTACATTATATTACTATGGATGGGTTTATCTTGCAAAAATTTCATCAGTTTAGTTGGTTTATAGGATTAGATTTGTCAATTATAATGTAGTTTAGATTTACTATTTGGCCTAGATTTTATCTGTTGTTACCTACAAGGTTTTTAATAATACAGTTAGTTTATACCCTTTTCTGACCTTCTATTCTAATATAATATTCATTAATAATTCCTTCTTTTACTACAATAACATTTAGTATTCACTGTAAACAATTAAAACATTACAATTATTTGACATTAAATATGGTATTTAAATTCATACCCTTTTTTGTACTGATTACTTACAGTAACTCCTAAAAACATTTTATTATATAAGAATGATATCCACATTCAGACATTGCATTCCTAATTCAAACTATAAAAAAACATAATAACATTTTATAAATATAAGAATTAATCTCTATTTCCAAACCTGATGCATAGAGTTCATTTATGGTAATTGGAACCTAACATCTCTGTTCCATTACTTTTTAAGACTTACTTAAAACTATTTGGGTACAGTCTTATCTGTTTTTCCTTAACTTTAGGGATGTATCCCTTGTCACTTTATGGATTAACTCCCAGCTCTCTATTTATATTATTCACTCCATTGAATGTTATTACATAAATAGTGGCATTTTATTAGAAAGAGTAGTCATTGCTCTTTCACCATACTATTTTATTAAATAGCACTCATGATACTATATTAAAACTCTTAAAATTATTTAAAGGTACAGTATTTAATGTACTTTCTCAAAGTTTATTTATTATAATATAATAACTTGCACTTGTCCCCTGTTATTTCTTGATACTATCACTAGTCATTTTCATAGTTTTGTAATATCAAATTGTTTAATCAAGGAGGAACTGTTAAGATTTGTCTTTATTAATTATACAATAACTTTCTTGTGTGCACTTCTACTTAGCCCTTTAAACACATCTGTTTTTATTTATTTTACATGATTTTCTGGTTTTTTGGGGTGTTATACTTTCAATAGTGACATTCACTTTCTTTTGGGGTTTTTGTTTTCTCCCTATTGGGTTTCCTTTGGGTATTGGTCGTATTCTACTTCCTCTATTACATGTTATCTTCAAACTTGTCACTGTTCATTAGGTATATTGGTTTGTTCTGGATATCTTCCTTCTTCATTCTTGGTTTCTTCAGTACCATTTTGTTATTATTATTTTTCTTTGTTCTGGGTCTCTTCCTTTTTCGTTCTTGGTTTCTTCATTATTCTTTATTCTTGTTTATTCTGGTTCGTTTATTTGGTCAGGGTATCCTCCTTACCTACTTCTATCCTACCTGGGTATTATTCTTATTTTGATTTAATTTTTTGGGGTTTTATTTTGTTGTACATTTATTTTTTTTGCAGAGTTTTTTTTTATATTTACTTTTTCTTGTTATGGTGGTAATTTATTGTGATTTTTATTTGGTTCTCATTTGGATTTTTCTGGATATTCCATATAATTATTTTTACTAATGATCATATGGTAATCTATTGAAGTGGATTATCTGTCATGCTACAATATATGTAATCGTACGCGACAAATGAAGATGTCCATTCGGTCCTACTGTACAACTTCTACTATGTAAGCTCTATCCTTTTCTCCGCGATAAATTAGTTGCAGCGAACACTGTACTAAATTTTTAATTCCTCATCTTCGAAAACGCCTGCGTATCTCTTTGGTAGATATACACGATATTTTAGTTTAGGGTCTCTGTAATCTTGGAGAGTGACGAGTACAGCTTTCCCGTACTTTGCGTCTATATTCTGCATTTCTTCTATTGGATATTTTACGCCGATTATCAATTCCTTTATTTTTTATACTCAATTGCGCTAATAGTTGCAAACTTTTCAGTGAATGATGCCATTTTAAAATAAAGAATTTATAATTTCTCGCGCGTCTCTCAACGAATCAACGAATAACGCTCGTTCACAGCGGAATAAATAGGGAGGTAGTTGTGCAGGTGGAAACCGGAGAGGGGGAATCACTCAACGCACAGTAAGCGTTTATTTGTAACCGTGTGAACAGGATACGAGCTGATTTCTCACGGTTCGATGGGTAGGTGGGGAAGAGGGGAGTCGGTTATTTTGTATACGTCTAGACAGCACTCGTGCTTGTTCGAACATGTCGTCCACGCTAATTTATTTTTAGACAGGTGATGTATTTAAACGTGTCAACAGGATACGACTTGATTTCTCACGGTTCGATGGGTAGGTGGGGAAGACGGGTGTCGGTTATTTTTTTATACGACTAGACAGCGCTCGTGCTTGTTTGAACACGCTAATTTATTTTTAGACAGATGATGTAATCGATAGAAAGGCGACGACTGTTATTTTTTACGTAAGCGCTAAACAATAATGTTTTCAATTAGTAATTTATCAGAAACATATTGACTATTCTAAAATCTGATACAACCCACTCGCGTAAAGCGAGTACTCTAGTATTTGTACATATTTCCGGAAATAAGCAGTGCGCGAGACAGGCTGTTCCGTGTATTGATTATAATTGATCGAGTTTGGGACAACCGAAATCTTCTAAATTTATAATATTAAAATGCACAATACGCTTCTGTAGAAATCTTTTTTTTTTGCAATCCTTTTACGAACACGAAGTTAAAAGGAAACGTATACTTTTCTAATATCGGTACAAGATGTACGTACGATGTGTCCCCGTCCGTCCACGTTAGTCCATGATAATGGTCTGTTAACCATCTGTTTGTCCTCACATGTTTGTGATTCGAAATAATCGTGTCTACCGGATGTGTAAATATCCAATGCCTGCTGGTAAATGCGGTGACATCCATAACGGCTAGTTCCTTAACGAGTTCGTTTCCATTGTTGTCGATGAAACAGTGAAAGTCAAGTATGACTGCTAGTTTATCCTCGCACATCCTTTTTTCGTTATAAACAACGTGTTTGGTGTTACTAGGAACGTTGCAGATCCGTCCGTCTTACGGAACAGACACGTTGTATATTGTGAAACGCTCGTAAAGAATTTGTTCGGAACGTTTATTTTGTACCTTATATTTTTGTCACGGATCAGTGCAATAAATTTACATGTCAAAACGTTGTATACAAAAATTTCTATAGGGTACAGTACTGTATGCTTTAAGTCACTGCAGCGTATGTACTCGTACGGAGATAGCAGCTCCATGCGTCCGTCTTCAACGCGTGCTATTCAAACACTGAGGTATGCGATATTAGCGGAGGTAGGATTAAACACTTTTGTCACAGCAGCATATATATTTTCAAACCTTGTGTTCACTAGGCGATAAAATTATAGCGTGAAAACGAACTAGAAATACGCTCTAATATAAGCGGTGTATGCGGTTCTACATAAGGGACAATTATGTAGGGTTATGGCGCAATTCACACATGTGATAAAATGTCGACAGGAAATAAGTACAACTTCCACGTTTTGTGTGTAACAGACTTTGCACATCGTATCACGATTCGAGCTTCCTTCTACGTTTTTTATATTCTCCTTGATCGTGTCGGTGCGTTGTTCGTTCTTTGCTGTCACTGCTGCTGCTGTTGGTGCTTGCGCTTCGGTAACAATACTCAGTGCCTTTATGATAAAATTTTTATCTTTCATTAACATTACGTAAGAGCACGCAGGGAAATGACGTGCGTGTTCCATCCAAGCATATTCTCCACGTTCCCATTTGTTTAATCCGTCTCCACAGCAAAAACAAATCACTCTATCGTTGCATCCGGTGTAAAAGAAACCCGCTTCTGATAATTCTTTAGGCGTTATCGTTAACGATACAGGCCATTCTTTAAAACTCTTTAAACGGTTTTCCAAGTTTCTGTAACGCGGGTACGGAGATGTGATTTTTTGAATTAAGATGATCTGCACTTCTTTATCGTCTGGTGATAAGGACTTGATTGACGTCGTCGTCGTCGTCGTCGCCGCTTCACCGCATTATTTGAAATAGCGTTTGTTGTTGGAATTGATATCGTCATCATCGATATCGTGTGAAAGCATCTTTTGCGTCCACTCACGACTCGTGCTGATGAAACACTGAGCGAAGAATAGGGAGGAGAGGATAATCGTTTCCCCCTCCACAAAAATAAAATACACGAAAATTGATTACATATTTTTTTAATAAAATATCACATTACATTCTATTTACAACAAAATAAAAATACATGAAAATTTATTACATTTGTTAATAAAATATCACATTACATTCTATTTACAACAAAATAAAAATACATGAAAATTGATTACATTTTTTTAATTTAAAAAAATCACATACATATAATGCACACATTACATTCTAAAAAAAGCAACGTTCTATTTACAGCAAAAAAAAACATTAATATATAGTAAGCGTTTAATTGTGTCTGCGCACTGTGTTGGATAACGGAGTGTACACGTTGATTGAATCATGCAGTATCAAGCAGTAGGCCGCGGTCTGAGCGGGGAAATTGGTCGATGACTCGAATTCCAATCTGACGTCGACTGGTGAAGACTTGAGCGATTCGTCCTGTCTGCTACAATCGAAGACGAATAACGGTGCTTTTGCTATGAACTCAATAGGTGTTAGAAGTACGTTGGGTTGACTTCTGTGGTAGTACGATTTTTGAAATCGCGTATACATGTCGTACAGCAATGCGTAACGTCCGTTATCGATATCCAGGTTCAGGTTTTCGTACGGGTAGTATTTGTCGTTCAGAAAGAGTCTCGCGTTTGTCACATTGCAGTGATCGAATTCGTCTGCGTGTTTTTTCAGATTGTTTTTTCTGGCGGTTTGAAAGGTGAGTATCACGTACCGCGGTTTCTCCAGTTGTGTAGTTGTTTTCACCGTCCAAGTCTGTCTGTCGATCGTCGGTAAAGCCGGGTACTCGTGCAGTTCCCAACTACGAAACGGTAAGAGTAGCGGTAGGTCCTTGCGTATGATATCCAACAATCGTATCCGTACTTCGTTGTTCACGTACACGAACGGAATCATCCAAGAGATTTTGGTCAGTTCTATATCAGCGTTAGCGGGCGCATCCGTGGACGAGAACAGAGTGTTAACGTCGCTGGAAGTGCGCAACAGTATCAGTTCCTGTTTCATGTTTAAAATAACGTGCGTGAAATCCTCAGCGAATCCCATCAACATCCTCAACGGTATGCAAAAGTTGAATTCCTCGTGTTTGCCGGTCGGTGTTAGCTCGTCAGCTGTAGGAGCAACCCAACCGGCGTTTTGCATCGAAACAATGTCCTGCTTGCCGGCAGATAGCACGGTTTTAATAGTGGACGTGATGCCGACGCTCTTGGTACGATCCCCTTCCACACCGGCCAGTTAGTAAAACGGATTTCTTCGAAGAGAAACGCGATCGCGTTGTTGATCATTTTCACGTTCACAGTACCGGTGCTGTCGGTCTTTTTGCTCAACTTGCCTTCAACGTACAGGAAACTTTCCATCGGTAAAGTGAATACTTCCTGTTGCAGTATAGGTATGCGTATCTCATCGTTATTTCCGTATCGTGACGCTGACGCGTACGGTGCATGAGGATGATATTCGTAATGCGTGATGTTGTCTTCAAAGAATGGCCGACGTTCAACCGATAAGACGACACCGCTGTCCGCCATGTTACTTATTTTTATTGAGTTTGAATCCTAGTGAAATCAGGTAGCGTCGGTTAGTTGCTGTTAACCGTGCCAACGACGAACGTCTACTGATACCTTTTCCAAAAGTGTTGACCTCTTTTATCTTGTGGTGCGAGCCGTCGCCGCCGCCGCCGTTATCATCACGGGGGTATCGGTGAAATAAATTCCCATGATTATTACACACGTTTCAAATTTATACGCACAGTGATGACTTCGCCTTGAAAATTCACAATATCACCGTCCTGATCGTGTACAGACACTGTAACGTTACGCAAGTGTAGTACGTTAAGCGGAAAATAAATGGCGTTTCTAGGCGTTTCGACTATCTTGAATCCTGGCTTAACCGTTGGATAGAACGAGTGCAGTATATGCTCGTTTCGTCCCGCCTTGTACGAACCTTGCACAGCGTTACACCTTATCTCCAAAACGTTCACTTTGTTAATGTTTACAGGCGCGTCCGACGTGTGTAATATATACGCTTCTAACTTTCGGTTCTTGGAAAAACCCAACATGGTACCGATCGTGTGTTTCGTACATCCGAAATCGATATCGTATGAACAATAAATGTCACATTTCAACGTGTTGTTGTTGGGTCGTAGAGAAAATTTCGGGTCTGCTAGTTCTTTCTTCAGGTACGTTTCGATATCGCTGATTTCGTACACATCGGTCGGTATATTGACGAGTTCTAACGTTTTACGTGCTCCCTTTAGTACGGGAAAGACGTTGTTTCTTCCGCTTTCCACGTTCGGTATAGAGTTGTACGTGGTAAAGTCCAGCAGTCCCGCGTACCATTCACCGTCCGTCAGTTCAAGCGGTGGAAAAAAATCACAAACCAGTGCTCGCGGATCCGTTCCCGTGACGGTGACCGTAAGTGAAGACATCTTGTCGTTTACTGATCGTTCGATGTCAAAAACTCCAAACATAAATGTCCGCAGATGACTGTGTCCGATGGCTGTTTCCGTGTGTAATTGTAATGAACGTCGGTCACGTTCGATCCAAAGTACCGTATTAGCTCGACAGGAGGGCGCAGATTGCCGAATCCATCAAAGTACCAGACACTGTCGCCTCGCTTCTTGTAGCATACCCAGTGCGTGCCCGGTCCGGTAGCGTCGTCCAGATTCACGATCGCGCTTTCATTCTCCCACGGTGATGTACTAGGAAGTGCGTCGCGCATGTATACGCCTCTGAAATAAGGTATACGCAATAGTTTTGTGTACTCATAAAGATCTCGATCGGACAACGGACGCACGGGTATTTTGATTAGTTTTTTCGGTACGGTCGAAGGTATAGTCCTGAAGCCTTTTTACCACCGGTCCGTCTTCGTCGTCGTCGTCCCGTGCCCGTAGTCGTCGTCGTCCTCCTCCTCTTCCTGATTATCGTGCGTTGAACACGTTTACAACAAGACGTTTACGCACACCACCACCACCACCACTGCAGCATAGCCCGCTGCCTAACGCCGATTTCGCCTTCATCGCTGCTGCTACGGCTGCCGCGTACGCTCTTTCACTGATGCCCGAATTCAAAGCTTTCACTCGTTCCCACGCCTTACCGGCTAGCACGCGATCCGCTACACGTCGTCGGTCGTTGTTCTTGTACTTGCTGTAAGCGATATCGTGTTCGCGACAAGCTTCGTCCAACTCGTTGATTCTTCGATCACCGCGAGCCAATCTCTCCTCTAGTTTCGTTCCGGGTCCACAGAACCTGTAGCCGGGCAGATGTAGTTTCACCGGTAATACGTCCACCGCTCGATTGATCAGTGTAGGTACTGACTTCGCAACGAATGGTACCGCGCTTTTAACTATTTTTCCGATAAGACCACGCCCCCCCTTTTTTTTAACCTCTCGGCTACGTAGTTCATACATGACTACTGTTTCGGTTGCTCTCGATAAAGGGATCTCCAATCCTGCTCGTCCTTAGATTTGTCCAGATCACTAATCAACTCGTTCGTCTCCGCCTTGTTCGTAAGTAGTAAGTCTGCCTCTTCGGCACCGAGTGAAGTACGCGCTGCGCGTGTATGCAATTTATAGATATACGCTACCACTCTCTCCCAACGGCGTTGGAACACTTTTGCGAGTTTGTACGTTTCGCTCTTCGCGTACCGCTTCGCCTCCTCCAATTGACGTGCGTTCACCGCGTCCGTAGCCCGTGCACCACCGTCGCCGACGTTTAGAATAGTCTTTCCTTGTGCGTTGAAATAAGCGTCGTTTACCGCGGTGATCGTGTGTCGGTTCAAAAATTCCAAGTTCACCGCGTCCTCGTTGTTCATGGGCGGCGCTAACTGTGTTATCCGCACGTTGCCGACCGTTAGGTTAGAGTTCGTATCCTTCGGTATGATTTTCGAGTCCACGTATACTTTGGTCGCAGCGTCTCTCGCACAAATCGGTTCTCTCAGAGACTGTATGCGATGGTCCCGCGCGTCGACGACAGCTCCGTTCTTCTTGTTTGGTGCCAGCTGTGTGAAACGTAAGCACGAGTAGTCTACGTACTGCTTGTTGACGAGCTTACGGCCTTTCGCGTCTATTCCTCCCGTCGTCGTCGGCGGATCGTCGGCTAACAGGCAGTGGTTACGCACGAAGCGCAGTGGAACGGCATCGTTACCGTCTTGCGGTTCGCCCAAGTTGTGTATTTTTTTCCCCGCTACGTCGAAGTGCCCGTCCTCGGTCATCGTGATACCAATATCCTTCCGCAGACTGCGACGCATCTCCCTTCGCGCTCTGACAGCGCTCTGGTGTCTGCCGAACTTGTCAACACTCATCTCATGAATGATGCGTCTCGCTCGTTGTGCACGGCATTTATACGTACTCGTGTAATAAATCGATTAGTTTTGATACGATCGTACCGTCTATGCATTTTATTCCGACAACGGAGAGTCCGTCGCTATGTTTTCCTTTTACGATCGTATTTAGAAATTCATCGTACACGTATACGCATGCGTCTTTGAAGAAATAAATCTTTCCGTCGATGTATCGGAACGCGCTATCGACGGCTTCTAGTAAGCCGACAAAACGATCTTTAACGTATCCGTGTTTCTTGATCCTGAACGTGCACTCGCCTATTTCGCCGTAATACATATCGTTGTACAACAGAAGGGTTCGACCCGTGTACGTGTGTATCGCAGCGTTTATTTTCGTCATCGTGCGAACACCGAGCGTTGTGATCGAACGCGGATACCCGTTCACCGGCTGCAGACTGTGTATATCGAAGATGTATACGTATTTGTCTATGAAGAGCACCACTTCTTCGGTCCGCGGTCTCTGGTACATCGCCGAAACGTTGGTGAACGTCAGCGGTAAGAACGTCAACCAATCTGTCAACAGAAGCGGTGGACTCCCACCCGATCGCTTCGACTCGAGACCCAATGTCCACAAAAAGTTATCGTGCACAATATACAGGTGTCTGTTGATTATTAAAAATTGATTAACATTTTTTTTATCCGACATAAATGCGTCGTCCGAACGGTGTCGTTCGTTGTCGTCGCCGTCGTCGTCGTAGCGGGCGGCGGCGGCGGCGGTGGCGGCTTCCCGTACAAGCGTTGAATGCCTTTTATATCGTCGTCTCTCAGGTCGAACGGTCCGTCTGGGCGTGGTACGTAGAATGGGTACATGATCGAATCCCTCTCGAGGGAATGAGACAGTCCTAAAGCGTGTCCGATTTCGTGCGTTAGCACCTGAAGGAAACTGGTCTGATAGTCCGGTATTTTGGGTGCGTTCGTATAATTCCACGATTCGTAGTAGTCCATATGTATTTCGGTAGCGTTATACGGTAAATCGGGCGGGTAGTAAGCATGAGCGAGTATACCTCCTCGTCCGTCCAAATCGTACCCGCAGATCGCGCACCTGGAATTCAGACACCTGTGTTTAAAATATTTCATAGCAATGACCATGTCTGGGTTTATGTCGTTGAGCCGATATTCGAACTCCAAATTCGAATGTTTCTGCCATACAGCGAACGCTTGTCGCGACGGTTCTATAGCGCCGGCGCTACCGTGAAAGAACCGCCACGACAAACGCCTCTTGGCCCACGGTGGTGTTCGTAAGGTGTACGACACGAAATCTTCGTTACCGCATCTCCGCGCACGCATCAGGTTCATCGTTTCGTTGTTCAATTCTCCATTTACGGTTAAATTGTAATTCACTTGAAACGTGCGAAGGTAGGCGTCCATATCGATGGTGGCGTTGTCCGTGAGTCGTAAACTATCGTCGGGCACGTATCCGTATTGCACCAAATAATCTACAGCGAAATCTACATCGTTAGCGTTAACGCTCGATGCGACAACGGCACTTGTGCACACGATAATAAGCAGTCCATGTTGTCACAATCAAACGTGGAATGTCCCCGGCGCGTGTACGACAGTATTATTTATACTTTATCGGATTTGCTGTTGCTGCTGCTGCTGCTGCTAATGACAGTTGATGACGTATATCGTCAACGTTAAAACGTGAGCTAAACTGATTTCCATACGCCCATTACGCACGAGGCTCATACCGATGTAATATCTCGTGAGCGCGTGTTGTTTCGCGTCCAACGCTCTTACAGTCTTAACAGAATTCATGTCTTTGAACATGACGCTACGTATAACGTTGTCGCGGTACTCGTGCATTTCCGCGACTATGACGTTATCGTTCTCAGGTAGCTGCTCGCACATGTGTTTAGCTTTGAGTTCGGCGATTGGGCATTGACTTCTCGACTCCGTATGCAGGTGTATCAGATACGAGTTCAACAACCAAAATTCGTCCGCCATAGCGCCCGTGCAATGCTGCCACTGTTCGTACAAACGCCGGTCTTTCACCGTGTACCCTTGTTCGTGCGAATACCGCAGACCAAAGTATTCGCAATACTTGCGGAGTGTAGGCAACTCCTCCTTTAGAAAGGCTACCGAAAATAATCCCTGCGCCTTGTTGTTCACCAACGCGAACTGTTTCCCTCTCGCTAGTGTCGGTAACGAGGACGGCGGGCAGTGCACATCAAAACTTACGTTGTAGCTAGGATCCAGTGCGCACTTTGGCGCTATCATCATCACGCTTCTGTATATTTCCATCGGTGTATCGGAATAGTGCGCTCCGTAAGGACGATGCAACAAGAAGCGTGTGGTATCGAACTTCCGTAGGCGAGCATGTCCGTGTATACAGTCGCGTAGTTCATCTGCCCGTGTGAATCGTGTAAGCCGTGCACGTGTTGAACGGCGTTATACAGTTCAGGAATCGGACGGAAACGCGAAAGAAAATTCCATTCGTGACGTACGGTACACTTGAACATATTCTTTTCGTAAACCACAAGTTCTATCGGTACGTTGTTTCGTTCGCACTCTACGATAAATTGAAGCCACCGTGATTTGTTGTGTATACGATCGGAGACTATCATCAACAGCACGATCGGCGGCAAATCACCGCTGCGTTTTTTTATGTGACGCCAACAACGGGCGTGATATCTGTCAACACCGAACTTGTAACGTGTACAGTAGTTGCCGCAAAATCGTCTTTTCTTCACAAAATACACGGACCGTAAGTTGGACCGTATCGCGCATCGTGAAGCTTTTGTTATTGTGAAATGTTTCCCATCATCGTATCGATAGACGTCCATCGTGTCGATGATCTGCGATGTGAGTGATACGCTATTAGTCATGATCGTGATATTTATAGTGTATACGCATATTGTTTGAGGAATTTTTTTAGTACTACCCAAACGGGTATGTTTGTACATGAGTTTATGTCGGCTCTGAAAAGAGCCGTTTTTGCGTGCGTCGACTTCGTGTGTTCACGAACGAAATCGCATGCGGGCATTGACGCCTTATGGACTCGGACGGGATCATCACCCACTGCCCAATCCATAATTCGTATTTTACACTTGCAGCATCTTACAACATCACCATCGTAAATAAACCCGGCTTTGCCTAGGTCAAAACATTTTACGTTCGCATTCGGAAATTTATGAACAAATAATAAATAAATATATTTACCTTTTTTCTCCTGTCTCGTGACCACAATATAACGCAATGAATTATAATTGACGCGTTTCGAGACTATGTCTCGTCATCAGAATATTAAAATTTATCACTCATTGAGATCGTTAAAAATTTTAAAACATTAAAATACAAAATCGAAACCAAATCATATAAGCATTATGTGAAGCGAGTGCGCACTCGATGAAAGCCGGCCGGACACTGAATGTTATCAGTTACAGATAAATTTTAATGCTGTGTCATACAATGGATTCGACTTGAAATGTAAGTGGTCGTTTAATATGAATTTACGGTAGTATTTGTCATTATGTGCTTTATATATTTCAAATTCTTCACGTGCATTTAAATAAGCGCCCTTACCACAGACATGTATGGGTTTCAAATTGGTGTCAAAACTTGTATAATTATGGTTCTCCTGTATAAGATGACGAGCATAGTTAGACTTTATATAAGATTGTGTTGTCAAGTCTTTTACATTATGCTTAGGAGTGTGCTCAACGAAACGTTTATAAAAACCTCTCCCTGTCTGACCGATATAAAAGCATTCGCAGTCATTACAAGAAAGCTTATAAACACCTGTTTTCATTTCCAAAGGTGTACTGGTTCTATTACAAAGCCTATTAAACAAAATGCAAGACTAGGCACGTCATCTGATAAACAACCGTTTCAAGAGATTCATGAACACACACATGTCGCCTAACTCGTCTAGTCATTTAATTAATAACAATAGGTCCAGAGAAAGCTATAAAATATTGAAACAGATAAAAACCAAATTACTTGCTAATAATGCGTTCATTTGTAAGGCAGATAAAGGCAGAACTCTGGTAATAATGGATAATACAACATACACGAATAAAGTTCAAAACTTCATTTCAAATAATAATATTATAAACCTGGCATCGAACCCAACACACCGGTATGTCAAAAATATTAATACACAGATTAATAGAAGTACAAGTTTATTTGATCAACGTACTCGCCGTTACTTAAAACCTTGTAACGCTAAAGCCCCTATATTAACTGGATTGCCAAAAATCCACAAAATTGATATGCCAATTAGACCTTTAGTCAATTTCACTACAGCGCCAGGGTTCCGTACAGCTAAGAAATTAGTAAAAATCATTAAGGATAGTTTAATTATAGAAAATAGCCACACTGTCAAAAATATAACTGATTTTATACATAAAGTTAATAATATCAAATTATTACCTAATTATAAATTAGTGTCCCTCGATATTGTTAATTTGTACACAAATATCCCAATAAATGATACACTTAATATTTTAAGGACAATCTGATGAAATGCAACAAATTAAACACTCAAACAATAGATGAATTAATAAACCTACTTAAAGTTATTTTAAACCAAAATTATTTTGAATTTGACAACAAATTTTACAGTCAATGTGATGGTTTGGCAATGGGCTCACCGCTGTCAGGCCTTTTGGCAGATATTTATTTAAATCATTACGAAAACACACACTTGTTTTCTAACAATATTCATAAGAAAAACATCATGTTCTACGCACGATATGTGGATGATAATTTCATAATATACAAGGGCACATTACGTCAAATAGAAAACTTTAAAAATCATTTAAATAATATCAATAAACACATTCAATTTACACATGAAACTGAAATAGATAACAAACTGAATTTTCTTGACTTGACTATCACCAAATGTGATGATAAATTGAAATATAGTATATATAGGAAACCTACTACCACAGATGTAACCATACCGGCTGACTCACACCACCCATTCTCGCAGAAAATGGCGGCTTATAATTATTTCATACACAGATTGTTAACGACACCTCTTAATGAAAATGATTTTAGAAGTGAATTAAATATTATAAAACACATTGCTGTTGCCAATGGTTACACATCTTCCATGGTTGATAACCTCCTTAAAAAGCATAAGCGTAAATTGTCAAAACCACGAGTGATACAAGATAAGGAACCAACCTTTATTTCAACAACCTATACCAGTATTATGCCCAAAATTTTATCAAAAGTATTAAATAATAACAATAGAACTGTAACATTTAAAACCAATAACAATCTGTTTAATAGGCTTTGTAATAGAACCAGTACACCTTTGGAAATGAAAACAGGTGTTTATAAGCTTTCTTGTAATGACTGCGAATGCTTTTATATCGGTCAGACAGGGAGAGGTTTTTATAAACGTTTCGTTGAGCACACTCCTAAGCATAATGTAAAAGACTTGACAACACAATCTTATATAAAGTCTAACTATGCTCGTCATCTTATACAGGAGAACCATAATTATACAAGTTTTGACACCAATTTGAAACCCATACATGTCTGTGGTAAGGGCGCTTATTTAAATGCACGTGAAGAATTTGAAATATATAAAGCACATAATGACAAATACTACCGTAAATTCATATTAAACGACCACTTACATTTCAAGTCGAATCCATTGTATGACACAGCATTAAAATTTATCTGTAACTGATAACATTCAGTGTCCGGCCGGCTTTCATCGAGTGCGCACTCGCTTCACATAATGCTTATATGATTTGGTTTCGATTTTGTATTTTAATGTTTTAAAATTTTTAACGATCTCAATGAGTGATAAATTTTAATATTCTGATGACGAGACATAGTCTCGAAACGCGTCAATTATAATTCATTGCGTTATATTGTGGTCACGAGACAGGAGAAAAAAGGTAAATATATTTATTTATTATTTGTCATTATAAGTGACCTGGATACCGACAGACATGTTATTCAAATTTATGAACGTAAAATTTAATGTTACCTCGGCGACTGATGTTGTAAAAGCTTTCTAATCGGCTTGCAAAAGAATATGTGTACACGTCCATATCTGAAGCAAGAATGTTAGTTTGTCGCGTTGCATTTCACATCCTCAGTGATAGCTGCGCGCGCATCCGTAGTGGGGATGGCTGTCGTCAATTGGTCGGTATGAAATAAAGCACAGTAGTGGGAGCAGATAGCTGCGCACGCTGTTGGTAGTGGAGGATCGTTGACGGCAATAGTTCGGTATCATGGTGGTGGGAGCGGATAGCTGCGCGCGCAGCCGTCATAGATAGTATAAGTAGAGCGACGATCACTGCCAGCGTTCACCTTCGAGTCTCGCGCAGTCTAACTTTCACGTGCCGCATATAAAATAGTGTTTATTTTCTAACTTCGTATCAGTCTTCTATTGTTCTTCAAGCGAGCAAGTAATTGTTATAGTTTCGTGTTTTGTTGTTGTTGTTGTTAATTTACTACAAATGCAGTCGTTTGCTGTTGATTGTAAACATTCAGTACGCGGTGCGTTGGTATCGTACGTTTACACGCCTGTCACGGATGATGAAGAATGCGTCAACGATGTCATAACCTTTTTTGATGAAATGCAAGATACGTTACGTACGGACATTCTAAACGAACTGACACGTTTGCTTACTATAAAGTGGCATATAACGGTTAAAGCGAGATTTGTCAAGTACATCGTAAACGCTGACACGGACCAAGACGAAGAAGTGACGACTGAAGCTTATTTTCACGGACGATGTCATACGACACTGATCGCTGACCAAGATGTATTGCCCGATCGTTTAGAAGCTTCGTACGAAAAAATCATTGAATCGATTTATAAATTCACACGCGAGGGTAGCGGTTGGGCGTTAGACCACATAATCTCCTTAGAACTCGTTCTCTCACGATACCAACCGCTAACCGCCTCCAGTTTCATCCGTACACCCCCTGAATTGTCTCGTACTAAATCCATCATCAACGTTAACAATACAGGCGATCAAATGTGTTTCGTATGGTCTGTGTTGGCCGCTCTGTTTCCACAACACTCACACAACGATCGCGTATCCAAATACAAACCACATATCTGCAGTATCATTACTTCTGGTATAACTTATCCCACCCGACTGTCTGACATTGTGAAGTTCGAACGAGACAATCCTAACCTTTCTATAAACGTTTTTGGTTACGAAGAAAATGAAATTTACCCTTTAAGAATAACTCCTTCCAGTGGCAGACGTCATCACGTTAATCTATTACTTCTTACCGCTGACGATCGAAAACATTACTGTTCAATAAAAAATACGAGTCGCTTATTCTCTTCACTAAGCAAACACGACGGGCGTTCTTTCTATTGCAATTACTGTCTGCATAGATTCTGCGAAGAACGACTCCTTACCGAACATATCCCCCACTGTTCACCGTATGGCGAACAGAAAATTCGTTTACCCATGAAGGAGGAGGAAGAGAATGTGATGTGTTTCAGAAATTACACATACTGCCATAAGGTCCCTTTTGCGATATACGCAGATTTTGAATCATTTATCGTCCCTTGCCATCGCTGCGACGCTCCTCCGCACACATCGTCCACCACAACGGAGTCGTTACATCTTCCTTCAGGTTTCTCCTACCTTATAGTCGACTACGAGCGTAATATTTTCAAACCCCAGGTCGTTTATCGCGGCGAGAACGTGGTAGACGTTTTTCTCGATAGACTGGTCGCTGAAGAGCGAGAACTGTTCAGAATCATCCGATCCATTGTCCCTATGACTATGAGTGACCGTGATGTGTTATCTTTCGCAAATGCCCTCGTATGTCATCTCTGTGGAAAACCACTGACCGAGGACTACAAAGTGCGCAACCATTGTCGTCTGACAGGACGATACCTGGGCGCAGCTCACAACATCTGTAACCTTAACTTCAAGACTCCACGACACATACCCGTCTTTTTCCATAACTTACGAGGTTACGATGCACATCACTTAGTACAAGGGTTGGGTAAATACGACAATCTCGCTTGTATCGCTACCACTAGCGAACGCTTCGTATCAGCCTCGTTGGGTGGTCTGCGTTTCGCAGACACGCTTAAATTTCTGAACACGTCCTTGGACAAACTTGTTGTAAACTTGCACGCGAGCGGTGCGGATTTCGATTTAACGAAGCAATGTTTCGAAGAACACTTCGAGCTACTCTTACGTAAGGGCGTGTACCCTTACGATTACATGACAGGTAGCGAGAAATTCGACGAAACACGTCTGCCCGCACGCGAACACTTTTTCAACAGGTTGAGTGAATCGCCAGTATCTGACGAAGATTATGCTCACGCGCAGAGCGTGTGGCGTACTTTCGGAATCAGTACACTGGGCGAATATCACGATCTGTATCTTAAAACAGACGTGCTGCTACTGGCCGACGTCTTCGAGGCGTTCCGTGAGATGGCCATGCGGTACTACCAGATCGATCCGGCTCATTTTTACTCGCTTCCTGGCGTCGCTTGGCATGCGATGTTAAAGATGACCGGTATGCGACTGGAGCTGTTGACGGATATAGATCAGTATCTCTTTATCGAATCGGCCGTTCGAGGTGGTGTTAGCGTGGTACCCAACCGCCACGCCAAGGCCAACAACCCGCTAATTGTCGATCAGTACGTTGCTTCAAAGCCGACATCTTTCATATTGTACACGGACTGCAACAACCTTTACGGTGCAGCCATGTCACAACCGCTCCCTTACGCCGACTTCAGATGGCTAGATCGTAACGAGATCAACTCACTGGACGTGCGTACCCTGTGCGATGACGGTGATATGGGCTACATACTCGAGGTCGACTTACACTATCCACCCGAACTTCATGACCTCCATTCCGATTATCCACTGGCGCCCGTCCGTTCCTGTGTCCATCCTGACGTACTTTCACCGTACTCTCGACGACTCCACATACGACTGCACTATACAAAAGGGTATAGCGGATCGGAAACGCCTTCGTCGTCCGTTCCCAAGTTGCTGACAACTTTGGACGACAAGCAAAATTACGTTCTCCATTTTCGAAATTTAAAATTGTATCTGAGTCTCGGTCTAGAATTGAAAGCGATACATAGGGTGTTGAGTTTTAGACAGAAAGCGTGTATGAAACCGTTTACCGATTTCAACACGCAAAAGAGAGCAGCAGCCACCAACAGTTTTGAAAAGGATTTTTTCAAACTGATGGTCAACGCCGTCTATGGCAAATCGCTGGAGAACGTGAGGAAACGAATAGACTTCCAACTAGTCTCTAACGAACGACGGCTGCAGAAAACTGTTTCCAATCCTCGGCTAAAGCGAATGATCCGCTACACCGATAACTTGGTCGGACTGGCCTTACGAAACAGGACGATATTTCTTTCCCGTCTGGTGTACGTCGGCTTCACAGTACTCGATGTCAGCAAATTGATAATGTACGATTTTCATTATCGGTACGCTGTCGCCAAGTACGGACGACGATTGACCTTACTAATGACTGACACGGACAGTTTGCTTTACAGCATACGGACTGACGATGTGTACTCGGATATGAAAGAGGATCTCCACCTTTTCGATACGTCGGACTATCCCATGGATCATCCTTGTCATTGCGACGACAACAAAAAGTCGTGGGGAAGTTCAAGGATGAGACCAACGGAAAACCCATCAGGGAATTTGTCGGACTCAGGGCGAAGTGTTACTCGCTCTTGTTGTCTGACTGCACCGACAAAAAGGTGGCGAAAGGTGTGCCAAGAACGGCAATAAAAAAAAGGTTACGGCATCGATTGTACAGCGAGTGTCTTTTTGACAGTCGTATGGTTTTCACCTCTGCTGAATGTATACGAAGCAATCATCATAAGCTGTACACGCAACGTATAACAAAACTTTCCCTGTCTCCTTATGATGATAAGAGGTACGTACTGGACGACGGTGTAAGTACACTCGCGTACGGGCATTACAGGATACGTGCAATAATCGACGACGCTGCTGGTCCTAAGGCAAAGAAGAGAAAGTACGCGGACCAATAACTAACGGTAATGATGATGTTCAGCATTACACACACACACACACACACACAAACTTCATTATGTTCTTTACCTACTTATTTTACAACTTTCGATACGTTTTACAGAATGAACAACAACAACAAAGTAACAAAACATATGCCGGCAGAGCAACGTCGAGTACGATGGTAAATATAACATTTTTTTTCTTTATTTATAATGTACAAACAGAATATTCCATTCGATTGACATGTTGTTTTTTTTTATAGTTCACAACGGTTACGACGTGCTTTGCTGGGACCCGGCTCGAGTCGGTTAAGGCCGTTTTCATTAATAAACTCTTGTCCTATTGCGTTTATCTCCGGTGTTCAATTATATATATTTTTTTTTCAGTGATGTCGACGAGACACCTGCTGCTGCTACTGATGTGGATCCCCCCCTATCTCCAGAACTCGGCTCGAGTCGGTAAGACAATTGTCATTTTAATAAACTCTTGTGCTCTCGCGTTTTACCTCCGGTGTTCATTTCACATATATTTTTTTTTAAGTGATGCTGACGCTCCAACTGCTGCTGCTGGTGCTGTTGCTGCTGGTGCCGCTACTGCTTCTGATGCTGCAGTTCGTCCCCTATCTCCAGACAGCGTGCAACGTTTAAAACGTGCAATATTACAGCTAAAAAGTGGTCTGTTGCGGTAAGTCCGTTTTCATTAACAACAAAGTCTTGTGCTATTGCGTTTACCTCACGTGTTCAATTTATACTTTTTTTCAGCGATGCTCTAGCTGAAGGAGTGGCGGTCTTTCTCCCTCGACCCGGCACGAGCCGGTACGTTCGTTTTCATTAGCATTCAATTGTTCTCTTGCGTTTACATCTGGTATTAAAGTTGTACCTTTTTTTCAGTAATGTCGAGTCCACAGAAGATGAAGGATTTATGGAGGACAATCAAAGTGATGTCGACACTGTGGACTTGAACATTGACCATGGCGGGGACAGCGATGATAATGATGATCATGTTGATGATGACGATGCAGCAGTCATCGACGTAAATATGTAAGTCATCTTCTTATGCGTACATATTGCCTTGTTTTATTTGCTATTATACATAAATTTTATGTCGTCTTTTTTTGTTTCTTAGTGACATTCGCCCGATACCAGCGCCGCCACAACCGCCACAACAACTTCAACAACACATTCCAGTTACACCCCCACAATCACCACCACCGTCACCGCCACCGCCACCGCAGATACAACCTCTGCCACGACCTCAACCGATATATCGACAGCAGCAGCAGCAGCTATATATGCGAAGATATTCCCGTTTGTGGACCCCTCCAGAAGACGCGTACCCGTCTTCTTTGACGTATTACACGCCACTGAACCAAGGACGCACGACGAACCAACAACAATGAGACTCCTTCTTAGAAGCAGTCTACCAACATGGTGTTGGCGTCGCGGAGAGCCCTGCCCTGTTCAAGGTATGGTTCCGAACACTACCTGCAGTGTGTGCATAGAAACATACAGTGACGGGCAGAGGCTCCTCGGTTTGGTATGTGGTCATACATACCATTACCGATGCGTCCTCGACTAGTTTCAGTCGGTAGCGTTGGAGGGGACACCACCCGCATGCCCGCAATGCAGACAATATATATTTGGAAAGCACAATCGCACTTTCTATGGGCGCATGCATATTTGAGGTTTCTTACAGTGTTCATAAAGGTTTTACTAATCCATCCTACTTGTAACAACCACATGTCACTAATACTGTTTCTTTTTTTTGTTATAGATGGAAATTGTCTACCTAATCCAGATTGTGACTTATTATTTTGTAAATATATATATATATATATATATATATATATGTACCCGATTGTGACATGTATACTTTGTATATATATATTTGTTATGTTTACATTTTTATGTTTATATTTTGTGTATTTGTAAATATTAGTTTTAAAATATACTTGTACATATTTTTCCTATTATTTTGTAAATATATATACCCGATTGTGACATGTATATTTGTTATGTTTACATTTTTATGTTTATATTTTGTGTATTTGTAAATATTAGTTTTAAAATAAACTTGTACATATTTTTTCATTGTATAAGTGTTTATTTTCAACTATCCTTTTCCCATACTACAATATATATATATATATATATATATATTTACTTAACACATAGACACGCAGTTCACAAGTTGCCAACAATGCAATACACGGCATCGACGATATCCAGACGGTGGCGGCGGCGTATATAACCGAACCCGTACACTATAACACACGCACGAGTTGACAACGTCGATAAACCAGTACAAGTTGGCAACGCCGACGACGCTTTTCCAACATGGCCGCACTTCCGGAAAAATCCCTTACATATACATACCCATACACTATAACACATGTACGAGTCGGCAACGTGGCAGAACCTTAACCACCACACTCTTACACAAACCGACAACTTCGCCGCTTTTCCAACATGGCCGACCCCCCGCCGATAACATGGACGACGACCCCACCACTCCCGGCGACGATCAAGCCACGACCAGGCCGCCGCCGGACGGCGAACGGCGAACTGCGAACCGACAGGCCACGCCTACACTAAACAACGCACACATAACCCCACTTTAGGCTGGCCAACGACAACATGGCCGAAAGCCGACTACCGCATGTTTACCCCCACCACCACAATTTTTGAATTTCCCGCCATATGACTTCACTTCCGGGGTAGAACTGTCATTTTTCCCCTACTGAAGATGGAGGAGAAGTTGGAAGAATTGAAGGAGGATAACTAACTATTAAGGGAAGAATTAAGGGAGGTTAACCAGGAAAATATGGACAAGGTAGATGAGAGGATAGAGTTGTTGAAGGAAGAATTGAACAAGGAAATCAACGATAATAAGGAATCTACAAATAAGAAATTAGAAGAGGAAACCGTAGTACTAAAACAACAAATCATGGAAGTTGACGAAAGATGTAGCCAGACTGAGCGGGAAGTACAGGATTTTAAGGAAGTAGTAAACACCAAAATAACCAATATCGAAGAAACCAATAGAACCAAATTGGAAGAAAACCGAAAGGAAACTCAGGAAGAATTAGGGAAGGTACGGAACCAAGTCACGGAAAGATGTGACGGTATGGAAGTTGCTATGACGAATATCACCGGTCAAGTACGGCAGAGCCAAGAAGAGATGGAAGTAATTAGAAACAGACCCACTAACATTACGGGTATTCCAATGAACGAGAATCGAGAATGGCTGAATTTCCGCCACTATAAAAGGAAGCCGATGGAGTTCTTGGCCCGAATCGAAGAATACTTTTCCAAACATCGAGGCAATAGGTGGAGTAGCAACCGGGAACTGTTGGACGAATCGTTCCGAGAGATGACGGACAATTGGTGGATGGCGAACCGGAGTGAGATCGCGGACTACCAGCAATTCAAAAACCTCTTCAAAGCAAAGTACTGGTCGGAGACAAAGCAGAACCTAATACGGGACAACATCTGTCATGGTCGATACAATACCCAAGTAGGTAACACGATGACCGCTTATTTCCTAGGAAAGGTGTGTCTTGCGAAGCATTTGGAACCGGCCATACCAGAAGAATGCCTAGTGAACAAGCTGTCATACCATTACGATGAAGACATAATAAGAGCGAGAAGCGGTAGCCAGATAAAGACGGTACAAGCGATGACCGAATTATTGGAAAACTATGAGAATGAAGATTATTATCGGCAAAGTAGAAGGAGGAATAATCGGCCGGAAACAAGAAATAATCAGTACCCCAATAACAATAATAACCATAATGGAAATAACTACCAAGGGAACCGCAACAATTCAAATTATTATAATAATAATAACCACAATAATAATAACAATAATAATTTCTAGAATAACCAAAATCCTAATAGGAATAACAACAGCTACCCGAGTAATCGAAATAATTATTACCAGAATCCAAATAATTATAATAGTCAGAGAAATCCCAACCAAAATAATACCGAACGGTATTACAATAATAATCGAGGTTATCAACAAAATAACAACAACAATAACAATAGGGTTTCCCGACCCAGAGTAAATTTCATACGGGCCGAAGACAATAGTCAACGAAGATATAACCATCAGCGGCGGAACAGTTTCCACGATTATGATGATCGGCGGAGAAACGGAGAGCGTGATGGTCCAAGGTACAATCAACATAGACGAAGTACCTGTTTAGATGATCCAGAGCTGTAACCAAACCAAGAACAACCATTTGATCATCGTACGGAGCGGCAGCAACCCACTCAAAATTTCCAGACTAACACCTCGGTCGGAACTAACAATAATAACAATGAAAATGATAATTTAAATGGGAGGAGGCAGTGATGAATGATCACGACCCTTCACTGCTCCTATCTTCTGGGTATCAACAAGAGTTGCAAGGTGCAACTGAAACTAATAATATTACAATCATTAGTTGTAACTATCTAAAAAATATCAGAGACGAACTATTGGAGGAGAACGACACCAGCCTCAATAGTCCAAATAACGAGATAATATACATAAACCGGAAGGTGAGAAGGTACATCAAATCTTGTCACATTTGCCAACTGGTGAAGACTAACAACGAGAAGAAGGAAGGCATGATGATACCGATAACATCTAAGGCGAAGTTAGAGAAGGTGTTCTTAGACATCTGCAGACCATTTCCCCGTAGTGGCGGTCGACACCGATATAAATACCTGATAATAATAATGGACCATTTCACGAAGTTTGAAAGCTATATCCGGTCAATCGTGCAACTACTCTAAAAATCCTGGGAGTAATAACAGAACTATATATTCTAAACATAGGGAAACCGTCTTCGATCATAACGGATCATGGTACACAATTTAAGGGGAGAAAATGGCGGGATACCTTATTATCACTTGGTATTAGAACGTACAAAACATCGGTCTACCACCCGAGTAGTAATCCGGCAGAGAGGGTGTTAAGAGAAGTGGGGAGGAATTGAGGACTTATTGTCACCATCAGCAGAAAAAATGGCAAGAATATCTAGCAGCCACAGAGAAATTCCTCAACTTAGCATACCATCCAGCTATCGGAATTACCCCATACTCCGCCATGTACGAGAAACCACCCCCACGAGAGATCAAAGAAATCATAGCGTTCCCCATGAATGACGGTTATAAATTCGACAAAATAAAATTCTATAACAAGGTGGCCAAAGACCAGGAGAAGCGGCAAACCAAGTATCAGAAGACGATTGGGAAGATAATAACGTATACACTAGGAGAAAAGGTACTAATGAAAAATCGTGAACTACCCAGCTCGCTAGAAGGAATAATGAAGAAGTTATTGCTACTGTATACAGGAGCATATATAGTCTCCAAAATAAATAACAATAACACATATGAAATAAAGGAGATGGTTTCAGGAAAAATCAAAGGCGTGTATAACCAGGCTTCCTTAAAAAGATATTACGAGGAGTGAATTTATAAATATATAAAAAATATATAAAAAATTCTAAAAGAAAGTAAGAACAACGTACAAATAATTATTTATGAACTTTAATTTTGGAAATAAAGAAATGGAATTTTGAATAAATATAAAAAATTCGAAAAGAAAGTAAGAACAACTTACAAATAATTATTTATGAAACTTAATTTTGGAAATAAAGAAAAGGAATTTTGAATAAATATCAAAAATTCTAAAAGACCGTAAGAACAACTTACTAATAATTATTTATGAAACTTAATTTTGGAAATAAAGAAAAGGAATTTTGAATACATATAAAAAATTCTAAAACAAAGTAAGAACAACTAACAAATAATTATTTATGAACTTGAATTTTGGAAATAAAGAAATGGAATTTTGAGTAAATATAAAAAAATTCTAAAAGAAAGTAAGAACAACTTACAAATAATTATTTATGAAACATAATTTAGGAAATGAAGAAAAGGAATTTTGAGAAATTTACAAAATTTTAAAAAGAGTTAAAATCAACTTACAACAAGTATTTACAGAAATGATTTGAATGGAATAATAAAACCACAAAACCTAAAAGGAAGTAAGAACCACTTACAACCGATTATTTATGAGAAATAATTTGGAATTGAAGAATTTGAATTTAGAATGACCACTACAAAGTAAGATCAGCTTATCACAATTATCAACAGCATTTAATATTGAGTAATTATTCAATTACCAAACTCTAAAAAACTATAAGGACAACTGATACAAATAAAATGAATAAACTTGTTTTGGAATGGAAATGATAAAACATTTACGAAATACAAAGAGAAGCAATGACCACATAAATAATATAATTAAGGAATTAATTTGGATGAAAACAAGAGCGAGATAATGTTTTGAAAAGAATAAATAAATAATATAACTATAATCATAATTTGAATTTCAATAATAATAAAGACAATTAGAAGAATAATTGTGTTAACATGAATCCAGTGGAACAATTCATAAGAACTAAGAAAAAAATAATAATAATATATATGCTACCAATAACCAGAAGAAGATGGTACGAACAATAAAAGAATTAAAGAGAATTCAGATGAAAAAGTGTATACAATAACTAGTGATAATTATATCAACAGACTTTCCAGCCATGAGAAAAATAAATATATTAAAAGAGCTTCCAACCATGATAAGAATAAATATATCAGCAAAGCTAACAAATGAGAAGAATAACTGAAAGGAAAAATAACTGAGATAGAAATATTAACAAATCTGAGCAAATACGAAGTGAGGTATCCAAGGATTTTTTTTATTAGTCGAAAAATAGACTATTCTTGTATAATTTCTATTAATGACTGTCTGTAGATAATTCCAGCAGTATTATTATGTTTTGAGCAGAGATGAATTTCCTCTGATCTCAATGAGTAGTGTAGTATAGCCAGCAGAGTATATGTAGCCACAAGTGCCTCTCTGGACTGCCCCAGCTCACGTGTTAGGGAATGTTAGGGAATGAATATCCCAAGGATAAAACACCAAGTTAAGGAAAAAATACAAATAAATAATAATAAACCTCAGATAACAATAACTATCAAGGAAAAATCAATTTAAGAAAAAAAAAACCTAAGCTCAAGTAGGAAGAAGCAAAAATAGAAACGGAAATGAAGACAAGAAAAATAATAGCTAACAAATATCATAAGCAATTATTTCATACATACTCAAGGTATGGTCTGAACTAATCACTTCTGGAGGAGAGCGATCTGTAGCACGACAGATTATCTACATTATAATGAATGAAAAACGATCATAAATAAATTTAAAATAAAATGAAATCAAGGAAAAATCCAAATACAAACAAATAAGTACCACAGTAAAATGCAATCATAATTTGAAGAAATAAAAATAAATTAAAAACAACTAAGCAACTCCTATGAGTAATGAAAAATAAACCAAAAAACTAAAATAAAGTAAGGAAATACCCAGGTAGGATAGGAGTAAGTAAGGAAAACCCAGAACAAACCGACACCTCTAATATAAGGACCATTTTTTAAGAAACAAGGTAGAATAGGAGTAAGTAAGGCAAAACCCAGAAAATACCGACATCCCTAATAAAAGGAATGAAATTAGAAGAAACCACGTCGTAGAACAAGATAGAGTAGGGAAATACCCAAAGCAAACCCAGTAATAAGAAAAAACGAAACCCCAAAAGAGAGTATAATTAACTAATGAAAGTATCACACCAAAAAATAAAAATATATGTAAAGTAGATATAAACAAAAGTGTCTAAAGGTAGAATTAAAAGTGAACCAATGAAATTATTTATATGATGGAAAAACAAATCTTAATAATCCTATATAAATAAGATTCTTAATCTTATAAGACTATAAAACTGATTAGAGATAAGATCAAAGAATACCAGTGCAAGTTATTTTATTATATTAAATAAACTTCAAGTGTCAATGTTTAAATTCATAAACTAATTGAATTAGTGCCTTTATACAACTTTAAGGTTTTGTATTGAATACAGAAATAATATTTGGTAGAATATTATTATGAAAACAGTGTATAAAAATATTTCTAAGTGAGGGCCACTCTTTATCTAATAACATTTATTAAAATGAAAATAAGAGCAGGCAATAAATCAGTGAAGTGACAAAGGGTACATCCCCAAAATAAAATACAAACAGCCAAGACTGCATGAATTTAATTTTAGAAATACTTTAAATAATGAAGGGACAGATGTGTTGTTTATATTAAGGTCAATGAACTCTATACTTAAATGTTGGAAATAGAGTATTATGTTTTTTGTTATTCTTAAATATTTATTATGTTTAATAGATAATCAAGGCTAAATGTCTGAGATTGAATACAATTCTTTTATTATAAGATATTCATTATATGTTTACTAGTATTAATCAAGACTGAAATGTCTGAGTTTGAGTACAACTCTTTTGTTTTCAAATATTTGTTATGTATTAATAGTATGGATTCAATACTAAATGTTAATGTAGTTAAGTAAGAGAATTTTAATTAAGATTATATAATAATAGAAGGTCAGAAGGGGTATAAGCAAGCTGTATTAGTCATAAAACATTGTAAATGAACACAGGTAAAATTTAAGCAAATGGTAAATCTCAACAACCTTACAATTGATGAATAAGTCAAGTAAATTAATTAAACTGATGAAATTTGAATAATGTAAATAATACTTTAGAAAGATATTGGAAAAAGGTATGAGAGATTATTGGAAAAAATGCAAATGTAATAACAGGAAAATCAAAGGGGGGAGTCCCAAATTAAAGAATAATATTGAAAAAAGATAACTAATTCATAAAATTACAAGGAATTAAAGAGAAATAAACATTTTATTCCAATCAGGGATTTTGTTCAATCATAATTATAACTTCATAAGGATGGTAAACCGTTTAATGTGACAGGAAATAAAATTATAGGCCTACCTGTTAAAAATACAGTAAATAGGGCATTTTGAGATGGAAACATTGTAAAAGTATCATATTTGGTATTAAATCACGTAGAATTAACTAGAGAAAGAGATTATGTATTAGGTATTTAATAAAATTAAATAGTAGTAAAATTGTATTCAATCATATAATGTAAAAACCAGTTATGTAGCGGAAATGCTAGAAGTTTAAAACAATGTCTTTTTAATATTAAATTGGCTAAGACGTTTCGGATGAAGAAGAAAAGAGAACAGTTGATTGTTATACGTTGAACAGTACACATCTAAGCCAGCTCTCGCAAAATATTCACATATAGCGAAGGAGTAAAACATGGCGAGAGTTTAACCAAGTCGAATAATTTTGAAATCGCGAATTTTGGAAAAAACATAAACAACCACTAAATTCAGTGAATAAACCAGTACAACTATTGAATTAAACTAATACTGAACAGAAAAAAGTGAATTAACTATTAAAACACATAAAAACGATAATTTTGAATAGCGAGACGAAACCTGCCATTATCGACCTTATGGCATAAAGTGAATTAAAAACATTATCCAACACAATTTAACGAGGCGAATCACTGACCACTGATCCAGGACAACTACACTAACACCAGAGGGATTAATCACTACTGCTGGGGACGAGGAAAACTTAGAAGAGCAACATTTATTTGCAGAGAATTCAGTCGAGCCGTCGTCATTTCACATATGCAGAACGAAGGCAACCATCTTTGATTTCCCACAATTCTCGGCGTAGCCACGGCCAGACCTCAACATTCGCGTGGGTTCGCATAAACTTTTATATTACTAACCATTATATATTAAAATATATCTTTGTATTCTTAGATCAGTAAGCTTTTAATTGTAAGTGTTATACTTTCCAGACTTGCCCTTTCTCTGACTATATAACATAACAGCTCAAAGAACCTGTAAATTAATCTTAATACTTTATATAAAAATAATCGTTCGCCCTGAGAGAACGAGTCGATATTTTAACTGTTGAATAATCGATTTACAATCGATCCATAATTAATTTGTTAATAAAACTTGGAATTCTGCAAAATTGATTTCTATTTATTTCTAAAACATATAAATAGAATAAAATAAGATAATATTTAAATCACGAACTACACGAAAAGCGGCAATTACCAAAGTGGAAGGAGCATACACTCAGAAGAAGAAGAACCGCAAATCGATTAGTACAGGCGACAATCCTATTAATGCAGAACCTAATTCTAATTACACAAAGTGACATAAGTTGATAAAAAATTAAATAAACGAATTAAAATTTACACGAATACAATACAAAAATTAATTAATAAATAATAAATAAAAAAAAATATAATAATATTTTTTTTATAAATTAAACCAAATTTTTATTTTGTTACAAAATTACGATTTATTACAAGTGTCATGGTAAAAACAAGATAATTATTTTTATAATTATGTTTATTCAAATAGAAAAGGGATAAATAATGATAATGAAACAGTGTAAATGACACAGTGTAAACATTGATAAAAATATAAAGTATTGTGAACCAAGTATGACCATAAGGTGAGAATGGCATGTATTTTATATGAAGTGAACAAATAACAATAAAATCAACTTCATTAGTGCAAGTGATAATATAAAATTAAGTGAAATAAAAGCATAAATGGGATTATGTAAAATAATCAGGAAAAGTAAGGTTATATTAAAAACTTATGTTTACTAGGCAGATAAAACAGTCCTGAGACTGAAAAATACACCAACAACCCAAGGCCTCTTATAGATGAATCTAAAATTGATCGTTACAAGGAAGAAAGCTTTGTCTACTGTTGCCGTCCCATGAAGAAGGAACAAATTGAAATAGTTGCCAATCCAATCAAGATTAAATAAGAAGAGTCTAGTAAAAAGCCAAGTAAAGTTATAGAAATTATCAGTAAACTAACGTACAAGTTGTTTTCAACCCACCTGGAGAAGAAAAATTGAAATTACTATCCTAATTGGTGTAATACATCTTGAATTCGGTGAGATCATTCCAACTTATAACCATATTGACAAAGTATTATCGTTTTACACAACACTTCAATATAAAATAAATAACGAACACATTTAGTGTGACTACATTTCTAAACATAATGTATCATATCAAAAGTGAGTGACACAAACTTATTTTGAACCAAAAAAAGGGTAGAACTCATATAAATTTTATTAAACATTCAATATTGTGCATAGCCTACAACAAAAAGCAAGATGGCGTCTGTCATTTTCTTAACGGTGAAGAAGGGGTACAGCAGCGAGCCATGTTGAGAAATTATGAACTATGAGATATAGCATAGACAATTAAATTTTTTTTATTTTCTTTTGTCAATTGTATTCCTAATGTCTGCCAATTAATTATTTCCATTGTTTTATTAATATTATATTTGTAATGGGTAATATTAAGTTGTAAAATTATCTAATCGATTTCTTTTGTATAATCACAAGAACTAACATACAACCATCTTAAACAAACAACAATTATTTACTACATGTTCAAATTTTTTATTCATGTATGTTATTAGTATAATACTTGTTAGAGGTGAATTTTTAATATTACTGAAAACGATTTGTTTATATTGTTAAAACCCTGAGATATAAAAATGTTTTTTCATGCATCCGAGAGCTAGGTGGAGCTGAAACCTTAAAAAAAAGGGAAAATGATTTGTCTTCTTCTTCTTCATCCAACGCCCGTCCGTGGCTGCTCGGTCATTAGACGCCTTGCTGACCAGTAGAGCCTGGCCCGTCCTTCAAGATGTCGGCCACAACTTCCAGGGCTCTGCAGCTTGTGAGGTGGTCGGCCGTGCCCTCATCCTCGGAGCACAAGGGGCACAGGGGGGAGTCGGCAAGGCCGATGCGGTGCAGGTGGCTCTGGAGATAGTCGTGGCCGGTGGTCATTCTAAACGTGGCGACTGCGACGGCCCTTGGCAGATTGTTGGGGATGGCATAGGATTTTACAATCGGCTCCCACCTTTTGCCAACTGCGGCTGCCTCCCAGGCTGTCTTCACCATTCTGTTGATGGATGTCATGATGAGGCTACAGATTGGTGGGTAGCTAACTGGCCGGTCTTCTTGTGGGAGAAGGCATCCTGCTTTAGCTAGTTGATCAGCTCTCTCGTTTCCCTCGAGGTCGCAGTGGCCAGGGACCCACTGCAGACGGACTTCTGATCTCGATTGGAGCTTGAAGAGGCATTCTTGGCACAGTGGGACAAGGTCGCCATCTTGCGGTAAGGAAGAAGTGATGGCTTGTAGTGCTGCCGTTGAGTCGGAGGGAAAAACAAATTTCTTTAACCAGGAAGACCCAGCAGTTTGTCTGCAGCCTCGCTGATGGCAGCTACCTCCCCGTCGAAGTTTGTTCGGTTTCTTCCCACTGGGATGGAAACCTCGATAAAGGTTGTGCAAAACCCTGCGCCGCTTTTATCGGCCATTGCAGAGCCGTCGGTGTAGACACGGGTCCATTCTGCTCGTGGGTATTTGGTGGTAAGCATTTCCAGGGCAGTGGCCTTTAGAAGGTGCTGAGAAACGTCGGCTTTGCGTTCCGTTATCTCGGGAAGGAACAGGTGAACTTGCAGCTCGGGCTTTTCGCGGACGAGTTCGGCCTTTCGGAACGGCAACCGTTCTTGGGCATTTATTTGATACTTCTGCCGGAGTTCCAGCTCTTTAGCCAAAGGTGTGGTTTGTGTCTTAAGCCGTGCGTTCGCGGTGCAGTAGGTTTCCCAAAATTTGTCACCGACTCTGCGAGATCTCTCAAAGAACTTTAGGACCGCTTTGTCTCGTCGGGCTTCCAGGGGTTCGGTCAGAGATTGGCTTTGAAGCGCTGTGATGGGAGTCGATGCAGCCGCTCCACAGACCAGGCGCAAGGCGTTGTTCTGCACTGTGCTCAGTTTCTTTTGGTAGCGTCGCTGGCAGTGGCGAAAGCTTCGCAGCCGTATTCCATTAATGGGCGGATGTACGTCTTATAGGTGCTGGCTAGGACGTCTTGTGTGGCCCCCCACTTGGTGCCTGTAAGCCTCCTAAGAATGCATTTGTTAATTAATAGAAACTAAAATATCGGTATTGAGAACCATTCATGACTTCCATATTCAAAGATTTATATTTAAAATCATTTTTGAAATGAAATATTACCATAGAAACTACTTCTTTCTACTTACTGCTTCAGCCTTAACCACAGTACTGTGGTCACTAACGTATACCACCTCACGTTATCGCACTCGATTTTCATTGATGATGGAAGTCGATGGCATTGCCGAAACGTCTGGTTTTGTAGAAAACATTGGACTACGGCCAAATATCCCGGGAAGGAATTTTAACAAAAACTACTTCTTTGTTGCCGATAACGTTGTACACATATACAGGGTCCGCCAGTGAAGCGGGAAAATTAAAAGTACTCAATTTTTTCATGAAACATTTATTATCAGATTTTTTTTTTACAGATTTGAGTTGAGTAAAGTATGCCATTATTTTACTTTTTAAAAACAACGCCGCTCAAGTGAGAGCCATTTCTGTGTAAACATTCTTCTAATCTTGACCGAAAATTTTCCATCACTCGACGAAGCAGGTCAGGTTGAATCAGTGCAATTTCTTCTCTGATATTCGTTTTTAATTCCGGTATGGTGTGCGGTCTATCAATGTACACCCTGCTCTTCAGAAATCCCCAAAGAAAAAAGTCGCATGCGGACAAATCTGGGGATTTTGCAGGCCACGAGATATCGCCATATCTGGATATGAGTCCGTCCGGGAAGAGTTCTCTTAAAGCAGCCATGGACACACGAGCAGTATGACTTGTGGCCCCATCCTGCTGGAAAAAATTAATCTCCGGAAACCTAGGGAGCTGTTGCATCAAAAATGTTCTGACCATGTGTGTGTAGCAGTCTGCATTGACAGTTGTGGTGTTTCCTCTATCGTCTTGGAAAAAATATGGCCCAATAATGCCAGATGATGAAACTGCACACCACACAGTAACTTTTACTATGACTATGTAATGGCTTTTCATGCAACTCACCTGGGTTTTCATCATTCCAATATCGACTATTTTGTTTGTTTACATATCCATTCAAATGAAAATGTGCTTCATCTGACGTAACATGCGGTGAATAAAGTTTTCATCATCATTTACACGTCGCAATATTTCTTCGCTGAAAATCCTGCGAGCCAGCATATCGCCATCTTTCAACTCCTGGATTACTTGAATTTTGTAAGGATGAAAAGATAAGTCTTTATGCAAAATTCGTCGTAACGATGTGTCACTAATGTTTAGTGCGGATGCATGTTTCATTGCAGAACGTTGTGGACTACGCGTCAATGCTACTCGAACTCTTTCAATGTTTTCCTCTGTTCTTACAGACCTTGTTGCTCCTTTATGCTTTAAGTTTAATGTGAAACCAGTTTCTTCAAACTTTTTCACCCATGACATAATTGCATGAGCGGACGGCACTCTTCCATGTCGTGGAATATTGAAATGATTACGAAACAATCGTTGTACAGAAGTCACACAGTCACCATTCTTGTAAAACGATTTTACGCAGAAAGCACGCTCTGCACCGGACCACTGCTCCATGTTTAACAAATTGCATTAAATGTAAAACAACAATCGAAAACCTCCACGCCCTCTCGTGAGCAGAAAATGAACTATTGGACTTTCAAAATTTCCCGCTTCACTGGCGGACCATGTATATAAAAAATATGCATAAAATTAATGGCTTTTATAAGTTAATGATTGATCTCCATTAAGTAGTGCTCAAGTTTCCAAAGTTTTAATATTATGATGTCCGTAATTAAAAAATCAGAGCAGGGTTAGTGTGTATGAGGGTACACCGTGGACAAAAATTTTCAACATTTCCTATTGAGCGTTGCTTAGAGTAAAGCTGCGAATCTACAGTGTATGTTTCACAGAACAAACACGCGAAAAACAAGGAGCGCTCCGAAGTCACTCATGGACCCTCAGCATCTTGCAGAGGGTTCATTCCCTAAAGACGAAAAGTCTGTCTATGAATCGTTCCTCTGTAAACACGTGAAGTTACACTGCCCAGCGATCCACAGGAAGCAAATCGCTATTCACGCTAGACACTTTTTCGGCTTGCACGCGTTATGTTGGTATGGGTTTCGGCACTTACCATTTAAAAAGCGTGCAAATGTAAGAAAATAAACATGAGTGAGGCCAGAAATAACGCGAATTGTGTGTGTGTGTGTGTGTGTGTGTGTGTGTGTGTGTGTGTGTGTGTGTGTGTGTGTGTGTGTGTGTGTGTGTGTGTGTGTGTGTGTCTTCCCTGCCTTTTTATTGCTGTAGTCATAATAATAAAATGGAAACGTAAACATTACGTAACTGAGTTATGCTTACCTGCCACGAACGATATATTATTTTATACATGTATATTAACTCATACAGTACATAATTTACATTAAAATGAAAAAATTATAATTTTATTGCCTGGCAACAAAATTATTTTATTTTTAACAATTACCATTGTTTCAAAAAGTTTAAAAGAATTTTCAAGTACTTTACTGTTGTTAAAACTTAAAAGGTTGCAGGTAAACTACCCCTTCCCCTTAACCGATCTTCACCAAAAACAATAGGTCTTGAGTACTCTACAAATCAGGACTGTATGCAAAACACTATTTGATTCTGTTTGAATTTGCGGCTGTTATCGTTTGCCATAGAAAATACCCTTGATAAAAAAACGTTGCCAGTAAACTACCCCTTCCCCTTAACCGATCTTCACCAAAAACAATAGGTCTTGAGTACTCTACAAATCAGGGCTGTATGCAAAAAATTATTTGATTCTGTTTGAATTTGCGGCTGTTATCGTTTGCCATAGAAAATACCCTTGTTAAAAAAACGTTGCAGGTAAACTACCCCTTTCCCTTAACCGATCTTCACCAAAAACAATAGTCTTGAGAACTCTACAATTTAGGGCTGTATGCAAATAATCTTTTGATTCTGTTTGAATTTGCGGCTGTTATCGTTTGCCATAGAAAATACCCTTGTTAAAACATAAAACGTTGCCGGTAAACTACCCCTTTCCCTTAACCGATCTTCACCAAAAACAATAGGGCTTGAGAACTCTACAATTCAGGGCTGTATGCGAAACATTATTTGATTCTGTTTGAATTTGCGGCTGTTATCGTTTGCCAAAAAAAAATTTCCCTTGATAAAAAAAAACCGTTGCAGGTAAACTACCCCTTTCCCTCAACCGATCTTCACCAAAAACAATAGGTCTGAGTACTCTACAAATCAGGGCTGTACGCAAAAAGTTTTTGATTCTGTTTGAATTTGCGGCAGTTATCGTTTGCCATAGGAAAAAAATCTACACGCAGACACACAGACAGATAGACAGACAGACACACAGACACTTTTCGAAAAACGACTTTTTTCATGTTTTGAGTGTAGTACAATCAGATCTGCAATAATCTCGAACACGATTTTTTTGCCATCACCCTACTTCCATTTCCTTAAGGAATATGGAAGTAAAAGGGGAACTTGTTATAATAAGAAAAGCAGTAATAAATATCTAATGATTCAGAGCAGCAAAAGAAGTTTGTTATAATTTGTAGTATAATTATATGAATACCCATTCAAAGAAAATTAATTACCCATTTGTTAGAGTATATCTTATATTACAAATTGGGATCCCAAGGACGTAGGCCATCTAAGGCGTTAAAAGGTTAGTATAACCATAGCAGTTACATACACACATTATATCCTTTATATTTAAGAAATATAAATTAAATAAATATTGCAAAATTGGCTTACAACGTGAGGCCTTAAACAAAAATATACATACTCAGACTAAAATAATATAACAAAATCAGCACCAACAACTTGGGGCTCTAAAAAATGCTACAGTGACATTTGAAAATTAATTAACTAACAACGTCACATTATAACGTTCATCATTTATAATTTGCCAGTTACCATTTGCTTAACCGCTTCGATATTGTCATTGAGGTGTAAGGCCTACCTTTCTGCTGTTTAACACAGGGGGAAATCTGGACGGACATTTTTTAAATGATAATCGGCTCCAAGTTGTTGCTACCACAGTAGCAAGACTCCGTATTTCTATAACATTCTATGAACAATTTTTGAAGTTTAGAAAACTTCAATTCTGAGCTTAGAAAACGTATCACTGCTCGCATTCATTTCTTAGTGCAGTCGGACAGTGAACCAGTCATATTAAACTGGATTTTAAAGACAATTGAAAACTAGTAATAATGAAACAATGAATAGACGATGTGAGATTATGATTTGCAACAAAGCAGTCAGTGTTGTCTTCTGCCTGATCGAGAGGGAAAGAAAAATTTCTCTTGAATGTTTGGCATTCCCTCGTGGAAACAATGCCGGCAATGAAACAATGCTGTTGTAGCCGTGGAGGTACCACATCCTTCTAGATCTTTATAGAGCATTGTGGTGAAACTACATGTGGATTCATGAAGTTGCTTGACATTCCCGGTTGGTTAGATTCTGTTTTGTGATGCTTCATAATTCATAGTGGCACGCAGCAGGCTGGAGGTGTCCAGTCGCAGTCCCTGTCTGACCCTCTATCACCCAATCTCTATCCACACACACACGTGCGCGCGCGCGCGCGCGCACGCACACGGTCAGGGACTGTTACAACTTGAAAGTGTATCAAACGAAAAACTTAATGGTAGAACAACTATGAATTCCTATCAGCTTGTCGTGGGAATAATGCTAAATGTACGTATGTTGAACGTGCGACGTAGCCGTTATTAGCAGAAACGGTGAGCCTGTTTATTTACTGCAACGCCCTTCGACCCTAAACCAGAACAACGTGTACGACATTAGGTAATCATTGTAACCACGATAGAGGTGTATCGTGTTGACCCTCTAACGAGCAGAGTTACCCATTACAGAGTCATTGTTCGTGTACTCCTTTAACAATAGAGTTTCAGCAACACTATTAACACAATTTGGACGTTTAGTTGGCAGGCGATGTAACGCCCTTCTCGTACCACTTACAACTCGCACAATTAGATATCACTGTGCCTCCCAATAAACCTTATTAACGTATCTTCTTCAACACAGTCCATAGGTTAAACAATAAAAAAAATTAATTCTAATCGTTGATCGAACACCACAAACGTTTTGTCACTTACTGAGTGACCATGAAACTAAGGGTTAAGCTTAAGTATCATTACTTAAATATTATTATTATAACCTTAAATATACGTACGTATTATTTTGGTGTTAAATGTAATGTGAGAATATTAAAGATTATTAGAAGTATTGGAAACATTAATTTAGTGAGGTATAGAGAATGGTCCAGTCAAATAAATAACAAAATCCAGTCACCTTGGTGATTTAATGTAGATCAGATTGTTCACCCAACTGAAAGAGATCGTATAATTACATATTATGTGTAGTATTGTTACAGAGCTGATACTTAGGTATTGTAATTTACCCAAGTGTATTATTACAAATGTAGTTGATGGTTTAAAGGTAGTACTCTTTAACTCATGAATACATTATGAATGCACGTAAGTTTTGGCCAGTAGTCACACTGTAAGAGTTCATTTTCTATTTCGTTTGTAAGGTTTTCTTTAATCGGTTCGTTTTCAAAGATGCCACGACGGTTTAAAAAACAACTGCATAACTGTTTATAATTTATTCCCATTCACCAGCGGCATTCGTCTGTTTCTTTTAAAATAAAGAGTGTAACTTTGTAGACGCCTTGAGAGATAATCTTCGCCCATCCGTTAAGGATAGTCTTTTCAGCATGTTTGATACGAAGTAAAGTTCTTATTAAGTACTATGCCTCTAGCTCGTTTCTGATGTTTCAATTTCTACCTATTGTTTTCTCACGCTCTCTTGTAGAAAAGAGACGTCACGCTCTTCAAAGAGCTCGAACCTTAACTGTGCCACTTCCGGATTGTTTTCCATTTTTTTTTATTCATCTTATTACAACTGCTACTCCTACTTTACAGCAGCAACAACAACACCATCACAACCAACAACAACAACAACAACAACAACAAAAGTAGCTACTACTACTACTACTGCAACAACAACAACACCATCACAACCAACAACAAGAACAAAAGTAGCTACTACTACTTACTACTACTACTACTACTACTACTACTACTACTACTACTACTACTACTACTACTACTACTACTACTACTGCAACAACAACAGCAACAACAACAACAACACCATCACAACCAACAACAAAAGTAGCTACTACTACTACTACTACTACTACTACCTGACAGCATGTTCATTAATGTGAGCATGCTGCACTTCATCATCTGCAAGCATGATTTCAAAAGAGATATCCCGCCTATTTTAATTACTTTATTCTATTCTAGTTGCATATAAAATTATTTTGAATCATTCTGAAGACAGCTTAGGTGTCAGGGTAACTCCTATCACATTCCCTTTAATTCTTAGGCCTACATTTTATTTGATAACTTGTGCAATTCTGTTTTATATTATAAATGAATGAATTATAATCTATTATGCTAACCGTGATTGAATTAATTAATGTGTAAATTTAATAATTTCTCAAATGTATCTAGCTCTTAAGTTGGATACCATTTATAAATATCATTTTATATGCGTATTGACTGCACAATAAATTAATTATTAAATATATAAAATTATCGATCTCTGACATGTATGTGTAGAATTTAATCTTATTGATGATTCTAACTATCTATGCTCATCAACACATACGTGATATCATTTATTTAATTGAACATAAGAAACTCTTAAAACCTATTTGCACTCTTTCAAACTTTATGTTAATATTTGGGTTGCATTGGTAATAATGAACGCATGTTTCTGATTAACTAAAACACTAGTTTAATTATCATTTATGACATATTATAATAGTACATAGGTTACGTCGCTGTACCTGAAATACATACATATTTTATAATAAACAAAGATATATCTTAATATATGCTGAAACAAAGAAAACATACATACATATATAAATCAAATGATGTTACAATTCAATATTCTACTTATTTAATGCGTTCATTAAATCCCAAATAAGCTTTTGTTTATACGTTCATTAACTACTTTATTCAGATTTACTCATTACTTTTCTTAATAATTTTCTCAGGTGTGAATTCTTTGAAAGAAACCAGGTCAGTAGAAGTTATTAATTAGAAGTAATTATAATAATGGTTACTTGGTTATTGAATATCCATTAGTTGTTGACGAAGTCTCGTTCTGGTGATGGAGATGGCTCGTAGACACATTCCGTCGTAAGTTGTTTTATCACTGCCACTTATCACTTTATTCTTCCGACCACTCGCGTAGGTGTTTGTATATGTGTGGGTAATCGAAGTTCAGTGTTCAATCAATGTTCTATCTTACTGTGTTTGCTGTGAGTTCGTTTTAAAGTCAATATACATGTCTAGTTTCATTAGTCGCTGCTTCAACAAACGATCCTATAATTGGTTAGTTTGTTTAATGTTTCGTGTTCATTATGTTGTTGATACACAATATTAAGTTCAAATAATTTGTATATCGTTAAGTGATGCTGTCTGTTAGTGTAACGGTCTGATTGTTCACTTGGTGTAAATTTCACTAAGTCCGTTACTGCGCACACTGGTAAAGTTCCACTACCGCGATATGAATGTATTATTAAGTTTTAAGTTCCTTGTTATTTATCTAACTTCCGAATGATTTGAGTAAACAATGGAAAGTTTATGATATACCGTCTCTCGCACTTGAAGTTAAACTACTTGATAATTGAAATGTAAACTGTCTGAAAATTCTAACTGTAAAACTTTTAGTATAACTATTCAAAATTTGAGTGTTGACTGTTTAAATAATTGAGTATCACTGACTAAAATTTGAGTATCACTGCCTAAAAAATTGAGTATGACTGTCTCTCCGTGTTCCTGGACAGTTGGTTTTATTAATTCGTCCCTACTCAAAATTTTGTCTCTGGCGCGCTTCACGCCCACTTCTTTTCGAGATTGGTCAGTTTTTGATTTTCTCGGAAAATACTGTCCCACTATGTCAAAATCCTACGTCATAGTTCTTCCGATAGGTTCTTCGTCTCAGTTGCTATGGAAACATCCCTCACCATCAAATTTCTCGCTGGTTGAAGGTCTCTGATAGGTCCTTAGGTCTCCCTGCTCTCTGGCTTGACGATCGTTGACCCGCTTCGAAGAAACTACGGCTATAAACAACTTGTCTATCAGCCTATTGTCTGAGTAAACTCTGCGTTTCTATAGATTCCCATTATCTGTACTTACAGTCTCCCTGGCGTATTGTTCTATGCTCTAACCCCTTTTTTCTGGCTATTACTAATTTCGAACATCTGCTGGTCGTTGAAGTCACCCCAACTTTCCCTTCGTAAATTCTTGTCTGTCAATTAGACGATACCTCCAGCTGTGTAACATGACTTTAGTTTTTGTCAGCCTATCTTCCAGTATTGTTACTTAAGGTGCAGCGTATCCGTTTCATTGTAGTATGGAGCCTCACTCGTTTTTGTCGCTTATCGTCTACTGACGTAATATGGCCACATCTGCTACAATTCTCGGTACGGGTGTGAATGTCCTTACTTACTTTGTTACAGCTGCGGAGAGCAATAATTCTGGACGAAACTTTCCCTGTCATCTTACGCCACCAAATTCTATAGTTGGATTGAACTTAATGCGTTTCTATTGTCAAGTCAGCAACGCTTCACTGACACCTTCTCATTACTCCTTATTATTGCTCCACCATAAGTCGTTGACACTTGCCTCGTGTGAACGTACTCTGCCGAGGTGAAATTTAAAAATTTTTAAATTTTCTGCTCGTTACAATATGTTTCAAACAGATTTCTGTGAATATTCTCACGTTATCCGATGTTCTCCTACAGCTTTCGTTACAACTTTTCTACAGACTAGTTAAAAACTTCCTTATAATCAATAAGTGCCATACACATTGGATTACCAAAGTCAATATATAGAATTCTTGAAGTTTATTTAGTGCTTATATATGATTGTTTCAAAATATTCTTGATGAAGAGACTAAAAACTGTCGAGCTATTAATGAAAAGCATGGTTAAAACGTATGAAACAATAGCAATTGAAATTAGTTTATATTTTTCTAAAGCTGCCTGTTTCCTGTTTTGTTATCACATCTCTAGTATGTTTTTCATTTTCCCGGTGTCTTTTTTATTCATTCGTATGCATCTATTAAAATTGGTGTTTGGCATTTATGCATTTGTAATTTCTCTATACACGAATATTTTTGCTTTTATTCTATTGTTACTTGGGAATTATTTTCATGGTTCTCAATACTCCGTTAACTTCTTCCTGTAAAATGCATGGAATTTCATAATTCTTTATTATGTTACTTCGGCACTGAGTGTACGAATCTGAATTATCTATAACTATATTTTTACTTATGTATATTATTCTTTATGTAAATAATCTACACATTTTATAAGTTCCGTATGTTTTTTATTACATTTTTTTATATCTATGCCCGTATTTATTTGTTGTTCGGCCTACCTTTATACTAATACTCATTTCTGTTTTGTGGTTTCCTATTGTTCTAGCTAAAAATAAGACATTTTTATTGTTAACTGTTTATTGTTACTATTATGTAGAATTCTGTGAAGGTGGTATTACATTTTCTATCAGATTTCCAACATTTTTTCCAAATCTCTGGTAGTATAGTATGTCTATTTATTTCTTCGATTACTTCTCCAACTCCTTTTAAAGCCTTGTTATATAACGAATCCTATTTCCGGACACTATGAATGTGAAGGTAAAACTACGAAAGGAAAAGAAATCGGCAGCTGATTATCTCGTTGTACCAATGATTCTTGAAAACTTTTCCCCGCGATTAACCTTACTGTTGTTACAACAAGCGGCCTCTCCGTCTTCGGAAATGAGGGCCAATATTCTCAGCGACAATAGTGACTGGCAAAATTTTGTCTAGCCTCATTTCTTTGTATTATTCAATCAAATATATCCATTGAATGTTAAAGGTAACTGAACTGATATATAAGTAAAAAACGTTGATTCATACGTTTTGTGAGAGTGTAACTTATTTATTGATAGAAAACAGCTAAAAATTTGAGGTGTTGAATAGACCATGACGATTAATAAATACTGCGTTCGGGAGAACGTAGAACAGAGGTTGAAGTTGGAATTGCTATAATGATAAATCCCAACGGACTAAAACAGTGTGGTTACCACACGTCTATTTTTCACTTAGCCATAATCGTAACTAATTGTGTGGTCCAAACCACTGAAAAGCTTACACTCAGAACATTGACAGTCACTGGGCAAAGACGAAACGCTATGTACATAGAAGAATCAGTCGAATGGCAGTCAGCATATGTTACTCGATTTGGTAGAGTATGTTGGGAAAAGCATATAAAATTACAACGCAGAATTATTTCACAGTTTTGTGAAAGCTATTAATTACTTATAATCTCATGGGCAAGGGAATAAAGTTTAAAAACACTTTAAATTAAAACCAATTTAACATTTAATAATAATAAAAATAACAAAATTAGGAATCGTGGATGACAAGGCTTTTCAGACGGTGCTTGGTAATGTGGTAACATTCGCTAAAACTAACATAAAATAAATGATTCTTTATTTTTATTAATACACTACGGTAATGATATTCAGTAGAATTAAATAGTATATAAGTAGTGCAAAGCTTACGTTCAAGCAACACCTATTTGGTATATGTCATTCAAACGTATAATGGTACCATGTTTTTTAATCTTCACTTAACAACAGAAGTAGAATACAAAGGGAGTAAATGAATGAATTGTCAAAACCGCCTCTCCCTGAGTGGCAATGAGACATACACTTCATGAGTTGTCCATATCCCATTTTTATATATAATGTTCTTGGAGATTCAAAAGTCTAGTCTTAAAGTCTAGTTTTAATTAATTAATTCTAGAATCAATTGTTTTGATTAGGTATGTAATTAACCATGTTAATACCCCTTGTGCCAAACTTTGAGCGTTGTCTGCCACCATCAAAAAGGTAGTAAAGTTATATCGTATTTCTGAGACGATTTAGCGGTACTGCTAAAGTAGTTATCAGAGTGTTATATTAATTTATATTATAGCCTATTATTAAAAAAATGTTAACTGTTTTTTAAACGACTATAAAGTAAAGGAAATAAATTTAGTTTTCATACGTTGATTCCATTTACCTTTGCAAATCGAATCAGCGTACATAAATGTTGCAGGTTCACGCGGACAGCAAATAAAAACAGCGGCAAAATAAATTCGTGTTACCCGAGCCGGACGTAATTTATGGCGTCGGTATTTAAGTCTCATGAATACAAACTGTTGGTTTGGCCCGGCTGTTCATTTTGGTATTTCAAAGAATGCAAACGCCGCCTAATGGACTCTGAGCGCTGCCCGTGGTGTTGCGGGCAAAACAAAATTAGATTAACATGCGCTCTGTGTGTAAGGAACACAGGTAAGGTGGAGAAGGTACACAAAGTATGGCCCTGGAATCGTCGTCGGTAGCCAGAACGAAGTGCGAGTTACTCCTGTCAGCGTTTGTTTATTTATTACAATCAATTTGCATTCGTGTGTCTGTCAGTAACTTATTATTCAAGGACAATTAGTAGGCAGCTGTAGTAGCAACAGCTTTTAAATTGACCGCTGTGCAGTGTACGGCGATTTGGCACTCACTGTTCTCTGCACTCAGTTAATTACACGTCATCAATGAACGCGATTCACCAACACGTCGACCTCAAAATTTATTAAGATTACGTAGAAATTTTTAAAATGAAAATGCGCAAAAATGTTTAATTTAAATATATAATATATATTCAAATTGATCTGTTACTTCAATGAATATATTTCGACTTACACGTATACATATTATGTGCATTATAAAGTGTACGCATAGCACACACACACACACATCATTGAAATATTATTTTCATAATCAGATGAATCATTTATGTTTCATCTTAGTTATATGGGTTTTGAATATTTCATATTTATAAACCTGTTGGAGGCTACCAGGAATGCAATACGCGCTCTGTTGTTTTACTGTAATTCTGCTTTGCGTTCAATAAAAGGGAACAATAATTGCTAACATTCGTAAAAATTGATAAAATTGCATAAATCTCAAATGTTTTGACAATGTTCGTATTATCTAAGTATAAGGAGGCATGTATACCCATTTGAACAGATGTTGGATAAGAGTACATAACATTTTTTCAATCCGATTACATTCATCCTGCGACTATCCCTTCCACAGCCTTAATTCGTCTTGTTCCCAGCTTTCTTTGCCGTCTTCTGCATCCAGTGCTTGTATTCAGAGTGACCGTTCTTACTATCTCCGTCACTTGAACCATCTATCAAAATATCTCTTTTGTTTTTTTATGTTCATTAGATCTATATTCTTTGGTTCATGTAGAAATGTCTCAGTTCCTTCGCTCTGTTTCCACACTCCCCACATACTTTATTGCGTTATTCCTAAACTCTGATTCTCATATCATGTGTCGCTACTGGTCTAAGTACGGTTTTATAAATTCTTGATTTATTTCTTTATCATACTTCTTCTTCCTTCAGTAACTGGGAAACTTCCTTCTGTTAGCAATGCTTCTTGACGCCTGGTTTTATAGTGTCCTATATATGTAAGTATCTACCGTTTCAAAATCATACCTTTCCGTCATCTGGTGTTAGACTTAACTTATACTTACAGTTAGATTTGGATTAATATTATAAATTAAATATTTTTCAACAGGTAAAAATCATAATTTGAGAAAGTTTTAGAAAACTATTTCCTATAGTTATTTAAAATTATTTTATTAAAGGATTGTGTCATTTAGTTTGTGCAGCTTATCATGTGTACATGTTTCATGTTTTCGTATGTCATATCAAAAAAAGAAAGAACAGATAAACTCTCTCATATAACCTTCACGTTAAGGTGTCCACACATACAGCAATTTACATACAATAATTTGAACATAATATAGACTTCAATAGGATACAGTGAAAAATTACAGAACAGAAAGGCAGAAACACGGCGTAGCCAGGTTTTTTTTAAAAATAAAGCAAAGTGTTAACATAATCGAAAGAGAGTAATGGAATTCTACGGGTATCGCTGATGAATATTCATGAGATATTTGGAGATGTGGTCTGGATCTGGCGATGCGGTGTAGCAAACTATACAGAAACACTACTATGAATGTCAATTATTTAGACACGTGTGCATGCCATAATTAAATAAATAATTTATACAACAAGTTTAGGTATGCCGGTAATTAGCGTTACAAATTACAGGTTACTCGGAGTGACAGACAGCAGGCACGCCCTCCGACATAGTGGTGTGAACTGCCTGCCTCCTGCACTTGCCCTAGTCCGCCAGTTTAGGTCGTGTGTGATTTGTGAATGATATTATTATTTTTATCTCTCATTTACTTTATTTTAAAACTGATTAGGACTGACAACTGAATTAGAAAAATTTCTATAAAGAGAGAAGCATACAAAAGTTAGGAAGGAGTTTGCAAATGTTTACCTCACCAAGCAGTAGATTATTAAAGGAATTTTGCCTTGGATTTTGGTTAGTATATTTAGTCAGATGACCTGTCTTTATTTCTTCACGATTATTACTGGCAAATTAAAGATTAAATTTAACTTAGAGTACTCGATTCTCTTTTTTTAACTATACTTCGTTTACTTAATTAATCCTTTTAAACATTTATTAACCATTTTTCGAAATAATAATACAGGCAAACATATAGATGGAATGACAGGTAAAAAAAAGATAAACGAAATTATACTAAACTACCGCAACTATCTCTCTGGGTCTGTATTTAATTTGTTATGTATGGAAAAAGTAAGAATAAAGTAAAACATTTTTGAAAAAATTGAACCAATTTCAAAAATTAATCGGCGCCAAGTCACTTTTAGAAGTGGGAACTTCATATACGGCACTATGGTGCCCGGCTCACTTCCGTAAAACTTGCGCTCCTTGGGCAGTGAACTGATTCAACGTGTAACGAAATAGATAAAACAAAAATAAGTGTTGCCATTTGATCACTGAGTGCTACAATATTTCATCCTCATAAAAATTACCTTAAACATAATGTACCCTACTGGTCATTATTCTCTTGCTGATGCGCGAACTCCCTTCTCGCTAACACTGTTTACACTCTGTGCGACTCCTAGCGGATTCTAACGTAGCTATGACTTGGCTTTTAATTTCTGGTGGTAAAACGTTATTTGGTGTTACATTAGATGAGTTAGTAAAGTTAAAAAAGTGACTTGGCACCGACTTTATAAAGTGTATTGGAATAAAGTTATGTGAAACCTTGATTTTCAGCCACGTGTATACTAAGTACACAAATTCGTAATAAATGTTGAGGTACAGAGTTTTTTTACGAAATTTCATAATTTTCACATTGCATAGCATTGCATGTAGAAATTGTTTTTCACATTTTAGAACTTTTTACAAAATAATTTCAAAAGAATTTTATGTCATTAATAAATGAATTCGCTGATGATCCATGTGGTGTGTGCACAAATTTATTATTCCCCAAGGGAGCGTTGTAACCTTGAAACGTGTGCTGATCTTCTACCCAATGATGTAGTTAAATTGTCTAATGTGTGGTATGCACTCGTTGCTCTAGCAATACAAAGAAACCTAAAGTTCCTTCTCAAGTGCTTTGGAATAAAGTGGACGTCATGCCTGTACCACCAGAATTGAAGAATTCATCGAATATAGAGCAACGAATGCTAGCAAATAATTCTATTCTCAAAAATCATGAAGGTACAGAATAGATGTAGCCAAAATTGGTGTAAAGGGCAATTAGTTTTATTTGCTCAACACGTCGTAGAAGTTGGTTAACAACTGTCATTATCTTTGTGTAATGCAGGATTAGTAATTATAACAGAAAGTCGCGAAAATCTGCAGCAGCACAGACAGTTTTCAAATAAGTATTGAACGAGTAACAATTGTACTTCAATTGTTATTAAAGCATAACAATTTACATATTGATACTAGCCTCAACTTTGGGATGTACTGTTTTACAATATTTCTGAGATAGTCCTGGTGATAGTGATGCTGTGCAAATGCAGATTCAAGATGTCGAACAAAGACATATGAATACATCGATCGATGTGTTGAATAAATATGTAACTATAAACGATAACATGTCGATTTTACGTGGTTCCTTTCATCATGGATGATGAACAGTTCAACATCGATTCACGTGGTAAACAGTACACTGGTGTAGCAGCAGTGCTTGCCAGATATTTTGTATTACATCCAAATACTTAGACTATAAGTGACATAGATTATGTAGTTATAGTAGGTGATAGGTATTATAGAGAATACATATCATTGGGAACAAATCCTATTACTCAAGAGCAAAACAGCAAATATTTAGGGATGATGGACCTTCCTTCAGTCGCGGTTGTATTGTAATAATCGTTCGATAAAATTGATGTACGTATTGATACATCTATTGATGATCATATTAGTGAAGATCAATGGTACGAACATTTTAAAAATTAGAAAAATGGTTTGATCGCTTTTTCCGAAAATCACAAGTACGAGATTCTTACTGCTAATTCATTTTCAGTGGCTATAGCATGTACAGAACAGAGATATCAAATACGTTTAGTTGCTTGATTCACATGCTAGAGGGTCAAAGGGTCATAGAGAGTCATCCAGAGGTGATGTATGCGTTTTGTGAGTATTGAAGAACTCCATACAGTTTTATGTCCTTATTTAAAAGTAACAAAAGCTACTGATACTAATGTAACCCTAGTAACGCAGTAATGCCAGTCTATTATTTAATTGTCAAAGCACAAGTGTAATAATTATAAAAAAAAATAAAAAAAACGCTTTTATTTAAAATTAACAAAATGATCAATGTACTAAAAAGGATAAAATAATTTATCTTATACCAAATACATTAACAACAAATGAAAATAACGTTTATTAATCAAAAATTTTTGTAATATTAAGTATCACTGATAATAAAAGCGTGGGCGCCTAAGGAATGATATTATACCATGTTTAAATCAATCTCCGATAAAAAAATATGTATAACTGATACTATTTGTTCTACATTTATTTGATTATTGAGGAATTAAATTTTTCAGAGTATGCATATATGTGTAAATTTGTCTTACAAGTACAATCGTGCGCAATTCCAAAATTTACAAATTTACATTCTATAAAGAGAATCATAGTATAAGTAAATTTGGAAAAATAGCAGATATTTGAAGATTCCTTTGCATTGAATCAAGTTATAACATTACACTTCACATTACAAACTATTATTAAGAGGGGATGTTGAAATTAGGTTTGTCAAGGATTATATTTTTAAATAAAAAAAATAAAAAATGCACTGAATATAAACAAATAGTTTTTATAATATTTTTGAGGTACAAAATTCATTTTGATATTGATTAATTATATTTTCGAATTCATGTTTAAGATCACATTGTCTAAATGAAGGCGTCCATGCTTTTATTATCAGTGATAGCAAATGTAGAACAAATAGTATCAGTTATAGATCTCTTTTATTGAAGACTGATTTAAACATGGTATAATATCATTCCTTAGGCGCCCACGCTTTTATTATCAGTGATACTTAATGTTACAACAATTTTTGATTAATAAACTGTATTTTCATTTGTTGTTAATGTATTTGGTATAAGATAAATGATTTTATCCTTTTTAGTACATTGATCATTTTGTTAATTTTAAATAAAAGCGTTTTAAAAAAAAAATTTTTTACTTTTTTTTATTTCAAACTTTTTAGTCAAATTTATTCTTGGGAAAGATACAAGATTTCAAAGAAATTATTATCTTTTCTATGCATTATCTATGTTCGAAAATGAACGTGTAAGGTTACTTACCGTTATTTGTAATCACGTAGACAGTTTCACCAAACTGATTTTAATTTTGATTGCTCCACTAAGCCTACAAGTATCCTGCCCCCCTTACGAAAATGTTTGCCGGCCGCTGGTACAGATGACACAGTAAGTTTGTATTAACGTAGATACAGCAAGTCAAAAACCAACTGCCATTATTCATTTTTCATTTCACATACATATTTCCAACGGTTGATACTGGAGGTTAAAGTCTTTAGTTATACGGATTGTTTACAATTAAGGACTCGGAATCGAACATCATAGGGGTTAGGTGTACAGTGAACCGGAGTTAAATTATAATCGAGTGATAAAACTATATAGTGAATTGTTAAAATAATAATAAATGAATTATATAGTGGAAACAACCAAAAAGGAATATAAAAGTGTGAATTTAACAAAGAAAGTATTGTGATATTAATCAAATTTAAAAAATTTTTAGCGGTTATTATAAACTAACCTGTGACACTATATATACTAGCGAACTATTTTTTCACAAACACTGAACTATCACACAGTAACACTGTTGTAACTTTTTTTGTTAGTTGTTAATCATTATATTTGTGTGTTTAATTTTAAGAAGTGTAGTATTAATTAACCTAAAAAAGACCGTATCTGAGATCGAAAACTTTCAATAGTGCCATATACCAAGCCAGGGTAATTCATATTAAGGGGTATTCATATTTATTTTAATTTTAAAAGAGAAAAATTCAAAGTGAAACGTTTTATACAAAGTAAAATTACTTACCGTTAATTGTAATCACGTAGACAGTTTTAACATAGAAAATGTTTATAAGGACGTGTCGCACATTTGCGTGTGATCGAAAATGGGAACCGGTGAGTTTCCATAGATACTACTTCTTTGTTATCAATAACGTAGTACACATATAAAACTTCGCTTATGAATGCGACTACATTTAACATATAATCTGTACATTGGTAAATGTATGTATGTATTTTTTTTCATAATATTGTATTGTCACGTGATTCAAGTGTGTTTGCAAAATTTCAAGTCGCTATCACATCGGGAAGTATGCAAAAATTCTATTTGAAAAATCCACTTTAGACCGACGGGAAAAGCAAGTTAAATAAAAGCGTTTAATAAAATACAATATTCTGCTGGTACTGGCTCAATACTAGTCCAATACCAATTTGAAATACTATGGGACCACAGCAGGAACATGCCCTTTCAAATAAACAAGAATTATTAAAATCGGTTCAGTTGTTCTCGAATAATCGACGAACATACATAAAAAAACATAGGGACAAACACAGAATTTCCTTCTTTTTGAATTCGATTAAAAATTCCCTAGTCAGTTTGTCACTATAATGTATGTATGAATAAACAATCTGCGTAGTGGCGATTAGTGATAATTTGCGGTTTATCCGGACGTAGGCAGATGTAGTGTACGCAGGGCGCTACACAAAACGGTAGGTCCCTTGTTCAGTTTGCATAAATATTTAAAAACATACGGAGAACCAAATTAAATTCTTTTGTTTATTTGTCACATTAAAATTCGTGATTTATGCGCTCGACAAACAGAACAATAGCAGCAAATTGCAGCTCGTAAATTGTAACTGACATCTACCTTTCAGTTTCCTAGAAAAGAAAGCTGAGAAAATCTGATTTTTAAAACGGACGCGTACGGTTTCAGTTTAGTTTACTCACAACGTGAATTAACATATAGATTTTGCAAAACTTGTCTTACGTAATACAGTTATTGATGTAACGATGTGGCAATCTGGGTAATATTTAACAAACACATATTCTATGAGTTTATTATGTTTAGTGTCATGATTTGAAGCCCTCTGTATCTGAATTAAAGTTTTCCACGTTCAGGAGAAGGAAAAACGGACCATTTAAGACACTTTTAGGCTTAAACACAACAGAGCTCTTTAAAGTGATATATTTAAAATCGTTTAAAGCTTTACAAATCGAAGACACAATTTGATCATTAACATAGTTTTTTACGTTATTAATTTTGGTTTCTAGCTGTAAAATATTTTCAGTGTACGAAGGCCAAATTAAAACCATCCTTCTCCATTCTGTAAGCAATGAATGTCTATTTTTTAAAAATACATCTTAACATAACAAACTTTCTTATAAATTTTGAAAATACTTGTATATAAAGTATAAATATAAATGTTACATTATTATCGTGTTGTTAGACTCTGCATGTATCCCTGCCGTTACTTTTCTTCAGGACTGTTAAATTTGTTGCCATTTAATCTTGTTATTCCCACAAACATATTTACCGATTTATGGCCATTTTGATGTTTCTACTTTCCTTTCAGTTGCTTTTTAATTGGATGTTACGTTATCACAACTGCTGTTTTTTTATTTCATTTCATTATTTCAAGTGTATAGTGTTACATTTCATTACTTTAGCGTAGAACAGACTAGAAAAATGTCTGGTTGCAGGTGTTAAACCTGTTCCGGCACTCATCTCATCCTCGGACGACCCACGTCTCTTCTGCCAATGGCTTATTATTTCAGTGCCGCTTTCGGCAATCGATCCTCTGTGATCCTTTGCAGATGATCCCATCATTGTCTTCTGAAAGCTGAAATAATTTCATTTATGTCCTCTACTTCGAGTTATGTTCTGATATCCTCATTCCTTATTACATCTTGCAATGTACAGCTTAAAGTACTTTGAAGACACTGTATTTCAGCACTCTGAATCTTGCCGCATCCCTTTTTTGTCATAATCCACGCCTCACTCGCATATGTCAGTATTGCAATTGTCTTATAAAATTGAATCCTTGTGCTGTGTCTTGTTTTATTTTTAAGTTTTCTATAAATCGTACCACAAATATTCCTAAATATATTTATTTTCTCTTTTATATCATATTCAGGTTCATAGGTTACAGCACATCGAAGATATTTAAAACGGCTCACTTGTTCTAAAGTGCTGTTGTTTATAACTATCTTAGTCGTCACTGGATATTTACCTTTAAAGGCCATAGTTTTAGTCTTTATCACTGAAATTGTCAGTGAGTACTTTTTCGCTACTTTTTGTAATTGAAACATAGCTCTTTGTAAATCATCCTCATTGTTTCGAATAAGAACTATATGAATTAGATAAGCCACTATTTATGATAAGCCACTATACGAATTAGATAAGCCGCTATTTATATCCGTTGATGGCTACAATAATCGGCGAGAATTAAATTCTGTGGTGTTATTTAAATTTTTTTCTGTTACTTAAAGAATAGGCCTACTTTAAAAAAAATAATAAGCATTATTAAATAAAAGAAAATGAAGTAATAAAAAGTGCTTGAAACAAAATTAATCCAACTACAAAAAGGAGAAAAGTATCTTAGTACACCCGAAATTAGTTTATAAAAATCTCAATAAAATTTGTAAAATAATTTTTAAATTGATTGTTATGCTATGTGGAAATTACGAAATTTCGTAAAAAAATGCTGCACGCAACATTTATTATGAATTTATGTACTCAGTATTTTGTACTATGTGGTTGCAAAACAAGCTTTCACATAACTTTATCCCAATACACTTTTCGAAGTCGGTGTCAAGCCATGTTTTGAAGTGAGAACTTCATATACGACACTAGGGTGCCCGTCTCACTTCCGTACACCTCGCCCTTTGGCAGTATACTGATTAGCGTGTAACGAAATAGAAGAAACGAAAAAGCAGGGTTGCCAATTGATTACGGAGTGCTGCAATATTTCACTCTCGTAAAAATTACCTTAAACATAACGCAGAAAAAAATTCACATTTGTAGCTTCTCATAGTGGCCTATGTACTCACCGGTCACTGTTATCTTGCGAGTGCGCGAACTTCCTTCTCGCCAACACTGTTCCCAATCTATGTGACTCCTAGTGTTCTCTAACGTGACTTGCGTTTTAATTTCATAAAACGATATTTAGTGTTAGGTACGTTTGGTGAGTTACGTACGTTTTACCTACGTACTGCATGCTAAAGCCCTTTGAGGAATGCGTGGAATGTTGTAAGTTTGTGGGAGAGCCGTCACGCGGTCGAATAAAGATAAAAATGTATATTTTCATGTCTCTATTTTGTTATTCACTGGATCACACACAGACGTGTTTTCCTAAATGCTTAACTTTGCGTGCAAAGGATGTTGTGTCTCCTTCTAACTGCCCCTAGTTATGTGTCAGACACAGGAGTGTCTTGATGAACGAGCGTGTATGATTTGACTAATTATTCATCAGCTTTCATTCAGTGTCAGTCAGAGTTGTCTGTCCGTCTGACTGACCACTTTTAATCCCTTTGTTGCGGGCAAAGTCAACAAACAATAAATACTGACTTTTCTTATTATTATTTTAGTTAGTTATTTAGTTTCACATAGTTGCATACTTGTATAAATTAACATTATATACCTATTAATATTTATACATCCATTTTTATACTTTAGTTTAGTTAATATTGGTTTTTATATTCTGTAACTCGGTATGAATATAATATTAAACATAATGATATAACAAGACATTTTACATTGTGTTACAAGTAACGAAGGCACCAAGTACGCCGTGTAATATGTTAAATTATGATTTGTTAAGTAATAAATATAATTTTAAGGTAATTTTTGAAGTTTTAATTTTATTTACATTTGTATTAGGCCTACATAGTAGGTCTATAATTTTATCAACAAAACATTTTTTTCAAGTTCGGTGACAAGCTTGTACACACCTTCCGTGCTTGCGATTATGAATTTTCCAGCTTGTTTTAAGGGTAACTTGACGATATGAAGGAAAAGAAATATTAAGCAATAACTGAAAAAGAAATGAAAACAATAGCTTGATAAACAAAGGCGTAGAGGCAAGCAAGGAGAGTTATATGTGATACAAAAGAGAGCGTCTTTTGATATCAATATGAGATTTATGAAGGCAATTATTGGAAATAAGAGAAGAGCCAGTGACAAAATGGGTTTCTTGACTAACTTTCAGCCAAAGTAAAGTATTGATTCACCAGCTGAAATTAAGTTCAGTAAAGGCAAACGCAGAGCAAAGTAATGTTTTAGCTGACGTATTCATTGTGGCACGACCGTAGAACCCCGGTATAGTTCATTACAAACCTGTGTATATTTTGTAACGTAACGTGTCTTCAGCTGGGTTTGCTTTATTTTGTTTACGCCCCACTGTTGTGAGCGCCAATTTTGTAACGTTTACGTGTGTCTACGTTAAGCCACACTGTTGGGTTCGCCAATTTTGTAACGTTTCTTACAAAATAATAATAATATTAAAATTTGAAATAAAAAAATTTTAATATTTTGTTTTCTGAAAAATATTTGTTGTATGTATTTAATAAATAATTTTCGTAACTGTATTACGTAAAAATTTTAATTATTTTATGGTTGTTTGTGTTGTTGTGTCACTTTCTCTGAATAACTCCTGCGTTAATATAGTTAACTCCGGTACTAGTCGATAGACGGTTCTTCTTCTTCTTCAATATGCTCCTTATTCCTTTGTAAATACCGCCTTTCGGATAGTCCGTGATCTTGAATTAACTTATTTTTAATTATATTTAAATTAAATTTCCACCAATTTGCAGAATTATATGATTTATTAACAATTATTAGAAAGATCGATGGTTAATCGATTATTGACAACAGTATCGACTCGTTACTCTGGGCCGGTCGATAAAAAATTTACATGAATAGTGTATATAAAATATTTTGTTCTTTTAACGGTTATTTTATAAATAGCCAGAGAAGGGTAGGGCTATGAAAGTATAACACTTACAATTAAAAGTCTTAAAACTAAAAATTACAAGGTTATTAATCAATATTGAAAGTTTATAAATTATAATATTCGAACCAGTGAAGACTCGATGTTCATTTGTTCCAATTCGCATAGGATGCTGGGAAGACAAAATGGCCGCCTGACGACTGCGTAGGTTAACGTCAGTCACCTCGACAAATATTTCTTGCAATAAAGAAGCCTTTTCACCGTTTCCTCGTCTCAGCAATTGTGGATGTTCGTTCTGGAGTTAATTGAGTGTTCCTGGTACAGTGTTTCTTAGTTCACTTTGTTTAAATGTGTGTGATAATGTCTACTTCACTTTTTGTTTCGTCCGTAATAATTATTTGTGATGGTGTTAATTTAATAATTTAGGCGTATTTGGTTCTGTTTTATTGTAGTTTAATGGTTTTATTGTTTGTGCTCACTGCTTCTAAAGTTAAAAGTCAAAATTAGAAAAGTTACAAATTTTCACTGAACTCGATTTATATCTCGCACGCCATTTATGCTTCTTATATAGGTTAAACGGAGCAAAACCTCGTTCAAGTGTTCGCTTCAACGGATAATAATTAACTGTTCTCATTTCCTTCGTCTCCTGAAATTCTTAAACAATTTAATATACATCATACATTGTTTCAAATTGCCTTGGCTTCCGATACATCTTTATTAAATACATTATATCACTGAAAATATTTTCGTTATTATTTAATTTTATGAAATACTAAATACATATTCGGTTTCTTTAATCTATTTTGCTTATTTTAATACTAATTAATATAGTTTTACAAAGTTTTTATTTAAAAATGTTATATTTCTTTCATTTTGGAAAAGTAGGCTTAAATTTTTGTTTCCTGTTCTTGTCCAAATATTAGCCATTTTATCTGATATAATTATTATTATACTGAATCTCAGATTGATATAATTGTTTATCTTTCCTTAATTTCTTGCAATTTTGTCCATTAATTATTGTTTTTAAATATAATTCATTTATCTATGACTCCTCCTCTGAAATTTTAGATAATACTTTTGCATTTTTATTCATAATTTTACCTATCTTCTGACAATATCTTTTTAAAGTATAAATTACATTATATTACTATGTGATGGGTTTATCTTGCATAAATTTCATCAGTTTAATTGGTTTATAGGACTAGATTTGTCAATTATAATGTAGTTTAGATTTACTATTTGGCCTAGATTTTATCTGTTGTTACCTACAAAGTTTTTAATAATACAGTTAGTTTATACCCTTTTCTGACCTTCTATTCTAATACAATATTCATTAATAATTCCTTCTTTTACTACAATAACATTTAGTATTGACTTTAAACAATTAAAACATAACAATTATTTGACATTAAATATGGTATTTAAATTCATACCCTTTTTTGTACTGATTACTTACAGTAACTCCTAAAAACATTTTATTATATAAGAATGGTATCCACATTCAGACATTGCATTCCTAATTCAAACTATTAACCATAATAACATTTTATAAATATAAGAATTAACCTCTATTTCCAAACCTTATGCATAGAGTTCATTTATGGTAATTGGAACCTAACATCTCTGTTCCATTACTTTTTAACACTTACTTAAAACTATTTGGGTACAGTCTTATCTGTTTTTCCTTAAATTTAGGGATGTATCCCTTGTCACTTTATGGATTAACTCCCAGCTCTGTATTTATATTATTCACTCCATTGAATGTTATTAAATAAATAGTGGCATTTTATTAGAAAGAGTAGTCATTGCTCTTTCACCATACTATTTTATTAAATAGCACTCATGATACTATATTAAAACTCTTAAAGTTATTTAAAGGTACAGTATTTAATGTACTTTCTCAAAGTTTATTTATTATAATATAATAACTTGCACTTGTCCCCTGTTATTTCTTGATACTATCACTAGTCATTTTCATAGTTTTATAATATCAAATTGTTTAATCAAGGAGGAACTGTTAAGATTTATCTTTATTAATTATACAATAACTTTCTTGTGTGCACTTCTACTTAGCACTTTAAACACTTTTGTTTTTATTTATTTTACATGAGTTTCTGGTTTTTTTGTGGTGTTATACTTTCAATAGTGACATTTACTTTCTTTTGGGGTTTTTGTTTTCTCCCTATTGGGTTTCTTTTGGGTATTGGTCGTATTCTACTTCCTCTATTACATGTTATCTTCAAACTTGTCCCTGTTCATTAGGTATATTGGTTTGTTCTGGATATCTTCCTTCTTCGTTCTTGGTTTCTTCAGTACCATTTTGTTATTATTATTTTTCTTTGTTTTGGGTCTCTTCCTTTTTCGTTCTTGGTTTCTTCATTATTATTTATTCTTGTTTATTCTGGTTCCTTTATTTGGTCTGGGTATCTTCCTTACCTACTCCTATCCTACCTGGGTATTATTCTTATTTTAATTTTAGTTTCTTGGGGTTTTATTTTGTGGTACATTTATTTTTGTTGCAGAGTTTTTTCTTTATATTTACTTCTTCTTGTTATGGTGGTAATTTATTGTGATTTTTATTTGGTTCTCATTTGGATTTTTCTGGATATTCCATATAATTGATTTTTACAAATGATCATATGGTAATCTATTTAAGTGGATTATCTGTCATGCTACAATATGTATTACATATTATTGCTCAATATAATTTCTATCAAACTGACTATTGATAACTAATTTGTACAAAAGATTTCACGTTAACGTATATTTGAGTAACGTTCTTGTTCTTTTCATGGCCTGCAACGTAAGAGATCGTAGACTTACGAGTTTACAGATGCAGTAGTTTTAGATGAGATTAGGAAAAAAGTCGGTATGAATATTTCACTTCGTGAATACATATGCACACATGGCACTTTTGACGCCTTTCTGGCAAAAAAATATATTTTTATTTTTTATTGTAACATTTATTTTCTTGGCAAGTTTGATGTTAATTCACACAGTGTATGATGATGCGGAAACTGATTCTGTGAAAGTAGTTTGACAATACGATATGACTCAGTCATGATTAAGAGCTGAAGGTCAAAAGCTGAAGCAGTCCCTTATTGTACGAAGCTAATGCTAGAAAAATTCGAAGCTCTATGTTTCCAAAAAATGTGTAATAAGTTACCTGTTTATAGTATGCAAGCTTTCAATGGGATTCAAGTCACTTGTGTGAGTAGATAAACTAACCTTTTCAACCCGCTTTGTGATTTCTTGTTTACAATTAATGACGCGTTCCAAAGCATATGGTTCATCATCAGATATTAAAAAAAATCCCTCGAACGTGGTGGTCACTGGTTAAAATAACAATACTGTATTGCATTTGTACTAACGCAGTTTTGTTATCAATAAATGGAAACAGTAACGTTCTCATTCCCTAGTCTCCGCCCTCACTTATCATAGATGCATTCTCGCACTGATTTATGCTCGCGTCCATCGACACCCTAAATTCATCTGTTTAAACATAAATATATAATTAAAAAAATATATAGGGCTATTTACTTAAATAATAATACGCTTATACACATATTTATATGCGTCTGTGTTCTGCTAGGTTGTCTTTCAATTACATTTCCATCACCAAAGGATTAGATATTCTCAAAGATCTACACAACTTCAGTCGAAAATATAAATCTTATCTCACTTCAGACGTTTGGATATTTTATATACACACAAGGACTATTTCTACAAACAAATAGAGATGCACCGATGGGATCACTAATCACTTATCTACATTAGCCCAGGAAAAATAGGAAATTTTAAGGAAAAAGTTAGATAAAAGCTAATTTTTTGTACGTATGGTCCTTGAACCATAAATTATACAAAACCAATGAGTCTACCACTCAAAAGTCTCTAGGAGTGGTTTTACAGGGGTTGAAAGGGGTGAAAAAACGATGTTTCGCGTATAACTTAAAAACAAAGTATTTTATCAAAAGATGTTTCAAATAAACGTTGTAGCTCACACAATTCCCTATAATTTGGTGGGTGTCACATTCCTGTATGTCAAAGATTGTTAGAATAGGCCACATTTAAACTTAGAGTATACTGTATTTTTTTTGTACTTTGTGTGTATTGCATGTGAATGATCGTTTTTTTTGTTTTTTAAAAGGATGAATATTTTCGAAAAAGTGAAAAAAACACTTTTTTGATACGTTCACATAATTTATTATTCCAGGTGAAATATTTTGAAAAAGTATCTTTCGATATATACAAAACTGTAATGACAATAACAACAGTAAGAATAATATAGTAAAAGGATCGCAAAATGAAACAAAAATTTTATAAATAAAACATTGTTTGAATAAAAAAAGCAAATGGTATAATTATTGAGAATTTAAAATTTGAACATTTTTACTTAATGAGTAAAATTAAAATGATGTAGAAATACAAAAAGTAATAATTTTGAACTGTACAAAATAATCATTGAAAAAATTAATTACATAATTAAACACATACCATAAAATGTCAAAATCAGAAAACAATCAGTTTTTAAATCAAATATGTAAATTACACAAAAGGAAGGTAAAATCAACACAAAACATTTACGACAACAATCACTTAAGATAAAGTAAAATTTTTATAAGTGAATATCATAATTTTATAAGTAAAATTTGTTCAGAAATATCAGATGATATATTTAAATTTAATTAAATGGAAATTATTTTAAAATAATACAAGAAACAATGTTACAAGAAAATTATACACTAATTTTTAAAAATATGGTAAGATTTTTCTTTTGTAAGAGTGTTTTATATTAAAAATTTAAATCACAAAAAGTCCTCAATATCACTGTCTTCATTAACATTTGTTTCTTCAAGATCATCAATAAGAAACTTTCATTTTCATCGTCAATAATAATCTCTTCACTATCAGCAAAATTAATATTATAACCTGGCGTTTCACAATTCTGACACTTGATCCTTGGTAATTCTTACACATAACCACCACATAACTGTGCATTGCAATCCGGATTTTAGGCAGCGACAACGAAAAGTACGCGTAGAACAGTCAGTTGTGCAGCCACAGGAAATTAAATACAAAGTTGATTCAGGAGCTGGTTCTAATGTTGTTACTAGCCATTTCTGAACTTGGTAGTAATCTCTAAAGGAATGCTGAGCTGCAGCTACTGAAGTTGGAGGTAACAGCTCTAATTTGGCAGATGCCTTTTTGAGAGATTCCTGAAACATCTGAAATCTGTACTCGTCTAAATGTTTGCCTTTCATCTTTCGAACCATACAGAAGTAGAAATAATTTTTCACCAGCTTTTTCTAATTCACTTTTATTTGAATTCACACTCTTAAATACTGCTACAGCACTGTCCGAATTTCTGTTATTCTCCAATAGCTTCAGTAATTGTTTTTTATCTTTCCCATGAACTGAACTAGTCGTGTCACAGTCACTAAAAGCATGTGCTAGAAGGATGAAACTTTTGACATTTGTGAATTGCATTTGTAAATTTCGCGAGGAAAATAATTTTGCTTTAATTTTGCCAATATTTGGTTTCAAGAAAATATATCTTTGTCTGCTGAACTTAAAGCTATCACAAGTAGAAGCAAGTCAATATCTTGGCCAACAATTGTCACTTGCAAGTTCTGAGACTTCTGAATGGCAGTTTGCACAGTGTATCTGCGTCGTCAGATGACTGTCGTATTTCAATCTTTTGTTTTTCGATTTTTTTTTTTCAACATTTCAACGAGTTGTTTTTTTTATTTTCACTATTAGCTCACGTTTCTTGGCCGACAGACAGGGGGGGTTACTTCTGTTATGCTGAACTGTGGTCTGATGTACGCGACGTTGCTGTTCAGATTGTTTTGTACTGTCAGGATTATCATATCCATTGAAGACGATTACTGCAGACATAAAAGTATGCAAAACATATTGCACGTACATACTGCATACTTCTTTATAATTACTGCAATTTTTAAAATTCCATTTCACTTTTTGCAACAAATAATTTCCATCTGTTATGTAGATGTCTGTCTTGTTAAGTAAATTGTCATCGATATTTTGAAACTCATCATATAAAGCGGACTTGGTGTTTTTTTTCATTCCAGTATTCGTGAAAAGAGACATTTGGAATGGTACGGTGTCGTATTACAAATTTTAAATACTCTGATATATCATCACTTGGTTCTCTGCACAACACCATTCTTTAATAGAGAATTAAAGGATTAATAGTAACACCCTTATCACGTAACGTTACAGAGGAATTAACTGAGGAAGTAACTCAGAGGACGTACTCTGTTTTCACGTTTTATGACAATGTCCTTATACAATTTTCCAGACAATTTTTTCATATCGTTTGCACCAATGTCCTTTGATTTATGACAATTAATAGCATCATTTCCAATAATTCAAGTACCAAGTGACGTAACGATTTGCGTTTTTGAAAACAGATCGTGATTAATAAGCCATAAATAAACAATAAATCATACAATTTATTGACATCTGAATCATTTCTTGCAATTCGAGTTTTTCTTACCTCAACATGTTGTTCAGATGTGAAAAATGTAGTGCTGCAAAAATTTTCAAGTTCTTGACAAATATCCGAAAATGGTGATTTGGTAGTGATCAATATGAATTTAATATTTCCTCTCTGAATCCTCTGTGAACAACGCCACCTTGGACTTTAAATTCTCGATTTGCTGTCTGTTCTATGAGAATATCGGTCCAAGTACCACTGAAAAATGTTTTGTTATGCCTTACAGTAAAATAACCTTTCGTAGATTTATCAAATTCTGAGTCACTCATTCTATTTTGTAATTCAAGGATTTGCTGTAAATAAATCTGACAAGGTTTAGCGTAGTGGCACCTTCCTACTAAAAAAAAACTAAAAATGTTTTTACTTTACTTTTACAATACATAGGTCACTTGATAGGCCTATGCATTATATAGTTCCTTTCTGTACTTCATTGTATAGAAGTTACTAAAAATATGAAACACTACCGGTATTTTATTTGATACTTTTTTGACGAAATTCTTCATTTGGATGAGCAAAAAAAAAAAAAAAATACATATTTCAATATGGGTAAAATCGCCCTGAGACAATATTTTGAGTTAACAATATTCGTATACTGTGTTGGTAATGTGTTCTGTAGGTTATGTGTTCTGTAATATGTTGTACCTGTTATCTTTTTGTACGATTATTATTCCGTATTATTTCTGTATAATAACGACATTAGAGACAAAAGAATTACGTTTGAAACATTGAACAAAATTCTATCCATTTTCAAACAATTAAAACCGAAAGAGCTAAGGCCCAAGACCAGAAATCGAAGCAAAGCTAGCGTAAAACCAAAGGTAGTTTTAAAATTTCAGTAAGGCAACGTTCTGCTGACTGGTTACGCGGTTACGAGGTTGAAAAAGCTTTTCTGCTACATGTGTTTGATCAAAACAGGTAAAATAAATGATACTGTATGGACCGTGGCAATCCGTGACTTAAAACGTTTTCACGTTATAATAAATGAAACATGAGACTAGTAAAATGCACATACATAAATAACGATATAGACTTTTCTGTGTTAGGGAAAGTAAACATTATGTATCAGTAAGACAATCTTACGTTTAAAAAATAATTTAATAAAAATTGATACATACTCAGCAAGCTTATATACTGTATTTAGTTTTGTGGGAAGTTCGACCTCCCCTTAAGAGGGCATAATGAAACTAAGAATGACAGGCTTACGTTTAAAAAATAATTTAATAAAAATGGATACATATTCACGAAGCTTATGGACTGTATTTAGTTTTGTGGGAAGTTCGACCTCCCCTTAAGAGGGCATAATGAAACTAAGAATTCCAGTAATCCGGAATTTTTTGTGGCCTCATTAATTTTACGTCCGAGCCTGATGGTATTGTTAGAACAGCGAGTATAGAAGGCAGAAACCGAGCTTTTCTTAGACCTCTTGGAAACAATTAAAAATAAATTGCTGTGCACAATTTTTGAAGTGTGCCCTTATCTGGTCAGAAATTAAGTATATAAAAAGTAATTTGTAACAAATATTAATTCCTGGATTGCAGAAAGAAGAAGGATATGGAACGAACAATATCAAGAATGGATGACACAAGGCTGGTGTAAAAGGCAAGGCTAACCAAATACAATCGCGTTACTTTACGGTGGCCGCTTCATAGCTTCGCGAAAAGTGAGGGTAGTGGGAGACTAAGTGTGCTCAGTTGTAACACTTCATTACAAAAACGTCCGTCTCATTGTTGCTACAGCCGCCTTATTGGTGCCCTTAACTACTTAATTATTACAAATCTGGTTTTACACATTGTTGACTTTTTCCGGATTTCATTCAACTAACTGCTCTTTGTAATTTTACTCAGTATTACTCGAAATTGTATCAAATATGTATTTGTAGTACCAGAACGATGTTATTTGTGACATAATGCAAATAATAAATAATTACTAGTATTGCCCGCTTTTCTGTCCTGAATTTTTTATTTTCCTGAAAAATTCAATTCTTTTTGCCCTTATTCTCTTGACGTTCATTTAATACACTCCTATTATTTCCAATCTTCTTCCATTTAAACCCTAAGTTTATAACAACTTTTCATAAACATGATAAGCTAGCTTGAAAGTTTACACTAGACGTAAGAAGTTGATAAAGTTTTCGCAGCGTAGGATATGTTTTTTGTGTTGAAAATAATAATTAAATGAAATACAGGCTTGTACGGTAAATATTTCACGGTAAATGTTTTTGAAAACGCATCAACACTTACGCACTCAGTGAGATGTGCCGTTACACTGACAAAAACAGGGTTCTGCACATATCACTTTCACCAAGGTTGCCGGCCACCATAAAGTACACAAGTACTACCAAGAGGAGAATTGGTCGGCCAAGGAAGAGGTGGAGTGACAGCATGTAGGACCGTTGTTATAGAACAGGACAGAGTTCTAACAAGGAAGTTAAAGAAGAAAAAGGTAAAGTAATTATCGCAGTGTGTTTGCGATGTCAATTGAAAACCAACTGTTGCATCTCTGATTTTTCAGTTACCTCGTTATACACCCCTTTGCAGCGTGGAGGTAGCGAAGGACGCGGTAAGGAAGGAAGCTTCATTTGCAAACAGATAAATTAAGCTAAATCTGACTCGTTTTAATTATTTGTAGTAGCAAAAATGAATAAGATACTTCAGCAATCTATCCATCAGTATGTATAAAATTTACGGTAAACATTTTTTAAACTTTTTTGAGTTTTTTTTTCAAATTCCAACATGTCAGACCTTCCTTGTTTTTAAAACCAATAGGCGCCGTTGATCCCAACACAGTTTTCATGAAAGAATTGGAAGAAAACATCGCAAACCTTTTTCTGTATATTTTAATCACGAAGGAATAAAATGGAGGGTTCAACCATACAATAAACAGGAAAGCCACGCACACAACGAATCGTCATCCAGCGTCTCAGCACCATCGTGTTAGTAGTTGCGAGTTCAGCTTGTCGCAGCTTGACTCGCAACCACTAAAACACGCGAACAAATAACAAGAGCGCCTGGCAGCATACCAAAGGTATCAAGGAAAAGAAAATCCGAAGCCAAGAAGAAGATAATTGTTGCCGCTCGTTTAAACCACTACAGAATTCATCAGCAAGGCTCTGCGAATCAAAACAATAACCATATTAACTATAACCGTAAATCGTGTAATACAACAACCAGAAAATCGGTAACATCAGGACACCAAAATGACACACATTACCAACGGAAATCAGCGAGTATACAAGACTGCAGTTGTTCATACCTGTTGTACACGAATTTCGTAGTCACAGAAACAAGATATGATCACATCGGATACGTGAAAAAAGACCACAAGTCGGCACTAGCGCGTCACACAGCACAGAGTTCGAAGATACGAAAATACTAGTCACCATCACCAGTGCAAACAACGAAACGTTTGACGTCACACCCCATTAAACGTCTTCTCGTGATTATGTAAACAAGTGGCTTCCTATTTCAAATTACAGATTTTAGATTAAACAATTCATAATGGACTTCTCTTGGGCTACTTAACAGAGGAATAAGTATTAAGCAGCAATGTTCTGTTCACCATGAGAAGCGAACTGCAAAAAAGGATTACAAAATCTGCTTGTCCGTTTTAACTTTATAGACGCTTATATATTTCCGTGTGTTGCACAACACACGCGCGCGCGCGCGCGAGTGCACTGGGCACCCACGCTTTATTTGAAAGGTCATATTTTGATCTTTTGAAAGTTGTAGATAATGAATTTTCACTTACCTTAAACACTATTTTTTAATCTTACGTACAAATACTTAATTAGCAGAAAACAATATTTACTGAAGAATAATGTTAAAAAACATTAATAACATACTTTTGCTCTCCAAGAACTGAGAATGAGTATTTTTTTAAACTATAAATTGAAGTACCATTAATTATTTTTATAAATTTGTTCACAATACGCGTACCTGTCATGATAACGACTGAGGTTTATACAACAGTATCGCGTGCCTAGGGGAAATGGTCGCACAAAGGGGCACGTGAACTCGTACACAAGGGCATCACAGCAGGCACCGAGCTGCACGTAAACGTTACTTTTTATTTAAAAAACTGTTGTATTGAGTACAATGTCGGGTGTATAAAACACTCACTAGGGGCGTGAGTGCTGCAAATAAAACAAACGACTACTTTGTGCACGGAGTAAACTGCAGTACAGGTCAGGAATGTTGACAATAGGTGGATAATTTGCAAGGTGACCGTTCTCTTCTTGGGAGAAGTTTATGTAAGGTTAGGATAGGTCTGCAGTGACCTGTGAATTATTACCAACTCCTGTCACCAGAGCTCGTTGTGTGCTTGCGGAATACAAATTGCGTATCATTTATAATTCTAGCTCTTGTCGTTTGGTGGCGTTGAGCCAGGAAATAAGATGTACCCGTCTACTTTACTTCCGTTTCTTGCAGCGTTGTAAAAGGATATTAACACTGTGAAAGTAAAAAGTACAAAACAACAAACAAGAAGTCCTATTGACGTAGAAGACTTTTTTTAATGTATACGATTTGTGAATTACCTTGAAGTAAGACACAGTATGACAGATTCAATCGTTACACCCAAGTGGAGAATATAAATGGCTTTCTGCCATTCAGACGCAAAATCTTGTTTCACAGATTGTCTTTTCTGGCGTTGTTCGGGTGTCATTATTATGATTAATAGATCCGTATTTTCGGCGTTTGTCGAATAAAGAAACAATAATGTGACGGAATGAAAGGTTTTATAACCGTAGGCGCTGAAGTCTGTCGCTGACATCCTTGTTAAAGTGTAACACAGTACAACGATCTGCGTCAACTCTTCTTTAATCCTCTCTTTTTACTCATCCAAACAATCTTCTTATTTTTTGAGCAACATAATATAGCTAGTGAGGAATGAATTTGCAATTTTATTTGGTCTTATTTTCCATAATTATTATTTTGAATTGCACTGAATTTTTACCTGTCTACTCTTGCAAATGTAGAAGTTGTAATAAACACCATTAACTTGGAATTATGCACAGTTCATATTAGGTATTTCTTACAAAAATGATGTTTTCTTTTACAGAATTTGGTACTTTATTATTCATACATGAGGCATATGTATGTTAAATCTACTGCACGTAGTTAATGGATTCAATACCATAGCCAGTGGATTTAGGTAAATTACCTAAAAATGTAGGTATTTTTTCGACAGATTATTACCTCTATGGTATATGTAAAGAAGTTCGTCAGACTTTCAGATGGCGAACAACAAAACTCTGTTAGGGCTAATCGCATACTGTAAGCAAGCCGTGTTTCGTGGTAGCGTAAGACAAAGGCAAGAATATTTCTAATGTGCCGGACTGAACCTAATCTCCAATAATGAAAGAGGATTAGACTAGGTGAGGTAATACGTTGTCTCAGGGTTTCCTACCGTCGAAGAGAATGGTATATTATAACGTAAAAGCTGAACAACACACACACACATACAAATAATAATTAATTTGGTACAGTTCATTTCATTCACTTATTGATTTGAATCTCTAGATGTAGTTTATTCACAGTTTGCGAGATCTCTTTCCGGCAATAATTTCTGCCTGAGTACTGAATTTTGTAGCCTCCACAAACTGATTGCTGAAGTTATTGTCTGTGGGTTGAAATTTACCATTAACTGAGCACTGATGTCTGAATACCAGTGTTTGAGTGCTGTATGTTGATTAGAGGTAAACTGATTTAGCAGGTATTTTTGAAATATGGGAGTTTCCAATAGACACTCCAAACATGATTGTTTTACGTAGTAGATATAGCAGTAAATAGTGTTATCAAATGTTCACTCCTCATTTTTACTAGTGCTTCCATATTTGGCAAATTAAAGAAAGTGAATGGAAAATACAAACGGGAAAGAGGATTCCGTATTCTGTTAGGTCCAAACACCCGGTAGGACAAGGAAGATACTACATCTCCAAACTCAGGTGAATTACACTATGTTTCAAGAGATAGAGAGGTTAGAAAAAAAGCCTATCTCACCGTCTGCCAGAAATACAAGTCACTGCAAGGTGAGCCTTCTCAGCTCCTTTTGAAGTAAACACATAGTTGTCTTAATGGGAAAAGCACAGAGGTTGCGGGGGTGGTGTTGTGTTCTCATATCCTGGACTCGCGCAATGGCTACCTAATCAATTCGAAGGCAGCTAAATAGACGTTGCTACCAACTATGAGGTGCTGCCATCGATGTATAATAACACTGGATAGCGCGCTAGGTGGGAGTAAAAGCGCAAAAAACGGTCCGGCGGAAAGCAGCAGCCCCCCACCACAACAAGGCAAGAAGGCTTCACTGAGCACAAGTTTACTCATTGTATGCAGCCATGCTTATGTGTTTTGTTAACTAGATACTTCATTCAGTTCGAAAATTTTCTCGTGTTAGTTAACGAAACTGTTATGTAATTTTGATTATTGTTACAGTTATAGACAGACTATTCGATTATTTTAGCAGCAAGGACCCATTTTATTATAAATCGGGATGTGTTTATTATACATCGATGGGTGCTGCAAGCATTTTGATGTTTCCGAAAGGTGACTGACTGACTCATTGATAGAGTCGTTAGGTGAGGATACTCGCTGCACGAACTATCGTGTAAAAAGAGGAATTGGATGAATTTTCTTCTTACTTTTGTGTTTGTACCGCTACACGTCTCTATAACTGAAGTAACAGAACTAAGGGTCCTGTTGGCGACAACTACAGTCGTTGAAGTGTCGAGACTGTGATCCAGGGAACACAACCTCGCTGAAACTCTTACACGAATGATAGAGCAGCCAAATCTTCTCCTGGAGGTAATCTTTATACATAATTTGGAAAGCCACCGTGTTATAAAATATTATGTACACAAAGCCGGTTTGATATATTTTTTTAAATTAAGTTTTTTTAAAATTATTTTGTATCACGTAATGTTTACGTAAGCTTATTTACTTTATTTATATAACTTATTTAAATATATTTATTAAAATTATTAGAACAGATGTTTTGTACAGCACTCTATTTAGTGGCGTATAATTACAATTTCACACGTAAATCACTACAGTTCACACATGTTTTAAGATAGTTGTTACCAGTAGCGGATATAGAGCTTGTTATGTACAGGGACAGCTTGGCAGGTAGGAATAATAATAGTGGTTAAACATAAAAAAAACTAATATAGTGGCCACCAAGTAGGGGAGAGTAACAATAATAAAAAAACATAATAAAGGTAATACCCAGTTGGTTACAAATAGTAAACACAATACATATTTTAAAATTTAATAAGAAAGCACTTAGGATTCTGACGGGGTGTCTGGACTCCCTCTGCTATAGGTTAGAACCACTACTTGCGTAGTTTCTCTTATTAATACATGGACATTGTTGAACAATACCTTATGTAAATTTTGGAATGACAGTGGAAAAGGACATACAAAAATGTGCACGCCACATAGTATAAAATTATATATATATTTCAAACACTTTTTGCTATTGTGTTTTGAACAACGTTATTTTGAACACCTAAACGCATACAAAAAACCAGAAATATATAAATCTAATTTGGCCACACATGCAATAAACACTGGACATGAATTCCCAGACATAAACAAAATGACACTAATAAAACACATACCACACAAAGGCACCATATGAACATTTGGGAAAATTTACAAATATACAAACATAAAACACAAAACAAGCTAATACCTGAACAAATACAAATCAATACAAAACATGACACAATTTTCAAAGCACTCAACATCGAAAATACACAAAATATTAATACATACACCACAATCACACACAATAATACCAATTTAAAGTACCAGAGGCCAACAGGAAACCACAATAACAACCAACCAACACACACAAGTACTTCACTAGACTCAAAATCAGGAAGGCTGAAGATGGGAACACAAGGCTTCCCGAAACATGTTCCAAATAAGGAGAAAATATCTTGAGGTAAACTCATTATAAATATTAAATATAATATATATATGTTTGTAACAAATGTACTGTAAACTTTAAATAAATTTACACTCTCATGGCATCCTACGTGGCTTTAGAAAATAACGTAGGGTTAAAGTAATGAAATAATAAAGGGTTGATTTGGGTAAAAATTAAAAATACTTTCATTCAAATTTGTTTTAATAAGATTTTTGTTATTTTAAAATGAATAAATTAGTAAAACTTATCTTGAATCAAACTAATTTAAAAACGATAATTTAACTAAACTGCCACAGCCGTCTTCATAGTGTGGACACGAGCTAATAATAAACGTTCTACATAATGTGAAACACATAGATCTGAACTATATTTATCTGAAGACTAGTATTTTGTGACGGAAAATTAAATTCTGTGTTATTAGACTGAAATTTGATGCATCGTGAGTGCAGACGTTGAGAGTTAGCAGCTTAGGGCAAACTACCTTTGTTCAGCCTTCATGCATGATGAAAAATAATCCAGTTAAACGAGTGATGGACTTAATGATTGTAGAACTAAAGAGTGAGAAACGATTTAAACAACTGAAATAGATATATTTAGCATGTGCTGTGGAACGGTTTGCCGATTATCTGATGAGTCACGGGGCGACTATAGTTGGGCCGGCTGACCTCACGAACTAGGCCTGCCATTGTTTTATCTAAACTGAATATTGTGGCGTATGAAGGACCGCAAGACGTGTTCATCTGTCTTCCTAATCTGTATTAAACCGGTACTCTGGCGTAGGAGAGTATTATTTTTAACCTCATTCGGGTGATATAGTGGTGTGACTCTTCACTTTATCTTAGTAATAATAGGAGTTCCTTATTCGGAGTGAACCAGTCGCTAGCCTATTGTTAAATTTTATTAAGCTAAAGTGTAATCTGTATTTATTATGTCATGTACTCAGGGCAAATGCCCTGCTATACTTCATACATATCTGTAACGTTCAGTGATTTCTTATGCGGAAATTAGTGCACACACACACACACACACACACACACACACACACACACACACACACACACACACACACACACACACACATCTATATTATAAACGATAGTAAACTTATAATCGTCGGTTTACGGCGTTCTCGCACGTTTTCCGGTTTCAAGTGTCAATCTTTCACGATTGTTTCCAAGTCATCCATAAAGTCCCTTTCCTTCATAAAGTCTGTGCATTCTCTTCATCTTTCCTTGGTTTGTCTTTCGATAATAATCATTACCACATTTTTTTGGCTTTAGTTTTCGGCATGTGTTGTATGTGTCCACACTAAATTACTGTTTATTGCTGATGTCATAAGTAAACAAAAGAGTAATTCTTATGATTTTATCCTCTCGTTTGTTAAACTTCCCTTCTGGGTTTTCCAACTCTTTGTACCTTAAAATCCTTCAGTTGCTCTTACCTAATTTTTTTACAAGTATTTTAATTTTAATATCCTATCTCCAAACTCTGTGTTATTATGTATAAGAAAGCCATTGCATATGTATCATAGAATCCTCTTAGTAGAGCAATAACCTGTTTCTTTCTTCGAGTTTAGCACCCAGAGTTCTCATCTGTGAGCCCTTTCAAATTTTTTGCACAATTTTGTCTCCCTCTGTCTTCATTATTTGTTCTTGTTGCTGTCTTATCTAATATGCATAATAGTGAGTATATTCAGGTCTTGTCTTTATTTACCTTTATTCCCGCTTCCCGTATTATTTGAATTGTCTTCTCTTGTATTTTAAGCCATTATAATCTTTGCTTCATTCTACGAAAATCCAATGGCTTGGATCGTCTGCAAAACACAATGAACCTTTATAACACATAGGAATACCTCCTTAATTTTTAATTTCTTCTGCCAGTTTTTACGACCCGTTTGGGTCACAATTTAAGGAATGCTGTACAACCCTCTTGATTATTCTCTTTGCAACTTTAAATACCGTTGTCGTTTGCTTTCTGTGATTTTGCAAGCTTTTAATAGCTTTTATGAATTCAGTATTAACGTTAGCGTTAGTCTTTTCGTATCTTGGTTAATATTTGTTTGTAGGGTATAATTAGAGGAAATTATACATATATTATATTAATTGCTTTTTAATACATAAGAATTAATTTGTATTTTTGAAGCAATAAATATAGTAAGTTTAGTACGTAGTATAATATTTATTGTAAGTAGTTATATCACGTTACACTGTATATCTTAAATTGGCTGACTTTTTAATATTGTTCGTTTTTTGTAAAAAATAAACAAAAATTAAACAATCAGTACAGAACTTAATGTCCTTGGTCTTACTACAGATAATTATTTCACCCAATGTCGTCAGTCGTGTGTAACTGATTATTATCGGTAAGTACACTTTCTGTTGTATGAAATAATAAACGAATGTAAAACAGAACTAAATTCACTAAATTTAGTAAAACGGACTGAAGATTAATTTAAGAATCCAGAAATGTACTATAATAAAATTAAAGTCGCTAAAATCAATAGCAAATTATTTCAACAGTAGCGGATTTACTTGCCAGTGGAGACATCACGCACATTCAGATGTGTTTGGTGATTGATGATCGGTTATAACAAAAAATAAGTTGAAAAAATAATTTCCATAAAAAAGCGTTCAGGGTAGGGCAGAATTTTTATTCGATGTGCAGCGTAAGACAGATACTTGTGATAAATAGCGTTTTAACGGACAGGGCTGTGTAACTGTGTATACTCATGTTACACCGATCAGAAAGATTTGAGTTCAGAGATAGGCCTAGAACTAGACTGACAAATTGACATTTTATTTTAAGATTTCAGGATCAGGTATTTTGCTTTCGGAAGTATTTGAACGTTCCCTGCATCATTGAAACATGAATATTTTGTAACAACGATTAATCAAAGACATTTGAAAACCAAAAATGTTTAGCAGTTTTGTACGTTCAAAGTGTGATTATAATTATTACAAAAAACAGTTATTTTTGCTTGTAAGTATAACAAAACTGTATTTTACGTTTTACAAAAACTTATTTTTTCAATAGCAGAGACTGATTTCTGATGACGCAGGAATATTTGTGTGAAATGTACTCCAGACAATTCATTTTCTATGTTCGAAAATACATGTTTGGATACATTATTTGTGTTTTGGAAATCTTCCAGACTTTTGCAATATACAGACGATCCCTGGGATCGACGTTACATTATATGAGCCCAATTACAGACTTAAGGATTAATTAACAAAACGTAACTAACTGTTACGTGGAAGCCTACGTTATTGAGGGTTTGTTGAAGTATAATTCTTTTAACGTGAATACATTACATTTCATTAAAATTAAAGTACATTACATTAATTTCTCGAATTTTTATTACTTTGATGTATAATTTCATCAGATTCACCGACGATGCGGGCAAGTAGACTCTTATTAATTATTTACGTAATAATTTGTCATATTCCGTGAGCCTGTTAATTCCGTGATAATACTATTACAGATAAATAGTTACACGTGTTATACAACAAGACACAAATTATTATTTTAGGCATTGTGTCTATAGAATGCCGATCACTGGTTCTTCACTTGACTGGTCAATTTACAGGGTAAAAACAATTCCATATGTGCGGTAATTACTACTAAATACTATACCGATACCGTTCAATAGCAGGTATTAGTCTATGTTACTTTCTTGTACATGATTATAGACTGGAAGCATTCAAGTAATGTAGGTATAAGAATATATAGTTTAGTACATCGCTAAAAATCTTACTTATCCTCAGGGATATATTGAATTTGAAGATTGTATTGAAATAAATCTACTGGATTGAAGATTGTAATATTTCTTTATGTTTTATGAGTTAAAAATAAGTTGAAAGTTGCTATAAATGGATGTTCAGCATCAGAACTTTGGTAATCCATTTACACAGATCTTTGAGTATAAGCTTCAAAAATTCCAAACTATCGTTTTTTCTTGTTTATTTATACAACATTTTGTTTCCGAGTGTCGATTATGGAAAGTGAATCAATTAAAGTAATTGATACTAAGATTTTTCTACTGTTCTGTATTTAGTCCGATTGAATAGTGCAGGTTTCACAAAATATCTTGAACACGAATTAAAAATTCAAAATATCTTAGTTATGTTTAAATAGCACCTAAATGCAGGAGTGTTAACATTTTAATTTCCCAGAAACGTGTTAACGGGAATGTAAAAATATCGTTAATTGTTGATTAACGTTAGAATCAAACGTTGGTTTTATGTGTTGGCATAAACTACTTGAATATGCTACTCTTAAAACAATTAGAAGCATTGTCCTGTAGAATTGTTTCACATTATAGATCACGATAATTGACAGCAAAACTTTCCTCGAAATTGGAATGCATTAAATTGATCGGATGTTAAGTTACAATGTCACATCAAACATTTATTAACTGTTATCAAGTTTATTGATCAACCACACACGTGCGTCTGCAATGTGCTTTTGTGTGCTCTGAAGTGTTTGTTTAATTTCTAACTGAAACCTCAGCGGCACCGTATATTTATTTAGACAATTTGTTTGGTAAGTCTTTTAATTTAATAAAGTTTGTGTTACAGCCTACAATTATGTGAAAAAGTAAAATTAATTCAAAATATTTCAATATAAGTGTAGCTTATTCATTGTCAGTGGCTGAAGTTAGCCATACCACACAAGGTGTACAATTATTCAGTCTCTTCACTACCGCACGGGTCCTGGTATTTGATGTGTAACATAAAGTTCTAAGAAAAATGATATAATTCGTATAATTTTGTTACCGATTTTAAGTACACATGTTAACATGTCCAAATTACACGTTTCAGAGCGCACAACGCAGCCCAAGGCCGGATGCAGCCACGAATTTATAGTTACCTCCGGCAGGTAATGCTTATCTTTGCCATCCAACAGTTTATGGTGTTATTTTCTGTTTGAAATTACAGTGCCACACTAAGCGTGTTTATGAAAAGGCAACATATCATTTAGTTCACTCCACATTTTGATTCTGCCGGTGACATATTTTAAATTGTTTTCAAATTTTTTACTTTCGTGTCCAGTTTAAAACTTCCTAAAATATAAGGATTATAAGAACGTAAGGTCACCGCTCTGTTTGATTTTATTTCATCTCGTCTGCCTTCCCTTATAGGTCTAGATTCGCCTAATTTTAGGCGTTATTGCCTTGTTTGATGTAGATTTTTGAAATTGAATATTTTGATCATTCGCTTTGCGGTTATTTCTTCTCATTCCTAGAGGTAAATAATTTGTTAAGGCTGAGTCTAAAACGTAATTTCGGGTCATCCCACTACACATTATGATATGCTGGAAACAATTAGTTATAGAAAATTTATAAAATTCCGCAATTCTGAAAATTTACATTTGGTCCGCGTAAGAAACTGTTATCCACTGCTTGGCCGGATTTAGGCGGACAATTGAAGTCTTATTACAAGTAGACTACCATCGGCGTGTTTATTGTGGTCACATGTAATACTATTGTTTAAATAACCTATATAATTAAGTCACAGTAATGGAAACACGTGACTTAATTAAGCTAAATAGAAATAAGATGAGCTGGAACATCTTGTTATGATGTGGGCAGTTAGAAGTATGTAATAGCGACAATGTAACAATTACTACAAACTTTTGCTGCATAAAAGAGTTAAATCAATTTACTGGATAAATTGTGAATCATATTTAATTATAACTCTAGGGTGAAACAGGTAAAGTGTATTATATTTATTTGTCTACCGCACCATGTGTCCGCCTAAAGGGCGTTTAACTGATCCACTTGTAAGCGTTACCTACTTAAAATTGTAATGTCACGCCGATGACAACTTGTCAACATCCAAACAGAGAACAGAGTTTTCTTTACCAACCAGTACAGTACACCCATCCGCAATCGTAACAACCAAACACTTATTTAGACTCATCAAATACCTCTTATTGCATTAACTTGTACACTCATCAAAAACTGGCAGCATAACATTTGGAAACCTTCGCTGCTAATCAATCTAATTAACATCCCTCCCTGACAATCTGCTAACCTTGTGCACTTAAGTCAGAGGGTTCTCGATATCTTATCTTTATATGGATAACGAATATGATCACTACTCTTCGGACAACCTCCAAACAGCGTAGGCTGTTGTTCCAAACGAACGATGTTCGTTAGAAACCAAATCCCACTCTTCAGCTCATTCAAAACGTACTTTCTTGCAAATACATTAATTACAGAATACGTTGATATTGTTTGACACACCAATACAGACAGAAAAAGATTCAACATGTTAATAATAAAGTCGGCCGTTTATTTTATATCTGAATTGTCTAGCACTGCCATCAGGGTTTAGAAGCTTCTATCACAAATCTAAAAATTAAAACTTTTATGACATTTGTGATAGTTAATTAATGTTTCATATATGTAGCTATATTTAATTATATGTTAATTATGTAGTTAATTATTGTTTCATTTAACTATACAGCAATTAAATGAAAACGCTAAATATGGCGGAGGCTTCAGTGAAGGTCATAATTATCTTTATCTCCACTCTTCGACTACTTAGGATAGTGGAAGTTATCGTTTCCTTAAAGAATATAATGTCGATTTCGTTAATTCAACGAGGGAAAATTTACCAGTACCTACGCTTGGAGGTACAGAAAATAGGTATTCATTCAACCGGTACAGCTTATTTCACTACTTTTACTCCTGTCTGTTCTTCCAGCAGTCGCCGGTGTTCTTCCGTTATCCTGAATAGGACATAGTCTGTTTTTAACATTACTCGTGCACTTGGTCACTGGTTGTCTGTTATTTTTCAACGGGAGTAAAGGGAAATTTAATTCGGACCGTTCGTAAACAAAATACATAAAATTTAAGGTATTTGTACAATGTTATGTGTTTACTTTGACATTTTTCGTGTGCTTAGTAAGTACGATTCCAATAACGGAAAACTGTCAATGAAGAAAGAGCACTGTGTACACAACTGTACTGGTATGAGAAATATAGCTGCAGCATTGTCGGTTGGCTAAACAATAAAATTGTTACTTAAAATATTAGCAATTAATAACAAGAAATATGGCTTGCTGATCGCGTAGGCCTACAAATTAATGCACAAACATTTAGTATAAAATCAGTTAAGCTAACTGCATGTTTTATAATTCTTTCAATTGTTCTGTTGATTAATTCAGCGTTCTTGTATGCAGTTTGAAGCCGGCGTACACGGAAAGGATAGTTTGTTTAGTTATAGTTTTTGTTGTAGGACTACCTTTTACTTCAATATTATGTATGTTGTTCATAGTTATTTTGTAGTTGTATAAATATTTGTACAAACAAAAAAGAAGGTGTACACTACTCTTAAGTTTTTCTCCAGGCGAACTCACGAATGTATTCCGATTCGTCTGTATTCACATGTTGAAAGTTTTGTAATTCTTTTTAACTAATTAAGAACGCTTGTAACTTTTTTAATTATGTTAGTGAAATAGGGAATCATCTCCACGGACAGAAATACTCATTATATCCTACTGGCAACAGCCTAATTAGGCTACAAAAACTGAACCCACAAGTTATTCTATGTGCTTCATTAGCGGACATAAATCAGCTTTTTAATTTGTTTCTGCTATCGCTGAGACATAATGACGCATTCCATAGGTTTGATTTTTCGAAAGTTTGAAACAACGCCTTAATTAGGGGGACCCAAAATTGGGATGTAACAGAACAAATTATGCGGCATGCGGCAAGAATCACTTTTCGAATAGATTATAGGAAAGAATTTTTATGATTTGTTTTTTGGTTTCAAATTTCTTGTTACGCCTTCGAAGTCTGTACTATAAATATATGCTTTTTGAAAATCTGTTGGTCGATTTTGTGTTATTCTGTCACACGTTATTCGGCATAATCGGTTTTAATTTAGTCTATTAAGTGACGTATCAGATTATTACCGCATGAGTTAAAACTGGACGATGTAATTACCATTATCAGTTAGTAACATTTACAGGTAGATACTATCTGTGGCAATCATGTTAACGTTTACCAATACTATTACATTTACTGTTATAACCTCAAAAAAAAAAAAAGAAATACACTATATTGGTATACATTACGCTACGTTGTAATTGTGTTACTACAATGAAACATACGTGTTGTTTACGTGTGTAGGCTAAGTTGTAATCCTTGAAGTACAGAAAACGGAGAACCCATGTAACTACAAGGACTTAACGACTTAATATGTAACTAACTATGACGATTGTTGAAATTGTCACTATTAGCAGGGCTGTTAGGCCGTAGTCCACAGTTGTTGTTGTTGACAAACGTTTCGGCCCCAACATCGGAGGCCATCATCAGTGCCAAGTATTAAATAGGAGTTGGCATGCTGTGCTCCCAAGCCAATCAGACAGCACTTGAACCTGATTGGTTGATGCTGCTTTCCAGCTTAGATCGTGCTAGCATAAAAGTTTATAAAGCGGGCCTACTTAGTTTCTACCTTATCACCTGGGAGAATTGGCGGACACCGTGTCAATTGAGTCAAACACTGACGATGGCCTCCGATGGTGGGGCCGAAACGTTTGTCAACAACTATGGACTACGGCCTAACAGCCAGCCGGGCTAATAGTGACAATTTCAACATTGTTGACGCCAGCCGTGAAAGCTTAACAACTTGCATAAATATAACAACTCAAGTAACGTTTGACGGCTGCAAAAAATACACATAATAAGATATGCACCGTTTTACATTAACGAAACTTGTAAACGAGAGAAGTGAAATAATAATATACAGTAAACTATAACATAGTTTTGAAACAGTAACATATAAACCGTACGTGTTTACGTTACAACCAAATTATCAATCTATTTAAACATATTCGTCGCGCTTTTGGAACTTTGCCAGGAATTCTAATAATAGAGGAAAAATGCAAACGCAACAGGACGTTATTACTCGTGCCGCAGTCGATTTTCACGGAACGATGTCATTCACAGTGGTGGTGGAGTTAATGTGAAGGTTGATCGATGGAGAGGCCGCCGAAAAACACGACAAGAAACTTTTACCACCACACTAACGTGGGGGCATTGAAACTATTCGAACTGATCAAGACATGACCAGTATACTGTAGAACGTGCGAAAGAACCTACGTTTCTTTTCATGATTGTACTTTTTTTAGAGCACTGTTGTCGAATTTATTGATTAATTTTAAAAATTCTTAAAGTTATACTGTCATTTCAAAATTACACTACAACGTGAAAAGATGTATTAAAGCTTGCCTGTAATCAGTGTGGAATAATGCAACAAAATGCGGAAAATCCAGTCACATTAATATTTCTATAATACTCCCACAAATATACGTAGGGAAAACTTAAAAAATTTTAGGTACTAATGGATTTATTTATATCGTACAGAGCGCTGCAATTAAACAAAAGTATATTTAAGTCCGAGTAAAGAATTGTCACTTATTAAATAGAAAAAAAATTACAGGCGTTTTGTAAAGTATCTTACTAGTAAGTGTAAATGTCAGATATATTTGACTTCTCTTATACGAATTTTTAATATGAATAACTGTTAACAAGAATGTAGCAGTGAACCGACAAAGAGTATGTATGAAGGAAAAACTGAGGAACGATTACATTGCCAAACAGAAAATATGCTTAAAGCCAAAGAAGAAAGAGGTCAGTTCGACCCCGCAAAGAAAGGGGGAGGGGAGAAAGAACCCCAAATCCCTCAAAAGGTAAGATTAATTCGTAGAGCTAAAATATAAATTGAGAATGAAGAACGCAACGAAGGAGCAACAAATATAGGTAGAAGAAGAGAAAGAAGGAAGAGAATATCTAAAAAATATCATTCACGTGAACAACATAATAAAACTAATTACGAACTGAGATTGAGATAGTTATGTTGCAGGAAATGTGTCAAATAATTTTATAATGGTTATTGTAGAAGTTTTTACTGTTTAAAAAAAAAGAAATTTCTAGGATTTTTAGCAATTTGACTTGTTTTCTGAGGATAGAGGAGCTGGCCCTATACTCAACCCCCAACCTGGAGGACCGGGAACTCTTCTTTTAGGGTTATCATACATTAGCTGGTCTGTTCCAGTTAATTAAAAGGCGCTGGAAACTCGTCCTTCATCCTCTCTCGTCTGCTACATAACATACACCCATTGCATATCGTGTACCCAGGAGCCACGCGACTAAAGTCTTCGAGGACGTGAGAGTAGAATTTGTTGGCAGAGCTGAGTTCGATTTCTCGAACTTCTGACTCATTTATCAGAAATCAGTGGGCTTTTCTCTGAAATTTATTATTATATAGGCACCAGCAACTTATACAACCTCAGAGACCATTTACCAAACTTTGGCTCCCCAAAAAGAAATTTAATGATTGTATATTTAAAATTTTATACATTGTTATTATAGTTCAATGCTTACTAATGATTTTCTAGAAAGAATTTGTTGAAGAAGAAGTATGTTCTGTCTCAGGTAATTTAAAATATCACAGTTAATCTAATACAGTTGAAAACAGTACATTTTTGAAGTTTTGAATAACATCAAGTTGTCGATTTCATTGTTATGTTAATGTTGTGAACGAGAATTGTTAGAGCAGACGATTACAGAAATGAGAGAAAGCATAATTAATCAAGACGTGGGATTGAGACGCCTAAGTAATGAAAGTAGCTGTCAGTAATCTGAGAATGTGCTGAAAATACTGGATACGGAATGTTTAAGTTGTCAAAGTAACTTCAACAGGTAACATTCAGTCAGATTATCGCCGAATTGCAATTACACACACACTTGGATGTTTACGGATACGATCTCTATATTTAGCTATCCTACTTACGTATAGTGGAAATTTGGTAAAATTTAATCATCTGACCTTTTTTAAAACGACAATAACGTGGAATTTTTCTGATTCAGTACCTTGGGCTATAATATTTTGTGCGCAGGCTTCTGTTATATTTACGGAAGCCCACTTCATTTTAAATGCTATATATCTATGTGTTTGTTTTGGTATTTATGTGTCAGACACATCATTGGTGAGGCGCTGCGTCCGCACGTGTAGGGTACCGAACATGCTCCGCCTAAGGCAGTTTTCTGAATGGTTGTTATTTTTGTTATCCGCATTATGTGTTCAGGTTCCGTAGCATGATTGCGTATAATAACATTTATGTTTATGGCAGTTTAAGGAGCAGGATTGTACGAGACGTCCACTACATTTCCCGTCGAAATGAAATTTTTAATGAGACACTTGAGATCGTGTTTCTGCGGGCCGAGCGAGCCAAAAGTCCAGGTGGTCTGAAAAGTAAATTACTAGCCTCTTTTTTTATTGCAGACTGGAAGCTCAAGGTTTGTACATGTCTATAGAAACTGCTGTAGAGTTCCTAGGTTGGATCATGTTTGGTAACGGTGTTGTTCTGTAGACGCAGCGGATACTTGATCATCATCTTTACAACACGGCATAGGCAAGGTGCTGTTGCTGCCTGTTCCGCCTTCAAAGGTCCTCCAGCCATCTCTTCCTGGGTCTACCCACACACATGTGTTCTGTAATCTTCAATTTTATTAATTTTTAATTCCAGTTAAAAACTTGTAACTCTTCTGTTATGGCCTCATTGTTTATACAGTCGAGTTTAGGACACCTTTTAACCAAAACTAGTTAATACTACTACTACTAATAATAAAGGAATTCTGAATATTAAAAGAGCAACACCTATGAATATAAGTGCTGGCAGATATTGGAGAAACGTGTAATAGTTTCGTATTGTTACTGGGGTTAAGCGCCTACGGAATTTTGGAAAGATGAACAAGGTTGTTTTCATTGACTCATAATTTGATATTACAAAAATAGATTGATGAAAACTAATCAATTCGACCTCCCCGCTTCAAAATAAAGCTACCAGTACAAAGGCGTATATTAATACGAACTAATATGAAGCTGTATAGCGTTATAACATAAGCGAAATGTGTGACGTAACTTGCTTGAACTAAAAACCGGCAAAATCGGAAGGAAGTTAAGTTTTACACGAGAATACAACTCATCCAGCCACGTCTTTAATTTAATGTAGTTTAAATTGTGCAAGGTTCGCGTGATGAGTGTATTAAATTTAAAGTGCGTGTTGAGGCTGTGCAAATTTAAATTTTCATGTTTATATAAAGAAAATAAAACGAATCATTCCTCTCCTGGGTGTCAATATAGAAGTAAAAGTAATAATTATTTTGAAATAAGCGATTAACATATACAGTTTTAAATATTTTAAATCGTTGAATAATATTGATAAGAACGTGCTTAAATTGTTTTACGGGAGTTTAATTTAAAGTAGGTAGAACACTGAAGCTCAAAGTGTGAAAAGGTGTGTAGTTAATACCTGCAAACAATATCAATTGCTGCCCCTTTTTGCCTTTTGTTTACAGTCAGTTATTTGGAAATTGCCTTGTTAATTGTCTACAACTTAATTACAAAGCAGCTAGGGGAAGAGTAGAATGTGTTACAGTGATAATTTCGTACGTAAGGAGTGGATTAAAACTCTTTCCATAATTTTTTTAAAGAAAACAGCTTAACAAATATGTTTCTCAGTTTTTACGAATATTTTAACCATATTTTTCCAATTTAAAAAGACTTTTGTTTAATATATAATGGAATAGATACCATTTTTTGTTCTAAATAATAACCAGTTAGCTGATGTAATAAAATAATAATAATTGAATTAAAAATTACTGACCTTTCTAATATGACGTAATAAAACCATCTGTTTGATTTGATGGTTCATCTAAGATTGAGGCGCAGAATGGCATATGTCAGATAATAGTTTTGATGTACAAAGAATATTCGTTGTTTTAGATAAATTACTTCTAAACATTATTTGTGACATACACCGGGCGGACGCGGTGGCCGCGAAGGGTTTTGCCTCACATTGTCTCTGCTAATTTGGAACACTATTGTCTGAATTTTTGCTTGTAACTTAAGATATCTAATACGTAGCTAACAGCTTTACAATTTGCGGTTTGAGCGAAACGATGCTCTACTCGTCGCTAATATAAAAAGTTGGGTGAATGCATAGTAGCGCGGTTCGCCTTTTGGGCTGCTGTAAGTCTACACCGACTTACAAGGAAGAATAAATGAAGAAAAACCACATGCAACATTTATGCCACACTATATACTGGTCACACACTAGTGTCGTAGCTGGTGAATGTAACGTAGAAGTCCTTCGGTTTCATCTAATCTGTATAACATTTTTCTGCATCAACTAATAGACGCAGAGCCGCCCTTAGCACGCACGGGGTTGCGAATTTAGCCACGAAATTCCTTTAGCTTCCGATGTTCCTCTAAAACCAAATAACAACCTTCTCAACCAACTCTTTCATTCTATATAAAATTCTCTTAAAGTGGTAGAAGAAAGTTATCCCTACCGTAGTAAATGTAAGTTCACCAAGTTAACTTGCATAAAGAATAACAAGCGACTACTGATGGTAGCTGTTAAACCATAAATGTTAATTCAGACACACTGCAGAGGCAAGTCCTGTTGGTTACTGTAATTAATAGAGGTATACGTAGATCTTTTATACCTTTTGTATTCTGTTACAGCACACATGCCAATCTGTCAAGGCGTGGTGCTCGACAAATGCAATACCGACAGATTGCCCTGTGTATATTATGTACAAGCTATAGACATAATATCTAATCTACTATGAATACATAAAAATAAACCTCTGCTCAACAGTCTGTAAAGGACCAAGGCATACCACGCGGCTTTTGTGTTTAGTGGGACTGTTGCATGGCTAGTACAACCAAATAGCTTAATATGACGTCATGTTAAGCTATTTGGTACAACGCACCGCCAGCCGCTAGTTGCGGTATTCACAGCCAGGAGGCGCCGCTGTTATCTCGACGCCTACTCAGTTTTGCCTTACGACGCTGAGTGCACGCCGTACGGAGCCTCCGCCGGGAATTGAACCCGGGAACATGAATCGCGCTTGCTAGCCACTAGACCACGGGGCTCATATCTAATATACTATCGGGAAGAAATTTATTGCATGAAACATAACTTTGTTTTCAAAAACTGTGACTACATAGTTTTTCTCACATTTATTTTATTGAGACTGGGCTATTTTACATCTCATAATTAATTACAAGATGTAGGATGAGCGTCGTATGGCGCATTCCTCTAAGAACTAATCACTACTTGTGATGCCTGTCACTACACTAAGTCAAATAGCTTCATTTTATTTAGCCTTCGCAAAAGTTCTGTATTGTCGAGAAATTGCAGAATCTCGACGTTCTGGTGTTTATGCAGACGTTTCTCATGGTTCTTGGCGAATTGGTAAACTTCGTCTTTGACTGAAGCAATCTTCAAATCCCTGTGGATGTCCTCATTTCGTATGTACCATGGGGAACGGTATACCCCAGTACTTTGTTTTGAAATGTCTGGAAAATTTCTCTGTTTTCTGCGTTCCCAGAGTTGTACACCAAATGTCCAGACAGGATTATATACCAAGTGTTTATTATGTACATACAACTCAGCATGTCGCTCGAGGAGCCAGTACATTTTTAACTACAGAGTGATATATTTTTATTTTACTTTCAGCTTAGTCTTCATAGTCACAACAATACGGACAAATAACGTAATCATGAATGTTTCTGTAATTATTTTTCATTTATGGCTCCATGAATTGCTGTCACTGATTGAAAGAACGTCAATCTTGCCCACATGTCGTTCCTATTCAGAATAGAAGTAGTCAGTATTAGCAGTGTTTATAATAAACATGTTACGTAATGCGGAAAAAGTGTTACGTAATACGGAACGTTCTACAAGTTTATCGAATGTTCCTGTGGAATCCGGCTGTAATGTGTGTGCGTACGCGATTCTCAACGCGTTAGCTAGATTGTGCCAGAAGTCGCGCGGCCGCGCGACCTGTGTCAAGGCCGCAACGAATTACGCTCTAATGTTTTCCTTTATTGTTAATCCGTAGTATGGATGTTTCTGGATTTCGGCGGGGTATAAATACAAGTACTCAGCGACGTTCAATTTGAGTTGCGAGTTATTGTCGGGCGATTACACAGTGCGTTTTAGTGGGGACTACACAGAGCGTTTCGAAATATTGTAGCAAAGTGTTATATGTTTTATAATCGTGCGGGACAATTGTAATACAATTGTGTTTTATATTAGTTGACATTTTATTGCGTGTGAACAATTTTTATTTGATTTGTTGTAAGAGACTATCTTGTTGATTACAAACTGTTTAATTGTGATAATTAAAGCTGGTGATTAGTGACTTAATTGGTGTCTTGTATTTTGTTTTCCACTGTACCATACGACGATCAGTTAGACCGGCGTAACGATATCAGTGATGTTGTCTGTAATGTAATATGTTCTTAACAGTTTATCTTCCTCTTTCAGGACTTGCCGGACATCACGAAATCACCCTATACACGCTTTGCACTACCATCCGGACTAATTGTTGAATCTCTTGTAATCTGTACGTATCCACGGTGTACTACATGGATGGATATACTAGCATAAGATTAGTATTGTGGTTCAGTACTATATTAACCTGGCTAGTCATAACATTGTAGTTTGCTACCGATATTTGAGTAAATCTATATTCAGCAAGCGATAACAAAATAAATAAATAAACAGGTAAAAGTTTAAAAAACAAAATTAAAATAATTGTAAATAACCAATTGGCTTCCCTTCTCTTTGATGTCTGTCTATTTGTCTGTCTGATTTATCGTTTTTTTTCTTGCTAAGTGGGCGCGAGAGCTCTGCACTCCCCTAAGGGCATCTTTGAACAGATGGAACATATTTTCATTTGTTTTACCGGGACACAAAAAAAAATGTTATTACGCCAATTTATATTCTAGACGCTATACAGGCTTTCACAAAAATTGCAAATCTATTGAAAAATTGTATAGTGTCAACAACAAAGTACAATATACAGTATTGTTAACTGTTGATACCGTTAATAACAGCTGACGCCGTATTAACTGCTGGGAACTTGAAGTCCTATGTAAGGAAGTAATGTGTGCATATCAGGCACGTGCGAGCGTGTGTGTTAAATATCAGGCACGTCCAGTCTGTTTTACTCATTTATGGAATGATACAAAGAAAAGAATTAATAAAGTATTACAGAAACCTGCTTTGCCTTTTTACTAAGAATTCTAGATCCTGAAATGCTTGAGAAAAAGGGACAGTTTTGAAAGCGATGACATTCCTGCGGTACTGGAAATCCTTATTTTTAAATCTGTTCCCACAGGACAAGATAAACTCGTGGTAAAGACTTTCCCACTGTACATTGACACCTTGGTTTATTTTCGATACATTTGTTTTCTTAAAGAACTGATTAATCTTGAAAAAACAAATTAAATAAATTAAAACCAATTAAAGAAAATAGAATATTTGGAGCTCTTTGGTAAACTTAAACACGAGAAACTCGATGACAAAGAAGCATGACAAAAAAGTTGAAAATAGATGATGAAATCAACGGGACTCAAAGCCAATTAGAAAAGTTTCAAAAATTATCCTACAAAGAACTTAATTAAAAAATCATCTACCTTCATCTTACCGATAATGGACTATTCACAGTCTTCCCTAACATAGAGATCCATTTGAGAATGTTTTTGTCAATGTTGGTATCAATACATACAATGACAGATCTTTTCAAAATTGAAAAAAATGTCTTGAGAAATTTCAGAATCTTTTTAAAACCGAGAATGATTTATTCAGAGAAATATATTTAAATGATACACGACTACATGCAACATGAAACATTTTGACTACTGTTTGGGTATAGGAAAGACATTATTCGAAGTGGGCGCACGGATACCCGTTTTTGAACAGTAGAAACAGAATAATTGACACCTCATGATACCACAGTTTATAACTTCAATTACATTTTAAATAAATAAAACAACAATAAACACTCGTATACAACAATTCTCCAAGCTACGGTTGTCCAACACACAGTAATGTAACACACAATAAATGTCGCTTGTTCAACGATGTAATACTAAATAATACAAGTCACCAATTACATGTACTCGCACACAATAATTCACAAGCCACAATAACAACAAACCGAGGATCTAATCTAAACGATCTCCGCTTCTGAATCCTGTACTTATACCCCGACTATGACGTAATGTGACATGGATACCGGTAGAATAGATAATGGACCATAATCTGGAAGGCGCGACTGGAAAAGTCGAGATGCCTAAGCATTAGCATACGAATTACTAGCGCTCACGCAATGCGTGGAAAGCTTCACGTATCGTCTCAGCGTCTACACAGATAAATTAATAAAAAATTTTTAAAAAATACACACACACACACACCACACACACACACACACACACGCTCAGAATACATTACAGTAGTACTGCTTACCGCATAAATCGATGAGAGAATATGCTACAATTACATAACTTCTCGGACAGTCAAGAGCGTAATTCTACACGTTCACGACTGCCTAGCGTGCAACGTCTTATACCCACGTAGCCTCCAGTATGTTCGAGCACTTGTAATTATGCAAATTTCAGCGTCACGCTGCCAAAACAATGGAAAATTATTCTGGAACTTCTGTTCGGAATCTACGGCCGGCTTAGAAGTCAGTTAGACCTAATGATATTTTTTAGTGCGGATCAAGTGATTCTTGCAGATTAGTGGAAAGCAATTATTGTGCTATAATTAATGCAGAACATTAATAGTTGACAATTGTTATTGTGTGTGAACAAAATTAACTTGAATAATTATTGTTGAGAGTACATCTGTGGATTCAAATTTTGTTGTTACTAATTAAAGCTGGTAATTAGTAACTTCATTGGTTTCTGTATTTTGTTTCCACTGAACAATACGACGATCCGGGAGACAGTCGTAACAATATTATAAAATAAAAAATGGCTTAAAATTTATACGATTTATATAGCATTATTGATATATCATACTTTTTTGAAAATAATGAAAATAAAATAAACATTTTATGGAAGGGGAAATTATTGATATTTTAATAATATTGTTAATTACTAATATTTAAAATTAATATAATATTGATAATTTAATATTAATATTGATGTTAATATTTATTATTAATATGCTAAAAATTCTAGATGGAGATTCACTTCAAGAATCTGTGGAAGACTTCAGAGGTCTCAAATGTGGCCCTGGATGCAGTCAAACGGTGTTATAAACCCATTAAAAATTTTGCTGCTTATTTAGTGAGCAAATTTATGTAAACTCCTACTAGAATGCTCCAAATAGTATCGAAATTTAGTTTCTTATAAACCCTATTTACGAATGAGGACGTAATCGATGTTAACTTATCGTGGAATGAGAGAACCAAACTACAAGGGTCAATCAGTTTGGACACGTGCATAGTAAAACCAACGAAACGATCATTTAGTGTCGTCCATTCACGGACTAACTGCAGATTAGGTCTACATGTGTATAAATTATACTAGAGTATCTATAATACTATTATAGTGCATTAGTAGCCTAGTTGATTTATCAAGTATGTGGCTCCGACTATATAACAGAAAATAACGTTGAATAATGTGAGGAGATAGAAGAAACGAGCAACACTTCAGGCTTTTTTATCAGTGACAAAACCATTAAACAACCAAAGACAGGAACGTGACACCAGTCTGGTGCAAACGAATCGATGGCATCTCAGGTAGAAGCGGTTTTAAGAATGTACTGACGTTTTGCATTGTCACCGGCGACAGTTGTGTTGCCACTGGCGACTCAACTAATCACCTAAGAAACAGTGTAGCCGCCGTGCATTTAATCGTCATTTACAGCTCACTCATTTTTTTAAAGAAACAGTAGGTATTTAGTTAAACAATATCTGCTAATTTAAATATTTTGTTCGAACGCTGTTTCGTTTATTATTTGAAACTGAAAGAATAATTGCAAATTGATTTTGCAAAAAAATTGTTGAAACAAATACAATAAAAACAGGGACGTTCTATAGTTTCCCGTTAATTCGAACAAAATAGCAGACTTTTGTCTACACTATTGTTCCAGGAATAACCATTTCCGATTAATATCGTGTTACTTGCCAGATAACCGAAGCGCAATCTACTTTGTACATAACGCGCTGAACCGAAATTCACTGAGCCAAAAATACGAACGTTCATAAACTTTGTATACTTTTTAATATGGATGCAGATTAGCACTGTAGAACTCGGAACGTATTACTTAATATTAATAATTTACATTCCCCTGATTTAATATTCTAAAATTCAGTTTGTTTATATCCATCATGTAGTTGTCTATATCAAGTTAATAAACAATTGTTTCTCATTGTCCAGACAGGATTATATACCAAGAGTTTATTATGTACATACAACTCAACATATACCTGTACTTTATGCCTTTCCAAATAGGATAACTTGAAGTGCCTGAATGGATAACTTAGTTTGGTGTCTGAAAGTAAGAGTATAAGATCAATAACAAGCAGAGTATTTGAAATATAAAAACCAATTCTTGAGAATTTCCAGTAGCCGCTTTTGTTGACTGGGCAAATAGTTTATCAAGTGACTTGATGTGAGATAGTTATCACATAACACCTGGTGTAAACGTGTGCCACCCACCTACTGTCAAGTATATGTTTTCCCTTATCGCGTGTAAATGTATCAGTGTAATATTAAAATGAAGCGGACTAAACAGACTACACGTACTCGCAAACCACACACACACAGACGGCGCGACGTCTCAATTAACGTGGCACGATAATATCATTATTAAGTATGCAGACCTCGTCGTTTATCGTGTACGTATAGTATCGTTGTATCGATAAAAAACTTGCCTTATGACAGAACAGAAGCGTGTATGTCAGAAGTGACAGTACCACTACATTTGACGTCGCGCGCTCACTCACGTCTGCTGTGTATCCAGCGTTTGTGCTAAGAAAATAAATACTTCACGAAAACTGACGTATATATTTCTTATATTATACGTCACACGACCGACAGATACTGAGAAATGTTTTCCTTTTGCATGTTCGTGTGTCACGTTCATATGGCTTATTAATACTACATGTTTAAAATTGCTCTCTCGTAATGGCACAATGGTAGTGTAAATAGGCTATAACAGTAGGCCTGCTCGATTATGAAATGCGCGCGCGCGCGCGCACACACACACACACACACACACACACACACACAGGGTTTTAGAAACAAGACAAATACGTCTCATAAACATACGACCGGCGGAAATGCTTTGTTTTAGAGTTACGGCCATGTAACATTTGTACATGTATTACTGTTTCAAATGTAAAATAATGCAATATGAAAATTCTTGAACAATCATTTTTGGGAAAAGTTGACGGTTCACTTTGTTGTTTAGCTTAAAATATTATATACTAATATTAATATTAGTTTAATATTAAAAAAGAGATCCCAGATTTCTCCAGTAGTCTTCAAGAAAAGTGCTGAAACGTCTGAGAAACGAGAGTTAATTTTTGGATTTGACGTAAAACTAAAATTGATAAAAAACAACGCAAATTTCTGATTAAAATTTTGTGTAGAAACTAATTTTTAAAACTTTCCTGTCAATAATGTTAGTTAATATAAGAAAAGTTTGAAAATTATTTTGTTGTGATGTGGTGACATACTGCTTAATAATGTTTGAATATCCATTACTTGTATTTAAACGCCTCTGTTTAGTTAAAAAGTATGATCATGATGCTTCATACAGTGATATATTCACAAAATAACTTAACGCCTACTTCATACATCCATCCATAACAGGGCAGTGAAAAATATTGTTGTATAAAATCGTATAATAGTATAAAATGTTCAGAATACATTTTTCTTAACAACTGTTTCCATTGTACTTCTGACTACAGATATTCACCCTTTTTTAAGTCACATTGTTTATCATTTCATCCTCAAACCTCTGATAATGCAAATCCTTGATATTAACTATCCCAGGACACACTTTACACTCATCCGTATAACAAAAATTCCTGAGTGATTACACACAATTTTCTATATATAAAATCTAATATTTTTTAGTGATATGTCTTTCAAAAGAAACCTTACCATTCTAGTTAGCCGTACACACAAACTGTACGAGATTCACTTTTCCCTGCTAAGATACTATTTTCGGGTTGTAATTCATAAAATTAAGAAAACAATACAATGTGTTAAGTGCCTCCTTTGTAAGTAAATTGTTTGTTCTTTGTCTAGAACATAACAAAATCCAGGCATTACTCTGCCCTACTGTAGAAACTAACTACAAGTTGAATTATAGTTACGTCTATAGTCTTACCCCGTCTTCGGATTTTAAGTAGACAGAATATCTTTTCCTCTGACCAATTTCTTCCCTACCAGGTAGTAGATGAGGCAGATAGTACTGCCAACTGTTAACTTCCACTCAGTGAACAATAAGAAACTTTTAACTTAACTTTTAATCAGACTATCATGTCTGATTCGTCTTGTACACCTTTTAAAATTTCTTCCCCTAAATTCTGAAGTGCAATAAAATTTTTCTTAAGAGCTCTTGTAACTTTATTAATTTCTTTTCTTGCGTAAGAGTCTATGCTAAGTTTATTTTTCTCGACTGCTTATTCTTCTACAAGATCTAAAGATTCTGCTAATTACTTAAATAATCTAAAACTCTTCTAGAATCTGTATAAATACATTTACCTCCCTAGCATTAAACTGGAGTAGGATTTATCTTGTAGCGTAAATTCAAGATCTTCTTTCATCTACTTTTCAAGTTTTATTCTAGACTAGCAGGTACCCGTGGCTTCGCACGGGAATATTTGTATATGATTGTTGTGGTAACTGTCGAGTCAGTAGTTTGTAACCCAGTCTGAGGATCGACTAATTTTAATGTAAAATGATAACCATCTTCTCCTCTGCAAAACATTAAAGGGTACTGTAAAGCATCATAAGCTCCATGTGTTTCTGCAATTCGATGTAGCGTATGATCCCTCGCACGGATTATTATATCGAGTTTATCGCATTCCTGGTTAACTAAAACTACTGCCACCTCATTAGTTGTCGGTGCATTGTAGCGACCCCTGTGCTCTTCATTATTTTCTTTTCGACCAGCATGAATCACAATATTGTACTGATTATTATTCGCAGATGTTACAAATTCAAACGCACTTTTCAGTTCACTAACTTATGGGTTGATTGGTTGAAGTAAATTTTGAAGTTCTGTTACTAATGGCTTATCCAAGTTACGAATATAATCCATTCTTGTTTCAGATTACTGTAAATAATCAGCTATGAAATACACCTGTAGAAATTTTGGTACTTCGTTTTGTGTGGGGAGTAATGATCCCATGAGGTGATATACTTGCCCTTGAATTTTAAAAGTAGGCATGAAGCTCCCTTCGACTATTTCATTGGCTCCGAATGATGTAAATTGAAAAGCTGAATTGCACGATCTTAATGCATTCAAAAATTTTTTCGATAAAAGATGTTCTTCATATAATAATGATGTTAACGGTTCTGGAGGAGGAAGTATGTGATCTAATCGCATTTTTCCTGCAGAGCAACATAATCCATGTGATTCATTTTTCCACTTTAAAGCTTTTCAATGAGGGCAAACCATACTCGGTAACCAGATATCTGTTTCATTCGCGTAGTTAATAACTGGATTATAATTGAAACCACTATTTAATTTTGCATTCCATCGTAAAGTAGGCCCTCGTGATCTGAGTCGCTTGCCTGGTCTTTGTGCCGCTAATCTATTTTCACGAATCGTAGGACTTTCAACCCGTGAGACTTCTTCTAATCCAGATCTTTCTGAAGAGTTTCCAGGAGCTGATTGCATTTCGACTCCTTCGACGTTATTTTCAGATGCTCTAAGACGCCTCTTTCTTTCCGCAGCAGCAGTAGATCTTCCTAAACATGATCGTCTTTTTGCCATTGCAAAGCTAAAAAGAGGGAAATGTATTTATTTGATCTATACTAATAAATCTCTAGGGGGCAATTAATAATTTATACAATACAATACATATTGCACATATTACTTACCGATGACGTAAGATTAACGAAAAAAGGCACTGATACTACATCACTGACGCTCATCGCATAATTCTCGATGAAGTAGGTTAAGTATAATTCTCGACAATTAATTATTCATACTGCACATAGGCCTACTGAATATTCAAATGTCGAAGAGTATGGTTTGTCAGAATCAACGTGCACTATATAATCAATGTTACAATATAATCAAACAATGAATTATTGTATTGTTTATATGAATTCCATATGCTGATAAGAATTCCATATCCCTACTAAAATGTAAATATTCAAATGGACTAACTGATATCAATATACTTATGTATACTCTATTTGTATTATTCTATACGAATACACATTTCATCTAATTGTGTTACTGTATGTTTGTAAATATCTACTAAATTACGGTATCAAATTTTGATTTTACATATCGAGGAAACATGAATGATGGATCTATTGCTTCGCACTTTTTGGATATTCATAACTTAGAATATAAGAATATTATTAATATGGAAGATGTACCATTAGCAATTTACTAACTCGACAGTTACCACAACAATCATATAGGCCTACAAATATTCGCGATCGAAGCCGCGGGTTTAAAAAAATGAGTTTTTTTGCAATAACTTAGGTTCTTTTTAACCTATCATTATTCGCGATCGAAGCCGCGGGTTTAAAAAAATGCGTTTTTTTGCAATAACTTCGGTTCTTTTTAACCTATCGTTATCAAATAAAGTGGAAAACTTTCCGTTGGGTACCTGCTATCAGCGTGCAACGTTTCATTGAAATCGGTTCAGTAGATTCTGAGATTACCGCGGACAAACGTAGACCCCTCTAGAGATTTATTATATAGAAGATGTGTCACATATTTTCACTCGCATTCATACATTTTTCATACTCACAGAGAACATACAGTTACTTACATTTCTCTGTTTACCTGACTTAAAAATGTCCTGTTTCTTTAAGAGGGTACCAACATTTTCCAGAAAATACTGCCCAGTTAACCTTTTTCACTTGAACTGCTACAGTTATATAAGATTTTACACAAAATCTGTAAAATATTTACCTTATTTCTTCCGTCGTGTGACTTCGTGTTTAATTTACGCGTTTCGAGACATATGTCTCGTCATCAGAAATAAATAAAATAAAAATTCACTCTTAGCGAGGTCGTTACATATTAAAATACAAATATTTGAAAACGATTACACACATATCCGCTTTACTTGAGTGCGCACTCGAGTCGGACCGATCAGACACTGACTATCAATCGCTACTGTGTAGACAGCTATATTGCGGTATCGTAGAGCGGGTTTGATTTAAAATTTAAATGGTCGTTTAGCACGAAGTCATGACTGTGTACGTCATTGTACGCCCTATATATCTCAAATTCTTCCAAGCCGTTCATGTAAGTGCCTTTATTACAAAAATGCATGTGTTTCATGTTGGAAACAAAGCTTGTATATTTATGATTTTCGTTTATCAAGTGACGTGCATAGATGGATTTTTTGCTTGATGGTGATGTCTGACCCTTCAGACTGTGCTTTGGGATGTGTTCAATAAAACGTTTTTGGAAACCCCTTCCCGTCTGGCTGATATAAAAGCATTCACAATCGTCGCACGATAATTTATACACCCCCGTTTTCTTTTCTAAAGGGATAGTTATTTTATTACGGAGTATGTTCATAAGATTATTGTTGGTTTTAAATATTACGGTTCTATTGTTATTATTTAACACACTAGTTAAAATTTTTGGCATTATGTTTGTGTATGTCGTTGAAATAAAAATGGTTTTTGTGTCTTTTTCTATACGGGGTTTAGATAGCTTGTGCTTTTGTTTTCTGAGGAGGTTGTCAATCAAGGAACTATTGTAGCCATTGGCTTGAGCTATGTATTTTATTGTGTTTAGTTCGTCATTAAAATCCTCGTCGTCAAGAGGTACTGTTAAAAGTCTGTGTATAAAGTAATTAAAGACTGCCATTTTTTGCGAAAAGGGATGATGTGAGTCGACAGGCATGGTTACATCGGTGGTGATTGGTTTCCTATAGATATTGAATTTCAGTTTATCAATGTGTTCAGTAACTGTTAAGTCCAAAAAGTTTAATTTATTCAGTCTCAAGAGTGAACTGAATGTTTTTATTTATATTATTCATAAAGTTTTTAAAATTTTCAATCTGTCGTAAAGTGCCTTTATATATTATAAATGTGTCATCAAAATAACGTGCATAAAATATGATGTTATTTTTGTGAATGTTGTTAGAAAACATAAATGTGTTTTCATAGAAATTCAAATAAATGTCAGCAAGCAAACCAGACAGCGGCGAGCCCATTGCTAAACCATCACGTTGACTGTAATATTGGTCATTGAAAGTAAAATAATTTTGTCCTAAATGACTTCAAGTAGGCCCAATAGCTCTTCTATCATTTGGGCGTTTAATTTGTTACTTTCAAACAAGTTATTCCTTAGAATCTGCACCGTTTCCCTAACTGGTATGTTAGTATATAAGTTGATAATGTCAAAGAAGGGCAATTTATAATTGGGGGGTAACTTAACATTCTTAACCTTATTTATAAAGTCAGTGAGATTTGCAATAGTGTGGTTGTTTTTTATATCTATTCTGTCCCTAATGAGTTTGACAAGTTTTTTGGCTGCACGAAAACCTAGTGCTGTAGTAAAATTAACAAGGGGTCTAATTGGTACGTTGCCTTTATGAATTTTGGGTAGACCTGTAAACATCAGAGCTATAGCATTGCAGGGTTTTAGGTAGCGACCTGTACGTTCATTGAATAAATTTACGCATTTATTAATTTCCTTGTTACATTTTAACGTAAATATGTGTAGGATCAAACTTCAGAGTTATTATATTGTTATTTGAGATAAAGTCGTTAACCTTCATTGTATACGATTCACTGTCCATGATAACAAGGGTTTTACCTTTGTCCGCTTTTGTGATAAGTGCATTATTCTCGATTAAATTTGTTTTTATCTGTTTCAATACAATATTATCGTGCGACGATTGTGAATGCTTTTATATCTGCCAGACGGGAAGGGGTTTCCAAAAACGTTTTATTGAACACACCCCAAAGCACAATCTGAAGGGTCAGACATCACCATCAAGCAAAAAATCCATCTATGCACGTCAATTGATAAACGAAAATCATAATGTATTATCGAGTGTTTTAAGAATTTGTATGGTTTAGGAATTGTAATAATGAACGGAATAGAACAGTTTTCTCCAAGATCCAGTAACATTTGTGTAAGCAGGGAAACGTAAAAACATTGTAGCAATACAAACACTCGCGCCAGTAGCTTATCTGTTAATTACATCGCATCTTAATTTTCGAGAGCGAACGGTAGAGCCAGCAGTGAGGTAGAGGTAAGTGACACTACATCCGCGAAGCCTTGCATAACGTATTAGCAGACGAGTATAGAGGCATGTTGTTTATTACAGTGACATAAATCACATAATATTCTCCGCGGTTGTACGATTGTATAAATAGAAAGCGTTAACTAATTATCCCAAGATGGTAGCTACGGATGGGCATACATTAATAAGATATGTAGAAACTTTTACTTTGAACTTTATTTATTGCTTTGAAATCTGTTCAACACAAAACTGTGTGAATAAATTAAGTTAAGTCTTCTCGCATACAACCACAGCAACACACAGGAATTTATATAAACAAAGAAATTCAGAGGCAAGATTTCGACTTAACACAATTTTGAGTTTTTACAGTTTTAAATAAAAAAACAAAAAATATTACGAAGAACCATACATGACTTCCATATTCTAAGATTAATATTTAAAATCATTTACTTGAATTCGATTCGATAATTTCTAAAAAAATATCCCCCACCCTCAAACTATTTTCACTATTTATAGATACTTTTGTTATTATGAGGTAGTCGTTTATATAATGTGATTTTCGAGTCACTTTATCTATACAAATTAGGTACTTTATTCTTATAAAGAAACTGAATTACACAGATAACCATCCCTCCTCTTCAACCGATCCCCACCATTAATGATATTTACACTTTCATAGTTTTATCATATGTAACTGCTAAGGTATCTTATCCTTCAAAATTAAAGACTCGTACTTTACTTGATATTAGCAAAGTAATTTTCAAAAAATCATCCCCTCCCCCTTCAACTACCCCCTCCATTATAGATATCTCATTTACCATTTTACAGTGGATTAATATGACTTTATTTACGGGGCACTTATTTATCAAAATTAAGTACTTTACTCTTGTTAAAACACAAAATAATGCAGGTAAACTACCACTCCCCCTTAACCGAACAACACCATTTTTGATATTTACACTTTAGAGAAATAATTTCATTATATGTAATTACTAAGGTATGTTATCCTTCAAAATGAAGTAGTTTATTTGACAACAGAAAGGTCATTTTCAAATAATTACGCCATACTCCTTCAACTACCATTTTCATTTATAGAAAATAACTCCCTCCCTTTCAACTACCTTTTCCATTTATAGATATTTCGTCTACCTTTCAAGAGTGGAGTATTATGCCCTCTATTCAGGATACTTTATTTATAAAAATTAAGTACTTTACTCTTTACTCTTGATAAAAAGTAAAACGTTACATGTAAACTACCCTTCTCCCTTAACCGATCTTCACCAAAATCAATTGGCCTTGAGTACTTTACAACTCGGGCACATATGCAAAACATTATTTGATTCTGTTTGAATTTGCGGCTGTTATCGTTCGCCATAGAAAAAATTCTTCACATAGAGACGGACACACACACACACACACACACACACACACACACACACACACACTTTTCTTCATGTTTTGAGGGTAGTACAATCAGAATTAGCCCTTATCTGGAACACGATTTTTTTTCGCGATCACCATACTTCCATTTCCGTACGGAACATGGAAGTAAAATTATTATCCGAGTCTTAATATTAAGCCGTTAAGTGAAAATAATCATTTATAGTTAAGGCGTGAATTAAAGCCTTTTAGGATTTGCAAAGAATAAGATTTAACAACTGATTACATAGAAAGTTGGAGGCTAAACATTACTAAATAAATAAATGAACTCTAGTGTAATTGGCACTTTAATATAAAAACCTACATTCCACTCGATTTCTTTAAATATACGTCTTCCATTCTCTACTGACAGGTCTGCGGACGTGAAAATGACTACCTGCCACTAAGAGACTGAGAAACCTAACGTTAAAACAACTGGACCAATTTTTTGCAAACCAAACACATGTCTGCAAACCATGCAACGCACAGAACAGGTTGCGGAAGTGCAAGTGGAAGGGGACATTGTGCCTCAAAGAGTAGAATAATGTTTTATATTTTCGCTTTATTATATTATGATAATATATACACTCAAAAGAATTATTTTGAATTCTTAAAAAAATTCTAATATTTATTTTCCAATTCATAAGCGTACACAAAACATCTCCCGTGGCCACTGCTCCTGCTTCTAATATAAGGGTACAGTGATACAGCGATTATATTTGAGCTTACACATCATAATTCTAAATCATTAACAAACATTCATGACACTGATCTGCTCGTCAGAATTCAATGTTTTTTTTGTCGTTATAGTTTTATCAGTCAAAAAACTTCGTAATTGTAATACTGACAATATTTAATATCAATTCTCTTTAAAAGATAAAAATTAACAGTAACAAATTTACTTATTTTTGGAGTACGTCTATTATAAAGACTTCTTCGATTATTTTTATTCCTTTAAAAGGTTACAGTTCTTACGACTTGGCTCTCGACAGTGCTTACGAATAATTAAAAAATGAAATTCGACTTATCATCAAATAATAATTTTGTTTGAGTACTATAGTCAGTTGTTTAAGAAGGTGTCTCTCTATACTTTTACTTCTCGTCTTGCGTGGTTGGAATTTTTAATAACAAACAACACGTGTTTCAGGTGTTTGTTACATTATTATTAACACCCAATGTTTCATCAAGTATAATATGATCTCAGTGATCTCCGTTTTACATCACAGATAGGCGAAACGTTTGATACTTATAATACGTAGTAGGACTCCGACTATTCGGATTAATTGGAACTATAATCGATCTGACTAACAGTAAATCGGGATAATTAGAAGAGTAAACACTTACGCTTTTCTTAAACAAATGTGTATATTTAATGTATTTTTGTATTAACAAAAAATTTGTTGCAACGTTTAGTAAACAGAGTACTTGAAATGAAAAAAATTAAATTGAACACACCGTATAGTACTGAAAAAGTGCAAATTTTGAAAATATTGCAAACAAATGTAATAGGCTGGACTGAAGACAACAGCAGAACATTAACAGTTAGACGAAAGCAAATATTATTCTATTTATTTATGTTTGTTCTCTATCTTGCCGCTATATCACTCAGACGTTTGCAGTGAATTACACTCATCTTGTTTTTCTTACCTCAATAATGCATCTTATAAAGGTTCGAATGCCTTGTTATGTGATGGAATATAATGTATGAACTGGATGCTACAATAAGTATTACCTATAGGTTTAATATTCACGTATCGTTAGAGGAGAACCGTTAAACGAAGGACGATTCAATTACAGGGGTGAGGGTTAAAACTTTGAGATTGGATATTGTTAAATTTACGTTATCCAGTCAGATAAGAAGAAGAATTCCCACTATAACCACATGCAGATTTAGCAGTGCACTGTTATGTTATTGCTGTTCTAATTATGGTTATTGTGAGAATGCTATGATACGACAAACATAACCGCCACTTTTATGAGAGCACTCTAATGAAAAAACTCTTTTTATTTACTTCAGTTCAGCGTATGTAACATGTATTGTACGGAGGGAGTATATTGCACCACTGTTCGTTGGGACCTTTGTCGCATTACAATTCCCCGAAGGGACTCTTTAATCCAGTCGTCCACCTAACCGCGAACCACATGTGCTAGCCAGTGAAGGGCTAGGAAAAATTCCCGCTCTCCATCCACTGGATACGTCAGCGAGTGGGACTTGAGCCCTCTTTTCGAAAGGAGACTAACGAACTTAACCGTTATGCAAAGACACGAATAGCCGTACAAAACACAACGTTGTCCAGCGTGTGCCTCGTGGAGGCATCGTTTCGGTACCCAGACAAGCGAACGATGGGGGCCAGCGTAGGTTGCACAGTCCCGAAACCTCGCTGGGCGCACGTTTTGTTTCGTTCATCAGCCCTGATACCGCCGAAAATCGGATTACCTCGCTCCCCATAAAGCAGCGTGCGCCAGGGTGGGGGGTCGTGGAAGGAGATAAAGCCACCGGTAATCAACGGTATAGGCCCATCTCACAACCACTCTGGGGTAAGACGCAGGGCCCACCAGGCGGGGTTCAGCCAGCCACGCGACACGACGTTACGCACTGAACAACCCTCCCACCAGAACAGGGTCGCCGTGTGGAAGTTTCTAGTGTTCACCGCACATGACCTTGGCTAGGACCACTGGGGTAGGGGTGGTTTCCTAGTACGGCTACTTGCCAGGGACATCGAAACCCTGGTTCCTGTTTGCCAGACACCTACCTTAGCCCGGTGTCAATTGGTCCCAATCCAGACGAAATCCCGGTTCACTCCCAGGGCAGTGATGAGGCGGTGTGTGTCAGGTGGGGAAAGACGGAGATTGGAGCTACCGGGAATGGCGATATAGGCCCGTTCTGCACGCCCTCGGGAGTCGAGACCCCAGCCCGCATCCTCGGGTCAGCCTAGGAACAATAAAATTTAGTTAAAATTTAGCCTATATGCAGTGTAAGAATACAGTGAAATAATACTACCTAAATCGCATAAACGTCTTATCGTTCTACTGGATCACGTTACGCCTGAAAAGAATACGATCCTCGAATTATTAAGCTGAGAATAAAATTTTCTGTACGCAGAACAGAAATTAATAGAGAATCAATAACAGGAATGAGTAACATCTAAAGAATAGCAGTTGTTTAATCCGTTATTTGGAAAATCTTGAAAGAGTGTAAACGTGAGTTTTGAACGATATGTTTATGAAGCTTAAGGCGTCGTGAACATTATTTGATTCTTCTTATCTCCAGCAGTGATTTTTATGGAGGCCACGGGTAAGTTGTAGACCTTATCTGTCCGTGAAACTAAAGTAGCAATGACTATAATTACTCTTTATCAAAGTCCCGTAACAGTAATTAATCAGTTAATCGTTTAAAACCCGTGACAGGAAAAGTTTACATAATTTGTTTACAGTTGCTTACTTAATAATAATATTCTGGTTTTAATACTTAGAACTTTAACACTAGTATTAAGATTGGTTGTGATGTCCTGAAAACAATTTAGTTAGTAATAAAAAAGTATATATATTACTACGTAAAAATACAAATTGTCTTTGCTTAATAGAAAACACAATAGTCATCCGAACGTGAAGGTCTACTTGCAACTGTCGCGGTAATTAATTAAGTCAGAAATAATTTTTTAGGTAAGAAAATTATCTTGTTTATAACTACACTGTGAACATGTAATGTGAATAACTATGATGTATACGGTACTGACTGGTGAATACAGCAATAACGGCAGCAAGTGAAGACTATGCGACTGAAATTGCAAAACGGGAACGTTGAAACAGTAGTTACAGAGTAGTAGGTTAACGATATAATTATCAGTTGCATTATTAAATTAGATTAATATGATCCAAACGTATTATTACATATGAAATCTGTGCGATATTGCACTGACGTTACGTAAAATAATAATGTGCCAAATATAGTTGGGGTTGGAACACTTACTCGGAGTGACACTTGCTCTTAGTGACATTTGTTCTGAATGTACGTGTGTTATCAACTAGCTGATAAAACACACAAACACACACACACACACACACACACACACACACACACACACATGACACAAGTGTATACCAAATAAACAAGTACTTTGTCTACTTCATTCTTCCAGTCCTGTTTAATTAATATATAGAAAAAGTTCGAATCTTACTGGCCGGAGAAGAAGGATTCTGATTTTTCCACAAATGTGTATATAATGTTAAATTCTATTCTACGTGCATGCTTCTTCATCTTCGATAATGTAGTATGACGGCCTGTATTATCAATTTAAATTATAATAGTTTAAATTTTATTAAGCCGAAGGCTATAAGAATAAGTAGTGGAGAAAGTTGTGTGCTAGATTTTTATTTTTATTTATTTATTTTTGTTTTGTATCCAAGGACCACATGCCAATTTCAATTATTTATTCTTTGTTCTTTTCTTTTGTCTCCAATTTTCTTTTCACTGTGTCTCTTCTTCCTGTCTTCAGTCCACTTTGAACCTGCGTTTTTCTCTCTCCTACCCTGGACTCCTAATTTTTAACGCTTTTGCCCGAAAAACTTCTTTTTCAATTGCTTCTTCTGCTTGTATATTACTTTTTCTAAATCTTTTTTTAGAAAAAAGATTTATTATTATTAGATTTTTATTTTAATTATCTATTGTTTTATTATACTTTTTAAGGAGATATCTAGCTACAGTGTACCGTTTCTAGAGAACACCATGAAAAGGTAGTCTTTTATGGATCCCGGAAACCTTCTTTGCGTTTTTTTTTTTTTAATATACAATGAAAATTGTCTTTTATACAATAATTATAAATTTGTTTCATTTACAATATTTACAATTCATATGATTTTTTCAGAGATGATTTTTTACTGCAATTTTTTTACTGAAAGCGAAGTTTGGAAGTTTCCTCAAACCTTCAAATTTTCCAAAAGCACTGGAAATGAATTGATATTACCTTCACAACAGGGGATCCTCTCTTCTTGTCTGTAAGGTTGAGGGATATTCTGTCAAATGTGTAACCGTAGTACTCAGTGTCTTATCGGAGAACGCTGATCAGGAAGTAAAGTGAAAGAGAATTAATGAAAAACAATGAAAAGTACATCAATAAACAACAATTTCACGGTATCACAACATCGAGAGAATACTTCTTTGTAAATTAAATGGTTTGACGACAGAAGTAGTCTAAATGTTAACATAATGGTTAGGATTCTTCAAGTTTCCAGTTTTTAAATCGATTGGTAGTACTTTATAGTAATGTTTGTGAAATGAAGCAAAGTCTTAAAAAAAGTGTTGGTACACCTGAAAAGTATTTATGGGTGAAGCTTTCAATATGAGAAGTATCCAAATTGTAATTTTGTGTATGTGTGTTGTACGCGCGTGCGCGTATGTAATGCACTTAATAACAACAAAATAGTAACAGGAATTAAATAATAATAATAACAATAACAAATCATGATGTGTTCACTGTTAAGATAATAGTTATAATAAATATGCATATAATTAACTAAATAATATAATTATAATGTAGTAACTACGATATAATAATTACAATTAATTATATTTAATTGTAATTAATATAATTAATAATGTCAATAACAATATAAAAATATCTGGGACTTACGCGCAGAGAATTTAATCAGGCTAACTAAAAGAACTGCAAATGATGTTTTCAAATGATTAGTTGAATGTCGTCAATATGAATGTTGTATTTTTTAATTAACTGATAGATGAAATAAAGGACTTATTGTTGGGCTTATGCAGTCAGATTGACCAGGTAACAGTTTTTAAAACTCATCGTTGGCTTCTGTGCAAATGTAACTGCTTAATACCATACTACACTTCCTGGAATCACTATGAATTTACTAGAACCATTGTTTCTCCGAGAAAATGCCACTACATTCGGCTTCCGAGTAAATGTCATTCAAAGCAAGTGTTACAACTTCAATGTAGTTATCATTGTTGAGAATATTGTTGTAAAGAGTATTTTGGAAGAACCAACTACAAACGCGTAAACACACATAATGAGAAAGGTATTAGGTCTGCTAGTTGAGATAAAATTATGGAAACAGAAACTCTAATGAGACTTAGTTAACGTACACATGACAGCAGTGGCGCAGTCAAGAGTTTCAATCTAGGGGGGGGGTAGATTTTTATAAATAAAACTAAAAAATGTAAATAGCTTCCTTTATTTGCCGTTTTGTTATTTTGTTATTATGAATAAGGTAACGATGAGAACAGATTATGTATATATTTAAAATTTAACAAAGTCGAAGTCGGGAAACAATGAAGATGACAGCTTGCATTAAGCCTTAATTAAATAAAATATTGTAAAGAAATTGTAATACGCGTATATTGTAATACATTGTAATAAAATACTATAATAAAATATAATATAAAAAAATGAAATATATAACATTGTTTAATGGCATAGTGATGACATAGTTAGAGAGTGGAAATTCAGAGTGAATCCAGGAAGAAGTTAGTGATAGAATACAACAATACTTGAATTCAATGATGTTTACGGATGATCAAGTAATCATCCAAAACAATGAACGCAAGCTGCAGAAATCGGTGTTTCAGTCACAACACTTTTGTTCGAATTACAACACGTCTTCTGTGCAGAAAACAGAAACTCTTGCTTATATGGGCAAATATCCCTCGCAAACTGAGAGTGTATTGAATAGAAGAAGAAGAAGAAGAAGAAGAAGAAGAAGAAGAAGAAGAAGAAGAAGAAGAAGAAGAAGAAGAAGAAGAAGAAGAAGAAGAAGAAGAAGAAGAATATTAAAGAAAATAAAAGTACCAGTGTCCTCTGCAGACGCTGAAAATATTAAAGTATTTTGTACGATATTTTAAACTTCACGTTAACGAGTGTGTGTGTAATTGCAGCAAATGTAATTAAATCAACCATTTGCCTTACCACAGAAATGAATGAAAGATTTTCATAAAATGCACGTTAAGTTCCTCAAAAACAAATATTTCAAAATCGCACTATGAGGTGTGCAAATACACTACACTCTCGTTTATCCGGTCTTCGTTTATCCGGAGTTCCGGCTTATCCGGCTTAAACATTTTTTTTTAAATCGACTTTACCGGTGAATTTTAAGATACGATTTGTACTAATAACAACCTTTTTTGTTATAAATTCAACGTTATACCCGTTCAGAGCCCATCAACATAAACGTAATTAATCTAAACTGCAAGGTTAAAAATAATACAGTGCAGTGTATAGTTCCCTCGGCGATCTGGTTAACGTCGGCGTTCAAAGAGAATCTTATCCCAGCAGAACTGTTACTCCTAAAAATACTCCGTGACCGTACAGCTAAGAAGAGATAAACATCGCTAAAGCAGAAAAAAATAATGGACTTTTTTTAAAAATTAAAGACTTTGGTCATTCATGTATGTGTGTTTATTATTGGTTTTTCTCGCTAAATTAAACTTGTTAATTTTTACAAATGCTACTACTGTACTGTACTGAATTTAATATAGTGTATGTATAATTTCTAATGCTAAATACATTTCTTTCTTGTTTATACAGTATAATATTCTGAAATAGATTTTGTTTTTCCTTAAGATTTACTCGAAAAATACAGTACAGTAGGCTATTACAGTTTGAATAAAGTCTTCAAAATAAAAAAAACGCAACTTTTCTGTAAAGCGGTAGGTAAACATCGCTAATACCGGCATTTTCGCCATTAGTTTGGTTTATCCGGAATTTCGTTTATCCGGAAAGGGTCCGGTCCCATCAATTCCGGATTAACGAAAGTGTAGTGTATGTGGTTGGGCGCACATTTTGTTGAAACTGCTACAACCGAATTCTCTGGTAGAGCGTTTGTACAGCTCACCATGTTTCGAATACCGCATTCTATGCTACGTCTACATATATACGGACAAACGGACGTAAGAATATTAGTTTTTTGAAATTTGTGTTTGAAACGACATTAAACTGAAGTCTACTAAAGTGTCATATACGAAAAAAATACTAAACGCAGATCGTAATTTATACAATAAAAGTCTCGGGCACAGCAGTAGGTGCATCTGTACCAGATTTCAATAGCAAGCAGAAAACTATGCCGCACTATACATATCGTAAACCGTGTTCGATAGTCCGTGTAGGCTGAATTACAATTATCGCTTTCTACTCGCTAAGCTGGGTAAACATTGAATTACAACTACCGCTTTCTACTAGCTGAGCAGGATAAACATTTAAACCGCCATAATAATAATGATCGACACACATAAATAATTAATTATTTAATTCAATTTTATTATAACAACTCTTAAGAATAAGACATTTAAAGAGTCGTAGATAGAATTTTAAGACGATGGCAGTTTAAGATATTGGCACCTAGGAAAAGAGATCTTAGACAGACTGAGTAATTAGAAATAAAATTTCTTATGTAAGTGAAAGGCCACAGTCCCCTATTTAGGAGGGATAGTACACAATATACAACTGTTAAAAGGAATTCAATCGGTTGCACAATAGGTAGAAATGTGTAAAGAAAGACGGAAATAACATATATCCAAAGTGAAGAAAGAAAGGATTCCAAAGCGAGTGTATACCTTGAACTATCACCCGACAGATAAAGAAGCTTGTGAAGACCAACGACCAGATGGTCAAGCCGGAACAGGCTGAACTGCTTAACTCTGAAAGGGCAGAAGAAGAAGAAGATTTTTCAACTTTATGGTTACTTCTTACCAGTACATTTTTTATTTTTTACACTTTCGCTTAATTTTCGTAGGGGATGGTTAATTCTCTAAACCCTCGTCGCTGCGCCCACTGCATATTGGGTACTGCCTTAAAAACTCTTCTGAAAACTACTACTGTACCTCAACTTGAAAAAATGAAAAGCAAATAAGCGTATCAAATAAAAGCCAGTTTCAAGTAAGCCAGTCTCAAGCATTTATGTTAGTGCCAGAGAATGACATTAAAACAAAACTATATGAAAATGAAACTCGGGTACCCGCCACTGTCGTGTTTGCTGTCAGTCAGTTCATGTGTGATTGATGGTGCCGAACTGTACACGACAAAAACATTAAGACACGTTTGTTTCGTTAATTGCGAGCTGTCATACAACGTAAAGTTCATTGGCATGCATTTTGTGCGGCTTTCAACGTATCAGCGACAAAATACAACGTCCTTTGTTCTAAATTACAATGTTTGTTTCTTTAATTGCAACGTAAGTCGTTTACTGTTCCTTGACTTTAGATCCACGATCTATGCAGATAAGAGAAAGTGAGACACTCCTGTCCCAATTGGGAAACTCAGGTGTCGATGGATCCGAAAATAACGTTGACTCATACGCTTGACGAGATCACGTCGGCGATCTTTTCTCAGAAGCGGCTCAAATAATGTTGGGTTTCAACGAAATACACATTACTTACTTGTCAGTATTTGGACGAAGTCATCACATTCAGTAGAGTCTAAAGTCAAACAATGAAGTATTTTAATTTATTTAAATTTCCTTAAATTTACATAAATATTTTATCGGTACTCGTTTCCAAAGTGCCTAGGATAACAGTGTGAAGTATTCCTTAATTCCTTATTGACATTTAACCATGAAACCTACACCGAAATTCAGAGATTTCCGTACTATTGGTTTGATACAAACTGCCGTGCATGTCAGTTAGAATACAGTATAAGTGAATTTTGATTTTAAAAATTTACATTTCTACGGTACTGTCACAATGTTTGTGCAATATGTATATCTAAAATAATTTAAACACTTTATCATACAAAATGAAATGAGGAACAGCATATTGCGCAATTTCGAACAACGAAAATTAAAGTTATTTAGTGTTCAAGGTACGAATACAATAATATTAATACATAGTAGGTTACATAATAATAGTACATAGTAACTACGTAATATTATATTTCATATTACATATTACTATGTACATAGTTTACATAGTAATATTTTTTCCTCTTTAAGTCTTACACAATCGTTATATTTACACTTCTCCTTATCCCATCATTGCTAATTCGGTCTCTCCTTGCTGGTATCTGTATTCTCCTGAAGAATTTTATCAGATATTTCTCCACTTCTTGTAATTTACATTTATACTTTAATTTAATAGATTCGCTACTGAAGATAACGGCTGGGGCATAAAATACCTTGTATATATTTTTGTCTTTGTGAGTCTGATTTCTTTTTTTTTTTAAAGAAGTACTTTTGCCCAGTGAGTTGAATTTCTTCTCTGTGTTTCCTGATAGAACTTTCCTTCTATTCCTCCAAAATATAGAGGAATTTATCATTCAGTTCCTCTGTATGCTTTTACGTTACCATTAAAATGTTTAAATTTGATGTTATAAATTATTCGTAAAGCCGGCGTCGTTTGAGCAAGCAGGTTATAGTGTTGTCATTATTTTTTCTCAGTACTCAGACTACGTTATGAAATACTTATGCAGAGAACTTTAAAAATGATTTAGCGTTAAATGATGTTGTAGTCAACGTATTGGACATATTTATATAAACCTATTAAGCCTATTAGATTTACTCGTACTTAAATATTACAAGTTGTGTTTTACTTTATCTTCTTACCTTCTATTAAAAAAATGGTTGATTTCTTATTGCTGGAATAACAAAAAAAGATGTTTCTGACTCTCATTCAATAACACAAATGAGGTTAGTTTTGTTACTTAAATTAGGGACACACCTAAACGCCTAGTAATTCAGATATATTTTAATCACGGAAGGCTCTCGAACAATGGAAGAGTGTCGTGCTACACGTTTCTCGGCTAGCCGAGTAGGGGCGTGGCTCTGTCAAGGCCGCACACAAGTACCTTCCATATTGTTCTGGAGAGCACTTATAAATATACATTATGCTGACACGTTGCAGTAAGAATAGAAAGTTATTATGGAAACTCAGTGCGACCTATATAAGCAAGAGCGGCTGGCTTTGTTAGTTCAGTTACAGTGAAAGATTTCTTTAGTGCGGATCGAGTCATTAGTGAAAAATGACTATTGTTTTATAAGAACTCTTAATAGTTGATATTATTATTGCAATGTGGACAAATTTAACTTGAATTGTTGTACGAGTTGATTACAAATTGTTAATTGTGATTAATTAAAACTGGTAATTAGTGACTTCGTTGGTGTCTGTATTTTGTTTCCACAGTACCATACGACGATCAGTTTTGGTTTGGATAGTTTAAATAAATCACATTTAGTAAGTTTTGGTGTCTACTTATTTGCACCGTGTAACTTATTATTTTGTAGTGAATCTGTCAGAAAGCAGGATTCAACTTCAGTATCAACTAGATTTTATTATTTATTATTATATTTCAGGACATCAGTTTTTAACATTTTTAGATTAACCTAAACGAGTAGATTTTGTGTATGTTTGCGATCTGTATAACAGTTTTGTTTCTGTTTATCTACCTGCAACAGCCATGAGAACATGTGAACTAAACCTGAAATGAGGGACACATTGGTCTTATTAATAAATCTTTTTCACATACAAGAGGGCTTTACGTTCGCTGACGCATGCGTGGATAAATCCGAGGTATGTTAAACTTTAAAGCAAACCAAAAGTTCTAGAACAATGAAAAGCGGTCCGGCAATTTCTGTGAGCGACAGTACACAACAACAGCCGTTTGAGTCATTGACATAATAAATTATTGTTACACTTGCCTTTCTGAATTATTTATATTGGGGAAATGTATTAAGTAAGTGGGCGGAAAGTTGTGTGCTAAGGTCACAATGGAAACACATTGTTTACCACTGTGATTTATCTATGAGCCAATGTGTTGTGGAGCTGTAAATATTGTCTACTCTGTCAATGGGCGTACAATACACTTCTGTCCTACTGCTGCAGCAATTGTCATGAAATAATTTTAACTCTATTACTTTTACTATGATAACCTTAAAATGTAATAATATATTATTAATATACAGTTATATACAGAAGGCAATCTGTAGATCCTCTTAGTTTTATCGCTGGCTCGCAGTTGCTGGGCAACTTCAGCTTGGAACCAAGCTTTGAATATTTTCTGCTTACGTATAATTGTGGAAAAAAGGTATACATTTTATGTATAAGTTTAAAACACACACATTGACGCATGGCAAACAATCATGGCGGATCTGCTTTCCATACTGTTCATTACGACACATGATATGTAGCAAATGCAGAGAAAATGTTTTGAATTAAATTTTCGACTTTCCTGAATAGACCAAGTTCAAAGAAGTCAGAAGATATAACTTTTATTTTTATCTAATGTATTAATTAATTTATATATTCTATACTATTTACATTATTATATTATATATATTATTTATATTAATTAATATATTAATATAATTGAACGTTTAATATTTGAATAAAATACATTTTTTTTAATTAGACGATTTTTTTTAATCTCGAGTGTTTCTTCTACCAATATTCTGCAATGACAAATTACATACATTACATATTCAACAGATTAAACACATTACATTATACATTAAACATACACAAGGTATTTTCCAATACGGCGTCTTACGGCCTGGGCTTTCTTCTCTGAGCCTCTGCTTTGTGGATTCTACTCTCTTCTATTCTTCTGATATGACCATACCACATCTTGTACTATCACTTCCACAAGCGTGTTTTCCACTTCCATCATTTGCCTGATTGTTTCATTCCTCACTCTTTTCATCGTGGATCTCCTAGCCGTTCTCCGCCATTAGTCCATCTGTGTTGAAAACAACTTCTTCTTATGCTGTATGTTCACCGTTCATGTTTCTGCTCTGTATAACATTATGCTCTCAACAGTTATCTCGTAGACCATTGCTTTGCTTCATGTATTATGTTCCTATCTCATAAAATCGAATTTAACATCCCTATTGCTGTACGGATTTTACTAGTTCCTTTCCTTATATCCATAATACATGATCCATTCAACTGTAACTGCATTTAGATATTCCACAGAATATAGCTCCATTATTGATCCTAGAGAGCTTTCCACCTTTGAAATCAAATTCCCATCACCGTGTAAATTTTCTGGGTAAGTCGTCATTCATTCGGTTTTAATGTAATTCACATTCAAACCCTATTTTTTGTATTCTCCCAACATAATTAGTATTCTTCTCGCTTTGCGCAATAACAACCTGCTCATCAGCAAACAGCAAATTTATCTGGTGCCATTTCTAATCCAGTTTTCTCACGTTTCTTAGTCCATCCTTGTAAACTTATTTGTATGTATATTTTGAATAATCTACGGGAGATTCTTATAATAAACCTTTACTAGTTTTAAAAGGCTTTGACAATCTATTTTTTATCATTATTTGACATGCGTTATCCATCTCTTATTATCTAAGGGCGCTAACACTATCTTACTTTAATTAAATCATCATCAGTTCCCACCAATCGGTACGTTATCCATAATTTCTTTCGTGAAACACTATCATAAGCCTTTTCTAAATCAATAAACAATACGCTTGAATTTTTCTACATATTTTTCCAAGAGTTTTGGAATCGTAAATATGTCAATACATGATCTTCCCACCGCAAACCTACATTTGTTTTCTATTTCTTTGAATGCAATTTCTATTCTTGTTTTCACTATTTTTTCTAAAATCTTACTAACGGGATTGCCACACATAGATCTATATCTCTACAATTAGCACAGTTCCTTCTACCACCTTTCTTAATACAACCCTGTTGCATATCGTCCGGTATATTATCCCCTTGAACTATTCTGTTACATTTTATTTTTAATTTATATAATAACAATTTAAATCAAGATTTGTTTTGTCTTACTTACAAGACGATTTGAGCAGCAGGCAGTTTACCCATCGTGAGCCATATTGATTTTCTGAGATACCTTTGTCCTGTTGGTTTTTAGCTACCGTTGGTTCCATTTGGCTTTTGGTTGGTGAATAATGGTATGTGAACATTGGTTTTTTGAGTGTTTCCAATGTTTAGGTTTTTAAAAGTTGTGTCATATTTTGTTTTATTTTTATTTTTGTTCTGGTTATGTTTGTACTATGGTATTTGGGATTGTATATTTATATAGGTCTGTCTGTAGGTTTTCCCCTATTATAGTGCGTTTGTGTGTGTTAGCGTCATGTTGCTGATGTCTGGGAATTCGTGTTCTGTATTTGTGTACGGCTAAATTGGATTTGAAATGTTTTTTTTTGTATTCATTTAGGTGTTAAAAGTAACTTTTTTTAAATTGTTTTTTCTGGCCTCTGTAAAATTTTTTGTCGTCTTTGCATAATATTTTGTATATTCCATTGTTTACTGTATCATTTTTGTTGTATGAGTTGTATTTGCATAGGCCTACTGTTTTTGTTTGTGTATAAGCTAATTTAATATTTATATTTTTAAATAATTTTATAAGTTTTGCCAACACGTTGTTTATGTGCGTGAATATACTATACTAATCATTCCTATATCAGTTGTAGCCTACAAGTCTTATTAGTTACGATTTCGTAATAGAGACGTATTTTATCGGCTTACTAGTCGACGCTGTTCATTCTAATAACATGATTGCTGTGAGCTTCCAAACAAGGATGCGTGTAAGCACGCACATAGACATTAGATGCATCACGTCAAGGAAGGCCATTCAGTGCAATGTTGCATGAAGTCAACAGCTGATTTAGACATAATTATAGTATATAATAGTAGCCGTGGCATGGTAATTTGTCCGAAACAAGTGTAGCATCAAGGCCAAGCTGCTCTAGCGTCCCTCTAATTACCAAGAATGTGGTAGGTTTAAGTGCATGTTTAATGGAAACTAGAAATATCTAAGCGAGGTGGTAAGTTTCCTTTAATGATAAACGCCCAGACGAACAAGACAACTGCACAGTAGGTCTCTTTAATATACTTGCACGCCCAGAATCAATATAACGTTTCGAACTAATAGTCGTGTAGTACAAATGTGTATACTTAAATACTTCAACATTCCATACATTTTTGTCATATATCTTCGTACGTTTTACTAACGCCGTGCTTTTAGTTTCCTAAGCTGCTTTGTTCAGGAGTACAAGAGAATAAAAAATCAGATTACCTTTATGTATCGCGTTGAAAAAGAAAATTGGATGAAACAACTAAGTCTTGAAATAGAAGATGATTTCAGTAGAGGAAAATATGATAAGGCATATTGTAATATAACCGTTGTGTGGTGTTCCAAGACTCTGATGTAATCAAGCCCCACAAGTTGGGCTAGCCAAATTTGTAATAATTCACAATAATGATTTGAATTGTGCAATAAAATAATTTGTGTATGTATGTGTGTAGTTTTCTGACGTTCCGCTCCGGAAACGTCAATTTGGTAATGTTCCTAGTCTTCGTAGTTACAAATAAAATCTGTGCATATTGCTGTTGTAGCAATTTGAAAAAATAAAAAATAAAATTTAAAATTTTATAAAAAAAAAATTTTTTTAATTTTCTGGAAAATGTTTTTTGGGTAACTTGTTCTTAAAATTTTGGAACAAATCAAGTTAATCGGTTGTAATTATAAATGAAATGGTATCGTGGTTATTTTAGCAATAGTGTCGCCTTCAGTAATTTTGTTGAAAAGACAATCTTGTTAACTCCAAGTTTAAACGAAAGACGGCTCTCTTCTTCTTCTTTTTGAAACGTTGTCGTTTCGTATATACCGCCTTTCAGTTAATTGGGTTTCTTCATTAATTAATTGTTAAGTCTTTTTTATAATAAAAAACCAACTCCAATTTACCGAAACAATATGTTTATTAACAAAAAATAATGAAATTGTTTGATTAAAATTGATATCACAAAGCAGTATCGACTCGCTCAGGGCCGGTCGATATAAACAATTTATATTGGTATTATAAAATAGGGTTCTTTAAACGGTTATTAAAATATATAGCCAGAGAAGGTTATGGGAAGGAAAGTATAACACTTACACTTATCAAATGCCTTAAATTTTAACAATACAATAATGATTAAAAATATTAAAAGTTTATATATGATTTGATTTCGAACCAATAGTAGCCATGTCGTTTCTATACTGCAGCGGACCGGACCAAAATGGTTGACTGACGCATGCGCAAGGAAGCCTCCAGCGTTGATGAAGTTTTTGTTGTAATAAAGATGTCCCTTCTTCGAGTAAATGCTCTCAGCAATTGTATACGATCGTCCTGGATATATTTAAATGTCACTGGTGTATGATGGAATAGTTCACTTGGTGTAAAATGTTGTCACTGGATATATCTCGTTGTGTTTATGTGTGTCGTTTTTAACCTCGAAATTTCGGTCTGTATTTGGTGTAATATCAGTGTTATTCTGCTTATCTAGTTATGTGTGGTTCAATTTATTAGTGTTACTGTGTTCATAGGTCACTTTCACCACTTCACAATCAATAAAATAGTTTAAAATAATTATTTTCAAAATTTTCACTGAAATACGGTTTATAACATAAACGCCATTAAAGGTTATTTCTGGCAAAAGGTTACTTTAAGTGCACTCGTCAACGCATAATAATGAACTGTCTGTATTTCCTTCTTCTCATGAAAGTCTTAGCCTATATAATATATCTCATACATTGTTTAAATTTGCCATAACTTCCGATACACTTTAAAAATGTACTTTATGTTCATAAAATAAATTCGTTATTAGTTACCTGTTTGAAATATAAAATACATATTCGTTTTCACTATTCTATTCTACTTATTTTGATAGTAATTAAGTTAGTATTACAAAGTTTTATCTGAAAATTATATTTCTTATAATTTTTTGGGAGGTAGGCCTAAAATTATACTTCCTGTCTTCTATGTAAATAATAGCCATTTTCCCTAATATAATTATTATTCTATGAAATCTGAAATTTGTATAATTATCAATTCTCACTTATTTTATTGCAATTTAGTATACTAATGATGGTTTTTTAATATAATTCAATTGTATATGACTTCCCCTAGGATAGTGTCAGTTAATCTATTTCAGTTTTAATGGTATTTTATTAGACAATCAAATAATTTTACTCATATAATGACCATATCTTTAGAAAGCCTTATTTACATAGTATTTGATATGTTGAGTTTATTTTGCCTGAATATTGTCATTTTATATGGTTTATAAGACTAGGTTTGTTAATTATTCTGCAGTTTAAATTTATTCTTTGGCCTAGATCTGATGTGTGGCTAATTTCCAAATGTTTTATTAATGTAGCTATTTTATATCCTTCTCTGACTGGTATAACATAAATTATTGATTATATAATTAACATATAACATCTCTCTATATCACAACTAGTGTTCTGAATAACATTGCTTAGTATATTACCTAATAACATAATAAAGAGTATTTCTACAACATTGGAATGATATCTATTTTTAGACAGTGCATTCCTAAATTAAACTGAACAATAAAATAACAGTTATAATACTAATATCTCTTATGACTAACCCTTATTTATCTAAATGTTATATGTAATAGGAACCTAACATCCTGGTTCCATATATAATTGTTAACACCTTCTATAAACTTCATCATAAACAGTTTGTTCTGTAATTCCCCATTTATAAAATTTATACCCCCTCTTAAAGTATAACCCTAGCTACCTAAGTTATATTCCATTCTATGGAATGTTCATATCGCTTTAGTAGCTTTTATTTAGTAATATTACTACTTCATTATCAAAGTAGGCACTGTTCACAAAACTTAAAGTTTGTTACTATGTACTGTAACTCATGTACCCTTTTAAAGTTTATTATTTATAATTTGACCACTTGCACTTGTCTATGGTGAATTATCAATATATTTACTAGTCTTTTTCTAGCTTTTAATATGAAATATTCAACCATGGGGGAACTGTGAAGACTTGTCTATACAAACTAAATAATAACTTTTTGAATGCACTAATATTTAATACTACTAACACTTTTAGTTTTTGTCAGTTTTACAGTGATATGGTTTTTTAGGGTGTTATACTTTCTCTTTGGGCATTCATTGATTTTGGGGTTTTTTGGGGGTTCTTTCCCTATGGGGTTTTTGTTTTATATGGATCGTCTTAATTATTCTTCTTTCTTCCTTCTTCAGTAGCTTTGATTGTTCTTCTTTCTTCTGTCTTCAGTAGCTTTGATTGTTCTTCTTTCTTCCTTCTTCAGTATTGGTAGTTTTAATTAGTCTTCTTTCTTCTTTCTTCTGTAGTAGTAGTTTTAATTAGTCTTCCTTCTTCTTTCTTCAATAGATTTAGTTTGGGATTATTCTTCTTTCTTCTTTAGCTTTGATTGTTCTTCTTTCTTCAGTAATAGTAGTTTTAATTATTCTTCCTTCTTCTTTCTTCAGTAGATTTAGTTTGGGATTATTCTTCTTTCTTCTTTCTTCAGTAGTGGTAGTTTTAATTAGTTCTTCTTTCTTCTTTCTTCAGTATTGGTAGTTTTAATTAGTTCTTCTTTCTTCTGTCTTCAGTAGCTTTGATTGTTCTTCTTTCTTCTGTCTTCAGTTGTAGTAGATTTGGTTTATTCTTCTTTCTTCTTTCTTCAGTATTGGTAGTTTTAATTATTCTTCCTTCTTCCTTCTTCAGTAGATTTAGTTTGGGATTATTCTTCTTTCTTCTTTGAGTTTGATTGCTCTTCTTTCTTCTTTAGCTTTGATTGTTCTTCTTTCTTCTTTCTTCAGTAATAGTAGTTTTAATTAGTCTTCTTTCTTCTGTCTTCAGTAGCTTTGATTGTTCTTCTTTCTTCTGTCTTCAGTTGTAGTAGATTTGGTTTATTCTTCTTTCTTCTTTCTTCTGTAGTTTTTGTTTTGGGTTATTCTTCCTTCTTCATTTTTCAGTAGTAGTAGTTTTAATTAGTTCTTCTTTCTTCCTTCTTCAGTAGTTTTAATTAGTCTTCTTTCTTCTTTCTTCTGTCTTCTGTATCTTTGATTGTTCTTCTTTCTTCATTCTTCAGTAGTGGTAGTTTTGGTTATTCTTCTTTCTTCAGTAGTAGTAGTTTTAATTAGTCTTCCTTCTTCTTTCTTCAGTAGTAGTATTTTTAATTAGTTCTTCTTTCTTCATTAGATTTAGTTTGTTCTTCTTTCTTCTTTCTTCAGTAATAATAGTTTTAATTATTCTTCTTTCTTCTGTCTTCAGTAGCTTTGTTTTTTCTGGTCTGGTTTCTTTGACGGGGTATATTAATTGCCTGCTTCTATCTTACCTGGGTAATTTTGTTATTATTATTTTTAGTCTTCTGGGTTTTTAAATTTGTATTATATTATATTATTTGCAGAATTTTCTTTATTCAACCTTTCTTGTGAATATATTATTAAACAGTGCATTTTAATTAATTCTCATCTGGATATTCCATATATTAGAGCTTTATTAATGATCATTGAGTAATGTATTTGTGTGGATTATCTGTCATGCTACAGATTGCTCTCTTCCAGAAGTGATTAGTTCAGATCATACTTAGTTTGTCTGAAATAATTGCTTATGACATTATATTATAAATTATATTTCTTTACTTCCTTCACATTTCTAAAATTTTTTCTCCTATATTTTTGAGCTTATCTATATCTCATTATTAACTGGATTCTTACTGATAGTAATAGTCATCTGAGGTTCGTTATTTTTTATTTTTCCATTTTCTTCTTAACTCGTTTCTTTATCCTTGGGATATTTATTCCCTAAAATTCCCTAACACGTTAGCTGGGGCAGTGTCCAGAGGGGCTCTGTAGGCTTCACACTCTGCTGGCCATGCTACGTCATTTATTGATTACAGAGGTAAATCATCTCTGACCAATACATAATAATACTGCTGGACTTATCTCAGACAGTCATTAATAAAAATTATATAAGAATAGTCCACCTTATGGCTATAAAAAAAAATTAAATATCTTTGGATATTTCACTTCGTATACGAACAGATCTATTTATATTTCTATCTTAGTGAATCTCTATCTCAGTTATTTTTCTCAATGGTTAGCTCTGTTGGCATTTTATTTCTCCTTGTGGTTGGAAGCTGGTATAATATAATCATCACTTATTATTCAGTGTAAAGTTTTTAATTCTCTGTCATTTTTTGACTGTTATCACAATCTCCTTCTGGTCATTGGTAGCATATATTTTGTATTATATTTTTGTTCCTTTCTTAATTCTTGTGAATCGTTCCACTAGTATTATGTTTTTTCAATTACTCTTTTAATTGTCTTTTTAATAATTGACATTGATTATATGATCATCTTTTTCTTATGGATTTATTTATATATAGTTTTTCCTTTCTTTTTCAAGATTTTATTCTGCTCTTGCTTTTTATCCAAATGCACTCCTTTATTATTAATTCCATATGTTTAATATCTCTGTTTATTTGACATAAAATTCTCATTAATTTTACTTCACAATAAGTTTATTCATTTAAATTGTATCAGTGGTTTGTACTGCCGTTTCTTTATTCTGGGAAGTTTTTCAGAATTGGTCCCATATATAATGGTTTGTAATGTGTTATCCAAATTCTTTTCTTCTTGTTCATTTTTAAAAGTTGTTTTTAAAATAAGGTAGTAATTTGTTTTTACTTGGGTTTTTGAATTTTGATGATTTAATTCAAAATTCATTTTCTCTTGTCCATAAATTGTTTTCTAAATAATAGGTAGTAAGTAGTCATTACTTCATTTTTGAATTTTGAGAATTAATTCAAAATTCATTTTCTCTTGTCCACAAATTTTTTTTTTAAATGGTAGGTAGTAAGTAGTCATTACTTCATTTTTGAATTTTTATGGTTTTAATTCAAAATTCATTTTCTCTTGTCCATAAATTGTTTTTTTAAATGGTAGGTAGTAAGTAGTCATTACTTCATTTTTGAATTTAGTAATTTAAATTCAAAATTCATTTTCTCTTGTCCATGAAATTTTTTACTTATACGTTACACGATTACGTTTCACTATCGAGTCTGTGTATTGCATATCGACTGGTCATTAACACCAGCTCAGGTTTGATACCTAGAGTTAACAGTCTTCTGTAGGACTGTTTATCATATTGTTACGACATTACAGAACATTCTACGTGTTTCTCAGCTATTCCAGTGGAACCAGCTGTAATGTGTGCGTACGTGATTCTTAACAGGAGTTAACGAGATTGTTTCAGACTCACCGGTCCGCGCGCGGTGTGTTCAAGGCCGCAAGCAATTACGCTCTAGTGTTCACGAGTATCATGGATTATTCTGGACTGTCAGCGGGGTATAAATATGGGGAGTCAGCGGTGCTGAGTTGTAGTTTTAGTGGCGATTTATTCCAGTGCGATTCAAAGTATTGTGGCAAAGTGTTTTATAATTGTGCGAGACTCGTTAACATTATTATTGCGTGTGAACAATTTTTATTTGATTTGTTGTGAGAGACTATCTTGTCGATTACAAACCGTTTAATTGTGATAATTAAAGCTGGTGATTAGTGATTTAATTGGTGTCTTGTATTTTGTTTTCTACTGTACCATACGACGATCACTAGACAATCGTAACAATATTAACTATTTAAAAAAACGCCTGACCATACAAACTAACGAGTCTTTAACAGCTTGATTTTCCTGTACTACAGTTTTTGTTGCCAACTCAACTTAATTAATTTATACAAACGGAGACCTAAAGTACATAATTGTTAAAGGTATTAAATTGAATTAATTTATTATACTTTTTCCTGAACGACGTATATGAACCCTACTTTACTGAGCTGAATTTCACATGCACTGATTGGGCTGTTTCAGGCAAAAGTCCAGTTCATACAACTCGGCTACACCATCAGTCCGTATACAGTCAAACAATTAACTATACAGAAGATGTGGCTATAATTAATAATTACCAATTCTATAATTAACCTTCAGAATTGTGTGGACAAGTTGTTTCCGATTGGCAACGAAAATTAATGAAGTTGATTGTAACACAGTTCGTGGTTGTGACAGCGAAGATTTTACATGAAAAAGAAGTAGACAGTGTTCTACAAAAATGATAGGCTTTTTAAATTAATGATTAAATGGTTCATTATAAGAGAGATTTGTGTTTACTAATTACTTACAATCATCATAACTTCCTACTTCAATACAACCCTTTCTATCCGGAATACTCGGATAATTAATTACACAATCGACTTCTTCGGTAGGCAGAAGTATCATCCGTCAATGTTAATACGTCTTTAATAAGCAAACTTTCCGTAATACGCACAAAACGTAATACGCACAGTTTCAATTAAAATATCATTAATTTTGTAGAAATCTATTTACTGAATGGTACAATTTTGTTTTTATTAATTAGATAAAGCCAAGAGATAAGCATGAACCCTCGATTCGACTTGAAGTCTAAAGATAAGTTGGGTTCATTTAGATAAGTCGAAAGAAAAATGAGAGTATTAAAGAGGAAAGCTGCGTACTGAGTCACCCCCGTATCTGAAAGGACGAACTGCGTTACCCACCTCTTCCTACGAGAAATTTGATTTTCTTTGATTGACTGAATTTCTCAAAAGTAATTAATTTAGAACTATATTTTAAAAATAATTGAGGAAATTTAAAAATTGTTTTTCTTAAACTTCTTTAGGACTTCACCTTTTTATTGTTTGAGGATTAACATTTCAGTATTTATAAAGCTATTATAAAGTTCTGAAATTTTTGCGCGCGCGCACACGCAAATACAAATCGCACATCTGTTTAAATTATTGACAGTATTCACGTGGTCGTATAAGGTGGACAATGTAACAGTTGCTTTCGTATACGATACTGGGTCATACTTCCAAGTTCAACTTCACGTATAAAACTGACATCAAAGACAACTCGGCCTGAACGGCTACAAGACAGTCTGACGGGTACTACACAGAAATCGAAATCTTGATGTTCCTTGATACAAATAAACGCAATATGACTGCAGTACCTTCGGTTAAAAACAATTAAGATTTTCTAGATCCTTAAAGTGTACTCGTACAATTCTTTTATATGCTATTGTTATTCACACTTGTTATGGCCCTAATGAATATATTATTTATACGCAGATATAATAATAATAATTATTATTTTATTATTAGACTACTATTGTAATCGATGTTCTGTATCCCCATTTTACCATTTATATTTTTTCATAATCTTCTTTATGGAAATATATATACGCTGAATTGATAAACTATTCCAAAGACAGAGATAAAATATTGTTGGCGACTGAGTGTGACCCAGTATTGCCGTCAATGCTACTAAGAGGACAGCAGTGTTCTCGCTACGACTAAAGCGGCTAATAGTAACCTCGTCCGCTAATAGTAGGCTTCGTCGAGTTGCCTTGGACCAATCTGTTAGATGCTCGTAGAATTTACATTCATATAACAATGTCATGCAGAGAAAAAAGGAAGTAATGTCATTCGTTATAAAAGTATGAAAAATGGAGGAGTGTGACGATTTAATTCTAACTGTAATCGTAAATAAATAAAAATTAAGTTTGCGAGCGATTAAATATTTTTAAATCGCACTATTAAACCTAAGGCCCCGTACTAAATCAGTATGAGAATGAGAAGTGAATGAAAATCAACAGAAGCACTAATTAAAAAGTCGAATTGTAAAAAAGTTATTATTATCATAATTAACCCTTTGCTTGTCATCATGCGGTGACCTGTTAATTCCGGACTCAACGTGTTTATCGAGTCGTCTGTAATTTAGGAAGATATAAAAATCATAATGTTTATAATTAGAAATTTGAAGGCACGAATAGTAGTTAAAATAACTCATTTAAATTACATAAGTATAATTAATGTATGGTTTTTGGTAATAAGAATGTTAACTTAAATAAAAATAGGAACTATATTGTCGCGGAGTACTTGCCCCTCTCCGTTGTTATGTGCCAGTTCAATCGAGAAAGAGTCGCTATGTTGCCGTCACACCGTACTGACGTAAGAGCGAGAGCTCCACCAAAATGTATTTGTTTTTTTTTTGTTTAACTTTAGAATATTAGCTACCACTACTAAACGTGGAGAGCATTGTGTAATGTATGAATAATATAAAGATGTGTTAAGAAGAAGATGTAATTATGTAAAACAAAAACTTAACTAGTGCTAAGCAAGATGACGTCTCCCCTCAAGAGGTAAATCCAATTACAACATCACTCCTGAAGATGTGATCTGCATAAACTTCATAAATACACGTATACGATGCATAAGACGCTGACGAGGACCTCCGTGAATCTACACCTACTTTCACCAAAGAAACTTCAATCTCCGCAGTGAACATCCGACCTAATTCTTGCCGAAGACACGACACCGATGATGACGCCGACTCCAAGAATTCCCAAGACAGACACCCCAGGACGAGGTTACTACGACCAATTGTAAAGGTGACTCGATAGCTTGGCTATCGAGAGTTAATCATGTTGATACACAACTCACATTAAAAAGAGACTTTTCAAAGACGATTAATTTTATTTAAAATTAAAATGAGACAATCTAAGAGTTTACTGTAAGATTCAATTATCATACGTTGTAACGCCTTAAATGTAAATGTAATTTATTATCACTTCAAGTAATAATACCATTCTTCAAATGGTAAAAGAAGTCTTGCAAGCGTCTAGATGAGCTGAAAACAATTAGAAGTCTTTAATATAAATATACTAAAAGTAAACTCGGATCCGAGGTATAAGAATACATAATCAGTTTGATCCCGAAGTTTTATGAAAAGCATTTAAAGATTTTAGTTTAATTAATGATGTCATGGGATCTTTTAGTAACTGTTGTTAATAAAGAGAAGTCGTCTTGTTACACATAAAAAGAGTGCATAAATCAGTAAAATACCTTCCCTTGTTTCCTTATAGTTATATTAAGTAATTTGTTCAATTAATTTGACTTTAATAACAGTTCGTTACAACGTAGGCAGCCCATGTAATTGGCAGATGTTCAGTTAAGATGGGTTCCCTGGATTTGTAACGTGGCAATACGTTACAGGAGCCGTTCATATCACCGAGAACTTTTATTAACAGACCTTAAGCTTGTTGGAAACAGATTAAGAGAAATAAGCTCCACTTCATATTTTGTCAGTTCGCTCGCTTTATAGGAAATAAGGTATAAGATAGAGTGCGGCAATAAAGCTGTTGAAGGACTAGTACAGTAACAGTAAGAGAACTAATTTTAGAATATTAAGAGAGCTCTGTATCCCGAGCGTTGACACCTGTAGACCACAAACGAATGATGAAGAATGAAGACGTGAAGAACGACTGTAACGCTGGGTTTGGTGGAGAAAAATTGAAAAGAGGGTAACTGAAGGAGACGAAGAATTACCGGCACTGAGGTTGAAGACAGCAGTTCAAGAATGGAGATCAATGTTCATCCAAAACTTGTCATTAAACTGGTTTTGTTAGTAGACCTATATTAATACAGCTGGTGGTGACGACGCGAAGTGCCACGATTCTTTGAGCTCATTATGACCGCGTGTGTTTTGTAGTTTTCTTATTGCTGGAAAATTTCATATGCAACTAATATTAGTTATAAGGATGGGTAAACACATTTAGTATTTTCTTAATTCAGTTAAACAAAATTGTCCTTTTAGGCCAATTTGCATTGTGTATATTATGTGTTTCGGAAACGAATTTAATTTTGTAAGAGCAGTGCGAAAAGTACTACATATAAATAAATAATTAGACATATGTATAATAAATATAAATATATATTTATATAATAAATATATAAATATAATAAATAAATTACACACACACACACAAATATATATATATATACACATATATAATTACACAACGAAACGTAAAACTTAAATTTTAATTAGCCTATCTAATTTGTTAACAACATGAACAGTCCTAGGACCTCCCGCTTATGTGGAGAACAGACATACAAGGCGAGGGCACAGTGATATCAACTAACATCGTTGACTGACATAGTAGTCATCTTCACAAACAAGTCTGGTAGTTATAAGAAACGATAATACTCTGTGTGATTACATAAAGTATAAAACATAAAATAATTAATATCTTAATCGTTTGTGCGTATCCCTGGTGAATTCCATAAAATTGACAAAGACAATAAACACGCGATCCAAGCAATACTGCAGAACAGTTTTGAAAATCAAAGCTTTTGAACCGATGACAGCTACGCTAGAAATACAAGCAGTGTTTATTTTCGTGCTCATTGAAGTCGACCGTATTGCTCGTTTTGAGTTTGTTTAATTCTTCAAAACTAATACAGATTTACAACTGGGTCGCATGTGCAGACGAGTACTTAGCGTTCGAGTTAACGTGAACCGCGGTCCTTGAAGGTGACCCGCCCATCGCTGAGCGTACACAATGTTTTGTCGTCCTGTTTTTAGTTAATTTTAATTAAGTTGGAAATGTTAATTGAGTTCTGACGTAAAACATAAATACATACATCAACACGGGCAATATAGACTCCAAAGATACAATGACTTCTACGAGTTGTACCAAATGTTTGTGTTAACGTTTTATTAACATAGAAGGCAAAAATTCAGACAACATAAATGTAATAATTTAAGGGAATATTCGAAATAAAATTTATAGTTTTAATTAATAGAATATATTCGATTTTATACTTCGATTTGTAATATACGTTAATCCACTAGTAAAGGGTACTAAACAGTAGGCCTATAGGCTATGTTTTTTTCCTGTGTCTACAGTTATAATAGAGGATTTCAAATAGCCTGATTCAAATTATCTATTATATACTATGTACTAATGTACTTACAATAGTGTGATTGCAAGTTATAGTGCTCTAGTTGTAAAGTTCTTGCACCCTACCAATGACAATGTGTAAAAATATAATTAGGTTACATTCTTGTATTTAATACTACTTTTTTAAGCATTTCGTGTGCCTTTAATCATACTGATTTTTACAGTTATTATTTAACGACATTTTATGTCTGTTTTATTTTACTGGACGCCTTTTGATTTAATCAAATTGTATTCATTTGGCAGTGCTTGTTAAATATCTGTGAAAGGCTTTGAATGCGTCACAGATCTGTTTTGTTTTGTTCATTTATGATGTTACGAATTTTATATCTTAATACACTTGGGCATTCCAGTAAATTAATTTTGCGTCCTTAGTGTTTATAATTTCTTTCTTTTCTTTTATTGCTATAGTTTCCGGGTTGCTATATTCTTGGTTGTGGTCAGTTATAACGCTGTGCATAGTTTTTCGATGTTGTGTGTGCTGCGTATGGGTTTCATGTCTTCGTTGTATCGTTTCTGGAACTCTCTTCCTGTTTGGCTAACATACATTTAGTTAAAAGTTTTACATTTTAATTTGTAAATGCCATTATCTATATAATACATATTTTATACAAAATTATAATTACTTCTGCAAATAGAATGTACTTAATTTCAATCTAACGTTGGAGGTTGAAATAAAACGATTAAAATAAGAACATTCTACTTGCACAAGTAATTATCATTTGATAGAAAATATATGTATTATACAAGAATAGTGCAATAAACTTAACGAACTACTTACAAGGAAGATAAATAACTATTTATAAATAACAACGAATATAAAATATTTTTTCTATTATAAGATTATGTTCAGTACATATTTTTTGCATATTTGCACTGTTTCAACAATTTCAAACTGTCATCTTCAGACAGAATATATATATACACACAAATAGTCTTTATAACGCGTATATATATATATATATATATATATATATATATATATTGTAATTTTCAATTGAAATTTTGATTGTTTTCTGGGGACTGTTTTTGTTTTTAGGGATACTTTTAGGTTATGTTTCTTGAAGACATTTATTAGTTGATACAGGTGAAATTGTTATAGTATAATTTTGCAATTTTTGAAAGTGGTTCATGTGTACATGTGTTGCTGCTGCAATTATCTTCATTCCGTATTATACGAATTTTTGAATTTGTAAAATATTTATTACAGATTTTGTTTAAATGTAGCCCGTTTTCCTGCAATAAATTTTATTTTGTTAATTTCTTTATTGTAACTATCTTTATTCATCAGTATTTAACCATCTTTATTTATCCATAAGCTATACTATTCAAAAGCCACATTTTTGTCTGATTGCGAATATTTGGAGGTTTTATGTATCACGTTGTCTGTTGATTTTCTATACATTTATAGACGTAGGCTATCGTTTTTTTGTGTGTAGTAAAAATTAATAATATCTAATGATTTTATACGATTGTTATATTCTCTTTTTAATTTATAATTTAAATTAATTTGATTTAATTATTCCCGTGTGAATTTTATCCGGTATGGATTATATTCAGATATGCATAAGCAATCGTCTACAGATCTCAAACAATTATTAATCTTGTATTTTCTCAGTATATTGTAAACACTGTTTAAATCGCGGAGAGTGGAGAACTTGAGGCAAGTCCTTTATGCTGTTGTATGTTTATATAACGTTGTTGAACTGGAAGTAATTTGTAAGAAAATTTTTTAAATGTGATGATGATCTACAGTTTTTCTTTATATTCTGAGTCACTTATTGTTTATTGTTGAGGCAGGTTTGAGTATAAATTATTACAATGTCAAATCATGCAAGTGTAGTGTATTTTATTTATTTTTAGACTCATAAATTTTTGTGCTAGTTCTTAAGTGTTTCTAACGTCATATAAATTTGAAATTTTCAATTTTTTAGTTATATTAATGCCGGTATTTTGTTACTAATTGGCTACCAGTTTTATGGCTCGTATTTGTTATTTTGCAACTTTGTCGTGTTTACTTGCTAAACTGCTACTTGTCATGTTCCGGACGAGGCCTTTCAGTGTTTCCAACATTTTCAAGTCCTAAACCAAGAGACAAAAAAAATCCTCTCGGACCGGTATATATACCCGTGAATCCCGTTAATTTACCCGTAAAATAAATTTGTCTGTAATTCTGTTAAATAAATATACCCGTAATTTGTTATTTTGATTTTTCATTTTTCCTGAATACGAGGACTGCAAATTTTATTGTTTTTTAAATTTTTTAATATTCTGGTATGGGGTCTTTTTTAGTTTACTAAAATCTATATTAGTGTTAAATTTTAGTGTTTTAGTTAGATTCATCTTTGACCAATATTACAACTGTATTACATTATTTGTCAGCTTTAGTTGGTATGGTTTAAGAAATTATGATTTAATTTATTTTTGCTGGTACTCGTGTTTGTTTTCTTTTTTTTTTTTTTTGCTTTTTATTTTGTTTCTTAATTATCACTTTCCTTAGGATGTTTGTGTTTATACACCTAGTGTCTTCTCTATTCTCTGCTGGAATTTTTTCTGCTATTTCGGTTTCCATTATTATTTTATGTATCCTTTCCTACCGTAAGATACAACAACGTCATGTGACTAATTTTCTTCTTCTTTACTAAATTTAATGTTTATCAGGTTACCAATGTTTTTAAAAAATGGAATTTTATTTACGTTTACCTTAGTATTTTGTTCTGCTTTATGCTTAGTTTAATTTGTGTTCTATTTTTTCGTAGTTATTTTTCATCTTGTATTTATTGTTTTACAATATACAGCTTTTATTTATGTGTATTTTTACAATTTATGTCTGTTTTTAAGTAAAAATCATACTACTACTTGTTTGAAAATCATAACAAATTGGTTATTGGACGATCAGTGGTTTCAGGTTTCACGTACAAGTTTACACGTTTTTTGTAAGTTTACATAAAACAATAGGCAGATTGCTTATCGAACGGTAATAAATATTATTTTATGTTTGTTAGTTTTCGTAGATATGTGTGCGTTGTTTCTGTGGAGTCCACTTAGCTAATAAATATTAACGGCCTCAGAAAATCCCGTCCGTCCAGTGTAGCTGACAGATATGTCACATTACGGGCGTTGCCTCCCATTCAGGCGTCTTTCTGTTTCAAACATAATGGACGAATCTATATATCGTTCGGGTGCCAGCGTTTTAATAGCCTCTCGGTAAAACTTGTTTACTTCACAAGTCGTACAAGTTATTTTTGGCTACCAACGTTGATTTCAGAATTATTAAGACAGCAAGGTAATGAAATCAGAATGACTCTTATTATTACAAACTGTTCACTTTGTTTACTGCTCTAGAATTGTTCATTTTACTTTATTTTATTGTTAGCGATTATTAACAACACACACACACACACACACACACACACACACGTTTATTGTTTTTTTTACTACACACAAAAAAACGATAGCCTACGTCTATAAATGTATAGAAAATCAACAACAGACAACGTGATACATAAAACCTCCAAATACTCGCAATCAGACAAATTGTGGCTTTTAAATAGTATAGCTTATGGATAAATAAAGATGGTTAAATATTGTTGAATAAAGATAGTTACAATAAAGAAATTATCAAAATAAAATTTATTGCAGGAAAACGGGCTACATTTAAACAAAATCTGTAATAAATATTTTACAAATTCAAAAATTCGTATAATACGGAATGAAGATAATTGCAGCAGCAACACATGTAGTACACATGAACCACTTTCACAAATTGCAAAATTATACACATACTATAACAATTTCACCTGTATCAGAGAAATAACAATCACTGTATGACATGTAATAGAGGAACGTTAGAGGTACACAGTTGTTATAACTTCCATGTGTTGTGATATTACAAACTATAGGCCTACAGTAAGTTTATTGGTTTCTTTGTAGTGATAGTTACGTGAAGTGATATTTACTGCAGTAAAAGTAAATGATCACAGTTTTGGAAAATAAATTTTCCGATTTCTCTGAGACCGATAATTCTTTTACCTGATCGTAAACTGCAACAGATGCTACCTGAACAACGGTTTCGCACCCGTCATTACTCAAAGTCTGCTTTAAAAATCTACTGAAGAGCTACAAATATTCGTCTGTCGCAGTCGTAAAGTTGTGCTGTATGACAAGATTGAGACCTTTTCACTATCCTTATTTCATTTGCCATTAACTCGAACGTGATAGTTCACATTAATTTATACTTTCTTTGAATAAAAATGTAACTCGTAGTTAGGCAATAACGCGAAAAATATAGTGGTGATGATCATGATGGTGATGATGATGATGACGACGACGATGTATTACTAACAACTGAGAAACATTATTTATAAAAACAGATACACGTAATCGGAAAAAATAAATGTTACATGTTTTAGTTGTGTAAAAGCAAAAATTAATTTTTTCGTTAAACCTTCAACTAACGATATTGAAGTCAACTAGATTATAATTTTTTTTTTCTTGCTCATTGATAGACAAATACAGCAAATAATACATCTTATATCTTAAATATTATCTGGTAGTGTAAATATAAAAAATAACCTCTATAAATTTCAGATATTTAATAAAATCAAAATAATTTATTCAAAAATAACAAGATATTTAACAAATTTTTTAAAATAACAAATTAACACTACAAACGATTTTTTTAAATTTATTAACCATTTTAATATTCTTTTTTTAAAAGAGCAGGGGAATTCATTTAGGCACGAAGTGTGGCACTCCCATCTCAACTGGACTACCCACTAAAAGCCTTCTCCATCGATCTAGCAAGGGACCTTTTATTACACTACTTCAGACTAAACTATTTTCTTGCGCTCAGAAGGCTCACGTCTATGTTTTTCTACTTTATAGACGATCTAAGTCTCCTCATAATGTGCCACGCGGTTCCAACGTCCTTCCCTCTTACCATGGCTCCGACTATGTTATCTGGAGTATCATTCCTATATCCGCAACCAGAGACACTCTTCTCATGGCCCACCTATCATAGTTGAAGAAGGTGTTTTCCGCATTTTCCTTTATACCCGGGCAGGAGAGGCAGTCTGCAGACAAGGCTTTGTCCATCTTATGGAGGTAAGACCGGAAATATCCATGGCCGCTCAGAAACTGCGTCAGATAGAAACAGACCTCCCCATGCTCTCCCTCAATCCACGGCCTCACGTGTTTGATGAGCACCGTGTCCATCTGCTTATCGTCTCCTCGTCTTAAGCTCTTTGCCACCTCTCAAGGAAGCGGAATCTCTTTTGCCGATCTCGACTTTCCTAAGGTGCACAGCTCTCCGCTCCTTGGCAAGAAGATTGGATAGGGATAACCCCATCGATCACAATAATAGTTGGTTCAGAGACGATGCGGTAAGCAGAGACTACCCTCAGCGCTCCTCTCCTCTGTAGGCCTATCTAAGCCAACCTCTTTCGGTATATCTTCTTGTTCAGGGCACCCACCATACTTCTGCGCCGTACAAGAGGACTGACTGGCCGCCGTCATCAGCAGGCAACGCTTTCAGGGTTTGGGTCCATTTACATTAGTCATCAATCTGCTAAGCGCCGTAACAACAACCTTGACCGTCGAATGCCGTAACTGATAGAATAAACTTATCTTCGTACCAATTAACACCTTGAGGTATTTGGCCACAGGCTTCGTCTCGACGATCACGTTCTCGATCCGCAGAGGCAATTCTCTCTTGGTTAGGATGACGACTCAGCCTTGTTCAAAGCCAAAGACAGTCGGTGCGCCGCCATCCAACTGCCGACATTCCGCATGACTCTTTTCATTTGGGGCTGTGCCAACTCAATGGCACGAGCTGGGACGTGTGGAGCCATATCATCAGCGCATCCGACAGGACACGTCTCCTCGGGCATATCTATTCGCAGCAGAAAGTCACATTCCAGAGGTCCTAGACCGATCCCTGGACTGCCTCAGACGTTACCGCCATTCTCCGCTGCCCTTCCCTAGTTGTCTGCAGTAGGACGCAATCCTCCAGCGTCCGCAAGTGGCACTCTTGTAGCCTTCTCGGAATGACTGAGCAAGTGCCTCCAACATGTCGAACCATCTCGCAGTTAGGCATAGCTTATACACGTTAAGCATTAGGCCCGGACTGTGTTGGGAGAATACCTTCAGCACCTAATTTGTAATCCCGTCTGGAGCCTGCGCTTCTTTACTCTTTAGCGGGCAGGGAGCCATTTGAAGTTCTTCTTCACAGAAGAGGGTGAACTCGCCATACTCCAGATCCAGCTCCGGATGAATGGGGAAGGAAGCCAACACTGTTCTGTCCATGGTGACCGCCTCCGTGAGGTTAGATGACTTCAGGGCACCCAGTTTCTGGGTCACCAGCTTGTGTCCCAGCCCCCAAGGATACATGTTATTGTCTTCCCCCAGTGGTCTTTAGTAGCAAGCCTTTCACTGTTTTATGGCCTGTCGGAGTGCCTTCCGTTTTTGTGCTTTGATGTTTTTAGATTTGGTTCAGCTCGTCCCTGACATGTTGCGCTTCCCGACAAGATTGTTAATAATAATAATAATAATAATAATAATAATAATAATAATAATAATAGTAGTAGTAGTAGTAGTAGTAGTAGAAGAAGAAGAAGAAGAAGAAGAAGAAGAATAAGAAGGAAAAGAAGAAGAAAAAATAAATATATTACAGTATTTACACATTTAACACATATGTCTTTTAAATATGTAATCATTACGTGAGCTGACTATATAGACATAATACTGAAAAACCAGCCCTTATTAAATCTGAAATATTTCAGTCTGAAGACGACAGTTACGTTACTTATTGTCGTGTTGTCGTCAGCTAGTTGTTGATTTCCTCTTTGCTGATAAACACGTAGGCCCACTTCGGCAATTTCTGTTGGACTCCCTGTGATCTTCGATACCGTGGTTCTTCCAAGGGCTAGTAAAGTCTTCGATTAAATGAATGAATCGATTGATCCCCATTTCTGTTTACTTGGTGCAGTTGACCAAATTTTTCTTCGGATTGACGTTCACTGAAGATCACAATAACATCGAAGATTCTTTCCTACTTCTTCCTTAGATTGTAGAATTAGGTGGCTTGGTCCTCATCCAACGATGCATGTGTATTCATATTAAAGCTGAAATGTCGACGTTTCACGGGGTTAAGCAAGAAATTACTCTGTTAAAAATGACATTTCCCAAAACTGCTGAAACTTAGTCGAATCACATTCTTGCATCTGAAAATGATAGGCCTATATGCATCCTATTCTATCAAACTCCATAAACCCGTTTTTAACAAAAAATGTACAAGAATAGATTGCTTTACAAAAAACACAAGAGTTTTCTAAGATGCTTTACTCTAAAGTACGCAAGAAATTAAGAGAAATTTCGAAGTCGCGTTACTTTTATTCCATACATCGTTGAAACAGGGTCATGTGGTCGATATCACAAACATTTAAACAAACTAAACTGTAGATTTAAATAATCGCATGCATTATTTTGGCAGGAAATAAAATCGTTTAATTTCGTACTTAAACTCTTTAAAATAAATTTTTAAGACAAAATAAATCTAAACCTGGACAAGTGAAGCCTTTTGCTTATTAATCGTCGGTGGAACCTCATTTTAAAAATAATTAATTAATTAACAGATGTAACCTCTGCCCAAAACTAACGTTACCTGTTAAAATAAAACTGCTTCTCATATATTTCCAACGAATATAGGCTAAGAGGTCTAATGAGGACAGTTGGTAACAGTCGTATCATTGATAAAGAAACCTTGATATGCTGTTAAATAAGCCTACCTACTTTACATTTCCACAGGCATTTGGTACTTAATTAGGCAGCTTTCAACGGTCAATTATCAGTACTTCAATCTTAGTAGATAATGCCATAACTTTAAGCGCGCAGATCCTGCAAGGAATCCAATTTATACTGACGAAAATAATGTAAATTAACGCTATTTAAAAACCTGTAGAGTAGCCTGTCGCATTCCAATGTAAACTACATAAACATAGACAAACATTCTGTAAGCACACACATACACGCATACAAATATATATATTTGTTTGTGCAAGGATACATACTTTCTTCTTCTTCAAATGTATTTCAAAGTCATAATGTATTCACCATTTGAAAACTGAAATATTTCACATTATATAAGGAATAAATTGGAATATGATATTAATTTATGAGTGAGATTTCTTTGTGATTATAGGTTCAATAGAAAAATATTAAATATCTAAACAATGTACAGTATTATTATTGTCATTACGAATACACAAATTTTAAAGAAGCTATCATTTTTATTTACATATACAATATTTATTTTTCAAAATAACCTAAACATTGTTGAATATTTTTCCCAAGTTTTTTATATTTTTATATTTTATATCGTAATTATTTAGAATGTAAGATATTAAGTTTTTTTAATATACTTAAAAGATACAAAAATGTTTTGTAAGATATTAAGATATTTAAGAACATTTATATTAAAAATGTTAGATATATTACTTAATGAATATGTTTGGATTTGATTGTTAATTCAAACTATTATAACGTTATTGAGTTATTATTATATGAATTAAATATTAATTATTTTTATTTACTTCTTTACTAGTAATACATTTTTGTTTATTATTGTTTACGAATTTGATTACTTTGTAATTAGAATAATATTTTTAAAAAATAAATTGCCTCATAACTTTACCTTTCTGATGAAGTTTTTTTTTATGAACAGTATTTTTTATTGTAATTGCCAAATTTTATCGTTAACATTATGAATACTTATTAAATTATTAATTTGAGTTGAGTATATGTTTTAGCTTCTTTATTTACTTCATTTATTTAGCTTCCTCATTTTAGTTACATATACAGGGTGTCCCGGGGGAGAGGGAAATAATTTGAGAAATGGTTCTATAGTGTAAAAGAAGAAAAAAAGTTCATATAAACATATGTCCGGAAACGCTTTGTAAGCGAGTTACGGCTAGCGAAAGATTTCGCCCGGGTTTCGGTTCCCCCGGGTAAATGAAGACTGTCTGAAATTCTGGGAAGGGGCGAATTCTGTTGTTTCTTATGGTTTTTGACCTGAAAAATCGAATAAAACAGGTCGCAGAACTGTATCTCCCATAAGTTTCATGATATCCGACCTAAAAAACAGAAAAATCTTTGCCTAAAAACAAATTTTGGAAAATTGGAAACAATTGGAATTTTTTGTTGATTTTTATTGACTTTATTTACACCATTTTTCTCAAAATTAAATTCTTTACAAGTTTTGTTTTTAACTTTTATGCATTTATTAGTCATTTAACAAAGTTATTGTACTTCTAACCTAAAAAAACGTGTTATTATGACCTTACTTTACGTTTTTGAGCAATCAACTTTATTTTAACGTTTTCAGTTCTACATTACCTTCATTACGTTACATTAACTATTAATTTTTTAATCTTGTTTCATATTTTTGTTTCTAAAAATTAGGCTTACTTTATTATTCTTTTATAATATCTCTTAATAAAGATAAGTTATTTCTCTACAACTGTCTAGAACACATAGGCTGTACACGTAGTTCATTTTTAGTTTCTATTTCGATTGTACGTTCATTAACTAGACTATAATTGTTTCATTCTTGGTTTCTAAAAACGAAGACTTTATATATTGGAGAACTAAATTTTATTTAAATTAGCAAATAATTTAAATTTAAATTACAACTTGTTAAGTTTGTTAAAACCATTTCTAACAATAACAATATGAAACTGAAAAATAATGAAAAATGTTTTGCGAGAAAGGGAGAGTGAGAGAGAGAGAGAGAGAGAGAGAGAGAGAGAGAGAGAGAGAGAGAGAGTGTGTACGCCGTCATTATCGTCGTCGTCTCGTCGTTAAGATTTGGCACTTGTCTGTCCACTTCTGGGTGAACGCCTTTCCAGTCTACTTCCAGTCATTTCTCTCTACACAGAAAATGATTTAAGTTTTGTTTGGTTCAGTGATTATAATAATTATAACAGTGTGTTATTTGACATTAATATATTATTTCACAACTGTTTGTGGATTATTTAATTTACTGTAAAATTCTGTAGTATAATTATAAACGAATTTTAATATTTTATAGCCGTGAAGACGAAGTAGACAGGAGGTTGTCTCGTCTTTGTTGGGAGAACATCCATCTCATAGCAGTTAATAATTAGACTCCCTTATTAAATCCTTCTGCAACACTAACATTTAATCTTAGCAAGTGTTAATAATTTAGCAACATTGCTAACACTCGCGTAAATTATCATAAATCAACGTCGTGAAGAAAAATTAATGACGAGACTGTTGATGGGACATTAGGTATGCATTTTAAGAGAGATAAATGTACCCGCTATGTAGGCATACACATAACACACAAAGAAAATATATCTTCTTCAAATGTGTTATGTCTTTAAACATAATATCAAAAAAATATGTAAAACCCTGAGATATACAAATACAGAATACTAATGAGTGTATACAATTAAAATGAACTATGACTACGAAAAATAATGCGTAGGAGTTTTGTTTTTAACCTGACGCAGAAAATATTACATCGGTTACCGAATCGGTGATACAATACATGACCTATATTTGCAGTTCTTTAGTAGAACAGCATTATTGAAAAGATGCTAAGTAAGTGGCACTTTACATTCAGCAGGTCCTACGAAAAAAGAAACAAATCGAGACTGCCGCAGGGCTTTAATAGTAATGATCCTTAAGTAACGTGAAGTCTAAATATGCAAGGAAACAGCAACACCGTGAAGCACTGTAGAAACTTAGTACCTTGGTTATTCTGGCTAGGACAAAGGAGGTAGGGCAAGCCCCTCACACTGGGAAGCACGACGTTTCCTGATGGTGTATAAGCATTTCCCGCTCTTCGGGAAACGACTACTACTACTACTACTACTACTACTACTACTACTACTACTACTACTACTACTACTACTACTACTACTACTACTATTTTGTCTGAGACAAAATTATTATCGTTGGCTTATTACATTCAAGGTTTCGTAGTAAGTAAGCATCAACAAAGAAATAATATTCATTACAAAGTAATCATTTATTAAACTACTAAATCAATAATATAGGAAAAACTGGCTTACGTTATTATAAACTGAACAAGGATAAACTTATTTTAATTAGTTTGGATGAATATTGTTGTAAATACATAAATAAACAAGTTTACTGCTGAAATTAATTACACTTGATTTTGTTTCAGTCAAAATTACGCTTAAAATTGTGTCTTTTTTATATTTTATTTGTTACCTTAATAAATAAAAAGTGGTATGTAATATGAATAAAAATATTTCTGTGACATTATACAGTGTATATATATAAGAGTTGTGTAGTAATGTTGATACATTAGGCACTTATTTCTACTCGTTTAACTTTTTGACCTGTCTACACGAATTATCAGTATACACGTAGAATTGCTACTTACTTAGTCTGTAGAAATATTAGGCCTGTATCTGATTTCTCTCTACATGTAGTACGTATTCATGCATTCGTATGTAGGCCTATTTCAATAGGACTTGTCATGACGTGAAACCTATGAATTTTTGAGCTACTTATATAAATAACTCTCCACAATTACAATAATTAGTTAAACGTTCTTTTAAATGGGAATTTGTACGAGTATAAGACGAGACTTCAGTACATTTAAATAAAAGTAACATATTCAAACTAACTCGACTCTTTATAGTATGAGAAATTGCTGTATGTTTTCAGTCAACTGTAAGCAATGAAAATTGACCACTGTTCTCAACTGGACTGACCCGTCACGAGGGTGTATCCTATATGTATATTCATTTTAATTTCTCCAACTACTATTTTGAAAAAGAGTAGTATAAAGTAATTACACATACATTATAGCTTAGTACGCAGTAGTTGTGATGTATTTATTCAAATAACGCCACTGTGTGGATTATGTAATTTTCATAAGAAAAAAAAACTTTACGCCATAAAAAATGAGCCCTAAAAATATTGCCTGTCTTAATTCATGTAACTTTAGATTTAATTTTAGAGTCGTGATATACCATACTAAACGGTGTACGAGAATCGATGCTGTAGTCTCTAGACTGCACTGTTCTTAGTTTAACATAATTAAGTTCAATATTTAATATTTTACGCCGAGTTACTATTATTTGCATACATCCATAAACTAAAAGACTTTTTGGATTGGATAGCCATATGAGGTACTGAACATTTAAACAATTTAGAAAAAGCATCAAGCATAGTTGAAAAAAAACGTCTTTTTCGGATTTAACGATTTGCAATTTAACACTGTATTTCAAACAAAAACAGTTAAAATTTCATGTAGAAACTGAGATAACATTAGACATAACTATCAAGTGAATACAGCACATGTATGTAAAGGTCCAACATGAATTACATAAGTTTATTAAAACAATGTCCGATCGATACATAAAATTAACTACTAATAACAGCATTCTTTTATAATTGACTATGATAAAAAAATGAAAATAAAATTTGGGTGCTACAATTAGTAATTTAGTTACGTCTTCGATTTTTGTTATACCAAAACATAGGGTTGATTTCACTTCTTTTTCAGTAGAATAATTGGATTGTAATAACTGAGCCAAGGCGGAGTAGTAATCGAAAACTCTGGATTATGTAAAACGACGGTGTGAGTTGCTGCTACACACTGCTTGCATACCACACTCTTGCATAAGAAACTTTGGAAGTAATATGTCGGTAGTAAAGAAAAATGGATATATATTTAGAAAACGATTACTTTGAATAAAATGGGGGAACCAGATATCAGTCCTGTTGATCAAGTCCCCAATAATATAAACTTAAAACCGAATGCTGGTTTTGAAGTAAAAGTAGAAATACCAATTGATGAAATATTTCTAGCCTACAAGAGCACAGGTTACATAGATGTAGCTATGCTGTAATTATTATTAAAAAGTTGAAATATAATTACATATAGGATAGATCGTAGTTAGGAAACTCCTATATAAACTATATTTAAACATCTAAAGTCTCCGAATTATGACGAATTACAAAACGAAATAATCAATTAACGTTTTAGTTTATCTTGAACGCGTAGTGAGCCGAGATAACACATTAAATCACAGTGTGATGAGTAACGAGGTGCAAGTAGGACGTTTCAGAACATTCAAATCCACTTAAATCGAGTAAACAATGATGACCGCTATGTCGAGTATGTTACAAAGCCCTGGTTTTCTTTGTTAAATGTCTGTAAAGTTTTGCAAATCGCTAAATATGTACATTACATTCACCTGAACAAGAAAAATACGGAAGAAAGAAGTCTTAATTAAAACGAAGTAATTAGGAAATTTTTAAGTTTATTAATTAGTTTGTGTTAATTGCGTGACTGTGCACAAAACGTACACGATCACGCGCTTGTACAACTAGAATGCTTACCTCTAAACCACTAACAAAAAAATCGTAAATCACACCAACGAAGTTGAACGCTGACGCGAGATGTCAATGCTGCCAACAAGATGACGAAACAAGCATTATTAATCACCGATAATTCTCGCCCAAGGGAGACAACGCTGTGGAATTTACAGTTTGTACTGAAATAGTTGTGTGATGTAACTGTAGCAGTCACCTATACACGCGTCTTTCGACTTGAAGCTGACGTGACCATTGTTTCAGCACTGCTTTTTTACTTTCCCTTCTAAATGTACTTCTGTAAACCTAAGTCCCTATAATATAAAATTTTTATTTGGGAATGAGTGGAATTTCTTATTATCTGGTTATATCATACTAAAATATAAACTAAATATTGTATATTGAAATACTACAGAGATACTTTTAAATAAAGGAACTTTAATTGAAAATACGTTACTTTTTAAATAAAAATGTTGGTATTCTTTTCGAATTACGAATTTAAAAATATTAAAGCTATCCACTTGGAAAGATTCCTATCATTGGAGATGATACAAATTACATTCGTTGTGACAGCATTTGTATCATCTGTCCGATTGTCCTTGTAGGCCTATACCATTTACCGAGAGCTGAGACACAACTGATATCACAAAATACCCACAACTGAGCAACAGTATGACATTTATACTATACTGATGTAGTTTATCGAGTAATTTGAATTTATACACATTTCATAAATAAAGAATAAGAGCTTTAACAGTATTGTAAACACAGCTTTATAACTTATGTTAGTTTTTTTTTACTATTCAGAGACATAACTATTTATGTAAATATGTATGTAAATATTTTTCATAAATTCGTGCAGTAATAGACTTTACGATTTTATGTTCACATGACATGAATGTTTATATATTTCTGTATATTTATATAAATATATGTTTATATTTTTATATTTATACATACATTTATATGTTTATAAAAATATAAATATATGTTTATACATCTATTTATTTTTATGTGTATGTTTATATATTCATATGCTTCTCGACTTGAATGTTCTTATTTACATAGATGTTAACCAACCAGAACTATTTTTTTTTGTACATATACGCATACTGTCAGCTCTCGGTAAATGAAATAGTGTAAGCTCTTCTTATCCGTACAGTCGAAGTCATTCCAGGTGTTTCGGTTTTTAGATACTATCAATTCTATATCTTCTGTCAGTTTTCAGTGATTATTATCGATAAAGCCTATAACTGTTAATTTACTCGGTCGGAATAACCTTGTATAAAGGTTGAGGATTAAGTGATTATCATACACACACACCACATAATTTTGTATTATTTATGCAAAAAATAGATCTGTTTCAAGTACATTAACTTACTTGTTAAAACGACGGGTATCTCTGTTTTGGCCCACACAACAGTTTTCTACGTTTATTCGTCCTAACGTCAATGAAAAATTTGTAGAGTTCGAAGCATAAAATATAAAGTGTGGTGACAGCGTGGCAAGGTGGCTTGTTTGGAGGCAAAACAAGCGTTCTACAAACAAGATGATTTTGCTCTGACGTTTAACACTGTATACGTATATGACATTATAAACGTGCTGACTATCCCTGAAGTGATTACACTTATTTAGTGACTAGGCAATTGAAATTAATCAGCACATCTTTGCAGAAACAAAGTAACTAATACTCACGGTAAATTATTTCTGTTTCTTATCGATTCCCTATTTGCTTCCTCCAAACAAATCCCAATGTTTAACCTCTCCTAATTTCTTTTGGTTTATTTTGACAGTTTAGGTATACATTTTTTGCCTTTGGTATGTTAACTTATAAAACAGCTGAACGAGCTGAAACTAGCTTTGTATTAATAAAGTATTGTGGACAGCCAAATGCTTTCCTTACTTTTTTATATAAAAACTTTGTTTACGTCTGTTTAACTTACCTAGTTTAAAATATACATCTACGTCCAAGAGGGGAGAATATCAAGCACATGTTTGCTAATATGTAGGTTTGGTTTATTGAACTCGTAAAATTATACATAACTATAAATTAAAAAGTGTTAATGCACGACTTAACAGGAAATTCTGTAAGAACCTAAGTAATCCTTGAAGATGTACCGGGTGTAGAGTATTATGTTTGGGAGAAACTTATTACTTTTCTTTGCTGAAGCGGTAGATTATGCAAGCTGAGAAATAACGTTTCAGATCTTTATTGCTACCGCGCCAGCGATTAGAATAGATCGTTTAGTATAGTGTGTAATCATTGTTACGTGAGTGACAATTTGCGCTGTAGGCGTGTCTGCAACTCATTCACACAGGCAGATCGTATGGAGAAATACGCCTACTTCGCGATGCACGGAAGATATTACACACTTCAAACTTAATGCTGATTGTAATTTGACCTACTGCAGGGAATGATACTCTGAACTTTACTTTAAACGAGTTAATGTAACAGGATAAGTATTACGGAGAAGCGTGTCTAATAAGAGCAGAGACGAATGATAATATTTCCGCAGCGAGTTTATGCCCTTGTATGTTGTTGGATGTTGTCGACAATAACAAACATCACGTATCACTATTTATACGGCCGTTGTAGATATTTGTTAAGTGTTACTAACACTTCGACGGTGTATAATTAACACAGCTGCGTTATTTTATACATAAATGCTTTCTATAAAACAAAACTTTAGTACGGTTGATATACTCTTTTACTTTTTACATCAATGAAAATTCAATCTCACAAAGTTGCAATCTAACTGTCAATTCACAAATCTTAATAAAACATTTAAACGATTGTGGAATTGTTTTAATTATATGTGTGTGTGTGTGTGTGTGTGTGTGTGTGTGTGTGTGTGTGTGTGTGTGTGTGTGTGTGTGTGTAATCTGTATAAGTGATCTGAAGATCTAAGAGTGCTAACACGCGTTAGTCAAGATTTCCTCTTAGGGACAGTTGTATATTCATCGGGATACACCTGTATGAACGCGCGGACACATTAATATTGTCGGAAGGTGTATGCTAAACACACCGCATTAAATAATAACTAATTAACCCACTTTATCGAACGTGAGATTTATAAATAAAACCATATCAGGCAGATAAACGGCGTGCGTAAGTGAATCACGAGGACAGCGCCTCAGCGAAACCAGCGGTTAACTTTAACGTAGCAGCTTACAACCGTAGGGTAAGAAGGAATTCTTCAACTAAGTAAAATAGACAATTGTTCAAATAAACATTCATTAATATCTAAAGACAATATATTTTTAATAAATAAATTGTGTAAACAATTTTACATACAAGATAGATTTAAATTTGTTTTAGTTTAATAAATGCTACCTCCAGATAAAAGACTCTGTTAAATATATTATTAGTTCTGATACACATCTGTGCATCCTAGATTTGTTCGTTCCAATCTCTACATATTTATTGATAAATATCAATAACTTTTTGTCTGAAACAGTAATCTACATCCTTGTACAACAAGTAACAAAAACTTAGATGTGGCGCCAAGTTTTATGAGCGCCCTCGTGTATCTTAATATTTTTATTCCCCATCTTTTCAGTATGTTAGGACAGTACGTTTTCAAATCTCCCTACAAACAAAATAATACAGTATGTTTCTACCAAAAGTGTTTATTAATTGCAACACAGAAGTAATAATCGTATTATTCTTTAAGTGTCTACATGCTTCTTAAAGTACCGGTAAACTACAAATTTCTATATTTTAAATTTCTACAAAATGAAGAAAGAATAACAAATTAATGAATTATCAGTTAATTAGTTTAATTTCCATTACAAGCATTAATTTATTAGTGCCTAAGTTTTTGTGTCTTCCAGTAACTCGTATTAAATTTAAATTTAAGCATTTGCATCCCTCAAAAATGCAAATGCTCACCTTTTTTTTAGGGATGTTTTTGATAATTTCTTTTTAACAATTGGTCTTCTGCAGTGACAGAAGCTGATATAGCTGACAAAATCAGTAACGCTCGGAAATGATTGATACAAATCGTTCTTTGCTCGGAAAATTTAAATCGTTCTCTTAACATAAAGTAGGCTAATTGGACCACAAAAACTGTGTAAACAGTTGTAAATTCGTGAAAACATTGTGCGCCATTTAGGCCTATATCGCCTTCATTTCGGTCTTTATTACGTAATGCATTAACTTCAATACACAAACGAGACTACCTAGAACACAATTTAGAACACTATACTTAATTAATTAATTGTTTCTAACAAATCAGAAACTATTCTAGCCTGAGGACTAATTCAATTCAGATGTTTCAGAAACAGGTGTCATTTTAAGACTACCGTAGTACTAAAATTACTGTTAACTTGAAAAGTAAATTCTTTAATTTGGTTCGATCCTCATTGTAGACATGAGTGGGTATTTTGATTTTCTCTTTCTTGCCTTCGAAATTCTTGTAAAGATTGAGTCGTTGTGTTCCTAGGTCTGCAAAAACTTTAGTTCTCTACACAACTTAAATTGTATAAAAACTCTTGCACAAATTTTTAAATTTGCTTGAAATATTTTACTATAAAATCGCTAAGCAAAGCCCTATAGATTAAAAATTCTATTGTTTCCTACAAGATGTCTTGAAGTGTACCGATTTTCTAACTCGTTATTTTATACAGAAATTATATTTTACTTCAAGCTGACATTTAAAGATACAGAGTTTTTTCAGTAGAGCATGACTGATTAATGATACATTACGTATTTATTTATTTATTTAAGACTCTTAATACTTTGAGGGATACGGATAATTTATATTGACCTTGAACTACTGAAAGAGAATAGAGTAATAGTGTTGAATTTTGCAGCTGAATTGTTACAGATACGTCACAACAGTTTGTTAAAAACATATTTCTGCGTTAGCTTACAGAGTTACTAGAATTAACAGAACTAGCAGCTATTCAAAGTGCAGCGCGTCGGTTAACTCACGCAGCAAAAAATACAGTTTCCGTATGTTTGTGAGCTACGATTACATAAAGTTAACAAAGTGTATAAAAAATATTAAAGTTATCAATCATACAGTTTTAAGAAATTTTGGTAGGTTGAGTAAAATGTCATAACTTGGTGCAAGGGAACTCCATTGTATATCCAACAAACGTGCACATTGTGGTTAATCGATTTTTCCATGATAATAATATATATGATAAGGAAACGACAAAACGAATCATGTAGTACATTTCCTCCGTATGCTAAGCAGTTCAGTAAGATGTTTCGATGTGTGTGGAAGAGACACAATCAGGATATGGCGTGGTGGAAATAATGTTTTCGGGTGCACTAATTTTACTGTCAGAACAGATGGTTTAGTTTAAAGAAATTCCACTTTCATTTTCAAAAAATAAATATTTGTGAATTTTGAAAATATATTTAGACCCCAATTACACATTCATAAGACTTTTTAAATGTTAGGCTGTGCATTGCATAAAAGAATTGTAACCGCTATTTATATCCAGTTTTCTGTATATTGTCAGTCCGCTCTCTTCAACCTTTATTTTCTGTTCTATAGATTGATGTTGTTTTTGCTTTATCTGAATGTCCCTCCATTCTTCCTACATTGATTTTTTCTTCTCCAGGTCTACATTATCCAAAACGATCTTCACTGTTGGTTTACCCCTCCTTATCTCTTCTCCTTTACTCAGTTTATTGGAATAAAACGGATTTTGTAATTGTAGAGGTTGTTTTCGATAAGATACAGCGGTTTTGGAGTAATTCCAAAAATTTTCTAAACACATGAACCAGTCTTGGAACAATATGCACAAGTCTGTGTTATTTATACGAATTTCATTAATGTCTGTTCAGAATAAAGTTGCTAAATTCCTTTTCTTGAAAAGCTGTAAATAGAACTGACATTATTATGAACAATTAGGGCACCTACCAACTGATTTCTTTATATTTTATTGATTTGTATAATGCATTAAACGATGCTTGTAAGAAACTGACATCACAAACGGGATGAAACGGAGATATTCTGGAAATTGTGATTGGGAATTAATGGAAATTGGGACGAATAACAAACAATCACGTAAGTGCATTTTTCGATATTATAGCTTCTAGTATTTTATCTTTGTTTTGGGACAGCATGTGTTTGAATGATGTTGCCTACATCGTTGTACTGTTTGACGCCATAAATTTTTCAACAGGGTATGTTGCTACGTTTGGGTACTTAATTATGAACACCAAGCTTACCCAAAGCCATATCCATATTAATTCTGATATTGTCTATGTGTGTAAAGATTTTTAAGTGCATTTCCTTGGCATCACTTTCTAAGTTCGCCAATATTTGTGAGCGTAAACGCACAGTCACATAAAAAAATTATATTTAATTTATCAGTGACGAAAGGCTTTATTACAAACTTAAGGCAATGCCAGTCGGTGATGACTGATCAGTCTGAATTAGTTCATTTAATGTCTTGAACCTTATGTAATGAGAATAATATGTTTTTCTATAAAACTGGATTAGTACACTTTCCACTTATAGCTCATAGCAGTAATTGATAAAATAAGTAGCTTCCTACCTTTATCACTCTTTGAGAACGAAAACTTAAACAGTGTAGATTTATAATAAATTAAATCTATTTTAATAGCAGCTAATAATGTAAATATTGAAGGAAATATATTTCTAAAGGAAAATACTCAATTCTTAATACGTGCACGAGTAACACAAACGATAAATATTTTGTCAGAAACAGAAAACATGTTTTATTTGTAAACTACCTTCTGTTTAATACCTTGAATTGTAATAACGGACTTAATCCTTGAATAAATTACCTTAATTATTAATTTTTAATACTTTAATAATGATTACGTTTGTAATTTAAATGGCAACAAACGGTTATTTCCCATGAAAGAGTCGATAACAGATCGGTGCTACTGATTGAGCTGGATCTTCCCTTTTGTGTATTAATACTATATATTATTATTGGATTTATTTAATTTTTAGCTGACTAAATTTATTTTTGTCATATGGAAAGGATTATCATAAGGTATTAAAAGTTACACATCACAGATGTCAAAAGTTGGCAGCACGCTAGAAGAGGTGGATTAGTTAAAGAAAAAACTGGTTTGATACCAATCTGGAACGAGCGTCCTTATTTAAGATGCGTTCAGAACGAAGACGATTTTAAACATATTTGTAAACTAAGGAATTATATTATACTTTTTATTAACTAGAAAGTTAATAATAAAAGCAAAAAGTAAAAAGAATATACATATTGTTTACATTAAAAAAATAATTATTCAATTAGCCCCCCGCCACACACACGCACACACACACACACACACACAAAATGTACCAGTAGCTAGTCCTTAAGTCCTTACTTTAGCAGTGATCATTTTAATCTGTTTTAAATTATTTATGTTTATACATGTGACATATGGTCGAGTGAAAGAGACATGAAGATTTGACATCCAGATTTTTTTCTTGAGGGTATAAGTAAAATTGTAACCCATGATAATGGGTAATAGTTGAAACGAGACTACATAAATTAGTAATGACGCGAAGATGAGACAGTGGGTTACCGGTGTGTAAGGTAACTGACTAGTGAACTTTTTTGGAAAGTAACGAAGATGATACAAAGTTATCAAAGTAAACTGAATGGTGACGCACACTGTTCACTTGTTACTAATAATGCTTAGTTTCGTGATGGATGTGGTTCGGTCTGTGTCGCGGTGTATATGCTCTGTGATTAATTCTAAAAATATATTTTAAAGTGATAATCTTTTATTTAGACAATTCTGTAGTGTTTAAATGTTTACACAAAATGCAGTGCTATAGTTTATTTGCTATAAAATTATCTGCTTCGTAGTTGTTTACATTGTCGGCTTCAGCTCGGTTGCTTCGATACACAGAAGCGTAGTTCAGTTAGTTTTGAGAATCGTTTTACAGCGATTAGTGTACCTAGTAGTCAGGTTTAGTGAGTGATTTTATTTAGTGATAGAGAGCGAATTATTTCAGCGAGTGACTGCGTCATTTGAGGAAAATGGAAAATCTAATCATACTGATTGTTTGGTTGCTTTGTTTGAGAGACGGTTCTTTGCTTTGTAATTATCGTAGAGTTAACTTAGTAGTCAATTCAAAGAGGTATCATTTTAGAGCAACATGTGATACACCGCTTGCGTGAATGTCACATGTTATTGATGCAAGTTTTATTAATAATATTACTAAACGATAATGTTTACACTAATAATAAAGATATTGTAGCGAATGTTTGTTAAATGAAAACAAATATATTAAAGGAAAAATGTATGGAAAAATGAAAAAAAATTGCAGCTTAGCTGTTGTAGTTGTTGTAGGTGAATTTAATAGGACGTAGGCAAATGTAGTAACGTTTGTAACAACACTTTTTAGTTTAATACACTTAGTTTTACTTTTGCTTAATCAACCGTTTCGCCCTTACTACAATAAGGCATTATCAGTGGTTCGATTGAGACAGAGCACAGTGTCTTGACCTGACCCTATTTACACAACCCCACAATGTGGACCCCCCACAATGTTACAAAAAAGCCGACAATTTACAATAAAGTATTCCTGACCCAACAACTTCAAAAATTACAATAAAAAAATGTTTAACGCAATAACATTTTATATCGTTACAATATAATTATTTTATTACAACGACTTCATCTTGCTATTGTTTTATAGAAGTGTTAATAAATCTGCCTCATTCTTAAGTGTTTGATGCTTTAAGACTGTGATCGAAAGTATACTCGTAAAAGTAAGGACTGAAGTGGACATAAGCTAGGATGAAGCGATATATGAAAAAGGGTGGAAAAGAGCCGTAGCTTCAACACCGCAGGTAGAAATAACTAAGTTATAACCTTACTTTTATACAAATATGAAACACGTCCGCAGAAAAAATCAAGTTATGTTAACAGTTAGATAACGGAAATACATAATGGATTAGTGATTGGAGGCAAGAATATAAATCACATTTAGTGTGTATTACGCATTAAACGTATTAATCATCAGGTAAGAAGTCTCTACTTATAATTAAATATTCAGACTCCTATTGGTGTACGTTTTTCAAATACTTCCATAAAATTTTTGTGAGAGTTAATTTTGCGACTAATCTTGTCACCAAACATTTGTGTTGGAGAAGGCTGACTCCAAGTACGTATGTGTCCCCACTATCTGTACTATTGGCTCCCCTGACGTATAGTAATTACATCCGTCAGAATACTCCGATAGTACCATTAAGGTATCACAGGTCTGTATATTATATTATGTCGATTCAGTATTACAATAGTACGGAGTAGTATCTGACTTGTGAACGAACCTTACTTGTGATAAAAATTGACGGTAGTGAAGTTATTTCAATGTGCAGAGCTGACGTTAACAAAACCAAAGATAAATGTGTGTTCGTGGAATCCTATTTTAGAATTATTCTTGCCATCGCGCTGTAAGAAATCGCAGGCAACGATCTATTGAAGTTTTGTTTAAACATTTGAAGGCGTATTTTTCTATATTGTTTATTTTTTACTTCCTTCAGTAAATAAAACAGATGTGTGAGGTAGTCGCTAATTATCAAAAAGAACTAAGTTTATTATTGACTGATTTAAGTTAATTGAGTTGAACAGTAGATCAAAGCAAAAATTCATTGTTTTAAAACGTAACGTTTGAACGCATAACAAAAGTTATAATGTTTTGGATAAAACAATCCAAAATCTATTTACAGTTTACATTGTTCATTGAATGCTTAAACCGCGATATATATTTTTTGTTAACAACAATACTGGATTTTAAAAATATATCAGAGAACAACTTACCATATAAGCCTATAATAATAGCTAAGTAATGATAGTATATGATAATAAGTAGCTAAGTAATAAATTTACACTCTACTATTATGCGAATAAGGAGGTTAGCCGTGATTTAATTTTGATATTTGGTAGTTGAAATTTTACTTTCAAAATAATAAAAAAAAATCAATCATTTGAGGAATACACGAATCCTAACAGTGTGCCAATGTTTAGTTGAACTTCTACTAGAAAAATTATCTTGTTGTTGCATCCTCTTCGTTCACTTTATTAATTTAATAATATATATAAACTTTCACTAATGAACTTACTGTTGTCACTTCCCAAACGTTTCGAGATGTTGTTTCTCTTCTTCAGTGGGTGTATACTGATTGTCGATTACAGAATAACCGTTACGGAAAAATGGTGTGTGTGGTGGGGGTTGATGGTGGGAAGGGATTGGCGCTGAGGTTCGAATTGTGTGTGTGGATCAGTGTATCGAATAGTGTATGTGATTTATAATGTATTTGTTCATTTAATATGTTGTTTGGTTGTAGTGTGTGATATCTGTATATTTCAAATTGTTCAGCTGTGTTTAGTTTTCTACTTTTAGGTAAGTAGTGTAATATTTCCATGTTGTGTTCTATGTTTGTGTAACTGTGGTTTTCGTTATGTAAACGTGTGGCAAATGTGGAATGTATGTAGTTTGTGGTGAGGGCTTTTAAATGTTCAGAAAATCTGGAAGAAAAAGATCTTCCCGTCTGGCCGATGTAGAATTGTTGGCAATCATTACAGTTTAATTTATAAACCCCTGTTTTGCTGTATGTGTCAATGTCTTTGTTAGTATTATTTATGTGTTTTCTAATGGTGTTGTTGGTTCTGTAGGCTACTTTATAATTGTGTTTCCTAAATGTGTTTGCTATTTTATGTGTATTGAAATTGTAGTATGTAAGTGTTATGTATTTGCTGGGTTGTGTGCTGTTGGTCAGATGTGTTTTACTTTTTGTGTTGAGGATTCGTTTGTGTAGTTTATTTATTAATTCGGGGTTGTATCCATTTTTGACTGCTATGTATTTAATTGTGTTTAATTCATCTTGGTAGTCATGTGTGTTTAGGGGTATTGAAGTGAGCCTATGGAGCATGTAGTTGAAAGCTGCATGTTTATGTTGAGTTGGGTGGTTGGATGTGTTGTGTATGACCATGTCTGATGTGGTGGGTTTTCAGTAAATTTTGCATGTGTGTGTTGTTTGTTTTGGTGATTGTAAGGTCTAAGAAGTTTATGCTGTTATTTAATTCTATTTCAAGTGTGAATTTTAATTTTTGGTGTATAGTGTTAATGTATTTGTGGAAATTTTCTATTTGTCTTTTGTTGCCGTTGTAAAGGAGTAAAATGTCGTCAACATACCTGTGCCAATATATTATTTTATCGGTGTATTTGTTGTTGTTCAGTATGTGTTTCTGTTCTATGGTGTGTATAAATATTTCGGCTAGTATACCTGATATAGGGGAGCCCATGGGTAGTCCATCTGTTAGTCCATATGTAAAATATATATCTACTAGAAAATATACTATTCATATTTTTTCTCCTTTTCTCGTTTCCAGATTGTACTGTTGTAACTCATGTTTAATTAACACAGTTGTAACGTAGGAAAGAAGACCAGATATAATCTAGAAACGTACTCCAGCTCCTCTGCTACACAAAATTTATCCTTGAGACACATTTTATGTATCACAGAGATTTTTGTTATCGATAAATTTGAAATATTCATACCTACTTATTCATTCATTCGGTCGGTTATTAATGTTCATCCAAAGGCTTCAGTATCAATACAGCAACTTAACGTTACTTCATTGTTAAAGTATATATTGTAACGGTACATATCTTCACCGTACATTTAAAAACAACTATAAGGAATGAAACACTCATTAACTAACACTAAAACACCCAAGAGAGAAATGATAAATGAATAACTATGTACTAAATGTTAAATCCGGTCCACGAACTAATTAAAATAATTAGATCAGCAAACGAAGAATAATAAATAATAATGAAGAAGAAAAATAGAAGACAACATAGTAATGTGATTAACCAAATAACCCAATAGATATGGTAAGTGAGAGGACAAAACCAAATTATAATGACAACAAACACATACAAGATACAGAAGATAATATGAATAAACACAAATAAAGTGATAAGCGAAGAAGAGTTAACAAATCTATTATACAATGTGCCAATAAGTGTACCAAGAGATAATGAAACAAATAAAGCAAGGAGTCTACAGAGTTAAGAAACAGTAAAGACACACAAACATGTACAAACTATTACTAAAGACTTGACCATGACGAAAACTCTTTATTCTAAGATGAAAATATAATTAATCAACAATAAAGACAATGAAATAAAATATTGGAATATAAGAGTGAGTTAGTTATCATAGCAATAACAGAATACCATGCCTGCTTTTAATACAAGTAAACCCAATTAAAATATATAAAAGAAAATCTGGTAATCACCAGTAAACATGTAAAGATAATGTCAAAAAAATAATAAATAATGGTTAACAAGAGCAAAAGTGTAAAATAATAACCTTAAAACATTGAGATCAGTGATAAAAGCATAGACCATTGTTGTCAGACAAGGGGGTCCCAAATAACCTCAATTCCGGTACAAATTCACTTGTAATTAGAATAATCTAAGAATAAAACGTGGTAAAACTAGTTTAGGTTATGCAATAATGAAAACAGACATTATAAAGACAAACCTAGTGCTATATGCAGGGGTGCCTACAGGGGGGTATCGTGTCGCCATTGGCGACATTTGAAAAATTTTTGGGGGGGATTTTTTTTTACTGTTGTATGAAATTTACTATTACTAAAAATACCGAATACAATGTGAGAACGTATTTCCTGGTCGCAATTTGCGTCAAAGCTTGCTTAGGGTGAAACCACACTGCATCAAACAAAACAGCCTGAGGCCGTTTGAAACAGGCTCAGGCTGGTTGAAGCAAACCGGAAAGACTGGATTAGCACGGTGGTAGGGGAAACGTGTTCACACTGGCAAGGTCAAACGTTTTGTCTGCCTCAGTCACACCCAGTCATGCCTGGTGTTGTTTGAAGAATTGTGGTTTGCAGCAAACATTTACTATTGAAGGTATGTAAAATAATATACAATACTCTTCTTCTTCTTCTAGATGTTTAGTTTGTGTAATTTATTATTATTTCTCATAACAATTATTTATAACATTTATTTATAGATTACTAAATAGTTTTTGTAAATATGTAAAATAAAATCACACAGTAATTTATTCACTTACTACTCGTATATTGAATTTATTTTACTGTACATACGTTTTGTTGATGCAATGCTGTAACTTAGAACATTATCATTATTAATTTTATAGATACATTACTATTTTATGCGTACATTGTTTTTATTTTTCTGACATTTTTCTAGATGGAGTGTGATGCGGAAAAGTTATTTAAAGTTGGGAAAGTTCCATCGTCTTTCAAATCCATCTGCAATTTCGAGGTATTTTTCAGCATTTGGTTTTTGCATATAAACTGGGGATAATTGATCCCATATTGCTTGACAAGTTTCGTGAACTACATTAGAAATAGTAGATGCCCCTAAACGAAACTGGTAGTGCAGAGATCTGAAGGTTTCTCCTGTAGCCAGATACCTGTTAAAGATAAAAGATTAGTACAGTTGAGCAGAACCTTTTTTATTTTTGTAATTACATGAATAAGAAGTGAATAAAAATTTTATAGAGTAAATATTATATTTTCCAGTGGCGGAATGTAAATCAAAATGGGGAATCCTCCGCAACTCGTATAAACGTGCTGTAAGAGATAGCAGAGACACGGCATCCTCTAAAGGGCCTAAAAATAGGAAATGGTACCTGATGGATGCAATGGAGTTTTCGGGGGACTTTGTGGGTGTTCATCGGAAACTAGGGAGCAACACTATGGGCACTAATTGTGAAGAAAACCTAGCAGAGACTCCTGAGCCAGATCTCGTAGACACAAACTCTACAGAAAATTTAGAAGGAAATCTACACTCTGCAGTAATTCAAACTCATGAATTTGAAAACATGAGCAGTCCTGCATCGCAACCTTCCAGAAGGAAATCAACCTCAGTTGAAAAGGTCGTCAATCCAATGATTTCATTTTTGAAATCAAGAACCAAAGTATCTGAACAAGAAAACCCAACTCTTACGTTTTTTAAACGTTTGATTCCAGATGTGGAAAAATTAACAGAATCAAGAAAAAGAAAATTTAAACAAACAGTTTTGAATGCATTGTATAGACATTTGGATGAACAAGAAAATTTTGCTTATTTTAACACACCACATTTGCCTATTCCTAGTCCTATTCCCAGCTCAAGTTCCTCTGAAGCTCCACCTCCTGAACCATATCAATACGCTTATATTACAAATAATTAATTAACATCATAATTTCAATTTTGGTTATTACAGTATGTTTTATAGTACAATTATTAATTAAACTACTGTATTTTCTGTTAGAAATAAATAGTTATGTAGAAACTTTATATAGCGAATAGTGTAGACCTATATAATTTTATGTAACCTACTTATATGTAATTGTGTTAATTAAAAAACAGAAATGTCATTAAACAATCTTAAAATAAAAAAATGTATATTTATTACATACCTTAATGTTACAAGGAGCTTCTCTTCTGGTTTAACACATTTTCGAAAATTTGTATTTTGCTTTTGAATTTTGTGTTCAATTAAATGCAATAAAAAGTCAAAACTTGCTGGACTCATTCTCGTGTAATTATAAAACTTATCTTCATAATTTCATAATTTGTTTAACAATGATTTGATAGTATTATCATAGCTTCTTCGTTTGTTGTATGGATGCACCCAAAATTCTCGAGACACTTTCAAATTAACCAATAACCACTTCCACAAAATTGGGACACACTCATCTACCTCCTCATCAGAAGACATAACTTGATATTTGTTAACACGAGTTATATTGTACTGCAAATGCCAAATATTTCAATAGAGGTTCCCGATGACTGATGTACTTGGAGGGAAATGTCTGTTTCAGTGTAGATTGGAAACGTTTCAGTCAAGATCAAACATTTTGTTTCGGTTTGCTTCAACCGGATTGTTTGCTGCAGTGTGGTTTCACCCTTAAGGGTGCTGCATGGTGTATCACGTGATGAGACATCCACGAATCACAGTACAATAATTTTAGTGTACAAAATACAGCTTTATATTTTAATTTATTAAAAAAGCGATTATTTGTAAATACATATTGAAAAACAAAGAAGGCGAGACTGGTCAAGTTGTAGGCTAAACAATTTTTTGAAGTCATAAAATACTTAAAGAAAATTAGATCGTTTGAAAGCGAATGGAAGTTCCCTACGTAGGTGGAACAGACGCTTTCAAACGACCTAAAGTTCTTTAATTATTTTGCTGCTTCAAAAAATTTTCTCGTGTACAACTTGAGCAGTCTCACTTTCCTTATTTATCTACATTTATTTTCAAATAATCGCTTATTTGATAAATTTACATATAAAGCTTTATTTTGTACACTCAAATATTATACTACGAGGGTGCTTTCACATGTGCGGACTTTTTGTGTGCGAGGGAATTTTGAAAAACACAAAGTTCGATTTTATTGTTTTGGACTTGCACAGTAATAATTTTGATAAAAATAAAGTTAAGACGTTTGATTGGGAAAAACAACGCTTTATTCAAACGCCTTAAGGAGGGATTTTTATATAAGGCGGAAATTTTGAAAACACACAAAGTTCGATTTTATTGTTTTGAGAAATATTTTGTTATATTTAAGTAAGGCATTAAAGTTGCAAATCTAAGTATTTTTCCAATGAAGTGATTGAGATTTGATACTGTATACTGTAAAACTAATCACGTTTTACTGAAAATGCTAAATTGTGATCCATTATAAAAGAGCTTTTTTTTTTTTTTTTTTTTTTTATGCTATGATTTAGTAATTAAGAGTGACATGTGTGGTGTTAATGTAATTACACAGACTGAAATTGGACAGAAAGATGTACCCATTAAACACACTCAGAATTCCCACAATATTGTAAACCAGAGAAGGACAGTGACATAAATGTGTACTGCAATATGTAATACTACTATTATAGTATAGAATAATGATAATGAAATATTAATTAAACCATAATTATGAAAAATTAAGGTAACTGTCTGACTACACAAGATGCAAGAAGTATTAGTGAATTATTCACAGTCTCACATATAATAATGGGAGGCTAACGTTTATAAAACACTCTTTAGACTATAAAGACCATTTGTACACAAAAGAACCACTTAAAATTAAGTATATTATTAACCATGAACCAAATCATAATGACACATGGCATACTAAAACTATGAATTAATAAAACTAGAAACAAGAAATTAATTATATTTGAAGAAAAGCTGAGATATCCAGAAGTTGTAATGGATATCTCAGAATGACTATATCACAGTAAAAAATGAACAGAGCAAATTATTTAAATAAAAAAGAGTGAATCAAATTAACTATGCTCTAGGCCAAAGAAAGCATAGACCAAATATTGTAATTTTATTAATTTTAGACAATTATTATAATGGAGATTATCATAAAAGGACTTGAGAGGAACTATATGGTTGAAAAGTAATCACCATTTGTTCAATTTCCATAATTAAACATGTAAAATCATAAGAAATATGTCATAGTCGTAAGTAGAAAACATTAACTTTTTAATTAAAACACTAACATATGTCTTGTGAGGACTTGTTTAAAGAGTAAATCAATTGTAATAACGTGGTATGGTTATATCAAGTATTACTAGTAACGCAAGGACGTTAAACAAATTTAAAAGATATTCTGTTTATTTTGGGCCAAACGAGAGCGTCATAACGCTACTCTCCACACCAAAATCATTAACAATTTTATACAAATTAATTATTTCGCCGAGGGAGTGACCTCGCTCTAAGGAACAGCAGCATTCTCTCAACCAATGAAATCGATCAAAATCGACAGGGGGGTATGTAATCCCAAAATTGGAACAGCGGAGAGGAACAAATTTCTTCACACTTCATCTCTGACTAGCGAAGCGATACGATGGCCATTTTCTGTGCGCGTAAAAGTCGAATCCGGAATCAAATCAGCTGTGCGAGTATAAATGTAAACATTTTGGTCAACATAACCAAAAATTTTTTAAGTGGCGAGTTCAACGAAAAAATGCATACACAATAGCGAATCATAATTGCAGAGTGTATAATAAGCTGCAATAAAGTGAATTACAGGAAGTATGGTGTTTTATTATACTTATTGAAATTTAACTTAGAAACGGAAATTTTTATGATTTTTGACATTGAGTCATGGAAGCAACCATGAAATCTCATAGAGTTTAAACGTGAATAAATGAATTAATTGACATTAATTCACGAACATTAATGAACATTATATGAATTTCGTATAGAAAAATAAATATTTTTTCTACCTACATTATGAAGTTTAATCAATTTAGTGAAATAGACAATGAGTTAATATGAACTCGAGTATAGGTTATCCAACCTTATGATTATGATTGTTCCAGTTCATAAACAATCATTGAATATTTTAACTAAAGCTATTTAAGCATTATACCGTAATTGTTTGCCTGACCAGAGTTCAGCATTCAATGGACATGATAATTTATAACGAACATTAGATGAATTTATAATTACAATTATTTAAGTATTTTGCTATGTATAGGTTAAGAAATTACATTATGTTAGAATAGATAATACTTTGTATCAACTCAGAATGCCTGAAATAACTTTAATGTTGACGATAGTCGAATTTAGAATTCCATGTTAATGATTTTAAAAACTTTTAATGATGTTTTGTTTATAAATATCGGTTCAGTATGCCTGTAGTAACTTTAATGTTGACGATAGTCGAATTTATAATCCCATGTTAATGATTTTAAAAACTTTTAATGTAGTTTTGTTTATACTAATCAGTTCCAACTACTCATTGTAAACAGTAGTGCAGACATTTTCTGTTATGTATCTTGCAGTCTCAAAGGAACCACGAAAAATACGTAAAACTAATGAACAAAGATTCAATGTTATATTTTAAATTTATCTTAAACAAAAATAGTTTAACTACCCTGAGAGTAGGAGTTAATAAACAATAATGTCAGTGATTAACGAGGCAAACAGCCAGTAATAAATATCAATTAATAAATTCCAATTTTATTAAAAAATGTTAATACAATCAAATTGTGTAACAGAAAAAGAGTGACGACTTTCATTTAATAGACAATACTGATACGTGTTAGATTACCATTAGTATTTCCACAGGTGGCTCCATTTAACTTTGATATATTAAAATCGAGTTATCTATTCGCTTGTTAACGTGTTTGTTAACGAACTAGACCTTCGATCGCAGTAAGTACATGGTGAGTACATAACTTGTGTTTATTTCAGCAACATTAGAATCTACGGCGAATTACACCTATCCGCGTGCGCCTGGGAGGGAATCAACCCGACTAATTCGTATCTGAGCTTCGATTTAAACGAATCACTCAGTGCAAAGAAGAGCTATTAAAGAATTCGTTATCAAAATCAACCTTTATTAAACATTATTAAACCATCTATAAAAGAATATATAAACTTTTACAAGATGGTAGAAAAAACCAAATTTTATTACAAGAGTGGCACTGCAACATGGGGCTTTTACACGACATAATTAATAATCAAGATTATAATATATATAAGCATTTGCAGGTTATGCGTTCTACTGTTAGTATTGAAAATATTTAAGTGAAAGTCACACATTTGTTAATTTCTAATTAAACTTCGTCAATACGTCAAAGAGTAAGTAGAAAAAATGTGTTTGTTTGTATGGTTTGAGGCAGGAATGGGTTGTGCGTAGTGGCCGATGTCAGTTATAAGAAGACGTCGTCAATTTAATCAAAATTCAACCCGATTTAAATCGGAATTTCAGAAGGAAGGAATTTCTATTATTATTCGTACGTGTATACACCGCGACTGCTGGCGCGGTGCATTATAGGTTCGTTACCTGGAGTCATCCGTAATTGACCCATCATACTTCTAGCCATCGACAAATTCAATAATAATTAAGGAAGGATGAGTGCAAAGAGGCATATCAGATATGCCTTCATAACTGTCGAGAGGTTGTGTATCACTAATGGTTCCATTACGTATTCAGTTGGCGTCTGTTATCTGGATGTACGTACGTACCAGCCTTGACAAATTATAAAAACATGTTACTCCACACACTAACTTCAAACTGTCACTCGTTCCACTTAGTTCTTCCTCGTTGTCTGTTGCATTTAGTATTTAAAAATGTTGTTCTATCGTCTGTGGAGTGAGTGCGTTGGTGTGTGTGTGTGTGTGTGTGTGTGTGTGTGTGTGTGTGAGAGAGAGAGAGAGAGAGAGAGAGAGATTGAAATTGTAATTGATTTTTAAAAAGTTTTGAAATTTGGCGTGTGGCCTTTTAGCAACATTTAATTTAACAAAAATGACCAGTAACACGCGACCAACCAGCGCTGCGTAAATGGGAGTCAGGCTTGTATATTCCCTGCCTCTGTCGGGTATATAGCTGTGTCGGGCCTCTCACGCCAGTTCTGTGATGCCCAGTAAAACATAGGCGAACCCTAGCAGTGCTCCCCTCCTCGGCGGACTGGTGTCCATGGAGTTGGTGAAGTTAAGTAGCTGGCGGTAGAGAGAGGAAGCACACGGCTACCGGCCTCACACTGGCCCGGCGGGGTAGTGTTCCTCTGCTCACAACATAAGGTGGAGGCCAAGGCATAGACCTTTGGAGGAAGGTCTTGGATCGGTGTACCTGAGTTCGAGCTCGGAGGTCCAACCCGCGATCATTCAAGGCATCAGGGTCGTCGTGTGGGCATACGAGCACATCCCTGAAAATGCTACCACGTGGTCGTGAACAACCCGGCCTGGGCACTGTTACCGTGGGAAAGGTTCTGTGGTGGTTGTGGTTTCACTCCAAGCTAAAGTAGAATCGTCCCGTCGTTTCTTTCTGGAGGCTTGAGGATGGTATGTCGGCCTACGGGCTGCAGTATGCCGATCTCGGTCTGTTCCCTTGTAAGGGATCTCCGATTCCATCAATGCGCACGTTCTTCCTTGATCGTACTATCAAAAAATCCTTAAATAAATAATTACCTTATTTTATCCACTAAGTGATCTTCTTTTTCTTTTTTAATTACTACATGTTTCAGGGCTTATTTCCCCATCTTCAGGTAAAAACAAAATTCTTCTATGTGTATAGTAACTATGTAAAAAATCCTTCAACGGGTGTTGCAGGAACAGTTGGAAACCTGAACTTTCTGAATTCCAAGTCCCCTTTGCTTGTCTGAAATGTTGTAATTCGGATTTCTATCCTTGACCGAGTCTGTTTCATAAGCCCGGGGTATCCATCTTCCTACAGCTCCGTGAAGTTCTCAACTAACGGGCAACGGCTCTCCTCCTAAATAAATAAAACATCCTCCGATGCTCCTGCATGATCGTTTAAAAATCTGGCACTATCTAAATAACCCATGCACTTTACGAAGATAATCTCGTGCGGCAAAAAAAAATCGTGCAGCGTTCTCACCCTGACCTATTGGACGGAGCCAACAGACTCTGATATACCGCCTGAGCTCTCGACATAGTCCACGTTATACTCGACAGCCTCGCGATAGTTGACGACGGCAGCTCCTCACAGCGGCCCCGCCCTATTGCTAACATCAACACTACTCTACGCTTTCGTCGATCCAGTTGCTGTTAAAGCTACTGTTGTCAAGGTGTAGACACTGGCCATTTTAGGCAGAAGAATACAAGGAAGATCACAAACTAAGTAAACGAAAGTCGTGGAAGGGGTTATTCGCAGGCTTGAATATAATTAGATGGAAAAAACAAGCAGCAGTGAGGAATTGAGGGCGATAGACCTCAAGCGCTTGGTGATAATGTATTACAATATGGCTGTAATTGTAACAACAAAAATAATAAATTATTAAAATCACTATTCGGGCTGTAAGGCCGTGATCTTCCAATTTCTTCTTGCCAAAAGGTGTTAGTAACTCGATCAGACGTTTCGGCCTCACATCTGGAGGCCATCTTCAGTGTAAGGAAGATGGCCTCCTTACACTTTACTGACAAGGTGTACGTTAATACAACCACAGCATTGTGACAAAGGCTGACGTACTGTGGTTGTACTGACGTACACCTTGTCAGTGTTCTTGAAGTCCTTACACTGAAGATGGCTTCCACAGGTGAAGTTGAGACCTCTGGTTGAGTTACTAACACCTTTCGGCGTGCAGAAATTGGAAGACCCGTCAGCCCGGATAATAATGGCGCCGGCCGTGAAAAGCTAAGAATCAGAATAATAATAAACATTATTATTATTAAGGAACATCCACATACATACATACCTGTCTGTACGCAGATCTATGTTATAGATAGACGAAAGTTTTGTACGTGATGAACATACAGTAGAGTAAGAGTAATCAATGGTGGCCGGTATAAACGTGGGCAGCTCTCCCTTGTGTGGCACACACACACACAACTAACGACTACGAAAGGCATTACTTAATGTACATCGTGCAAGCAGCATAGCACATGATAGTTAATCAAACCTACGTCCTTGCTACAAGGCTAGAAAAACGTATAGAAGATATAAATTTGTTGACAGGAGGCGGGTCGTCATAATATTTTAAGGCTTCAGTGAAACATATCATAATAGGTGCATTTAAGGGGAATGAGTGTAGTACACTGAACACACACGTCGACATAATCTGCCCAGCAGGTAAAAAACGCAGTAGATTAGTATACAAAATGTAAAACTAATAAAAATGCTCTTGAACTAATAAATTTTGTAAGAATTCAGTAGATGAGACATGAAGGGTAAAGTAGATAACCTGGTCTGGATCACGTTTCTCATTCTCGTTACGGTCTGAGGTCTGTCTGCTAGTTACGCGAGATAGCAGAGATACATTGTGATCATGGACAGGTAACTAATAGTTCATTAAACTTACACTGACAATTTAATATTTAACTTAAACTTAAATTAACAATTTATCTAAATCTGTAATTGTATTAATTAAATTGCAACATGCAATGTAAACTAATAAATACGGTATTGAGATTGTCATTATATACAATAATTCGATCATTTTTTTTCAGTGTTCATGTATGGAAACTGAACGCAAGTTAGGTGTTTATTAAAAATATCATAAGCAAAATTTAATTATGATGACTGCGAATAAGTTTAGCCGCGCAGTGCTAAGTTAACCAGAAAGAAATTTGTCGTATTGTTTTTTTATAAATTCCGTAGAACTCTTTTTACCGAGAATATACAAAACATCCGGCTTTAGGTGTCGAGCGTAAAGACGCATCGTATGTCTGAAACTGAAAATTCGAATACATGACTGTGACATATGGATATCATAGGTTGCGTTAACGTTAATTTAATTCAAGTGGTTGAGGGAGGAACGTTCGATGTAATAACAGCGAGCAGAGGGTTTTATATGTTTTATATTGCTATTGGTAAGTAAGGGGAGATAGTACAATATCTTGACTAAAACAGTGAACACGCTTGTGTTATATATATATATATATATATATATATAATATTTATAATCACTTTACCTCAAGATATTTTCTCCTTATTTGGAACATGTTTCGGGAAGCCTTGTGTTCCCATCTTCAGCCTTCCTGATTTTGAGTCTTGTGAAATATACTTGTGTGTTGGTTGGTTGTTGTTGTGGTTTCCTGTTGGCCTCTGGTACTTTAAATTGATATTATTATGTGTGATTGTGGTGTGTATGTTAGTATTTTGTCTATTTTCTATGTTGAGTGCTTTGAAAATTGTGTCATTGGATAAATAGAAATACTGAACATAATAGTTACAAATACAACTGTCATGTGAAGTTCTCAACTATACAACTATATACAATATACAATATTATATTAGTTATTATACAAATACTTGGATAATAGTTACTGAACAAATAAAAGTCAATACTAAACATGACACAATTTTCAAAGCACTCAACATAGAAAATACACAAAATACTAACATATACACCACAATCACACACCAGAGGCCAACAGGTAACCAAAACAACAACCAACCAACACACAAATACTTCACAAGACTCAAAATCAGGAAGGCTGAAGATGGGAACACAAGGCTTCCCAAAACATGTTCCAAATAAGGAGAAAATATCTTGAGGTAAAGTGATTATAAATATTCAATATATTATATACATCAAGAAACAGACTGTAGCAAAAAGTGTAGCTACAAATTGACGATGACAGTAATTTAAAGCTGTCGAAGTATTGTAAAAAAGCATATTCTCCTATTTTTTCTTTTAAAAATATACTGTATTTATATTATTATTATTTACAGTATTTATAAAGTATAGTCTATATATTATTTCTTCATACTACCCGTTTTGTTTATTTATGGGGAACCGTGTCAGCTTTCTAAAACGCAGCAAAAAATACAAATATTAAAGTTTCGGTTATTAGTATATTAAATTGTATATCGGTCATAATATTGTATATGACCAAACCACAAATGAGAAACTATTTATTATCGTGTGGAGAGTGCAAGTGTAGAGTATACAAGATAAAAACTTTAGTGTACTAGAAAGTAAATTGCTTTCAAGATCAAGTTAGAGTACAGTTGGTAAGAATAATGTCACTGTTTAATAAAGTAGCTTGAATGTTGTAATTCGGATTTCTGTCCTTGACCGAGTCTGTTTCATAAGCCTGGAGAATCCATCTTCCTACAACTCCGTGAAGTTCTCAACTACACGGGCCAACGTTTCTCCTCCTAAATGAGTGAAACATCCTCGGGTTCTCATGCATGATTGTTTAAAAAGCTGGCACTATCTAAATTTGTGAAACAAAACAGTAAATTTTCTATATGACCTGAATAAACGATCTGAGCTCATTGAAAACATTTCAGACATTGTACTTAGCAGAGTAAAATAGAATATCTAGGAACTAAACTACAAATTTGAGGAATCCTCGGGGTAGAAAGAAGTTAAAGAATATAAATGTAACAGAGACAAAACAGTGGAGTAGAAGCTGGAAAAAAAGAAGAGGATGGAAATCGTCGAAATCGTCATCTTTCCGTTAACGTCGTTTCTACTTTTCCACTAACTTGCCACCGGCCGTTCTATTCTCCACAATGAATTTTCTGAAACCTGAAATCTAATGCAGACTGAAACGTTCTTTGTATAACAATCAAAAGACGATGTTTTGAAGACACTGAATAAACTGTAGACATGGTTTCATGTCCAATAAAACCTCTTCTTAATAATGTTATAATCATTTCACAGCTTGAATGGCTTTATTAACCATAGATAACTTACTGCAGCTCAGGAAGTGTATTCATATTGCTATAAAGTCAACACGACAGTTGTCAATACAAGCATAGCGCCTCATAAGAAATAGAAGCGCCTACCTAACATTCTGTAAGATTACACGAAATTCCTTATATTACAGTTTTAGTTCTCTTAATGCTGACGGGTTTTAGTATGCGCTTCTCAGTTCACATAATCAACAAGGAATTCCCAGTGCTCACTGAACTTAAACCATTCTTTTTAACTATAATATTAAGGTTTTCGATATTGTGCTTTTTAAATTATTGAATCTGGTTACGTTTGAGTGAAGATCCTCTTTATCATGTTAGAGTAGTTGCAATCTTAGGTAGTTAAATTAGCTCATTTGTCTACTGCCTATAAAGGTTTTTTTATTTTAGTTGCTCGATGCTTCTCGAAACTTAAATATGGCTTGAATAAAACAGGAATACAAAGATTGGATTTGATAAAGGTCACATATTACTTCTTGCATGAACATCGATCAGTACGAGATCACCAGTGTCTTTAAAATTTTGCTTCACCCGGTTGGATTCAGCCGGGTCATATTTTTTGAATGACAATAAAATAAAAGACACACACATATAAACCCCGCCACACACAGAAAACATAGATAAACAGAAGAAATATTTTTTGTAATCCTGAATTTCAACTTAAAATATATAAACACGCTACAGTTAAATTGAAAAATATAGAATTGGGAACAAAAATTTGGTTTAAAGACACTAAAAATAAATTTAAAGGCATGTAGAAAGTAATATTCTTAATTCTCTCTTGATTTCGTGTAAATCCGTGAAGTAAGACGGCACAATAGTCAACATTAATGAAAATAAATTGGTATAGCGACGGATAAGGAAGAGTGAAGTGATGTGTATGGAGTAGAGGCACTCGAGCGGTAGGAGGCGATATGTGTCGGGCAGAGTTACTTTATTTGTTGCACGCGTGACAAGCAAACTAAACACAAGTGTTAAGGGCACTGCTTATACAAAACACACACACACACACACACACACACACACACACACACACACACACACACATTCCACTTTCTAGCACGCTTTATCTTATAATTTAAAACGCTTTGAGCACTCTTAATACAAACTATAAACCAGTATTATTGGAGCTTACTTCAAGTTGTTCGTTAACAACGGGATGAAAGACGATACTCACTGTCACACTGTAATAACGTGGTTTTTGTAAATGAATAAAATTTGGCTTCTGACAGTACTGATTGTACGTAGTGTAACTGTTAGATTATAATCTTATTACCTTTACAAAGTATTAAATCAAAAGTTTGATATAGGCCAACGATGGATAGATGAGATAAATTGTCTTATAGTCTTCTGGCTTCAACTTGTACAACAATGAATTTGTTTATACACATTAACATACTACATGTTTTGTTTACTTTTGGTGGATAAGAACGAAGGGCAAAGACAATTGAAGTTACAGTTTGTAAACATATTATTATTGTTGAGCAGTGTGTATTCGCTGTCACGTGATATGCCCTTATCTTATCTTATATAACATGTTTATTTATAGAAATTCAGTAATTGGAGCAATAAAAAAGAATTTCTACCATCTTTATACTGTGAAAAGCTATGCATATAGGCGCCAAAAAGTTTTCTCTTCACGTAACCTTTAAGAGTACTGAAGCTCTTCAGCATTGGCAAACTAATGGACAGTGAAATTTCATTCGTTTTCGCGTTAAACGTTCCCGCCGCAGAACTACTACAGAAAGTACCACCTGAACGCCCCATCATAAGAAAGTCTGTGAAATTACGGTTCAGCGACGTGTACCAAAACGAGGCGACGGCACTACGGGGAGAGTCTCCAGAAGTTTGAAACAAGTACGCCTATCAAGCCACAGACTAGATTGGTTCATTCTGAAGCGTCGGAGAGCAAATTATCGGATTTCAGCATTCTTTTTAACTTTATAAAATATAATATTGTCATATTATTCAATATACTTTCTATTTTAATATATATTTAATAATATTAATATATTGTTATGACGCTCTCCTTGATCGTCGTATGGTACAGTGGAAAACAAAATACAAGACACCGATGAAATCACTAATAACCAGTTTTAATTATCACAATTAAAAGTGTATAATCGACTCAACAATATTATACTCGTACAATAATTCAAGTTAATCTCTCCACACAAATAATAATGTCAACTATAAAGCATTCCACATTATACCGTAATCACTTTTCACTAATACACCATTAAAGACGCACTGTGTAAATCGCCAGACATAAAACTGAAAACTAAGCGGCAGATATGGGCTGTTTATAGTCTGCAGGGTTCCATAATATGCGTCCTTAACAAACATTTGAAAATTCTAGAGAATACTTAAGCGCTGCGTTGGCAGAAACACGCACCGTTGGGCTGGTTGGGAAGCTTGTCGAACAACACTATCGAATGTACCAGAATGTTCCGTATTACGTAACACTGCCTCGCACGTACTCACACAAACGTTACAGCTGGGCTCTGCTGGGATAGGCGAGAAACGTGTAGAACGTTCTGTAACGGCGTGCCAACGTATTTCTATTCAACTCTAATACAGTATTAAGGTTTCCGATACCGATGCTTTTTAAATTACTGCACTTGGGTACGTTTGAGTGAAAATGCTTTTTATCATCGTACAATACTTGAAATTGTAGATAATAAGTAGTTCAATTGTCTACTACCGATAAAGGTTTTTTATTTTAGTTGTTTGCTGCCTCTTACACCTTGATTACGACTTTTGATTAAACCAGGAATACAAAGATTGTTCTGCTTCGGGTGGAGCAGTTAAGTAAATGACAACAAATATTAAGAACGGCATGGCATGCCATCAGAATAGCTTAGATGCTTTTGTCCCCCCCCCCCAAGCTAGAAACTGCCAAGTCGGCGTCCGGCTACATCATGAAATCATCGTGTTGTAGTCAGAATCTTATATTAATGCGTATCATTACAATGAATATAATAAAGAAACGATTTAAGAATAAGAATCAAAAATTTAATTGCTCGACGACAATTTTTGAACCTTAGGAACAAAGTGTCTATGTGGTATAAATGTGGGAAATGTATTCAAGCAGACTGTCGGAAGATTAAACAACCAGAGATAGGCCTGAATGCAATAACTTAAGGAATGAAGCTCACGAATTTTGTTATGAGTCTCAGTTCTTCAGTAGACCAGCGGAAATTTGATCGTTAAAGGACTTGTTGTAACTAAAACCAAGGGCACTGACACGAGCTCATATTATCTATCCTGCGTTCTGATGTAATGAACCGCTTCCAGCCTAACTCATGTGTTATTTTACCATACGGATAATAACTGGAAAACTTATCAAAGTGTTACTAAAGGTTGATAATGGTTTATTCTAAAACCTACGAAGTCTCGTGAATTAGTTCGTTATATTACGAACATCGGCACTGGTGACAATATAAGTCCAACCAGTTGCCTGCATGGTGTTTAATAGCCAGGCGCTCTAACTTGCCGTCCGGTAGAGTTTTTACGCCATGTTGGACACAATGTAATATCTATTTTTTTGTAAGACCAAAGTAGTTTACGAGTAAAGCAGAGTAAGCTGCCTTATGTGAGCCACACTATAGTAGGCCTGTATGCTGGAGTAAAACTCTAACAAACAAAGGGTCTGAGAAATATTTTCTGCAGTATCACATACACATGGTAACGGAAGCGGGTAGGATAATCTACGAATCATTGATAAAGAAAAATCTAGTCGTGGTGTGTACATTTGGAATTATGTACACAAGTATAATTCACATGTACACAAGTACAGAGGTAATTCTGGCAACATCCTGGCAGATACGTGTCAGACTTTGGTAAGCAGCATGAAATGTTCGATATTGTCACGAAAGTACAGAAAACGAAATAAGATAATAGGACGTAGTACTAGGAAAATGACTTTCTGAAAGCAACTGGTATGTCTCGTGTTTCTTACTATGATGCAACTTGAATTTACGAATCTGAATTGCACAAATTCTAGGAGAATGCATGTTGAATGAAGAAGATCGGATATATGAATCAACGTTGTAGGTGTTGGGAGCTGCCAGGACAATTGGAAACATTGCATAAAGAGCGTAGGTAATTAATCGTTCCCTAGTGATAGGGAACATATAAGTTCCATAGTGTAAGTTACATATAAATATCACGGCGATTGTCATAATAGTCGATTTTGAAAATTGGGTGGTTTTAGTATGATCGGCGATGAGACATCATATTGAATATTATCTCTTAAATTTGGTAATTAATTCTATGTTGTATAAATTATAAATTGTAATTAATGAGCGCGGGAATACTGAGTTCGTAGAGGATAATTAAGTGTTAATTGTATTAAAGTGATTAATAAAATTTGTGATTGTGTCTGGTGTCGATTGAATTCCGCGTTGAAGATTCATCATAATCCTCAGAGATACGCGTACTGCATGGCACACAACAGATACGCGTTGGCCTTTGTAGGGAGGACAATAATTAATTTGGAATAGTTATATTATCGATTTGAAGGAGGCAGTGCCCGAATAATATTACCTTGATCGATTCTACAGGAGACAATAGTGGATCTTAAAATTACGCGTGGATCCCTTTGTTTAATCACTTCCTAACATTTAACCAATGATTCTGGTTAATACTAATTTTTTAATGTTAAAGTACAGAATGACTCTATTTTTATATGGAGAAGTTTAAGTGTGACGATAACAGTCAATTGTAAAAAAGCGGTACAGCCTATAGAATATCCAAACAGAGCAACATAAATCTAACAATAAGATAAGTACCTGTTTTGTATATTTTAATATTTTTACAGAAATGAAGTAAGTTACGTTAGTTGAAGTTTTATTGTTATCTCGTTACCAATTACACAAAAATATGGCAAGGGTAGTCTGATAGTCTGGTATTTCTCTACCATATACGTTCTAGTGTGTTTGTGTGTATGTTTGCACACATTTGAGTTATTATTTAATGAGCTATCCAAGTCAAAATGCTACATGTTAAGCGAAGAACGTTCTGTCGCATAACAAGTGTGTACTCTTGTTGGCAGTAAATTGCTCTAATTTTATTGTCCAAGATTCTCAACTTGTCATAATAAAACCAAAATAAAATATATGAATGTGACGTCGCGATCTTAATATTTTTATTAATATCAGTTCAAGATTTTTTTTTATAGTGTTTTTTATTCGTATATGCTAAAATTTTTCTTGTTACTTTTTATTATTATTAAAAATAAAAAGAATTTTAACAAGAATATAATTTTTATTTTGTAAATTACAAATGTTACGATAGTAATTCAACTATCATCATCAGATATTTATTATTAATAATCTTATAGTTTGCTAACATCCTATAGCTACTGTCTACGTAAGAAGGCTTGTTGCGTACTAGCGAGTGCGTGTTAGGGAAGTTGAGGTAATCTAGGCCTACCTGTTACTGAAAATAATGTGAGGCTTAAAAATATGATAATTTAGTAACGAAGACCAGGCAGGTATGCATACTTGCTTATATGTATGCACGCGCGTGTGTGTGTGTGAGTGTCTAACTTCATACATTGTCTCTAAACTTATTATTAATACTTCTATAACTTACTGCTATTAAATTTAATATTATTAAGTTACTATATATAATATAACTTATAATAATATTACTACAGCATTACCTAATACTATAATACTATTACGTTGTCACTCAGTGTTTATTAATTTAAATTATATAATATTTCATAAACCACTTTTTCAATAACTGACTTTATAAAATTTTGCGTAGCGGTCAGTGAGACTGCATTACTATCAACCTTTATTTATTGTTTGCGTATTTCCGAGGTTATTGTTGTTGCTGCGTATGTTTGCTCATGTACGTGAGCTGTTTAATATACTTTTTAACCCCTTGATTTAATATTAATTCTAACACAGTACTGTATCTAGCGTTTGTTCGTATTTTTTTCGGACTCGGTCTAATATTTTAAAGATTTTTACACATATCGTATTGTAAATATAGACATTCTTTCCAAGTTATCAGTTTCTTCTCCGTTTGAAACTGAGTTTATAGTTTTAATTTTTCCTATATCAGGAAAAACTGTTTTGTGTCGATAGCGTGTGAAGTTGGTCCTACATAGGCTATTGTTGGTGAGTCGATGACATCTCTTACTCCCAGTGACGAACAGATCCGTTGCAATGGAAATCTTCTTACCGTGTAGACTGAACATATCGAAAGCCATCGACTAGAAACAGTGATGAAGAATTCTGGGTTCAGGTTTCAGTCTGGCAGGAAAACTAACACTTGCGTTTCGTAGCATCGGCTAGAAACAGTGATGAAGAATTCTGGGTTCAGGTTTCAGTCTGGCAGGAAAACTAACACTTGTGTTTCGTAGCGTTGAAAGTTGCAACTGAAGAATCAGTCATAGTCGTTGTGACCTGTTACTATCACCAGTTAGTTCAAAGTTGCCTCTTTCTTACACTTTAAAGTTTCATGGTCAGCAGTCATACGGTTGACACCATACCTTGCCCGACCGTAACATTTAAAATGGTCACAGTGTTATCTGTATTCTATTTATAACTGAGAAAGTTCTCCGATTCAGGACGTAGATTCCACGCTCCCACTTACCCGTTTTTAATATAGTCTGAATTAAACCGAGAACATATTCCGGCCAAAAACTTCATAAAAGTGAGATCGCAGTACATTTAAACACGGATAACCTGAACTGTATTGACAGTGTTAAAACAAATGCTTCGTTAACGTGGAGAACTAGGTCTCAGGATAGATTTATTTCGAATTAGAATTAAATACATAGTCGTTATGAGGTAATCGAAGAACTTGTCTTAAACTAACAGAACCAAGCATACACTCGGAATCATAGTTATCATCTCCCGCAGACAGACCTTTTTATAAACAGGATCACGTAGTGTACGAGTTATCTAGAAATTGGTTCAAAACAAGCTAGCTGATGGGAAACGTATGCGGTGTCGCTGTGCATTCATTTCATTTGCTGTGCTGATTTGTAGTTCTAACACGTAAATGTTTATATTTTGTATACGATTAATGAGTGCAGCGAAAGTACTACTTAATTAAATACCGGCTTCGTGAGTTTGAAGAACTCTTACGATTGTTTACATTCATGACATTATCTATAAATATAAGTGTACTTTTATTTATCACACACACACACACACACACCATCGCCCGCGCGCGTACAGCGTCGTTAGAAAATATTTAAACAACAAACGTATATTAACAAGCCAGTTCTCTCTTATGGCGCTCAATTTACGTGGTTAACTGTAACTAACAGCAGCCAGGTTAATTACTGATATTTAATAAACCTAAACCAAACAGTTAACAGTCGGAAGCCTTTAATGTAATAATGTGGAGTGATTTGTTGTTATCTCTAAACCTGTAGCGCACAGTAAACCTTTCACCATTTGTCACTAGTAGTGGGTGATGAACACAAACCACCTTTCTAAACTTAATTACGTTAATTAGGTGCTATTTTGACATAACAGTAGTCGCAAAACAAAACGTTTTTAAGTTTATTTCCTCTGTCTAAAGAGGTCCGATTACAAAATACGTTGTAGTATTTCGCGTCACAAACATAGAAATTATTCAACTACGTTTTTTAAATCCCATTTTTATTATTATGGTTTGTCCGCCAACATGGTTGATATCTCCACATTTTCTTTTTGTCCAAATCACGCGTTATCAAATTTGTATGAACTGTACAAACACGTCAGAACTATAGACGACTCGCGAATGATATATTAAATGAACCGTTTGTCTTTCTGAGTAATGTAGATTTATGAGTTTTCGTAAGAGGAAACAGAATGACGAAACTCCTTTCTGGGGTCACTGCATTTCAAACGGTTTAAAGTTAATGTATGGAGCATCGTCAGTTGGGTTCAATCAATAACGTGTAATACTAACACCGTCTAGCAGACGGTACTTCTGTTGAGAACAATGTGTACGTTGCCACACTTTAGATACAGTAATGCAGTGGCTTGAATCAATACGATCAACTCGCGGTATCATTTGTCGGAACTGCAGACTGATGCATAAACACCCCTGCGAACACAATACTGGACAGGTGTATACACCATCTTTGGAATTTTTTAAATTGTAATTATTTGTGCATTTGTACTTTTAAAGCTAAAAACTTTAAGAAATTTTGATTAACTTTGTTAAAAATGTCATTTATACATACTTGATACTATGTCGTTAGTGTTCGTTGACTACATTGGAAACTTGTGAAAAATTTCCTTGTTAACAACAATTATTTTGTGCAGACTACTATTGTATGTTTGGTCAACATTTTCGAATGCACTTTGTTAGTTAATTGTTTTAGTCTGTCTTTAGCCTATTTAAAAATAAATTTTATAATGTTGAACACGCATCAAACGTTTGACTATTAAACCACATTTCTTCTTCTTCTTCTTCTTCTTCTTCTTCTTCTTCTTCTTCTTCTTCTTCTTCTTCTTCTTCTTCTTCTTCTTCTTCTTCTTCTTCTTCTTCTTCTTCTTCTTCTTCTTCTTCTTCTTCTTCTTCTTCTTCTTCTTCTTCTTCCAATAACATGGTCTATTATAATCTAGATCTTGAATCGGCGAACTTTCTCAGTTATAAATAGAAAACAGATATCACTGTAACCATGTGCATGTGAATTAACCATGAATTAGATCAATTCATGAATCCAAATTCATGAACTTGTTCTTTGCACATGAATCCAAATTTTTCTTAATATCTTTCTCCCAAAAACTTCTAAATAGCTTCCATCACGGCATAGTCTACACCTTTCAACCATAAGTCACAACCGTAAATAGGCTATAATGGTTTTGTGTATCTTTATTGCAGACTGCCGGTAAAGATTTTCCGTTAAAATTTGTTAAACCACATGTTAGTTGTAATTACGTTTTTCAGTTTACGACATTATACAATTTTGAAGTTAGAGTCTAGTTTTCTGTCAAATATAAGATAGATTTATAATATTAGATCTTATAGGTTTGGGTGTGGAACCGTCGCGGATCGTTGTCAACGAAACTGTTTATCAAGCACAGAGTGTGACGTCACTATACGAATGGGCACTCGAATACAGATCAGAAACGATACCTAATGGACATTTAATTAACAAAACGCCCCAATTATAATTAATGCCCTTTTTATAAGTTATGCCAGTAATCTAATCGTTAATACTTAGAAAGCACATTAACGTTATACAGATTTAATTTGAAAGAACTCATTAATTAAGCTTTTAAAAACACTACACGTGGCAGTAAAGTGGTAAATCTGACAGCATATATCGGAAAACTTAAACGTGGCAGTAAAAATTATTTCGTAATTTATTTTTAATTGGTTTACTGAAGCATTCACGGAATGTTCAAGTCGAGGAACACGACGTCATTTCAACTATCAAATGTATTTATAAGACACTAACATCTAGGTAAAACGAAACATTTTTAGTTTAGGCATGAACAGAATTTTAATGAATGTTAGTAGACGGGAAGGCTTCCTTAAATCTATTAAAAATAATCTTAGCTAGTAACCTGACTTGTTGAGAGCGATAATATGAAATGATGTAAAATGCAACTGAATGATGAGAAACCTTTAGGATTCTGTACTGTCTACTGATGTGGTGGTCATAAGTTAATTTTCCAGGTTGCGATAACTTCTGAGTGTTAACACATTTGGATAAGATATTTATTATGTCGGAGAATAACAAGAACATAAGAATGGGGAGAGCGATAGGATCAGTATTGTCAATAAAACACCTACGCTCAGAGTTCAAACCAACACACTGATTTTGAAATACTGTACATGAATCAAAATAAACCAAATCATAAATAAATCAAAATGAGGATAAAAAAATAAATCAGTCACTCACGCAAATTAATGGCATAATTAATTACTTTTTGTGGCATAATTAATTACTTAAGAAAAAACTACAATATTCCACGTTTAAATCGATCAGACGTTAGAAGATTCCAAGAATAAACTTTAGTCAGTATGTGTGAGAAGTAAATGAAGTTCGTCAGTATTTAATTGTAGTTAGTGACAGATATTCCCCAAAATAGGGCATTTTCATATTTCGAGAAATACAGACAAAGAACGAATTTGGTAATTTTATCTTAAGGTTTTAGAAAGTATTCATAGTTTAATAAAGACGTATTAAAATTAGTGAATACGATTATCCTCAAGATGTAACGTGACTGTTGTATATTCATATCCCTACAACATATTTAAAATGCCAGTAACTATATTTAAATAACTTGTTATATACAGCAATTCGTTAGGTTTGTTCACTATAACAGTTAATTAAACATTTTGTTTGTATTAAGGAACATTTTCGTATTTAATGCAATTAAGTTTTTAAACTCATATGTGAACACTACTAATTTTACGTACCAATTGTAGTCATGGCGGAAAAAATCACTTAAGGTTCTTGAACGCTAGTCACAAAAAATGTTAACATAATTTAATTTGAGTATAGTAAAACAAATTATTGATTTTCTCGTTGGAAATCTAAGAAATCGAATTGAATCGAATTCGTAAGCTGTACGTGATGACGGAAGCGAGGAGTCGAGAAACAACACGAAGGGTCTACTGTTGTTCCATATCACAACTTTACCGGACCGACAGATTGTTTTTAACATTGTTAACCGAGAATAATGTTTCCATTTGGAAGGATGACTCAGCCTACAGATTAAATTTAAACACGAAATAAGGAAAAGAATATAAATATGGATGCTTGTGTATAGAACGATGAAAGCACAGATAAATAAATCAAACGTTGCCTAGTCATCTAAGCCACGCACTTCATGTTGCCGTAGCGATAAGCAAAACTGAGCAAGCGAGTTTTCAACTTTCTTCAATCATACATTATTACCAACAGCTCTACGATAGACCACACTATCGTTAAGAGTATATTTTTATAGAAACAGTTCTCAGTTCATATTGTTGATTTATGGTTTGATTTATGAAGTATAACCGAAATCAATAGTTTTCCTCAGCTGTTTTTAAATTACAAGTTATTTATGAACGATTTAATATTTGAAAATTAGGTGATTTTTTTACTGGCATTTCTTAATTCTTTAAAGGTTGTTTAAATCCTGATAACTAGTACCAATAAACGCAATAATGTCATAAGTCAGTAATACTGACTGTAATAAAACTATATTAATATAAATATTAATTAAAATCATTTATGAGATAATAACAGTATAATATTCTGACGTAATAGTAATAAATAAATTGCATAATATTTTTTTATTAATAAAGTTGTGTTAGTGGTTATAATCACAAACAAAAATGACACAGTTGCACACCACTATAGAAACAATTTTCCGATTAGCGCTTTCAACCTTCACAGCTCATCATCAGATCGGAAATTTATTTTCCGATATTTCAGATATTTCCCCCTGATGATGAGCTGTGAAGCTTGAAAACGTTAAACGGAAAAAAAATTTCTATAGTGGTGCGCAAGAATGTTATTTCTGTTTGATATAGCATAGTGATAAGCCTAATATTTTTTAAAGTAATAATAACAATGATTATACACTATTTTATTACATCATTATAAACATGATTAGGTGATGTTTTTGCCTAAAATGATTTCAAATTTTACAATTTTATATAGAAGTAATCTTACTCACTTCATTTTAAAAACAGTTTAATTTGTTGTATTGCTTACTTTATTTTATGCTATAGGATAAGGAAAAGCTTGAAGTTTTGTTATAAATGTAAGTTAAATTATAAAATTTCAAACAAGAATATGTCTTTTGTCGATGTATTAATATCAAATTGAACGATAACAATGCGTGAATCAAATATCATGGATAAGAACAAATGGTCGAGGCAGTAACGGTCCCCGTTACTAAGTTCCTTGAACTTTTTTAGCAAAACGTACAGAAACAGGTTTGGTGTGGCGCCCAAAGCTGATTCCATTATGTTACTTTTGTTTTCCTACATACCTGTGTGTGTGTGTGTGTGTGTGTGTGTGTGTGTGTGTGTGTGTGTGTGTGTGTGTGTGTGTGTGTGTGTGTGTGTGTGTGTGTGTGTGTGTGTGTGTGTGTGTGTGTGTGTGTGTGTGTGTGTGTGTGTGTGTGTGTGTGTGTGTGTGTGTGTGTGTGTGTGTGTGTGTGTGTGTGTGTGTGTGTGTGTGTGTGTGTGTGTGTGTGTGTGTGTGTGTGAAACGTTATTCACACGTAATTTATTTGCGTATTCAATTCTTTGGCCGGCACAAACATGATTTATGTGACTAGTCTTTAATATTGTTACTTTGATCATAATAATTTACCTTCACTGATATGTTTTTTAAATAGGTTACAACGCACAAAGCAGATACTGGACTGGTGTCGCATTCGATTTAACGTTTCTGCAAGAAATTACGGCAAACGCCTACCAATTCTTCTGCAAAGCCGCTTCGCAAAGCTGTAACACATTATGTCACAGACGTGCTAGGTAAGTGAGCTAGGTAAGTGTATGTTACACGTTCAGCCAAGTTATAAACAATAAAATTTGTAGTGTTACTACCTTGTGAAATATTACTAACATGTGAAATTACACGTAATTTGTTTTTTTTCTACGACCATTATTATTGTTACTTGTAGACTAACTCGGTTTCCGTAGTATAATATGAAAATATGTACGTAGCCATCCTGGTGGAATCATTCGAGAATGTCAACGCCAAAAAAACGTAGAGCAGGTGTCACCGAATGTCACAAAAGATACCTATATATAAAGCTCGAAAAGTTTTATATTAAACAATGATTTAACGAAGTAGCACAATAGTAATGAAGAATTTACTTGTGCAGCGAATAAACCAATTTAACGTAAGGTTTGTAATAAGAGACGATGCAGATGGAAATGATTATATTAGATTGTTATTTGTGCTTTCTATTTTTACTTTACAAACGAGTGTCTAAGTTCACAGATAAGACTGTAATTTATTAAATAGTACGAGACATGTTTTTACTTTACATATACAAGATGACTTACAGACTGCCAGTCTTTAGTAACCTTAAGTTCAAATTACAAATGTGGAAATTTTTAATGTGTATAGTATAACGATGAAAACATAATAAATAATTACAAAATATATGGTTATTGTAACATTTAATTGAAGCGGTGTGCGTGGCCTGTACGATATCCTTCCGTTTCTCCAGTTTTGTCTATGTTGTATCCTTCATTCCCGTTTGATATCTAATCCATTCGACGTTTCTTTCTCCCCTCATTACACATTCTGATGGACTGTCCGTGTTCTATAATCGTTTCCGGCATTTGAGATACATAGCCGGTTTGAACCGACCACACTGATCAAGTATCTCTTTGACAGCATTAATCTAAATGTATGATATTAACGTTCTCGACAGTACTACTAACGCCACTGTAATATCGCTTCAAGTGACACCCATTCCTTATCACTTTTTACTTTGTTTTATATGTAATATGTCATTAAAAACAACGGATTGTCATTACAAACCTTCATTGTCGTTCTTACAACAAACCTCCTACACATGCCAAATAGCCTTTGTATTTTAGTTGCGCATTATTTGTGTTCTTACTTGTGCAGCGACGGAACTGCTGTTTTATTTAAGCAGTAAAGCCTAAAGTAATTTTCAACACCACGTATTAACTTGGGCTGTGAGGCGACAGTTAGAACAACTTACATTGCATGGAGTCCTGAATGACATTTGCACGGAGCCCACCCCTTCGAAAAGACTTCCACCAAAAGCAAGAATTGTTTTCAGCATTGTCTTAAACAAAACTCGAGACAACACCAGACTGCAGTTTCTTCGCCGTTTACGGGTTACCTTACCTAAGAAAAATTATAAAAAAGAAGTAATAATTTTTGAAAACATTGCTGTAAATAACGGATAGAGTATTTGATACAATATTGCTAACTTGATAGACTAATCAGACTAAAACAAAAGAAATTATTAAATAAAAAATTTATACCGTTAATAGTACCGTAGACAGAAGATCCTATATGATTAGTAACTAACAAAATTAAGAGTTGATTAATTAAAATTAATGTAAGCACATCTAAAAAGAGAATATGCATTCATTGGTAAAATAAAAATGTGACAATCTAAATAGAATTGGCAACCCAACTCAACTTTCAAGATTGTGAAAAAATTTACCTTCGTCAGTCAGACCTTCTTTAAAAATTCGTCTCTCAGAGCATGCCAAATTTGAAAGTACCAACCACTACACGAATTTAAAAATTATAACAGGTACTTAAATATTGATTTAAAAATATGTATTTTAAGACTATAAAAATGGTTCTAACGCATACGTATTTTATAATGGTTATGAAAAAGCGTATATTACGTACAAACGTATAAAAGTATATTAAAATATTACGGTAGAATTATAATTATTGAAACATGGTCAGACTCAGAACAAAATACTTTAAAAAATAAACAGCAATCATATCAGCCTCAGCCTCATTATCATATAAGGCTATATATAACATTAGGCCTGAAATGTGAAATTTTGTTTGTATGGAAACTGAAAACCAGCCTAAGTTTTTGAGGCTAACGTATCACGTATGTATCTGATTTGTACTTTTTACAAAGCAGATACTTCGTAAGAAACACACTTCACGAGAGTTAGTCTGTCAATATTCCTATCCCCTAACTGTTTCAGTTTGTTTTCAATGGAAACTGTTTCTAACGTTAGCCTTGTCTAACGTTAGCCTTGTTTCTGTGGTTAGCCTTTTCTAACGCTCTTCATAAGACGGTACGTGTTAATCTTGATAGTTTTTAAACACTCAACAAAGAAGACAATATTTGGAGGAGGCGATGGACATGAAGAATGGAAACTCTCGCTTGCACTTGTAGTCCTACACAAACATCCTTCCATCATATCTTTTATCTGACTAGGTCACAGCGAAAGTACCGCCTGGTATTAACACGCCCTTATCGTACCATTTCTGATGGTCACAATCACGGTACGAGTACTCTATGTACGTAAGCCTTATATACTTATATATGCTCGCGAGCATGTGCGTGTGAGCGTGTGTGAGTGTGTGGTCTCTCTTATAGATTTCAGCAGCCTTGAATCTAGCTTTTGTTCTTCTACATTTTTGGTGTTGCAAGCTTTGGGCTTTGACGCTTAAGACACTGAAGACTATTGTTGCTGATTTCTAAAGGAGATATCAGGGGAAAAGTAGCCTGTCGAAACGTAGACGAAGGAATGGAGAGAAAATATGTGCTGACATACGGAAAACAACACAGAATATTTATTTGCAGGTAAACTGTATCTTCAGATGTCACCGTTTTCTTGCAGTTTTATAATAGTTATCATAACACTGTACGATTAAACACAAAACGAAACGAGAATTGAATGGTAGTGATTGGTGTGACTTTAGTCAAACTGTACATGTACATGACATGTACGAAACTGTTTAAGTTACTGCTTCTACTTCATATCAAGCAGTTTAACAATACAACTGATTAAGCAACAATGTGATCACATGGGACTAAGTGTGATTAAACCACATCGTTCTGAATACCGTGTGAAATATTTTCGAAGTTACCTCCATTTTCTAGGATACAACAACCGATAGGATACGTGTAGCCTGAAGTGTGCTGTAAGGTAGTGAGTTATGGCTGAAGTCTGACTCTGTTCCCCGTGCAGATGGTTGGTCAGGCACGCACATACGACGTGCTACGTGGCAACCAACTATTATTTGTGTCTTACTGTAAATGTAATTGAGAACTTATTAAATCACTGCGTACACGTAAAAACAAGTTTAATATCTTGTTTACACAAATCCGGACATCACACTTTTTTCATTTGAAATTGTTACACACGAATTTTCTTTTGAGTCTGTGTATACATACCTACAATGTTTCTTGAGTACACATATGTATAAACAAGTCTTTGAGAAACATGAGGTTTATAGGAAGTGATCCTGTAAAGCCTTTTTTTTTGATCTGGCAAAGGTAAACCATCGTACTATGATTTAAGTGCTAGACTACAGTATGAATTTAAGAGACAAAAGGTTTTTATAAAGTTAATGAAGTTTTAGGTTTCAGTTTATTGCTCAGATGCATTGAGCCTTCTAGATCAATAGTTCCAGAAGACCCAGTGAAGTTAATGCTTTCACTATCACAGTTTACTGGCGAGTAGCCTACAGTAAGAAGATTAAACAGTAGTTGCAGCATACTGTTCGATTTTTCTTGACCTTTTTCCGATGATTATTTTTTAAGTTCATGTTCAGTAACTGTGATGAAAATGTGCCACAGAGATATGGTAAGAAAATACTATGGTAAGAGAAATTAGTGTTTAGAAAATAGGTTTTCAACGTCATTCAAATATGTCCAGTTATGAAGAGGTTTTTACATACTGTTATACATTCTTAGACAGAGCTAGTTAGAGCCAAAAATAAATTGTACATGCTATTATCAATTTAGGTAATAATTTTTTTGTGTATATTAATAAGACTTTGTACTAATTTAATGATGGTGCAACACGTGTGTCAAGTCTGAAACACACGTGTTCAGTAGTGACCTACACAAACGGAGTCCACGGTGTTACACTCTCAGGGTTACTATATTCTCTTCAAATAAAGAAGATTTATATTTAAATTGTGAGGATCATACTATATATAATTAACAGTAATTAAAAAACTATTAATACTATAATACAGTAATTAATATAAATTAAAACTTTTTCCATCTATTACATTTTTAATTAAACTGAAACGTTACTTTCGTCCGTTTTCACTACTTCTTAATTACGTGTGCCTTGCCTGGTAATAAACGATTTCTGTTCGCAGCGAATCAGTGCTTTCCTCATATCCAACAGCTAACTTAATAATTATATTTTAAAATTTATGTACCATGTTTAATAGAATTTTTAGCTCCACACTGTTATTAATTATGACTCTTAAATAGATTATTAAAAATTATTCGATAGCGTCTCGAGTGCGTTCTTTACTTAAATGTTGTATGTAGAAACAGAAAACGTTACCGGATGACGTTGTGTACACCGGTATCTGCAAACCGTGACTACTCTATAAAGTAAAACCATAAATTAATTTAATGCATCAGTAGAAGAATTAAACGCGCATAAATTCTGTACTATATAATTGTATGGAGGTGTAAAGTTATAAGCGTTGAGTGGATTTCATAAATTCGTCATTTCGGCACGTGTGATTGTTGGCATAATTGCGATCGTGGTGAATGAAGAAATTGCAACCGATGATTATCCGCAACACCTCCGCAGACGTTTAAATATTTGCAAGTACAATAATTTCGTTTTAAACAGCATTAGTTGGAATTGCTGGGAGCCTAACGTGGCGTGCGCATGTAAGGGAAAATAATTAAATGCAATTTTTATCAATTATCTGTTATTTGTGTAAAACGATCTTGTGAAACAATACTACGCCCAGGGCAGTGTATCGTTCCCATACTGGGCAACGCAATGCCGTGTCAGATAGGTTTAACGAATAATAATCTCCTTCGCTTAACTGCGTATGCAGAGAATTAAATTTCCATGGCAATTTCTCATGGGTGTCTGTAAACGGTTTCATAGCTGACTGCTGGCGATTCGTACGGTTGAACAGTAGTTACCCGTGCTGTCAACTTAATAATAACCTTAATAAATATAACCGTTGTTTCCTTTTACATACACGCCTACGCCACACCGCTTTGGGGCAATATAATCCGAACCTACATGTCTTCAGGCGTAAGTGTAGATGTAAGCCTACATTACTTACATTCCGTAAGGCTCATTTAATGCGCTTCGATTCTATTAGTCTCTTCAGAAAGCCAAATAACGTGACTGAACAATTTGATCTTATCATCGTATGTAGATTTCACACACGCAAACGCACACACACAAACGCTCACGCACACACACACACACACACACACACACACACACACACACACACACACACACACACACACACACACACACACACACACACACACACACACACACACACACACACACAGTTATTAGAAAATATTTCAAAGAAACAGCCATATTTCAAAAGCAAGTTCTCTGTTATGTCGTGCAATTTATATGATCGATGTCATGGAAACAGTAGCTTAACTTGATACTTAATAAAAAATGTAAATAAAGTAGGAAGAATAACAAACGATCGAGGAAGACTTAGTTGAAAGGTTAAATAAGACAACGACAAGATGGAGAGATAATTGTTCATCATAATTAAGAACTTTCTCGCTTATCGAATTTTAAAATGACGTTAAAACATATTTGTCAAGTTGCATTATTGTGAAAAGTGATTTTTCCAGCGCTCGTTTCAAGGCGCACATGAACGAGACGTGAACTAAAAAGTTATATAACCGTAGTCTGTAAAATGATTTGATAAATAATGTTGAGTTGAAGAGGACAACTGGTTGCCTACATGTTTACACTAATTCTGTATATTGTATTCATATTCAGAATAACTAGTGACCTTAAATAATTAGCGTCTCCCGTCATATACGTTATTATATCCAAAATTACGTTAATTTAATATTAAAAAACTCAGTTTATGGGAAATCTCTCCACCGCTTATTCTTTATTTCTATTAACGTTTGTGTCAGTGTTAGTTTATTTGACTGCTTGAATATGCACCTTCAGACCTGTTTCGAAATCCGTACTGCCTGTAACGAAATACGAATTTGCCGTAAAGACTATGTGTATTAATATGTTTATACATGCTGGCTATTTTAGATTGTATCTGGTGACATAATGAGGAAACTCGTTGAAAGGAATCAGGTAAAGATGTTGCTTCCCTTATTGTCGACAATAAACGCAGGGACTACATGGTTCCAACACATCTAAGATGGTAAAGGATCAAGAGAGAGAGAGAGAGAGAGAGAGAGAGAGAGAGAGAGAGAGAGAGAGAGAGAGAGAGAGAGAGAGAGAGAGAGAGAGAGACAGACAGACAGACAGACAGACAGACAGACAGACAGAGACAGAGCTAATTACATAGAGAGAATTTAAAAAAGCTACAGATTTGTTTCAAATTATGTTGGTGTCCACTAGAGAGAGAAAAACCCTTCATTTTACGAAACTAACACGGGTATAGTAAGAACTTTTTTCACAAAGTGTCGTATGTGCTCTTTCACAACCGGGTTTCTGAATTCCATAATTACTTAATGCTTATAATTTGTACTGACTACATACAAATAGCTTATTTAAGCATGAGACACTGAAATTTTTATGTTTGTATTAACAGGAATGTTTAGTTGTCTATGACAATTGAGTACATAATAAATACTTTACGTCCATAAAAATTAAACTTTGAAAGGACTTTTTTTTAATCCTACGCAAAACTATTACTTTAGTGAAATAAAGATTTTGACAATGAAAGGAATTTAAAAAAACTACTAACGACAATATTTATATTAAGACTTAAAGTGGATTTAAGAAATTACACAGTAGTCTCAAGTCGGTAGTTTTTATTAATAACAGTGTTTGCAATATAAATAAATGTACTGAGCTGAACAATAAACCCAGTGTATAATCTGAAGGAAGCAAGTTAAGTGCATTAAAGTCTTAGCGCTGGCCACTGCGAGTAATGGCTTAAGATGTTCCATATCTCATGAACTAATGACCTCTGAAGAGAAATATTTCGCTCTGTATTTACACGCTAGTTGTGAATATCTATTGATCTATGCGTTATGTTACACAACAGATTATACATATATATATGTACATATACACCATACTTCTTGCAAGTGGCTTCTTATAGCCTTTACGAAAACCTTTTTCTTAATACAACTATATTTTACTCTTTTGACGACACGTTTCAAGTATTACTCCATTATCATATCGACTCAAACTGTAGGATTTTAAATATGTTTAAGTAAAATTTATAAATACAAGTTGTCGGATGAAAGCATGAGACCCATATATATAATATTAGTCACTAGAATACTATGAATGAAATAAACCCAATAAATAAAATATTATGCAAATTAAAAGACGTATTAACAATGTATGTAAATGAAAGAGAGACATTTCAGCTCCGAATTTGTTTATTAAAATGTTAATAAACGCGTCGGCGGATATATAATAGTAATAGCACACGGACATGCTAGGTAACTATAATTTGACGTGATGTAATAATACTATTTTAGGTAGTACTGTATTGTTATATTTATACGTACAAATTGAGTACTATAAATAGGCCTCGGCTTTGATTCTCAACCACGATAGTATAAATCAAACATATTAAAACTCAATGATTTATGTAATTAGTAATAAAAAATTATTAAGTGAAAACTAAACATTTAAGTGATCATGATCATGTAAAGATGATGAGAAATTGGTAATGTTATGATAATATGTAACTTACGAATAATAACGCAAACATGTATGATTCAAATAGCATTGGTTATACTGTTGTGTACAGATTGGAGAGTAGGCAACATTTGTTATAGGTCAAGAAAGAATTCTCTTCTTAAATACAAAAAAATAATTGAAAGAGTGAATTTTAGTAGAAAAATATTAGACTAAGTTACTTTTTAAATTGTGGAGCACAAGTCAAGACTGAAAACGTATATAAAAAATGGACTTACTGTGAGGGAAGAAACTTAGATAGCATAAGTATAGCTTACAAAAACGAAATATTTAGAAAAAGGTTAAAAAACATTTTTGTTCTTGTATTTGTTGGTGTGATCTGACATGAAAGCTTAGTAATATTTTGTTTACTTATGATTTTTTATGATTGCATTTTGGATGAATTTGTAAAACATTGTTGTAATAGTCAACAATCAAATAAACGAAATAGTGTACCTATTTAAAGTGATTACAAAGAACTATATCCCCTGAGTTATATTTATGTGCTGTGTTTTATTTTTACATATAATATATGTGATATACTCATGAATTTGTGCTGACTATAATCAAGGTGAGTGTTAAAAAGTGTAACCGTGAATGTTAGCAGTGCCTGTTTTGAGTCATAGCTTGTAGGAGGTTTCCAAAATGTAAAGGAACTTCGTTTAGTAACTTTTATTTATCTTGTAGAATTATTTGAACATGTGTGGAACAATGACATCTCTCACCCCGTATGTTATGAGCTGTATTTACTGGCAGTATTATCAAGTAATTTATATTGACACTTTCACTGCTTTGTTCTGTTACTTTACACCCCAAAGCATTTAACAGTAATAGTCGTTCAGCTAATTCTCCTTGACACTATCATTATATCACACGTATACCATAAATTAGTGATATAATTGCGCAATTAGCCTATCCTGTTAAAACCTATGTTGACTTCTCTCATATTCTCTTATCCAGTGATTACTAAGATTTTGTAGCTTTCTAAACCTTCCACCCGATCTAGATGATGAAACCAATTCCCTTTCCAGGTGAAATCAGGCTTCTCAAGCTCGTTAATTTTGTTCGAATGTGGGCAATTTGTATTCCATACTCACTCCAACCCTTTATTCCGCCCCTCACTGTCAGTAAAGCACCTCGTTAGACCTGCAACCATACCTGTAACATCGTGTTTTTATCTCAACGCGTTCAATGATATCTGACTTTTTTTTGACGAGTTGTAAAATGAATGGCATAAGTTTTACCATGTACGAGTGGTTTATTTGACAATGCAATGCAATCTGAATTGTGTATCCACACTTCACAGCTCCAACAACAAGTAAGAGCGTAGTGCAATGTGGTGGTCCTATGTAAATCTATAGCTATATCTAGAAATTGACAGTGAAGAACAACATACTTCTTTTACATCTCGATTAGCTTCAGTAAGCTGTGATACTTTATTTGGTTCGCAAGTTACTTTTTTCCCGGCAGTTACGAAATTTGTAAAAACAAACGTTTCTTTACATTTGCTTGTGTACTCTGTGTCATAAACAAAGTTCATTGTTTGTCGTTTTATTTGGGCGTTGCATTGTATCATGTAGCAACGGTACCAAAACTACCTTACAGGACGTATCAGATAGTCAGAAACCCTGTGTACGCTGGGATTAAAAAATACTGTTTTTATACTAACACCATTTTGTTAGTTACGCTAATTACCGATTAGATTTATTAAAAATTAGTTGCTTTCAAAAACGTATGGATAGGAGAAAATATAAATATTTTATAATGTTGACATGGCAAGTCAATAAGAATTTTTTACTCTTTTGTAGTAAAAAACTAGAGTTTCGAAAACAATTATTGTGTACTACAACGCGATAGACGAAGTAAGAAAAGTTACATAGAACTTCGAGTCGTTTTGAAAAAAACTTATTTGGAAAAAATATACAAAAAATAATATCAATGAATAGATGTGAACTATTTTGCGAATTTTCAGAATTTGTTGTACAATTTTTTGGGGGACATGCAGAAAAAAGCGAATTTCTTGTGACCATGGTTTGTTTACTTTTTTCAGTCTTGTGGCTACCAGTCGCATTATTATTTATGCCACCAAAAGTCCCTCCAAATTTTTGGTGGATCTACTTTAATTAAGCGCGCGCGAGGCAACACACACACGAACGCACATACAGAGGCACGCAAGAACACAATTGTATAGCGGAAATATATTAGTAGTTGTATATTAGTTATATTGTCAGTATCTGTAAAAATATTATTTCGTGTGTTTAAACCCAAAACTGAGAAATTGGCCTTTACCTGGCCAAAGTTACAGGAGGATCAATATACGCTGATTAGTAAACAATATAAGGGTAGTTTTCATACATGTTATGGCAGTTAAGACGCTTCACTGGAATTAACACACAGAATATATTTAATACTGTATATGTCTGTATGTGCATGCGTGCGCAAAACGATATTTATGTAGTATTTATCTGTGTTTGTAGATTTTAGTTTCATTTTTAATATTTGAAGCAGTAAATATTTTATAAATGCTTTCTGAAGTATAAGGCAAATGATTTATCATTTTAATTGGACATACGTACTTATGAAAAAAAAACATTCTAATCACATGCTCGAAACAGTAAAAGGTTTTAAAATATTAACCTTAGTATGTGAATTTTATCAGCATGATTCACAAACTGTCAGTTACTACCATGACAGTACTCCAGTGACTAGTATCCAGCCAGAAATTTTGTTATTCACAATAACCTCAAGTTAATGTGTCTATGCAATTTATCTTAAGACGAGATGTTCTCTTAAAATAAAAGAAACGAAACTGAAATTTCAAACGAACGTCCAAAAAATGTACGGCAGAAATAGTCAAATCAACTACTTTATGTTCAAAGTAAACAATCTGTATTTTTTAAGGTTAAAAATATTTGCATATTGTGAATGGGAAGAGAAGAGCTTGTTAGACTCCACAGTTTGTTGGCCCTGACGTAATGGCTTACTACCCATTTGTTTTGTGTTTGCCGTCCGAGACATGTGTGTTTGAATTATTCAGTTTTTTCTTTCAGTTATATATAGCGGAAACCTTAGTTGTTAGTTAAAATTTAGCATCGTTGTCATAAACACGTAACTTGCCGACACTTTTATACATATGAGTCTATGTATAAATATACATTTTATACTTAAAAGTTTTTCGTTTTTGATGAGTTGTATCAATTTATATGGTAAACAATATTGACACAAATGTTTGTTGTTAACCACAATAATCGGTCAAACGTTTGCTTACTCTGTTGTTAAGCTTCGCCAATAGCTCAAATTGAACTCATCAATTAAAAAATATTGTTAAAAGCATTCAGCAGGGCAGCAATACCAGTTAAAAATTTGACCGAGAACAATTTTCGGTTTCAATTAATACAATCATTACGAGTAAAATATAAAATATTACTATAAAACTGGTAAAACTATTAATATATGTGACGGCATAATAAATAAAATTAATTTTAAAATAACAGTCTTCGATGGCTGCTAAGTACAATATTTATATCGAATATATGGTACTGACTAATCAAAATACAATTTTATAATTAGTTGAAATTTTATATAGATTGCAGAAATTATTATTTTTTAGACCTGTCTAAACATGTTTACAGACATTGGTGCAGACACTGACAGACATTATAGACAGTCCTGATGGTATCTCTTCAGACCAGGTATAATCTCGTCTCATCGTACAGGACAGAATGCCCAGTCAGTTAAGCAAGTGATAACATTTCGGTGTTGGATTTTTGTTTGTTCCTAATGTGTTCTGAAAAATCTATCGAACATATTTCGTTTCACCTACATATTTTGGAGTGACAAGTGAAGACCAGCAATACAATACACCTGCAGATGAAGACAAAATTGTAAAGATGCGGTACAAAGAGAATAACCGCTGTGACTTTCTGCCTTGTGTCTAGGTTACGATAGATAAAATTGGTACTTATTTACTTGGAAAAAATATTGTATGAAGATTGGCGGGTGTGGCAAGCAAGTTTGCCAACTCTTTAGACATCAGCAGTTAACGAACTGTTTTCTACTGCTAATGAATTAATCGGTTGTGTAGTTGACAATCGTAATCAATCAAACTGTACTTCATATATATATATATATATATATATAATATATAATATAAAACCTATATATAACTTATATATATTCATATTGTTACAACACAAATAAGCCACCCCAGTACCAGGGATAAAAAAGATGATAATAAATATAAATATACTTCATATTAAATAAAATGATTAAATATAAATAAAATATAAAGACGGTGACACGACAAACGACAACATTACCTAACCCAAGTGATTGACCAAATAAACAGGAAAACGACAAAGAAGGGAAAAAACCAAAACCAAAGGAGAATAAAGACAATTGAAGGAAGTGAACGAATTCCTACAACTAAATAAAATCAAACCAAACGAGAAGGGCAGAACCGAATTAAAATGAAGGCTATTGAATATGAAGATGAAGGAGAAGAAGCAGAAGAATGAAGGGGAAACGAAGTGAAACCAAGGGATAAGAAACACCACATATAAAAGGGAGAAATGGGACACTCAAATATATAATATTGTGAATAATACCAATAATGACCCAATACCTGAAATAAATATGATTGTAGATGAAATAATTCATATAACTGTTTTAACCAAAACAGTAGAGTAATATTATAAAAATAAAAAGTACACTAACCCAAAAATTAGAGTTAGATATAGTAAAATCTATAGAAAAGTATCATTAATACTGTGTATAATTTGTAATGAAAGAAATAGTGAGAAAGTGAGAAAGTGACAAAAAGAAATAATTATAGGGATTACCCACTAAGAAACACTTAATGTAAACAGTTAAAAAGTGCAATAGTAAAGGTGTAAATACCCCAAAATAGTGAGTGTATCAGTGATAAACACCAATTAATTAAAGGTGAAAGTGATAAGTGAAAAAAGATATTGTAAATGATAAAAAGGTAGTAATAGATAAGAAAACACTTAGTAAATCATTGATGAACCAATAATTGATTTAAGAGTGAGCTTATAAAGAAATTATATAAACGTCCAGCATCTCGCGTCGCTCTTTGTAGCTTCTCTGTAGATACTCTTGCTGACTTAAACGGTCCCGGTACTCTACGTTTCCCGTACTAGTGTAAACATAATTACTGAAAACGTCTTTATTCGTTCGTAGATGAGACTTATAACAAAATAAAACTGTTCTGCCGACGGACAGCGTGTCCGACTGCAACTGTGTCTTGAAATGAAGAGAAGGGCTTCCAGTCGAACCCTTAATTTATACCCTCTCGAGATTCCGCACCTCTTGGTTCCGAAATTGTCCTGTCGTGACCTGCAGATCACATGAGAGCACATAGCACTCCCGAACCTTTTCATATATTTGCAATTTTTTACAAATGGCAATGTTTTGTACGGAATTTAGATAGCACAAAGCATAGATAATTTGATTAAGCACTCACTGTATTAATTTGAGCGTCTTAGTGTAATTTGCGTATTTTTGGCACATTTATTTCGCACTGACTTCGCGTAGTGTGTCCTACTGATGTCATTTTCTTACTGTGGATAACTATAAAATTTACACACACTTTGGTGCCTTTTGTTTGTTTATACACTAATTAGTTTTCACACAGTGAATTAAAATAATTATTTTAGTAATTAATTGGGTAGGGTTGCTGGGATTCCTGTCTGTACATGCATCACTAACACACACAAGATACACGCGTAACACATACAATCGAGCAGGTGTTCCCTTGCCTGTTGGAACAGGTTAATTTCTCCCCTAGTATAACAATGAAACATTTTTACAATCCCAGACATGTCCATTTACCCCAAACTTATAATAATTTTACAAATTTTACATTTATTTAAATCAATTCTCAATACAGCATATGGCTGTATCGTTGCATTACATATATATAACTTGTTTATGTTACTATGTACGAGTAAATTACTCGTACACATGCATAAATCACAAGCTGCTGTAACGTATTCAGACTATAGTAGGCCTACAACAGAAATAAAACTGCTGTAACAGTTATTTATTTATTTATTATCAAAATACACTTATACCATATTGGTGTCGGGTTACATCAATATATGATAAGTACATCAACTACACTCTACATACAAATTTTTTCCATCTTACTCTATCCATTGACAATGTCTTCGCTTCCCTCCAGCCCAAGCCTCTTTCTCTCAAAATGTTTCCCATCATTCCATCCCAAGTCAGTCGCGGTCTTCCTCTCTTCTTTCTCCCCCCTGATTTTGCCTCCCAAACCTGTTTTACCATTCTATCACTATCCATTCTCTGCATGTGTCCCCACCAGCATAGTTGTCTCTGTTCAATAAAATCCAGAATCGATATCACTTCCAGATCCTCTCTTATTTGTGTATTCCTAACTCTGTTCTTCCTTGTTACTCCTACTACTCTCCTAAGATATTTCATTTCTCCCGCCTGGATTTTACTTTTTTGGCTTTTGGATAGCACCCACGTCTCACAGCCGTATGTTAAAACCGGTCTATATACTGTTTTATACACACTCATTTTCGTTTTTCTTGATATCTCCTTCTTATTTGTAAATCTATTGTTTAATGCATAGTATACTTTTATTGCCTTTTCAATTCTTTCATTTAATGCGGCTTCTTCTTTCCCATTACTGTCTATTATAACCCCTAGATATTTGAATTGTTTGACTTGTTCTATCTTCACTCCTCCAAACTCTATATTTATTATTTTCTCCCCCATTACCATTACCACTGTAACAGTTATACAAAATATATTAAACAAACTTGTTGAGCAAAAACTAAAATACACGTTTCGTTTTACTCTTGTTAAATTACTCATATTATTATTATTATTGTTTTCATCATTATTAATATTTTACTGTTTTAACCACAGATGATGATTATTAGTATTGGTCTACTGACATGTTATTAATAATTTATATGGATTATTTTAATAATTTAACAACATAATTTATTTTATTTTAATTATTATTTAACAACAACAGTGTATTTCGTTTTTATTGTAAATGGTTGTGTTCTCAATTAATATGCAACTTGCGAATACAAATTGTGTGTGTGTGTGTGTGTGTGTGTGTGTGTGTGTGTGTGTGTGTGTAAATCTAAACTTAATTGTTTAGTAGCCTTAGAACATTGTAAAAACGAATAATAGTGAGTAGTCATTTGTAAAATATAAATATAAACTACTAAAGTGAAGGAATACAGTTATGTTTTGAAGAATGTTGGGAGAACAACAGTACAAAGAAGCACAGAAAGGATGATTATTTATTGCCGCTACAACACAGCAATACGAGGCGCACAATATTGTGTAATACAGACAATTACAATGTTGGCTACGGTTTACAACCGGACAACAAAGTGGCTCATTTTTATATCTCTTTTTACTACATTAAGGCTAATAGAGCTTAATGGTTTTACTAAACTGGTTGTTGATATTCCTATGTTAAACCGTGTGTGTGAAGCCACGGCTGTTTGTTGACGCCCAACCAGTACGACTAATCTCAAGATATTTATTTAATGTCTTCTTTTTTTAGTGTTCACAGAATCGATACAGAAGTCGGCTAGTGCTGTGAAACTTTAGTGTAGTAGTACTTTTACAGAAGCCCTATTGTGTTTATGTGATATGTAGCAGTGCGCTGTAATGCTGTAATTATAGTACCTGTTGCTTGTAAATGCAATAGGTGTTATGCAGGTTACTGAAATTTTACACAATCTTCGTTATATGTGCAACATAAATTTGTAGTTTGCAGTATACATAAATTATTATTATTACTCAGCCATATGTTTTTTCTGCTACATTTTCCTTTAGCTGTTATACTTCTAGTTGGCGGTAACTCCTAGGTACCCGTACACTTTTTCTTAAACACGAGTTTTATGTGTCCTCGCTGTCTTCACCAGCCGGTTACAGTCTTCTGCAGCACTCTCGAGCTTCTCTGCACCTGTTGGAACCTGATCATTCAGTCTTGTTTCTTATGTCCCTCTTGATCTGTCTCCGTGTTGTTACTGTATTGCAGATGTCCAAACAACCATAGCTTTTTTATTCCTTATTATAGTCTGCCTATTCATCAGCTAGTCTACTTTAACTCCCCATTCATCACCTCTTCTACTTCCAATTATGTATACTGCAACAGTACGTCTGCGTACGTTACTGTGCATTGTCGCAGTTAGTTAAAAAAAACTGCTAAATTAGAATAAATAAATAATATTGTCAGTATTTAAAAAAAAAAAGCGTATTGAAAGCTATAAATAATCAGCGAAGGGGAACACCGAACGTACAGGTCGGTACCGGAATTTCACGCCACGCACAAACTGAGAGTGTGTTACAGTGTATATTATGCTTGTGAGTGTAAGCCAGTTGAATCCGGCATAGTGTCACCCCTGAATAAATGTGAATTAAAGAAGTAATTTATTTAAATTTTGGTAAGTGCGCGTAAAATATGACAAACCAAATTATGCCATGTTATTAATAATATAAAGACGCGCACATTTGCAAAATCTAGTGCAAAACAAATAATACATATTAATGCAGTGTAAATAAAAGTGAATAGAACCAAGAACAATTAAAGTATAGAAAAACTGTTAACATACAATTAAACATAAAAAAATTACCGATCATATGAACATCGAGTAATAAACGAAAGACTTCGCATGTTGCGAATAAAATTAAAATAAGTACGGAAAATAATCGAATCTGTAAAGGGACGCTCGAAAAACTACAACAATATAAATCGTGCACAGAATGGTTGAAACATGATTTTTGCGCCCGACAGTATAAATAAGCGAGCAGCACCAGGCTCGACCTCTTTCGTTGGAACACCTCTGCAGCCGAAAGCTATGCCCGACGGTGGAGCATCCAAGGTCGATATCCCAGCAGTACCGTACGAGTCATCTGAATGCTGAGTGGACCAGGAGGACCGGACGACGGACTCCAGGAGGATCAGACGACGACAGAGGATCGACACAGGACACAGGACTCAGGATCATGCGAGGAATCACTGAGTATCACCGCACAGCAATAAGGTGACATAAAAACATTTTTACTCGTCATCCAACGAGTCATAAAAGACATTAAAAAGAAAAGAGTAAAGAGACACTGATAACTTTAATAGTGTAAATAATAATTGTAAAATTTAATTGGTTAATTTGTAGTAATTCATAATGATATTTAAAAATTTACGAAATTATTTTTTTGAAATTATATCGTAGCATAAATGTTTAAGTAATTCTAAAATTTATTGATATTTCATGAATACGATATTCATATGTAATAATATAACAAATACGGAATTTAAAAAGAAATACAATCTGAGCAAGTCGAGAGCACATTATATATTATAAAAAATCCTATTTATAATGTCAATTTATAACTTGTGTATTATATTTATAAATATGTGTGTAATGTTATTTGTATAGTGATAATAATTGTGTGTCTGATGAGCATACACAAATGAAAAATATTATGCGAACAATAATGACATTTTTGGAAATTTTCTTTATTAAGAAAGTTTTGAATAATTTTTAGAAAGTCAATATGATATAAGAAGTGTTATTATTATTTTAAAACACACCTTTACACCTTTTATCGTTATAATATATATATATATATATATATATATATATAATAAAAAAGAAGACTTGTAACATAAGAATATGTTTTATTCACATTACAGTGTACCTTCGACAGTGTAAATTACCATCAACAGATATTTAAAGCAAAAGTATTTAAAAATTATATGCCCATCGTTAGCCATGTTGATGATTACACTGGTTGTATCATTTCGCTTTTCTTGCAACGCTAAATCCCCTCCCCCTTCATACTGTACAAGTAATGTTGTACTTGCTTCTAATGTTTGTTCATCATGTTTACTATATAAAATAAGTTATACTTCAGTCAGCTTGAAGTAGATGAAGTTCCATTTCTTGAACATTATGTAAATCATAAGTCATACGTTTTGTGTGTGTGTGTGTGTGTGTGTGTGTGTGTGTGTGTGTGTGTGTGTGTGTGTGTGTGTGTGTGTGTGTGTGTGTGTGTGTCTTATGTTGGAGACAAAGACAATGACATTGTATGATATACTGTCACTAAATTATGCTTTTTTGAACACTCAATATTTGTATTTTCCACTTTATATACAGACTTTGGTATACTAAACTCAACCAATACTAAACTTATTTGGTAGCACTATCACTTAACCAATGAGGCCCACTACACCAAAGACTATGACTTGCCACGTCTTTAGGAGGTAAACTGAGTGATGAGACGTCTGCTGGGCTATCCTTTGATGTAACATGGTACCAGCGGGTTTTGTCAAACCGCTTGATGATCTCGGTGACACTGTTTGCGACGAAGATAAAGCAGGATTGGGAATCCTTTTGTAGCCATGCTAACACTATATTTACATCAGTCCATGCGTAGGTTGGACATTCTCTAGGAATGTTTAGAGCGAATCTTGTGTGGTGCAGAAGTTTAGCTAATAGAACAGCTCCCATTAACTCTAGTCTAGGAAGTAAAATATTTTCCAGAGGTGCTACTTTTGTTCTTGCTTAAATGATGCTGACTTTAATATTTTCACCATTAATGACTCTAAGGTAGGTGACTGCAGCCACTAGAGATGTCACAGAAGCCTTGCAGTTCTACAGTTGTGTTAATGTTGATGTCACCAAAACAACGAGGTAAGTTATAGGTTTCGTTTCAACTAAATCTCTTCGATATGCTATCCATTTATTCATAAGCTCTGTAGGTAATTTATCATCCCAATCTAATTTTTCTATCCATAATTTTTGTAAAAATAATTTTGAAATAATTACACAAGGTGACAACCATTGTTGGGGATCATAACTTTCGGCAATGTTTCTAAGTACTATTGTCTTTGTAAAGATATTTTTTTCATGTAAACCAATTTTTTAAATAAATAAATCATTACTAACATTCCAATTCCTTATTTCAATACCTAATTTATACAATCTCTAAGCCTAATTTGCCGTTCTACATTATCGTAGAGTACAGTATTGAATCGGACATTCGCCGTCTTACAGTTTAAAGAAACACGGCGTTTCGGTCACTATAAATCCGTGATCGTCTTCATGTGTTATGAAAAGTAAAAATAAACTCTTATAAAACTAAAAATATGTACAATGTTCTCAAATACGAAGGCAAAACGTTAAGAAAAAGAATAGGTATTAAAATAAAATGATGTTCAAAATATAAAAAACACAAAATTAAAAATTTCCACTTACACGTGGCACTCCACTGAGCAGATCATCCAACGACTACACTGTGATGAAATTCACTGCCGACCAGAAGACTCGGTTAGAGCCTCTACGCAGCCAATTACAACCAAATATTACAGCAAATAACAGTGAGAATTATGAGGGAGGAAGACTGAGTAAAACAAATATATTGAATTGCTATAATACTATAAAAATATTGGCGACCACCCAGATCCATTAAATATGATAATAATATTAAATATTTAATATTCATGTAAAATTACTATTGCTATACAAATGTGAAACATGAGTGTTAATTTAGTGAGTGTTGGGCCAAAGAAATACACTTGTTTATTAGCAGACGTCTAAACAGAACCTGTCGGTTTCTGGCCAATACAAGAGACAACACTAGTCTACGGGAAAGAAAGAAAAAATAAATGTTTGTTAGGCAGAGATTAAAAGGAGAAAATGGGATGGTTTGTCTCAATGTTTGGAATGCGAGGGAAACGTAACAAGACATGAGGTTTGTTAGGCGGACATTAATTTGCCAAAAAGGTATGATACGACCAGTAGGCATTTGGAAAGGTATAATTCAGCTGAAGTTGGGGGAGAGTGGAATACCTTGGAAAAACTAAGGTATGCTAGTCCTAAATAAAGAAAAATGGGAAAGCTTCGTATAAATCTTGTGCCCTGAAGGGGAGTTGAGAAAGGAAAAACAAAAAATAGCAAACAGCTAAGATGATACAACGGATAGAATTGTTTTATTACAAATGAAAACTAAGAATCGACCTCGCTGACCTTAAATGGTTGTACTCTGTGACAAAACAGAGTATTTGGTGTTGTTTGTTGCTCAGAAAATAAATCTCGTCTCTCACTGTACCTTTGCCGTGAGCTTTAACGCCATTCGTTTCATGATCTCAAATTTTTGTAATAGCAAATGGTGATTTCGGTTTCGTATGATACGGTTTTAAATTACTTGATTAGAAATACGCTCAGATCAACAGTGCTTGTTAAGCCATTATCTCCTATGCAAATATTATGTGGGCAGATAATTGTGTTTCGTCATAATTCATTCTGTATAATTGTACCATCATAAAAAACAAGCCACTAATTACGAAGTATGATTACATACGATTATAGTGTGAACTCTTTTATCCGTGTGTGCAGAGGTTTGTCGATAGGGTTATGCTTGCTGACGTCATATTATTAAAGTTTCAAAGCACCACATTCATTGTCACACCAGAAACAAATCGTCCTTATGTTTAATTCAGAAACATTTGATATATGATTCACAGACGCAATAGATTTTTATGTTGATTATGAAATTTGACATTTAGGATATTTGAAGAATGTAAATTTGGCTTATACTGGAACTAACACCTACATATTTAACCGAAAATTAAGAATAGTACATAGGTCATATGTCGCTTGACAAAAATCTGTTTTTGATAACGACTATTGGTGAAAGATTTTGTAAGATTTGATCATTAACTAGACACAAGTTTTAAACCCAATTTTCATATGCACAAAGTATACACAAGTTAAACAATTGTTTTTGACATTAAAACTTTTTTGTCAATGTTAGAAACTTAAAACTATCACAGGACCAGTATAAGGGAAGTACAAAAAAAAATAATACACGTAAAATAAGTATTAATATTTATGAAATATTAAAATTATTCTCATTAATATAAGAATAATAATGTAATATATTATACACACATATACACACAAAAATATTAATGATATGCGTATTACTTCTGAATTACCTACATACACGTCCTGACAATGACAATTTCGACATGACAGTTGTAGCGTGACAGATATAAGCATAATATTGAATGGCAATTGATCATTAGAATAATAAAGTTATACTGTTTAAATTTGGAAGAAAGCATTAAATTTAATATAAATAGATTAATTCATAGCAACTGTGGAAAGAAATCATTATTATAAAGAAAATACAAGTTCAAATAAAAGGAGTTACTAGTGATGAGTCATCCAAAACCAGTCTCATAACCAAAGGTTTTCAAGGTATAACCCAGGAAGGTAAAAAGTAAATAACAAAGCAGTGCAGAATATGACTAAACACACAACGAGGGAGAATAAATAGAAGAGAAACCCTAAAATAAGCCAAGATCAACCAATACAGGTTGTGTATTTCTGAAATAAAGAAGAAGATGGAGAAGATCCCAAGAAACCTGATGGCAACAAGAAGAAGATGGAGAAGATACCAGTCCCAGAAGGCAGGAGAAAAGAAGACTGAAGAAAGAAGAAGAGGGCAGCATCCTGAAGAAGATGTCATGCTCTTATAAAAGACACCCAAATCCCTATATCCCCAAAATAAATATCTAAAAATAAAAGTATAACGAAATAAAAACCACATGTATACAAATTTAAGAGAGAGGAGTGTATAAAGTAAAAGTTTCCTGTGAACTAAGATGAAACAAATAATAGTACCCATGGAACAAATCTCCATTGAAAAAACGCTAACCAATTTATTATGTTAATAAGACTATACGACCATTTAGCATTAACATAATATATAAGTGCAAAGTGAACCAGTGATAGTTTTGGGTATTATAAAAAATGAACCTTGTGTTTCATTCTTGGCAATCACAAACATTGGATGCAATGAAATATGCATTTTTCAATGACTTAAAATATGTACTGTGACAATATGTTGTTCATAAGACATGAATCTGTTTAAAATAACATTTTGTTTTACATGAAAAAAGAAAAACAGAGTTCATAATACCTTTTGAACAATTAATACTATTTATTTGTTAATGACAGGGTACAATTCCCCAAAGACAATGTAAAAGACAGTATAAAAACTGTAGAATCCTACTTATAATAATAGTTAGAAATAAGAATATAAATATAAGGTTTTTTATGTATATAGTACAAGAATGTTTAAAAATGTATTAGATATAAGGCCATTTGTTTGGGTCTGAAACAACTAACATCAGAACTATAAAAATAGTTACCACTTGTAAATAGTAGAGAGTAATTAAGATGTTAGTTAGTAAAAAACCTTTGTTGTAAACCATATTTCCATGTTGGAAATGGGAATTTTGTTGCAAAATGTCTGATTTGAAGACAACCATTTATTTAAAAAAAATATTCTTTATTCTGTTTGACTATTGTTTGTATTGTGGCCAATACTAGTTGTTTTTGTGTAATTTGAAAGCATGTTTAATTTATAATACTATTTGTAAAAGTCAGAGAGGGTATCACACATCATATATTGTTTGTAAATTATTTTGTAAGAAAAATTGTTAAAAAATCATAGGCCAAAAGAATGGAAACCAAACTTCATCAAAACAGAGAAATTGCTCATTTAAATGCAAATAAACAAAAGGGGTTTAGACAAAATAAACTTGAGATCATGCCATATAATTGCACATACCATTTAGAGAGATTTTAATAAATTATATTCAGAATTATAAATAAAAATGAGAATGACTAGACTCAGAAATTTAGACATGGGAGTCATATATTTCAGAATAATGTTTCAGAATACAACTAATTCAATTAATTACCAGAAAATAAGGGAATAGGAACCTTTTAATACAATATAGGATTATTAATATTAAATATAACTGATAAAATGGCTGAATTTATATAATGACAGGAAGTAAATTTTGATATTTTGACTCTTCACAGTATACCAAACTGAAAGTGAAATTACTATTTTTTTTGGACAGAAAACACTATAAAATGGCATTATTTAATCTGAAAATAACCAGAATGAACTGAAAGATTAATTTAAATCAAATCTAGTGAATAAGATTGACAAATAACCAAAGTATAGGCATTCATATAGTGAAAATGTAAAAGTGCATACAGGATGTGAAAAATATTTGAACAATGTTAAGGATAATATTATATGGGCTAAGAGTTTAATTGAAACTGGAGGAAACAGTTAGTTAATTATTGGTAGTTGAACGGTTAACATGACATACGTTTAATTACGTGGATAACCTAACCTATAATCGTCATACAAAGCGAGTGTATAGTGAGTTATTGTGAAATCGCGAGTGACTTGTAAAATACTTCTGAAACTATCATATTATAACAGAAACGATCAAGTAACACTCCATAACACAGAACAATATAAATCTACTCCGAAAAACACCATAAAACACTAGAAAACTGTATAATACATTAAACCAAATTAGTGACGGAATCGGAGAAAGTGTTTGAACTAATAATTATACAGATACACTAAATACAACCCAGAATCACTACACCAGTCACTACACAACATATAACAAGAGATTTGCGGACACGAGAACAGAAATATTGCGTCAAAATACATTATTTGGAACGCAGCAGGGACGAGTCACATTTTGATCAACTTGACGGCGGCCATTTGCTTTGACAAACCCAGTGCCTCTTCTTGGTTCATCACAGCTGTTTGGTGAAAACAATTATTATATTTACAATTTATTATTCAATGTCTGTGTTTATTAATAACTATTAATTTGATTGTAACGTTATACTTTTTAAATATTAGCCCGATTTCTCTGACTTTGGTAATAACTGGCTGTTTAAAGAACCCTATATAATTTTTATAACATATACTTGTAACTTTTTTCGATATCCTGAGAATCGATACTAATCGATAAGAGTCAATATTGCTGTTACTTAATAAAACATTAATACTTTTCAATACTTAATAGTTCTTTATTTCTTCAATAATACTAATTACCAATAATATAATTCTAATTGATAATCTACAAGGACTTTACCACCCGTAAGTGAAGATAACCTAAAAAATAGAAAGGTAAACAAATATCGATTGGTTTACAGACAGTCTTATGAGTGGTGATAGATTATTTAAATTATACTAAAACTTTAATAAAAATTTTCAGAAGAGCATTACACTGTTTAAAACTTCACAGCCCTATATTAATTAATTGATCCTAATTAATTAATTAATAAAATTAAAATTTTTTTTTATTATTATTTTTTTTTTATAAACATAATTTTTTTTTTTTAATTTTCTTCAAAACAATAATTTTTGTTTTGAAACTTTCGGTGAAGCTGAGCATATATATTTCTTCATCAACTTTACGCTACTCGACCGGTCTTGCTACCATTGGGACTCGACCAGCTGGGAAACTTAAGGAAGTGTTTCAGGCCAGTAAGACGTCGAGAGCCACACCAATTAAACATATTACATTGGACTTGATTACATCGGAGTCACATACTCCATAATAGCTAATATCATCAACACACATCTATATTTATTTAAAATATATTTTATTACAAATTGGCGCACAACTTTAGGGGCTTTAATTAGCGATTGGAAGGCCAATACATTCTGCCCAATCACTAGTTGGAGCTAGGCAACAGCTACAAAGCCAGAGAATTTCAAGGGAAAATGCAACGACGTGCGACATCTAAGAAACGGGCGGCGGAGGCCGAAAAGAAGTCGATATGGACAACAAAGAGGCAACGCCAGTAGAGTTGGAAGAGGTATTACAATCGGTGTTGTCCAAACAAACTGAACAACCGGAGGCACCCACACAGACAGGGGTAGTCAATGTTCCAGAAAAGGAGAGACCGTCGCAAACAGAGGACATGACAAACCAAGAAATGTTCAGGCGGATGATGCAGGCAATGAATGAAAATAATAAGAACCTAGAATCCAAAATGGAAGGAATGGACAAGGAAAGGAAAGAAGATAGCCAGTCCTTGAAAGAAGATTTAGGAAATAAAATCGAAACAACAAGCAAGAAGATGGAAGAAAACAGCAAGAAGATGGAAGAGAAGATGGAAGAAAACAGCAAGAAGATGGAAGAAAACAGCAAGAAGATGGAAGGAAAGTTAGAAGAATTGAAGAAGGATAATCAATCCACAAAAGAAGAGTTGACTGGGATGAACAAGAACATAGAAAATTTGAAGGAAGATAACAAGAAGATGGAAGAAGAGATGGGGAAGAAGTTAGAAGAATTGAAGGAAGACAACCAATCGTTCAAGGAAGAATTCAAGTCAACTAAAGAAGAATTGATTAATAAAATTGAGAACACCAATCAGAAAATCGATGAAACCAGGAAGAAGATAGAGAAGAACAACCGACAATTGAAGGAAGAATTGAAAGAAGATAACAGGAAATTGGAAGAGAAGATGGGGGAGAAATTGGAGGAATTGAGAGAAGACAATCAAATTCTAAGAGAAGAGTTAAGGGAGGTAAATCAGGAGAACTTGGACAAACTGGACGAAAGAATGGAATTGTTGCGAGAAGAAATGAATAAGGAAATCAAGGTTAACAAAAAAGCGATGGATAAGAAGATGGAAGAAGAAAATATAATGGTCAATCGACAGATTCGAGAGATTGATGGAAAGTGCAACCAGACCGAAAAGGAGGTGAATGAGTTTAAAGAAGTGGTGAACATCAAGTTCACAAATATCGAAGAACATAGTCGTAGGAAGGTAGAAGAACAGAGGAAGGAGAATCAAGAAGAATTCGGAAAAGTACGCAACCAGGTCACAGAACGATGTAATGATATACAAGAGACCATGGCCAATATCACCGGTCAGGTGCGACAAAGCCGAGAGGAGATGGAAGCGATTAGAAACAGACCGACTCATTTCACCGGATTGCCCGTCAACGAAAGCCGAGAGTGGCTCAACTTCCGGCAGTACAAACGCAAGCCGATGGAGTTCCTGGCAAGGGTAGAAGAATATTTGACCAAGCATAAAATTACCCAATGGAGCCATAGCAGGGAGATATTCGACGAGTCCTTCCGAGACATTACAGATAATTGGTGGATGGCCAACCGGAGTGAAATTTCCGACTACCAACAGTTCCGGAAAATGTTTAAGACAAAATACTGGTCTGAGACCACCCAGAACTTGATACGTGACAATATTTGTAACGGAAGATACAGGTCACAATTAGGTAGCAGTATGACGGCATATTTCTTGGGGAAGGTGTGTATGGCAAAGCACCTTGAGCCAGCAATCCCAGAAGAATGTTTAGTGAATAAGATATCTTATCACTATGATGAGGACATTATCAGGGCCCGGAGAGGTAGTCAGATCAAGACGATCCAGGGAATGACTGAGTTATTGGAGGGATACGAGAATGAAGAGTATTATCGGCAGAGCAGGAAGAGAAATGAGAGACCAGAAGCAAGGCCGACTAATTACCCCAATAACGGCAATAACCATACAAATAACCGGAACCAGCCCAGTAATTACGACGGCCCTAACAACCAGCCGCGTAATAACCAGTTTAACGGAAATTTTAACGGCGTGAGAAATAACAACCCCTACCCAAATAATCGAAACCACTTTTATCAACAAAATAATAATGTTCCATACAGTCAGAGAAATCCATATCCCAACAATAATGGTGACAGACCTTACCCACCTAACCGAAATTACTATAATAATAATATTAGTAATAATAATAATAGCAATAGTAATAACCGAGTGTCGCGCCCTAGGGTAAATTTTATAAGAGCAGAAGATCGCGGACCCAGGAGATATTATCAACCGAGGAGGAGCAGCTTCCACGGCGCCGACCGAAGATGGAGGAGTGCGGAACGAGACGGCCCAAGATACGAACAGGAAAGACGAAGTACCAGCCTGGAAGATCTTGGCAGACAACCGAACAGGGCGTTAAACATCAACCAGAGTACAGAACGTCAGGAAACAAACCAGAGTTTCCCGAACGATGCCTCGGTCAATAATAATATAAACAATGACCAGAATACTTTAAACGAGAGGAGGCAGTAATCAACAACGATGACCCGTTACTGCTTATACTTCCTGGGTTAGAAAAGGATGATTTGCGACAAGAAAACCAGCATAAAAACATCACTATTATATGTAATCATTATCTGAAAGACATACGAACTGAACTTTTGGAAGAGAACGAGAAGAGTCTCAGCAACAGTAATAATGAAATAATTTATATAACAGCGGAGGTGGAAGGAGTTCCCGCTAAAATAATGATAGACACAGGAGCTAATATTTCAATAATAAACTCCAATGAGTTGGAGAGAATACAGAGTACATGTGGTAAAACTTTGCCAATGTTACCAGTCAACAACATTGTATTGGTAGGTGCAACTGGCCGCCAGAATAAAACCATTAGGAAGCAAGTTTCCTTAAGTGTCGTTAGCCGTGATATAGCTTTAGACATGGAATTTTTAATCGCCACTGGATTACCATTTGACATCTTAGTCGGTTGCGATATTCTTCGTAGATATTCGGCAGTAATCGATCTTAATTTAAATAAAGTATCACTTTTCCCAGACGGAGTAACATGGACCGCAGATCTGGTAGGAGGCACAACTATACTTCCTAGCCCAATACATCAACAACTTCGTAAAATAAATGTTATTAGAAACAGCCCTCTTTATAAACCCATAATATACAATCAAGGAGGAGAGGATTTATGGTCAGTTAAGATCCAAGAAATACGGAATTTCCAGTGCGGAAGCGATAACAAGAAAATACCAACACATCTGGCTGATCGTCTAATCGCTATATATGAGAAATACAAGGCGGTGTTTTCTGATGAACCAGGGAAGGTAAAAAACTACCAGTGCCAGATTCGTTTTAAAGAAAACGTAGAGTTTAACCGGAGGTCATATCCAATAGCGCAGTCGCTCAAAGAAGCCGTGAGAACAGAGATAAACAAGATGATTGAAAACGACATAATTGAGATTAGTCAATCACCTTACACTAGTCCAATTATTGCTGTTCCGAAGAAAGACGGACAAGTCCGGCTCTGTTTAGATGCGCGTGAGTTGAACAAGACAATTGTGAATGACAGAACATCTCCCGGTGAAATAGAAGAAATCTTAAAGCGTTTTCATGGTACTAACTTTATTAGCACCTGGGATACGGTCTGTGGTTATTGGCAGGTAGAGCTGCATCCACAAAGCCGCCAGTATGTAGCGTTCATCTTCGAAGGGCGCAATTACCAGTTCAAGAGACTGCCCTTCGGACTTGTCAATTCTGTCGCCATATTTGTGGCATGCATGGACCAGATTTTGGGACCAGAAGCGCTCCAATTTACCACCGTCTATGTTGACGATTTACTAATCACATCCGGAACCTGGGAGGAGCATTGTTACAGAGTGGAATTTGTACTAAACAAACTAGCGCAGAACAACATAACACTGAAGTTGGAGAAATCCAAATTCATAGCGCGCGAGGTACAATTCTTAGGCTTCAACCTAGACGACAGAGGTATTACCCCATCAGCAGAGAAAGTGGAGGCAATTCAGAGGTTCCCGCAACCAAGAAACAGGAAACAATTGCAATCTTTCCTCGGACTCTGTAACTATTACAGGAAGTTTCAGAGCCGATATTCCGAGTTGACCGCCAAGTTTCAACCACAGTTATCTGCAAAAAACAAATGGACTTGGGGTGAAGATCAAGATATTACTTTCCGATTGATAAAAGAGAAGTTTCTGGAGAGTGTGATACTTCGTCACCCAGATTTTAATAAACCGTTCTTTCTAAACTGTGACGCTAGCGATCTAAGCTTAGGAACAACATTATACCAGGAAGATGAGGAGGGACAACATCTGGTAATAAGCTTCGCTAGTCGCACACTGAACCAGTGCGAAAAGAACTACAGTGTGACAGAAAAGGAATTGTTGAGCGTGGTGTTCGCATGCAGCAAGTTCCGGACGTACATTCTCGGATATCAAGTCACGGTACGAACTGATCATAAATCCATCTCGTTCCTTCGTAGGTGCAAATTGAGTCACGGCCGATTGGCTAGGTGGGTACTCGCCCTACAAGAATATGACCTGAAATGGGAATACATTCCAGGAAAGAAGAACGTGGTAGCGGATGTGTTGTCACGTATAAATCTGGAAGATCAGACTTTCGAGGGAGAGAAGGAGAGCTTAGTAAAAATTTATAACATATTCACGACCAGAGCCGATTTACAAGCTTTGTTAATAAATATCCGAATCCATCAGCAGTCTGATCCTAAGCTTAAAAACATTGTGAGTCGTTTGGAAGCCAATGATGAAACCATTTCAAAATATTACCACCTTAACAAGGGAATTTTATTCATAAAAACCGCCCTAGACGATGAAACATGGAAGGTGATAATCCCACACCAAATCGAAAAGGAGGTCATCATCGATTACCATGTCAGGTATGGTCACATGGGAGCGTTAAAAGTGATACAAGCTCTAGAGGAAAATTGTAAGATCAAGAATATCAACCTCAAGGTGAGAACATACATCAAGTCCTGTAAGATCTGTCAATGTGCAAAAGTAAACAATGAAAAGACAGAGGGTATCATGATACCGATAACTTCCAACGCAAAACTGGAAAAAGTGTTTTTGGATATCTGCGGGCCATTTCCCCGTAGCGGTGGTCGACACAGATATAAATACTTGGTAATCATAATGGATCACTACACCAAGTATATAAAGCTATATCCGGTTAATCGGGCAACGACAGCAAAGGTTTTGGCGGTGATTATTGATTTGTATATCCCAGAGATCGGTAGACCATTTTCTATTATTACCGACCATGGTACACAGTTTAAGGGGAGGAGATGGCGAGACACTTTATTAGCACTTGGGGTCAAAACATATAAGACATCAGTCTACCACCCAAGTAGCAATCCGGCTGAGAGAGTACTAAGAGAAGTGGGTAGGATATTGCGCACGTACTGTCACAACCAACAGAAAAAGTGGCAAGAGTACCTAGCAGCGACAGAAACATTCCTAAATTACGCCCACCATCCAGCTATAGGAATTCCACCGTACTCAGCCATGTATGAGAAGCCGACTCCCCGAGACATTGAACAAATCATTGAATTTCCAACGAACAACAATAGGAAATTCAACCAGTTGAAGTTTTACAATAAGGTAGCAGAAGATCAGGAAAAACGGCAAGCCAAATACCAGAAGGCAATAGGGCGAATTGTAACATATAAAGAGGGTGAAAAAGTCCTCCTAAAAAATAGAGAGCTGCCTAGCACCTTAGAAGGCATAACCAAAAAACTACTATTACTATATACTGGCCCATATGTTGTGGTAAATGATAAGCATAACAATACATATGAGTTGAGGGAAATCATTTCAGGAAAAATCAAAGGAGTGTACAATCAAGCTTCTATGAAGAAATATTATGAAGAATGAGTTGTGAGTTTTAGAATTTTGAATTTAATTAATTTGTAAAAAATTTTAAAATAATGTAAGTACATCTTACAACCTAATAATTTTGGAACAAACTTTATGGAAGAAAGGAAAAGAAAGACTTTTGAATTGAAATATAATTATGAAAATTTAAAATTTAGTAAGAACATCTTACTACAACCTGATAATTTAGAACAAAACTTTATGGAAGAAAGAGAAAGAGAGAGAATTTTGAACTTAATTTTATTAAAAATTTAAAATTAAGTAAGCACAACTTACTATAACTAAGTTTATGAGAAAAACTTTATGGTAAATAATTAAGAAGAATTTGATTTTGGAAAAATACCAAAACATTCAGAAATAATAGTAAGATAACAGTACTATAAACAATTCTGAATGAAACAATTCTGGGAATAAATTAATTAAACAGAATTTGAATGTTGATAGAACGTCAGTACTTTGAAACAAGATAAGATCAACATATTACAAGGATTTATGAGAAATATTTTTCAATTAAATAAAAGGAATAGTTTGAATTTTACATTAAAACTAACCAAGTTCCAAAAAATAATTATGTGTCAATTATGATTGAATTGAGAAGAAAATAAAGTGATTAATTCAGAAAAGAGAATTAACGTTAATCCAGAATAAATGCTAGACATTCACAATAGCATTTGAAGGAGTAGAGAAGAATAACACAAAAGAGTGTAGTATGCAAGAAAAGAAAAAATTTGGAAGCAAAGAGACTAATTACCTATGAAACGATAATAAAAACAGTTAACTAAGAGCGAAGAAGAACAACTCATACCAAACAGATGGAGAAGATGATTTCGAACAAATGATAATAATAAGACCTATATGAAATGCAAAGAGAAGAAATACCACATGAAATATGATATAAATGAATTAATGTTAATGAATGCGAAGGTGGATTAATAACTTTCTAAGAGAAAGGAAAGAACCAAAATGTTTAAATAAAATGATCAATATAACAACCTGTATATCTAATGTAAAGATACAAAGTTAAAAAATTAAATATAATATATTAAGACCATTCAAATAATGAATAAGAAAGACTATTTATAAAGACCATGCTAATACTATGAATAACCAGAAGAAAGTATAAAGAGAATTCAGATGAAGAAGAAAGAGAGTTACACTGTAAACAGTAACCAGAATTATTAAAAGAAAGGTTTTCAACCATAATTAAATTAAATATATCAGACAAGTTAAGAGTTTTGAAAAAATATATATGTAATGAGTATAATAATAATTATGAAGATTTATTAAGATAGAAAATGTGAGATAATCTGAGAGACTACGAAGTGGAGAATCCAAAGATATTTTTATTAGTCGAAAATGAGACTACTTTTTATTTATTTATTCGATGACTGACTGAAGATAATTCCAGCAGCATTATGTTTTTTGAGCAGGGATGGATATGCCCCTGTACTCAATTTATAGAAGTGGTGTATGGCCAGCAGAGAAGTAGCGTACAGTGCCCCTCTGATCTGCCCCAGCCCACGTGATAGGGAATGTTAGGGAATTAATATCCCAAGGATACAACACGAAGTTGATATAGAAAGAAAATGTATTACAATTATAATATATCTCAGAAGACACTAACTATCCGAAAAGGATCAGTAGTAAGACAAGTAACCATATATATAAAATTAATAAAACTCTAATATAAAAAAGTCGATATAAAAATGGAGAAGAAAATGAATTATAAGAAATGATGAAATTATCATAAGAAATTATTTCATCCATAAACATGTCTGAAATAATTACTTCTGGAGGAGAGCAATCTGTAGCGTGACAGATATAAGCATAATATTGAATGGCAATTGATCATTAGAATAATAAAGTTATACTGTTTAAATTTGGAAGAAAGCATTAAATTTAATATAAATAGATTAATTCATAGCAACTGTGGAAAGAAATCATTATTATAAAGAAAATACAAGTTCAAATAAAAGGAGTTACTAGTGATGAGTCATCCAAAACCAGTCTCATAACCAAAGGTTTTCAAGGTATAACCCAGGAAGGTAAAAAGTAAATAACAAAGCAGTGCAGAATATGACTAAACACACAACGAGGGAGAATAAATAGAAGAGAAACCCTAAAATAAGCCAAGATCAACCAATACAGGTTGTGTATTTCTGAAATAAAGAAGAAGATGGAGAAGATCCCAAGAAACCTGATGGCAACAAGAAGAAGATGGAGAAGATACCAGTCCCAGAAGGCAGGAGAAAAGAAGACTGAAGAAAGAAGAAGAGGGCAGCATCCTGAAGAAGATGTCATGCTCTTATAAAAGACACCCAAATCCCTATATCCCCAAAATAAATATCTAAAAATAAAAGTATAACGAAATAAAAACCACATGTATACAAATTTAAGAGAGAGGAGTGTATAAAGTAAAAGTTTCCTGTGAACTAAGATGAAACAAATAATAGTACCCATGGAACAAATCTCCATTGAAAAAACGCTAACCAATTTATTATGTTAATAAGACTATACGACCATTTAGCATTAACATAATATATAAGTGCAAAGTGAACCAGTGATAGTTTTGGGTATTATAAAAAATGAACCTTGTGTTTCATTCTTGGCAATCACAAACATTGGATGCAATGAAATATGCATTTTTCAATGACTTAAAATATGTACTGTGACAATATGTTGTTCATAAGACATGAATCTGTTTAAAATAACATTTTGTTTTACATGAAAAAAGAAAAACAGAGTTCATAATACCTTTTGAACAATTAATACTATTTATTTGTTAATGACAGGGTACAATTCCCCAAAGACAATGTAAAAGACAGTATAAAAACTGTAGAATCCTACTTATAATAATAGTTAGAAATAAGAATATAAATATAAGGTTTTTTATGTATATAGTACAAGAATGTTTAAAAATGTATTAGATATAAGGCCATTTGTTTGGGTCTGAAACAACTAACATCAGAACTATAAAAATAGTTACCACTTGTAAATAGTAGAGAGTAATTAAGATGTTAGTTAGTAAAAAACCTTTGTTGTAAACCATATTTCCATGTTGGAAATGGGAATTTTGTTGCAAAATGTCTGATTTGAAGACAACCATTTATTTAAAAAAAATATTCTTTATTCTGTTTGACTATTGTTTGTATTGTGGCCAATACTAGTTGTTTTTGTGTAATTTGAAAGCATGTTTAATTTATAATACTATTTGTAAAAGTCAGAGAGGGTATCACACATCATATATTGTTTGTAAATTATTTTGTAAGAAAAATTGTTAAAAAATCATAGGCCAAAAGAATGGAAACCAAACTTCATCAAAACAGAGAAATTGCTCATTTAAATGCAAATAAACAAAAGGGGTTTAGACAAAATAAACTTGAGATCATGCCATATAATTGCACATACCATTTAGAGAGATTTTAATAAATTATATTCAGAATTATAAATAAAAATGAGAATGACTAGACTCAGAAATTTAGACATGGGAGTCATATATTTCAGAATAATGTTTCAGAATACAACTAATTCAATTAATTACCAGAAAATAAGGGAATAGGAACCTTTTAATACAATATAGGATTATTAATATTAAATATAACTGATAAAATGGCTGAATTTATATAATGACAGGAAGTAAATTTTGATATTTTGACTCTTCACAGTATACCAAACTGAAAGTGAAATTACTATTTTTTTTGGACAGAAAACACTATAAAATGGCATTATTTAATCTGAAAATAACCAGAATGAACTGAAAGATTAATTTAAATCAAATCTAGTGAATAAGATTGACAAATAACCAAAGTATAGGCATTCATATAGTGAAAATGTAAAAGTGCATACAGGATGTGAAAAATATTTGAACAATGTTAAGGATAATATTATATGGGCTAAGAGTTTAATTGAAACTGGAGGAAACAGTTAGTTAATTATTGGTAGTTGAACGGTTAACATGACATACGTTTAATTACGTGGATAACCTAACCTATAATCGTCATACAAAGCGAGTGTATAGTGAGTTATTGTGAAATCGCGAGTGACTTGTAAAATACTTCTGAAACTATCATATTATAACAGAAACGATCAAGTAACACTCCATAACACAGAACAATATAAATCTACTCCGAAAAACACCATAAAACACTAGAAAACTGTATAATACATTAAACCAAATTAGTGACGGAATCGGAGAAAGTGTTTGAACTAATAATTATACAGATACACTAAATACAACCCAGAATCACTACACCAGTCACTACACAACATATAACAAGAGATTTGCGGACACGAGAACAGAAATATTGCGTCAAAATACATTATTTGGAACGCAGCAGGGACGAGTCACATTTTGATCAACTTGACGGCGGCCATTTGCTTTGACAAACCCAGTGCCTCTTCTTGGTTCATCACAGCTGTTTGGTGAAAACAATTATTATATTTACAATTTATTATTCAATGTCTGTGTTTATTAATAACTATTAATTTGATTGTAACGTTATACTTTTTAAATATTAGCCCGATTTCTCTGACTTTGGTAATAACTGGCTGTTTAAAGAACCCTATATAATTTTTATAACATATACTTGTAACTTTTTTCGATATCCTGAGAATCGATACTAATCGATAAGAGTCAATATTGCTGTTACTTAATAAAACATTAATACTTTTCAATACTTAATAGTTCTTTATTTCTTCAATAATACTAATTACCAATAATATAATTCTAATTGATAATCTACAAGGACTTTACCACCCGTAAGTGAAGATAACCTAAAAAATAGAAAGGTAAACAAATATCGATTGGTTTACAGACAGTCTTATGAGTGGTGATAGATTATTTAAATTATACTAAAACTTTAATAAAAATTTTCAGAAGAGCATTACACTGTTTAAAACTTCACAGCCCTATATTAATTAATTGATCCTAATTAATTAATTAATAAAATTAAAATTTTTTTTTATTATTATTTTTTTTTTATAAACATAATTTTTTTTTTTTAATTTTCTTCAAAACAATAATTTTTGTTTTGAAACTTTCGGTGAAGCTGAGCATATATATTTCTTCATCAACTTTACGCTACTCGACCGGTCTTGCTACCATTGGGACTCGACCAGCTGGGAAACTTAAGGAAGTGTTTCAGGCCAGTAAGACGTCGAGAGCCACACCAATTAAACATATTACATTGGACTTGATTACATCGGAGTCACATACTCCATAATAGCTAATATCATCAACAGACATCTATATTTATTTAAAATATATTTTATTACACAGTTTTAAAATTGTGTCTAGTTACTGACAGAACATCACAAAAACTTTCGTCATTTGGTAATTCACGGTCTCTATTCACTAAGAATAATTTATAGTGTCAAACGTTATATACCCATCGCTGTAGGTTTAGGATTTTAATAAAATGGCCCTTCCCTCCCTTTACTTTTATGTATTTCTGTCTCTTTAAAAATCTTATCCTGTCTCTATGTATGTCTGTTACTTTTTCTTTACCTTTAGGTTTTACTTTGCATACTGTACATAAATTTACATACTTAAATATTCGTAACCCTTTCTTTCGAAGGAAAGAAGAAAAACAAAAATTACAGTGGTAATGAATAATTGGTAATGAGTAACGAGTGTATCTCGTTGTAAGAAAAGGGTTTTGGTACGAAAATAATCAAATACCCTCTGCCATTTGAAACTATACAGCTTTTAATTTTAATTATTTTTTTTAATTATCTAAAAAGGGATAGTTATGTAATAGTTACGTGTAGTCTAGTTAAGTGTGTAAGAATTTTCAAAAAATAAGGAATTGTATTAATTGTATTACACATTAAAATTTATGTTGATCGACGGGGAAAATTTCTCTGCATCTACCTGTAGTAAACATGTACTGTATAATCAGTTTTAAAACCGTATGGTATCCAACCACAAAACCAATTTCAAGTTTGCATAGCGTTTTCAAAATTAGTTATTAAGGAACATTGTTGATGCAATTAGGTTGGCTCACGACCAACGTTTGCACCGTAAGACGTAGGAAGTCCATGTTACCATGAAAAAGTTGAAATAATTCAGTTTGTATACAACATGGAAATGAAGTGAAGCTTCAAAGAAACTATAAAAGTGTGACGTTTTGAGTGTCAAGAGTTAAAGCACAACAGTCCAATGCAGAGCATAAAATTACATTTAATATTCATAAATAGCGCTATGAAATGCTAATAAGAAAGCGCGATATGTAAGTTGAGTAGTAGTTTAGGAAAATAAGTATTGCTTACAGTCTACATTGTGATGTACAAAATACTGATTGGGTACCACGTTTATGATACAAAAAAAAAAACCAGTGAATCACTGTAATTCTTGCTAAAAATTGTAAAGTCTATCTTCGATATTCAAAATTGTAACTGGTTACAACTCAGAGGTAAACCGACAGTCGACAGTGTCGATGTAATTATTGACGGGTCATAAACTTGTCACTACTGGTTTCGAATGTGTAAAGAATAAAGCATTTATTGTACAAAGTCATTCGTACATCATAGTGGGCGAAATTTTGGCAACAAATGAATTCACAGATTTATCTTGCCTCGCGCCTAATGAATAATTTATAGACTGGTTTGTTGCTCCTAACACTCGACTACTATTGTCCTTGCTTAATTAATGACAATTCTGACTGTCAGCTGGCATATAGTAACCGATTTATTGTAAACCAGCAACTTGAGCGTACATAATTTGGTAATGCTGTGTGTAGGTCAATACTGCCAGGCGTTATTAAGTGAATACTCAGCGTGCATGACAAGTGAATTCGCGTCAAGTACATAATTGTGGTTGGCCACCCACCTTAAGTGCCTGTACTAACCACATTTCGTGGCAGTCTTAAGTGGTTTCACAAACAAACATATTAAAGTACATATGTTCCCGCAATCGTTCATAATAAATCAGATTTCTACTCTTGCAGTCGATAAATTTAGATTAAACTTATATTAATTTTAGTGTAAGATTATTATATTTTAGGTGCTCATGTTGGTTTTGGACAATCTTGTTTAGTTCCTACCTTCTCCTAGTATGCCTAGAAAAATTACTTGATGAATATGTGTGTCCTGGTTTTCTATCAACGACATTTTATGGTAATACGTTTCTACTCGTATTCCCCCTTAAGTAGGATCAGAAAACAGTATATTACATATTTTATTGTAAAAATTATTAGATTAATAATCTGTATAATTCTGTCTCTCTGTTCCTGTGTTCAAAGAAACGTTACTCTTTAACCTCATCACAGAACATCCATATCATGAATTTCGTATACCAAACGTTGCATTTGATAATGCACAACAGCAAGAAAAGACATACCCGTGAAGAAAATTAAAACGGCGGACACTAGACGACACTAGATTGTGCGATCTACATTGTACGTCATCAAGCCTTAGTTATTTTTAAGTTATACAGTACTGTATTAATCTATTGTCATTTTTCATTATGTTTTTTAGCGCACAGATTCAATATACGAGATTCAAATTTAAAATAATACAGTCTTTTCTGTAGTTGATGTTTTTATTTTTTGTTAGTAATTATGACTTGTTAAGAATTATAATTAGCTATTAAAGATCTGAAACAAACAATCGGTTACATGACACGACTACTTTACTAAGTACAGGTAATTATACAGTGGTTGGTTCCACAGGAAGTACACTATTACACAAGTACTAAAATACACAAATAGTTATAAGAGGAACATGCTATTGGATACTGTTACGTCGGTCTTAAGTAAATACCAAAGTGTATATGTTATTTTCCTGACATTCGATAAGCGGTTTCTATTATTTAGATCGGATACTTAAACGCATGCCTTAGTAGCCGATCTGAAGACGAACTAGCGTTTATCGGTAGCAACATGTGTAGCTTGGTATTTAAAAATAAGTTCTTTTAATCTAAATGCTAGATGATGCAATCAAGGTTTGCTTTGATTACTTTTAAGAATGTCTGACAATGTAAAATGTAACGTGGTAACGTGCATCCCTTTTCTTCTGAAGTGTGTGTGTGTGTGTGTGTGTGTGTGTGTGTGTGTGTGTGTGTGTGTGTGTGTGTGTGTGTGTGTGTGTGTGTGTGTGTGTGTGTGTGTGTGTGTGTGTGTGTGTGTGTGTGTGTGTGTGTGTGTGTGTGTGTTTATGAGTTTGACATGACGCCTCTGCTACTATGTGTTTAAATATCAAGATGTTATATAAAAAAGCACAGATGTTAAGAACAAGAGTCTGACATTTAAGACTCATTACTATATATGTAGAACCAAGTTGGAAGACACGATAATTGAGTAATGTGGCTCCACGTCCAAAATAAGTAAGATTACAGACGGAATAAATGTAAATATTTGGTTCTGAAATATCGCAGGTAATTACGTTTGTGACAATCAAATTATTTAGTTGTTACCAGGAACAGGCAGGCCAACTGCTGTTTTACTGAAGTTAACATAACGTACTTTACGTACGCTGCTCCATTCTTAAATGAGTTCACAAGTAACATTGATTTCAATCGTGACCACTCGTTTAGCTGCTTACATGTACTGCAGAAGAATGTGTCTAAAATAAGCGAGAGTGTGTTTGTGTTTGCGAACAAACATTATGCTGCTTTTTATTAAAACAGATTTCGGATCTACAAGTTTTATTTTATCCCCTCTGCACGTTAACTAAACGCTAACAAGTAACAGGTGTTGTACACATAGTTAGCTCCCGGTCAGAAGCTAAGGCAATACGTAGTTTCATAGTGTCCGAGGTGTTAGTATCGGCCTTTCCTAACGCCCGTCGGTTACAAACCAGATCGTCGGTCTCGTAGATCTGATTATTGGAAACCAAATGTCCGCGAGCAACGGAGGCAAATACGCCGTGTTTGCTGACACCCTTATTGCAAGACTAGTTCCCGTGATTACGTTACGAGAAACAGGATAATGGAAAAGACTTGTAGAAAATTATGTATGATCGGGTTAAGAGTATGATCAGCATAGCACAATACTGATATTGTTTGTCTGTTCCGCTTCTTTCTCACAGTTTACAAACAGCAATTATAATATTATACGACTAGATAAATATAGATGTTTGAATATAATTTACTGCTAGTATACTTAATAATCAGCATCAGCTTAATATTTGGTTAATGTTTATTTGAAGCATCAGGAAAAATCTGAATTTCATTTAACATCAACTAATTAATATTGTTCTGCAGAATACATACATACATACATACGCAAATTAATTAGTCCCTTGCATCCAAAGAGGTTGAGGTTTTCTCTCTTGCTTTTTAACAGTTTCCTTATGGAAGGTTTTTCTTTCATTATTTGATAATTCTTTATTTAGTTCAATTTTTCTTTTGTTTCTTCGAGTTTAGTTACATTGTTTCACGTTCTCCTCAGTTTCCCCCTAATTTTATTCCCGTTGGTCGTTACAGATATTTTTCACTTGTACCTCTATCATTCGTACCGAGTGACAGGTTTTTAATCCTGCAGTACGTTTCTTCTCGGTCTAGCCCCTGCAGATACTAAGATAGTTTTCGTTAGGGCTCGTAGCTTACCTTAGCTAACCGTGTCACCCTTCTCATTCTTCTGGCAAGTTTCCTTTCGGCTGCTTTAGTCTTTCTCTTTCTGTCATCTCTTCGGTCTTCCAGAAAAGTTCCAGTCCACCCGTATGTTCGGGGAAGACAGAATTGGTAAGTTTACTTATTTGTAAAGTGAGGTTTTTATTCTCTTGGGTTTCGTTTCGTAGTCATGAAATCTCATTGTGCAGAATATTACAGTAAAGTCTCTCATATCCGAGACTAGCGAGTTTCATGTTATCGGAAATTTTCGAAAAATAGAATGTCGCTTACGACATTTTTACTGCATTATTGTCAGCGCAAAGTATATTAGTATAGTGTTGAAAGTAGTAGAATTTAAAGTAAAAAGTGAAATATAATTAGATCATGGTTTTAAATGTACTCAACTAAAATGCTTTAGTAATAGGTACTAAATTGCAATTAGAAATCTATATTAGTAATTTAAATTATAGACTACGTGGAAACCAGAATAATAAAAACCGTTTAGCGTCATGATGTTTACTTCGTATTCTAAAATATCGGCATGGAGAACCATGCATGACTTCCATGCTCTAAGATTTATATTTAAAATCATTTACTGGAATTCCGTTCGATAATTTCTAAAAAATATCCCCCACCCTAAAACTATTTTCACTATTTATAGATATTTTGTTATTACGGTGTATTAGTTTAATATAATGCTACTTTCGAGTCACTTTATATATAAAAATTAGGTACTTTATTCTTATAACGAAACTGAACTACGCAGTTAATCATCCCTCCTCCTCAACCGATCCCCACCACAAATGACATTTTCACTTTCATAGAGTAATAGTTTTATCATATGTAATTGGTGAGGTATGTATGTAAGGTATGTAATCATATCTCATCCTTCAAAATTAAATACTCGTACTTTACTTGATAACAGCAAAGTAATTTTTTAAAAAATCACCTCCCTCTAACTACCCTCTCCATTTATAAATAGCTCATTGACCATTTTATAGGTTATTAATATGACTTTGTTTCGGGGCACTTATTTATCAAATTTAAGTACTTTTCTCTTGCTAAAACACAAAACAATGCAGGTAAACTACTCCTCCCTCTTAAACGAACAACCCCATTTTTGATATTTACACTTCTATTGAGTAATAGTTTCATTATATGTAGATTAATTACTAAGGTATCTTATCTTTCAAAATAAAGTAGTTTATTCGACATCAGAAAGGTAATTTTCGTCCCCTTCCTTTTCAACTATAATTTTTATTTATAAAAAATTACCCCTTTCCATTCAACTACCCTTTCATTTATAGATATTTCATCTACTCTTCTACAGTGGATTATTATGACCTTCTCTTCAGGATACTTTATTTATTAAAATTAAGTAATTTACTCTTGTTAAAACGTAAAACGTTGCCGGTAAACTACCTCTCCCCCTTAACCGATCATTAACAAAATCAATATGCCTTGAATCCTCTACAACTCGGATACATATGCAAAACTTTATTTGATTCTGTTTGAATTTGCGGCTGTTATCGTTTGTAAAAAAAAAAATTCTACTCACACACACACACACACACACACACACACTTTTCGGAAAATGACTTTTCTTCATGTTTTGAGGGTAGTACAATCAGAATCAGCCCTTATCTCGACTACGATTTTTTCGCGATCACCATACTTCCATTTCCTTACGGAATATGGAAGTAAAAATGAACACAATATATAGGCCTACGTTTTTGGAATGCTCTGACTAAAATTGCGGCTTAATAGAAAATTCACCAAAATAAGGAGGTGATTTTGCAGGTTTGTCTGGGATTGTATCTTATGACATATCGAGACTTTTAGGCTTCATCCGCTGATGTGTATGCCGAAAGTTCCCTATTCTGCTTTTCTGGTATAATATTGAAGTAAATATAAAATAGACTCAGAAAGTTTCTACATTTTCTACTTTAATGCCAATGAACTCAAACTCTAATAATTATGATTATAGGCGTGCGCGTGCGTACACACACTCATACCTACATACGCTAATCGCAATGCTTAAATTTATGTGTAATAATAAACAGGTATTAGCAGACTCTTCGCATAATGTTTCCGTATTCTTCCGCGTTGTAATCTTGTTATAAATTACGGTAATAAAACAGTTGGATACGTACATGATGCGATAGTGTTGTTGTCATATAGGCCTAGCGCGTAAATTATGTTTACTGTGACAAACAGCACGTCTAGACCATATGGTATTGATTAGATTTTCTATTTACTACGTGATTGCAGACGATACAGTAATTAATGATCGATCTGTAGTTCACCGTCCGTAATCATTACCAAACCGAATCGATATGCAGAAATAAGACAAACAACGGGCGTGATTAACTTTCATCCATTGTATTCGAGGTACGCCGAAATCTGTTAATTAGCCGAATTGTTAGCACAGTATAGAATTTGGATTCGAGAACCAACGTAACCCTTATTCAGATTGTTTTTTTTTTCAGATAAACTGACTAAGCCTTTAAGACTATGTAAACTGACTTTGGCAAGAATTTGTTACAGGTTTTCGTAGCATCTGTTGAATAAACGTTTGCGTAATTTTTTCGAATTTCAGGTAATGCTAGTGTAGCCCTAACATTCATTACCAATTTTAAATTACCGTTCAATTCATATTTTTAATGTTTTCCTTTTTTTTAAACTTATTTTCGTGGAACTCCGAATCTCCAACATTCTGACTTGGATTTGCCAGTATGTATATGTTATGTCCTTTTTCCGGGTTAAGTCAGGCGTTGTTTTCCGTAGTGTTTCGACAGCTTCTTCTCTACCATCCTCAGACAGACTCCTCCTCAATGTCCCAGGATGGAAAGATTTTTGACTTCGGTCGGGCTTGTATTTATACTGAAGTGCAAGCAGCAAGGTGTGTTATTGTTGATTGGCGGTCGAGTTCATTGTCTGTTTTGTTTTCTGGTGGTATCCGACTTTTGAACCGTGAACTACCGGCTTCTGTGTTACATGAAATCGCAGGCTATTGTCCCGTTCAATTCCAATGGCCTCTTTTTGGTGCGTATCTGCAACACTTCCGCGACCGCCAGTGAAAATTGATGTTATGTTCAGTCTCGGTTGTGTGCTGGGCTAACGCATATGTTTTCAGTCTTTTGTATTATTGTTAGCCAGTGTTTTTGACGCGCTGACTTATATGACAATTTGACTGCCGAATGTAGAAGCGGTTACAGTCACCAGAAGGTACCTCAGATTTCAAATACTCTTGTTCTTCTAGGGTGATTCTGTCTGTAGCCAGTCCTGATATTGTGTACCCGTAAAATACTGCTGCTCCTGCCTGTAGTGCCTCTGATGTAAGGTAGTGGACTGATGGAGGTAGTACGTCTTCTTCGGAGTCACATGCGCGCGCGCGCGCGCATGTTCTCGTGCAAGTGTGTGTACACATAATATTCATGTGTCAGTCTCATTACTAAATGTGTATTATTCTTAGTTTTTAAATATGGAAAAAAGATCGTATAAAAAGTGACTCATTTATGTGGATTCTAAAGTGAACAATCCAATTTGGGAACTCTACGTTATAGAGACTTTTAATTAGATCTGGCTTTCGTTTAACGTCGAATCATCTATTACAAACAACGATAGTGTTTCAATATAGATTATTATCAGTTACGGTTGTCGGAAAATTAGCGTTACTATTTCGGGATTACGCCAAATCTGGTCAAAGAAATGATTACACGCGATTCATTATGTACACTGTCCGGTGCGGTCGAACAGTTGCCGCAACACGGCTAACAAATTTTATATTTAATAAAAATGACTAAGATTGTTTTGTAACGTATTAGTCTACGGTTTTTGTTGTTTTATAATGTATATTTTTGTCCTGGTAATCATGTATAATTGACTCAGAAACAACGGGAAGCTCGAATAAATAACACATCATTACTGTTTCGGCAGAGAGGAATGTCCCGCTGCATCTACGTGACGGACTTCTCTCCCCGAATCCGAGTCACGATCGCCTCCGCTGTCATTGCCTCTACTCCTCTTATTAAGGCTGAAAAAAATATTTTTAGTGCGCGTTTCAAATCGAATCATTTCGTTAGCTCTAAGGTAAATAGGTGTGAAGACAGTATTAGCAGCGTATATTATTAACTAAAATACTTGTCTTGTAAAACCAAAGTATCAACGGCGGGTGTGACCTAAGGCGTCTACGTGATGAAACAGATAATTGTTGTTGTAACTATGAGGAGAGCCGATCAATCACAATTATGCAGCGGAAAAGCAGGTAAAAAATGTTTAATGGTAGGCCGATATCTGGTCCGTTGTTGTTGATATAATGGGCCCAGTAAGACGAGAACTGTATGCTAATCAGGTGCACAGAGTGTATGCGTTCTGAATCTGCCTCTGCTCAGCTACTATTCAAAAATCTATTGTCAATTAGCGTATACTTAAGTCCTGTACGAGGAACGATAACTGTGATGTTACTGAGTACCGATTTGAAAATAATTTCCACTCACAAAGGTGCGTGTGGACCTACTTGTAGGCCTATACAAATGCGTGTCACTCATGAGACACGTATACTGTAAGTGTGCAAAACACAGGCCTGTTATATTTTCCCCGTCTCTCAGATTCCTTATTGAAATTAAACAATTAACAAAATCATTAAACTCTCCACTACTACATAATGTAGGCCTATAATCCTTGGTACAATTTAGGTATTTAATTTGAATACACGTGTATTTTCTTATGTGTATATAGACAAAGCTATTTATTTTAATTTTAATGAAAATGTAGATATTTTTATTACAATTTCAGTTGCAATTAAACCAGCCACCTACTCCAGTATTTGGTGGTTGGTTAAATGAACATAATACACTCAATAGTGGAAATGGATCACGTCCGCACAAGAAACATACGGTAGCAAATGTGGTGGTGTTAATTTAGGACAGTATTATCCTTAAACAACTAAGTAAAGAAAAAAAGAAAGTTTATAGTAGATAAACGAGCCAATGCATAAAAGTGTGTTTTATGTTTAATTCTAATTTTATAATTCAGCATATAAGTAAACAAATAATTATATAATTGACACAAAGTTAACATTCACCAAAATTCTTATTACTAAATCTATGAGCTCCGGATTGTCTCAGATGAATGCTACAATTATAGTTTTATCGAGTCGTCAATGCGATCTTCACCTAACAATTTTATGTTTAGAAGTATACTCTTATTTCCAAACAAGTTTATAAATTTGGTGTTTCAGAATAAATTCTAATCTGACGGTATTTGTTTCACTAGTGCAATTCATAACTATAAATCTCGCTAGGCTAGAGGTCTAAAATCGAACTGAAGACTGGTATGTGGGCCAGATGACGCCATCAACTGGCCACGTTCGAAGCACACGCACACGCCCCCTCCCCACACAGGTACATTAACATCACAGAACCTTTCCTTCTCTAACATTGTATTTTATTTTTTTACTGAGTGACCTTTATGATGTGTGAGAGGTCCAGACTTCTAGTGAGATTTGTACGGACATCTTTATTAGCGTCAGTTTGTATGAAGTAGCCAATCTACTGCTTCTGTCAGCCAGTAATTTGTTCTCGCAGCACAGTACATCTGTGTTATGGCCCCGTTGTAGGTCCGTAATGAAATTCTATAATAAATTTAGATAAAGTGGCGCAGTGTTGTTTTATCTACTGTTATCGACCTGTAATAGAGAAAATAATTAAATTATCTACCATTAATTCTAAAACTGCCTATCGAATATTGAGCATATAGCATAGTCTTTATTAATTAAAAATTAAGTAATTTTGTATTTTTGTCATTAGAATTGCTACTTTTGATGTATCTTTTTATAAGCAATATAATTTTATATTAGTATGGTACAAATACGTATACCGACATGGCATAAACTAGATGACGTTATTGTTTTTGTATCTAAACTTATTTAAACTTCCTTGCTCGTTTGTAATTAAATCAAGTATATTTCTGCGAAAATTTCACTTATTTTATTGTCAATTATTTTATTAAAATTTTAAACATGTATTGTTTACATCTTGGGGATTCGATAAATTTCACGGAGTAGCTTATATTATTATTTGAATTTCATACTAAACTCTTATTTTGTATAATACCGTACATTGGAACTGTACATACTTTCATGTCTAAAACTAAGTAAATCTTATAATTTCTTTTACTTCGAAGAAAATTTATTATTATTATTATTATTAAAGGCTATCGTAAACTGAAATTATTTTCAAACGTTTATTTGATGTTGACTGTTCATTGTGTAATGACAAATGTATATTAATATAAACGCTATCGTGAAATTCATCTTCTTTCTATGGCTTAATCTAAAGTCATACTTCATTCACGTATAAACAAAATATTAAAATAAATGTTGTTGGTTCCGTATTTTCCAATATTTGAGTTCATTTCCTACTTTAAGGATGGTTAGATTCTGCATACACATTAGAGAACGCGATCAATTAATGTAAATCAATAAGTTAACGTATGTCAGTTAACCGAGAAAATTTTCATAATTGTGAAAGTTTCGTAGTTATCAAATTTCTGATAGCTAGGAGGAGTTTGAGATATAGTCTATCCTCGTATGAATATGAAGTCTCGTAGTGGTAGAAAACATGATTTTTTTGTTGTTTTCTACCTTCACTTTCCATATTCACTACCTATTTTTAGTAAGGTACTTGTTCCCTTACAGGAAATACTATCAACTTCACCACCACCACCATCATCATCATCATCATTATTACTATCATTATCTTTCCTTAAGCATTAGGCTCTCACACCTAACTACTGCCACATAGAATTAGACGTTTTTAACCGTGTGCAGTGACGAGGTGTATTGTGTGTGTGTTCAGTCGCTCTTGAGGAAGATCGAGCGTCATGCAAAGCGGCATTTTTCAATGAGCTACACCGGCCGTCAAGAGTATTACATTTATCACACTGATTAGGTATACCGTGTACAAAATAAATTTTATTCGTGTCAATTTTAAAAAAAATTATTTTATTGTCTTTGTAGAAAACCACTTATTGCACTCCACTATTTTAGTGCCTCCAGATAAGCTCTTTCAGGAATACAACACACACTGTGACTTCTATTACGATCTAATCACTGTGTGACAGTCGAAACGCTTATTTTGAGTCAGAGGAAAACAGTGGAATACAGTAAGTGGTGTACTACACAGGTAAATAATTTGCCATCAACTAGCAGAAATGGCTATTAATTCTTATTTTATTGTTTTCTTAATAAAATGTATTAGTGTCCATGAAATTAAACCAAATACAGAGTATAGTTAATTGCAACTAACGATCAGAAAGGGCAACTAAATTTGAATGCCAAATAAACAGATGAATATGAGTTGTCTTACAGGGGCGACAGTTGCCTCCGTGAGGTAAACGGTTGTGATCGTATAGGATTTCCCAGGCTACTTACAACTGTACATTTGTACTGACTAAATTATTTCATAACAGCTAGTACCGGTGTACATGTATGCCACGTTCAGTGAGATAAATGTTAGCTGGTTTGTACTGAACCTGTTCCATGCGCGCGATTGGACAAGGTGTCAAGCTCGTCTCGTGTATTCTAATTATATGGATAGTCTGCTGCTGCATAGACACTCATTACAGATAGTGACGCTACCAACAGAATGACAGCTTGTCCCGTGCACACACACACGCGCGCGCGCGGAAACAAAATAACAGAGTTGATTACATCAGGTCAGTCAAAATTGCAGTAACTGTCAACTGATCACCGACTATGAGATAGACTGACGATAGCCTAGGAGACGAACGCCACATCTAGACTTTTCTTTTATAAAATTGCTAAACTGCTATAATTGTTTTTATTATTTAGACAAAGCTTTTCGTCATTACTGACATCTTCAGGTCTTAAACAACCATGAACACCAAGGTTGTTTAAGACCTGAAGATGTCAGTAATGACGAAAAGCTTTGTCTAAATAATAAAAACAATTATAGCAGTTTAGCAATTTTATAAAAGAAAAGTAAGGATGGCTGCTAATTTAAACAATACGAAGAAGCCACATCTAGAGTTAAATTGCCCTTAAAAAAGTGGTGTGTTTTAAAAATGTTATGCTTGTGCACTGAGTAGATCTTATGAGTACTCATGGATAGTAGTTATATTTGTTAGTAGGTGCAATTATCTGGGCTATATGTAGATATTTGTCTGTGTGTGTCTCAAATCATAATTATCAAATACCGTAATAATTACTTCTGCAAATGCATTATTCTTATTTTTTATCACTATATTTGTGTATGATGTACGTTTCACATATTCAATCTGTATCTTCAGAGGTTCCTGTATTAACGAATAATCGATTTTATTTTGATTGTTGTAATGTTTGTTTATGTACTAAGCTGTTTTGACGATTATGTTGAAAGTATTTAATATTTATATTTGATATTTAAAAAAAATTATAATTTAAAAATCTTAAATAACTCATCTTGTTTTGTTTTGATTTGAATTTGTTCTTTAATTAGTGAATTATTATTATTGTGTTTGTACATACTGAGATTTTCTCAAATAATCATTTTGTGGCCTTTTTTGTGTGATTTTGTATATCAATTAATTTAACATTTCGAATGTCTGGAAATTGATGATTATTATTTAAGCAGTGTGTGGCTAAATTAAACTTGAGTATATTTGGTTTTAAAAACGCATTACAGTGTTGAAGGAATCTATTGAGTAGCATTTTTTCTTGTCTGGCCTACGTAAAATTTGTTACAATCTGGATATTTTAATTTGTATATTCCAATTTTACTGTAAAGGTTGGATTTAGTTTTTATTGTGTTAAGAGCTATATTATCTATATTCTATTCAGGAAGGGGAGATCATGCATAGATTCTATCTGTACACTTAAATTAATAATTGAAAAGAGAAGGGAATTTAACTTGGAGACGCATTTAGCATTCATAGATGTGTCGAAAGCTTTCGATAATGTGAAACGTTTGCTACTCTGGAGTGTAATGGAACGAAGGGGTTTTCCTTCGCAATTAATTAAAGTTCTTAGGAGCTTATATTACAAGGCAGCGGTTGTCGTGGATTTGAATGGCAAATTATCAGAAGATATGCCTACCAATAAAGTTGTGAGACAAAGGTGCCCTATTTCTCCGACAGTTCTTAATATCTATATGAGCGACATATTTCGGCGAAGGACAACTAAAGTTGACTCGAGAAATTATTTCAGCGAAAAACTCATGCAAATGCATTGCTTTAGGCAGATGACAAGGTAATGATACAGAAAACAGAAGACGAGTTACAGCTGGCCAAATTTGCGTTCAGTAGCATCATACAAGACTATGGGCCACTTTCTTTGTCATTTAATGACATTCTAATGTCTGTCTGTCTATCTGTCTGATGTCTGTCTATCTCTGTGTGCCTGTCTATCTGTCTACCTGCCTGCCTCATTTTTAAATACTCTCATCTCTCTCTTATCATGTCATGTTTAAATACCATTTTTCGAATCGGTATAAAGAGTTACGCTTAGGCTTGACAACAGTGCACAGTTGCTGTCCGTTAGAGGTTCATGGACCGTAACAGCACACTGTCAGTTCCTGCAAATCCTTCTGTGCCGTGACTTACTGGTACGGTGAATATATTCTAGAGCATAAGTACATAGCAGGAAAGTACGTGAGTTTCTGTTTGGGCTAGTTTACACTGAAAACGTTTGTAATGCGAACTAATTTACAATAATTCTTTTCTAAAAGCTGTCTTTATAGGAGTTTCATGTACTTTCGATCCTATGAATCAGCTTTATATTAATGTATTACTGAATGCGCTGTTTTGAACAATGAATATACTCAGTGTATTCAGTGCTGCTACTAATTAATTTATATTTAAACAAAAACAAACAATGCTTATTTTATAAGTACATTTCTATGGATACAAATTATTTCAAAGTGCATTTCTATGGATACGAATTATTTCAAAAACGAGTTCGCTTGAACTAAAATGTCGTTTCTGGTGTTGATGGGTCTTGCAAATTTCGTACTCATCAGATCCCTGCCAGTGTATTGCTTAACGCAAACTTACATTTGTTACAGATTATACAACGACTACAAACCAGAATAAAGATCTAAAAGCAGAGAAAGAGAAGGATAAGAAGTGAGTAGTGACGTTGTTAATCATTTGCTACTGGAATACTCACAGATACTACTTCTGAGCACAGACAGCACCAGTGCAGAGGCAGGCGATTTATATACAGAAGACCCAATCGAAGTGTGTAGATTTATCAAGCGAGAAGAATCAATCAACAGACTTGTAAGTCTTGTATTAATCAATACAGTATGAAAAAAAAGATTAAATAATTTTATTTTCTAAACAAGAGTATTGTTTGTTTTTCAAATACAGAGGAGATATTTCTATTTCTACAAATTCTATGTGGAAATTTTAAACATTATTCTAGTTTATAGCTTAACAGTGTGTGTTTGTGTGTGTGTGAGAGAGAGAGAGCGCGCGCGAGTGTGGTTATTTACAAATATAAGCCAAGTTCCAGTCCCGTTTTGGATTTTGTGTATAATTTATGTATGACACTTTTATTTTTCCTCGCCACCTTTCACTCCCTCTCTCTCCATTCCGCCCTCCCCCCATCAAATAACAGATATCCCTGTTTTAGCTTTTCATATAGGGCTAGTTTTTCTTACTATCGAGGAATTATTATAGGGGCACACCTGACTGATACGAGTTTACCACGGGTTTTGTGGGTACCCTAGCTGGATTCTCACTGTGCTTCAACCTGTCTTGGATGGGTTCCCTTTCCTGCCTGGTCTCTCTTCACCAATTCTTCGTTTTTTCGACCCTGACGTTATTCGATTTTTGAGGACTAGGAAGTCTTTCGTTTTCAATACTTCAGCTTTACTCTGTAATTCTTGTTTTCTTGTTCCTCTTTCATACTACTCGGTAAGGGCCCGGCCAGGGTTAATTGCGCAACTGGTCAACGGTTCTAGAAATGGAAGAGTGAGATTTCCCTACTGCACTGGGGGGGAAACTACCTAGGAGGTGGGCTTCTGAATGAATCCGAGAGAAGAACCAGAGGCTCAGTGGTAGCACTCTTACAACTGGTCTTACTCTACAGGACTTTCTTAGAGGACATTTTATCCTACTCAAAAGTCACAAAGAATAACAAAGAAAGACGGATTGCTCGTCTGAATAGGATGCCAGATGGCACAATGCCTAAGAAAGTTTGGCGATACAAGCCTCTTGGACAAAGAAGTAGAGGGAGACCTAGGAAGCGTTGGTAAAGTGGATATACTCCTTTTGGACCGAAACAGGAGATTTGCCTATTCCCTGATGAAAGAAGAAGAAATCTGAAGATACAGACTGATTTTGTGAAACGTGCGTCAGGTACAAATATAGTGACAAAAAATAAGAATAATGTGCTTACAGGAGTAATCTCTCATAACACACACACACACACACACACACACACACATAGTAGTTTCAGTTATGATTGTGCACAAATTAGCTTTACAATATAGACCTCAACAATGGGTACTGGTACAAACCCGGTGTACCTAATCCTTCCAAGTGAGTTATACTAACATATTAATTAAATAAATCAATGTAATGAAATAGTGCTGCGGAGGATTGTTGCGAAAGAATTAGACTAAGAAGAAGGAAGATAAATTGACTTGGTCCCCGGTTGAGACAAGGCTGTCTTATAAAGGTGTGAGGAAGAGACGAAGAGCAGGATGGTGTAGCCTATAAGATTAAGATTTTAATTGAAGAAAAGTATCAAGAGACTTGAAGGCTGGCGAAGAATCAGAACGCGTGAAGAATACTTGGAAAATTAAGTAATTATTCATAATCACTATAAAAAAAAATGGAAGCACTAAAACATTTACTTGACAACATGTGTGTGTGTGTGAACATTGTTATATGGTCTAATATACTAGAAGTGTTAGTATAGTCTCCATACGGCGCGCACTCAGCGTCGTGAGGCAGAACTGAGTAGCCTACTGAGATAAGAGCGGTGCCTCCTGGCTGTGAACGATATGCGGTTCGCGTTCGATACGTAAAGATCATAGTTACTACGTAAGCTGCAAACGTGAAAAGATTAACGCTTCGCTAAACGGGTAGGGTCGAGGTGCGCCGATGATCAAAGGGGTCAGGTAAAGGACCGAAATCGAAACGCCCGCACAGTTAGTGACGGGGCATTCCGCAAATATTTCCAGAGTCTGAGTAAGTCTCTTAAAACGTTTTTCATGTTAAGTCAGAAAAAGTTGACATTAATACTTAAGGTTTCAAATCCAGGAAGAGTACGAAGACTCCGAGTGGACACAAATGGCGATGCACTGTGAAGACTTGTGCTGATAATTTGTTCACGGACGACACGGGTGATGTGCTGTTTAGGACTGTCTGCGAGCATAATCACAATTAGTGTCCCGATCTAAACACGCGTATATCTCAAACAGTGTGTAACGAAAAGCAAACGAAGTGTCGTGGGAGCCGCCTGCGAAAGTGATAAGAACAGAGATTGAGTCCACACCCGAAACTGTGGCTACTCGACAGGTCATGGACTCAACCTTAGCCAAGCTAAGAGAGATAATCTGCCACCTGTATCCAAATGTATAAGTGATGTCCATGAGACACTTGACAATATTCAAACAAATAAAGTCAAACCAAGGTGAAGATATTCTGTTAATTAACTTAGGAAACGAAAATATTGTCGTTTTGTGTCCCAAAAGCAATTTAGAATATTTATCTAAAATTGAAAATATTTTTATGGATTGCACATTTAGTTATTCCAAAATATTTCTGTAAGCTGTTTACAATGAACAGTGTGGAAAATGGCAACTACATCCCGCTTGTTCCATAAGGAAATGGAAGTATGGTCATGGCGAAAAAAATCGTGTTCGAGATAACGGCAAATTCTGATTGTACTACCATCAAAACATGAAAAAAAGTCATTTTTCGAAAAGTGTCTCTGTGTGTGTCTGTGTGTAGAATTTTTTTATGGCAAACGATATCAGCCGCAAATTCAAACAGAATCAAATAATTTTTTTACAGCCCTGAATTTTAGAGGACTCAAGGCCTATTGTTTTTGGTGAAGATCGGTTATGGGAAAGGGGTAGTTTAGCTGCAACATTTTACGTTTTAACAAGAGTAAAGTGCTTAATTTTGATAAATAAAGTATTCTGAAAAGAAGGTCATAATAATCCACTGTAGAAAGGTAGATGAAATATCTGTAAATGAAAAGGGTAGTTGATGGGGGAGGGGGTAATTTTTTTATAAATTAAAATGGTAGTTGATGATGGAGGAGGTAAATTTTTATAAGTTTTGTATGTGTACTACGTTATTGACAACAAAGAAGTAGTTTCTATGGAAACATTTCATTTTACTTTAACAAAATTCTATATTTTTTTACTTCCATATTCCTTAAGGAAATGGAAGTATGGTGATGGCAAAAAAAATCGTGTTCGAGATTATTGCAGATTCTGATTGTACTACACTCAAAACATGAAGAAAAGTCGTTTTCCGAAAAGTGTCTCTGTGTGTGTGTCTGTCTGTCTATCTATGTGTAGATTTTTTTTCTATGGCAAACGATAACTGCCGCAAATTCAAACAGAATCAAATAATTTTTTGCATCCAGCCGTGATTTGTAGAGTACTCACGACCTATTGTTTTTGGTGAAGATCGGTTGAGGGAAAGGGGTAGTTTACCTGCAACAGTTTTTTTTTATCAAGGGAAATTTTTTTTTTGGCAAACGATAACAGCCGCAAATTCAAACAGAATCAAATAATGTTTCGCATACAGCCCTCAATTGTAGAGTTCTCAAGACCTATTGCTTTTGGTGAAGATCGGTTAAGGGAAAGGGGTAGTTTACCTGTAACGTTTTATGTTTTAACAAGGGTATTTCCTATGGCAAACGATAACAGCCGCAAATTCAAACATAATCAAAAGATTATTTGCATACAGCCCTAAATTGCAGAGTTCTCAAGACCTGTTGTTTTTGGTGAAGATCGGTTAAGGGAAAGGGGTAGTTTACCGGCAGCATTTTTTTATCAAGGGTATTTTCTATGGCAAACGATAACAGCCGTAAATTCAAACAGAATCAAATAATGTTTTGCATGCAGCCGTGATTTGTAGAGTACTCAGGACCTATAGTTTTTGGTGAAGGTCGGTTGAGGGGAAGGGGTAGTTTACCTGCAACGTTTTTTATCAAGCGTATTTTCTATGGCAAACGATAACTGCCGCAAATTCAAACAGAATCAAATAATTTTTTGCATACGTCACTGAATTGTAGAGGACTCAAGGCCTTTTGATTTTGGTGAAGATCGGTTAAGGGGAAGGGGTAGTTTACCTGCAACCTTTTACGTTTTAACAAGAGTAAAGTACTTGAAAATTCATTTAAACTTTTTCAAACAATGGTAATTGTTAAAAATAAAAATAATTTTGTTGCCAGGCAATAAAATTATAATTTTTTCATTTTAATGTAAATCTGTACATAGTATAAAGTAAAGTCGGTCCGTTTTCTCTCTGTGTTTGAAATCGCTAATCTCAGGAAGTACTGAACGGATTTTATTCAAGTTTTCGCCAATAGATAGAGTGTCTATCGAGGAACATTTATGTGTATAATTAATAGATATATGTTGTACATTAGCTTAGCTATCACGGTTTATGTCAAGTAAGTGGTATAGTTTACATCTTATATATAAAAATGAATGTTTCTTTGTTTGTCCCGTATGCGTTCCTATACCATTCATCCGATTGCGATGAAACTTCGGTGAGTTGTTGTGCGCACGTCCGCGAAGGTTTCTTCCACATCTCCTCCTAAACCACTGTACCGATTTCAACCAAACTTGGCACAAATATTTTACGCAACGGGAGAACCAACATAGGATAGGTGTTTTTTTCGATGGGGTCCTTTTGGGGGTTCTTTGGGGTCTTCCACATCGCCTCCTAAACCACTGGACCGATTTCAACCAAACTTGGCACAAATATTTTACGCAAAGGGAGAACCAACATAGGACAAGTGTTTTTTTCGATACGATCCTTTGGGGGGTCCTTTGGGGTCTTCCACGTCTCCACCTAAACCATTGGACCGATTTCAACCAAACTTGGCACAAATATTTTACGCAACGGGAGAACCAACATAGGACAGGTGTTTTTTTCGATACGATCATCTGGGGGGTCCTTTGCGGTCTTAAAAAACTATTAGATCTGGTTACTATGGCAACCCAATAGAATAGATTCTGTTCTAAATATATTATCTCATTAAATTGAAGACCACGCGAACGAAGTTGTGGGCAACAGCTATTTATTTTTAAGAAGCCTACTTTAATTAAACTTTATTAATTAAACTAATATTTTCATTCCGTACAACGTGAAACTCCGTAGCGAAGCACGGGTATTCTGCTAGTCATGTATAAGAGAAAATATATCGTGCGTGGCAGGCAAGCATATCTCAGTTATGTACTGTTTACGTTTCCATTTTATTATTATCACTACCGCAATAAAAAGGCAGGGAAGACACACACACACACACACACACACACACACACACACACACACACACACACACACACACACACACACACACACACACACACACACACACACACACACACACAATTCGCGTTATTTCTGGCCTCATTCATGTTTATTTTCTTACATTTGCACGGTTTTTAAATGGAAAGTGCCGAACCCATACCAACATAACGCATGCAAGCCGGAAAAGTGTCCAGCGTGGATAGCGATTTGCTTCCTGTGGATCGCTGGGCAGTGTAATTGCACGTGTTTACAGAGGAACGATTCATAGACAGACTTTTCGTCTTTAGGGAATGAACCCTCTGCAAGATGCTGAGGGTCCTTGAGTGACTTCGGAGCGCTCCTTCTTTTCCGCGTGTTTGTTCTGTGAAACGTACACTGTAGATTCGCAGATTTATTCTAAGCAACGCTCAATAGGAAATGTTGAAAATTTTTGTCCACGGTGAACCCTCATACACACTAAACCTGCTCTGATGTTTTAATTACGGACATCATAATATTAAAACTTTGGAAACTTGAGCACTACTTAATGGAGATCAATCATTAACTTATACCAGCCATTAATTTTATGCATATTTTTTATATATATGTGTACAACGTTATCGGCAACAAAGAAGTAGTTTTTGTTAAAATTCCTTCCCGGGATATTTGGCCGTAGTCCAATGTTTTCTACAAAACCAGACGTTTCGGCAATGCCATTGACTTCCATCATCAGTGAAAATCGAGTGCGATAACGTGAGGTGGTATATGTTAGTGACCACAGTACTGTGGTTAAGGCTGAAGCAGTAAGTAGAAAGAAGTAGTTTCTATGGTAATATTTCATTTCGAAAATGATTTTAAAAATAAATCTTAGAATATGGAAGTCATGTATGGTTCTCCATACCGATATTTTTAATTTAAATCACGTATGAGTGAAAATATATCGTTCCTGGCAGGCAAGCATATCTCAATTATGTAATGTTTACTTTTCCAAAGTTTTATTATTGTGATTACCGCAATAAAAGGGCCGGCAGGACACACACACACACACACAATTCGCGTTATTTCTGGCCTCACTCATGTTTATTTTATTATGTTTGCACGCTTTTTAAATGGAAAGTGCCGAAACCCACACCAACACAACGCGTGCAAGCCGAAAAGGTGGACATCGATTTGCTTCCTGTGGATCGCTGGGGAGTGTTGTTGTATTAAAGCAATTAATACAATCTGTGTACTTATTTCTATTATGATATGAGAATTATAAACTAATATGTGCACGTGTGTATGTATGAAAAATATATAAATATTTTTCTCCTTTGGAAAATTGTTTGCCTTGCCCCGCCTTGAAAACATTTGACCTCCCTGATGGCTAGTTATTTACTAGCCTGTGTGGAATATAGCGTTATGACATGGATCAGAATGGTGGGTGTTAAACAGGAGACACAAACGTATTAAGGAAGAAACGTTTTGCTGAGAAATTTATAATTATACGGGTGAACAGAATAGTCGTTCAGGAAATCAGAAGACAAATGGAAAGAAAGAAATCAAGACTCGATTTTAAAAAAGAAAAATGACTAGTATAGTATTGACAGGAAAGACTTCGATAAAACTATAGACATCCCTGGGCCCCTCGCAGCGAGAGTCCAATTTCATTACAGGAATCAGATCGCAGCTACCTTTAGCTAGCTCTTCGTTCGACCTACAGACATTTTATCCAAAAATACAGTCCTTCCTCACGAAGGTTGAGGATAGTCTTAATCCACCTGACATGGTGGTACCATTTTAGCTGATACGTAATTTTTTCAGAACTCAAGCATCCACTTATTTAATTAATATTTAACTTATTTTAATTACAAATTTTAGGACATGGAAGTCATGTATAGTTCTCCATACCGATTTTGTTTTGCCAAAAAAGAAAAAGGCAATTTACCAAAGACTTTTCCAACACTTGTTAGACAAGTGTCGAGGAATGGGTATATCATTAAACCCCAGATTTTGAAACGACCATACACAATGCGGTCCGTTCTACGCGGTGACTGGCTGCAGATTTCATCGCACTCGGCTTGAATTGAGTCAAGAGTACAAGGATTCAGAGGCTGGTTAATGGTTTAAGTGGTTTTTTGGTGTAAACACCCTAGATCCTCTTGTGGTAGAAGAGGCATTCGTGGAAGACCTCATGGCCATTCAACCAACAAATGGTGAAAGATTTTCTGATTACCTAGTTGAGAATTATATTGACAGCACTTCATCCTTACCTCCAAAAATCTGGTACAAATGTAGTGTTTGAATACATTTTACTCTTTTCCTTGTTTTGTATTGAGTTAAAAGCTAAACCATTTATTGAAGTCCATCCATATTATAAAAAATAAATTAAAACTTGAACACTTTGAATCGGCGCACGTCGACCCTACTGCTTGGGCTGACCGCCGGCGCACCACGACAGCACCCTGCTAAACTGACACAGCTAGGGCAGTTGCATACGATTTGCATCATGAAATTAGAAGCGTATTGTTGAACAGTTTGCATTATGACGACAGTTTTGTGGTGCTCATCACTCAACGTTTTTAAAATTATGATCATAAACACAAAATGTATAGGCTACATTATTAGATATTCCAAAACACAAGTTTGGTTAGGTACGTTAGTTCTTACGCCCTCAAAAAAGCTCACGCAAAAACCTCAATTGCTCTGAAAATCTACCGCTGGTCTGTAATTTGTGCGAATTGTGCACACCGGACTTGCATCAATTCTGCTTATGAGCAACTAACATATTTTACACAAACACATTTATAATTGTTTTTCGGGTCATCATTGTTTCGGTAAAAATGATGACCTCGTGGTTTCAACACTTGCCCTTCTCAGGGCTAACTAGAATATTGTCAAACAGTTTTACACAAAATCTTATTTACAGGGTTTATTATACACACACACACACACACACACACACATAACCTATGTAACTCACTCACACACGCGTCTGTATGTACCTTCAGTTAAGATGTCACACATTCTAAAACGTTATTGTAATCTTGGCAAATTACTTCCAGTATCAGATTGTTATCGTACAAATGTAACTCGTCGTAACAACGTGGATCTGAATCCCAGCATGTACGTATACAGGCCCGGATTTAGGTGTCCTGCCGCCCCTAGGCACTATTGTTAGCGCCCCCACCACACAAATGTAACTCGTCGTAACAACGTGGATCTGAATCCCAGCATGTACGTATACAGGCCCGGATTTAGGTGTCCTGCCGCCCCTAGGCACTATTGTTAGCGCCCCCACCACACAAATGTAACTCGTCGTAACAACGTGGATCTGAATCCCAGCATGTACGTATACAGGCCCGGATTTAGGTGTCCTGCCGCCCCTAGGCACTATTGTTAGCACCCCCTCCCCACAAATGTAACTCGTCGTAACAACGTGGATCTGAATCCCAGCATGTACGTATACAGGCCCGGATTTAGGTGTCCTGCCACCCCTAGGCACTATTGTTAGCGCCCCCACCACACAAATGTAACTCGTCGTAACAACGTGGATCTGAATCCCAGCATGTACGTATACAGGCCCGGATTTAGGTGTACTGCCGCCCCTAGGCACTATTGTTAGCACCCCCTCCCCACAAATGTAACTCGTCGTAACAACGTGGATCTGAATCCCAGCATGTACGTATACACGCCCGGATTTAGGTGTCCTGCCGCCCCTAGGCACTATTGTTAGCGCCCCCCCCCCACAAATGTAACTCGTCGTAACAACGTGGATCTGAATCCCAGCATGTACGTATACAGGCCCGGATTTAGGTGTCCTGCCCCCACTAGGCACTATTGTTAGCACCCCCCCCCCCCACAAATGTAACTCGTCGTAACAACGTGGATCTGAATCCCAGCATGTACGTATACAGGCCCGGATTTAGGTGTCCTGCCGCCCCTATGCACTATTGTTAGCCCCCCCCCACAAACGTAACTCGTCGTAACAACGTGGATCTGAATCCCAGCATGTACGTATAAACGTATCTACATATTGTTGAAGTGTTTGTTGCTGCCTTCTACAACTGTACAAATACATCTAGGAATTTCTATGTGACGAGCGCTTTCGGCAGTTACGGTCACGAACCGGCGGCTGGAAAACAACCGTATTTTCGGACTCTACATAGTTAACGTTTTTTTTTTTTTTGTAGAAAAAGTTGTAATGGTTGATCGCATCATTACTGTTATCTGGTTTTATAATTCAGAATGAGTCGTTAGTCTCTTGATTTAAATGCGTTTTTTATTAATACTAATGACCAAGTGATCCATGTCCCAATCTGTGTCACACAAACGTTGTTTTACGAACATTGTTAAACTATAATATTTTTGTATCTGGTACACATTATCACAGTATTTACTGTAAAGTATTTATGTTCATTCTCGTTAATTTACTTTCACTACGGTGTTTATTTACTACTATTTTATTTATGTAGTCTATTTATGCAGTAATTTATTTTATTAATGTCTGCTTCATCTTCTTTTTTGCATTTTAGACAGGCAGGATTAGGCAGTTACCTAATTAGTGTTGCTTGCTATACCAACGCTTTCTTCTTCGACGCTCAGGCTTATATTTACACGGAAGTACATCTATAGAAATAGAAAGGAAAAGTACCTATGATATAGAAATCTACAAATATAGAAATAGAAAGTAATCTATTTCTTCTTATCCGGTTCAAGTGTTCAACTCAGTGTTGATTCATTTTACTTCCATATTCCTTAAGGAATGGAAGTATGGTGATGGCAAAAAAAATCGTGTTCGAGATTATTGCAGATTCTGATTCTACTACACTCAAAACATGAAAAAAAGTCGTTTTCCGAAAAGTGTCTGTGTGTCTGTCTGTGTGTCTGTCTGTCTGTGTGTCTGTCTGTCTGTGTGTCTGTCTGTCTGTGTGTCTGTCTGTCTGTAGATTTTTTTTTTTAGTAAAGTAGATAAAACATTTCTGGCCAAAACGTATATTTGTGTAGCTATTTTCCAAGAAATTATTCCTGTAGTTACACAACGTAAAACACTAAGTTTAGAGCAAAGAATCTTGATAATGTGAAAAGATTAGAACGTAAGTATCTTTTTGTAAATTGTTAGAAAACACAGAGTTTAAGACGTTTCCATATTTAACTGACAGAAATAAACATGGAATTAATTTTATTAATAGATTTTCCTCATAATTTATTTTATTGTCTGTTCGAGATGAAAGAATGTTGATGTCTGAATGTGAACAGTGAACAAAGATCCAGTTCCTACGTACACAAAGGTCTTTCGATTACACTCACGTGTTAAGTGCGAAACACGATTCCTTCCGCCTTGCACCGCTCATACCCTACCCTGACTCCACTGCGATAATATTCACAGTCCTTTGTCTTTATATATTTAAAATTTTCTTATAATCATAGTGTTTTAATTATAATAATTTTTGAACTCATGATATTTATGTAATAATAAAGTAATAGGAACACCACCACAACCATCAACAACAACAAGAACAATATTCAAAATGTTGGATTCTTTACACTCCGTCTAACCTTAAGAGTGAGCCTCCGTACGGTCATCTATTCAGGTTTTGTGTTATGCATGTGATGCTTCCATTTACAAATGGAACCCCGGTGCTTTAATTATTCGTCGACACCGCCGGTCACCATAGTGATAAGTTGCAGTCACTATTATAATAGTGTCACTATTAATAATATTATTAATAATAATAAAAACATAGCAATGTAAATAACAACTACAAAAATACCAATACTAATAGTAGTTGTAGCAGCAGATGCAATTTATGAGTGAATATTTGTTTAGTTAGTTTGTTTATAAATATAAAATAACATTATGAGTTGATTGTGTTGAGTAATTTAGTTCCCTTTGTGTTGAGTATCCTGGAGTACGTCATTCACTGTGACGCTCTGCAAACTTGTTAGCTCCGAGTTCTCTGCATGCAGACTTTGATTGCATAGTTGTCAGTTCTCAGTCATGTCACAGTCACACCCTACCATTATTTAATCATGGAAGCGTGTTTGTCGTAAAAAGTGACAATTTCTGCTGATAATTCAAGGCATCCACTAATTCATGTGTTACAAATAACAAATAATAAAATTATTGTTCTTTTTACTGAAATTGACAGGAAAAAATATAGGTTTCCCCTGCACTTATTTTATCTTAAATATTTCATTACTGTATTATTCTTCCCTCTATATTTATTGTTGGATTTTGGAGTCATTCCATTATTCTTCTACCATTTCAGGACAATGTTGGCAGACATCTTTTTTATTGGAGGGTGCGGTAAAATTTTGTGCATACGAGGAGGAGATGGTCTTTATTCATGGTTGAACTTTGCAGATTTCATGTCTGTATACTTTTTTTAGTTGTGTGTGTGTGTGTGTGTGTGTGGTGACTCGTCACCCTCACTCTTGCTTGTATTTATGAGTCAGAATAGTTCGTAAGTGCGGCTATAATTTCACAAGAAAAGTAAAGCTATCATATTATATGTATGTATTTTTTAATACCGTGTTGAGGACAACTGGACTCCTATGAGCATTTTGTTAGTGTACCAATTACTCAAAGAATGTACGTGTATGCATTCTATCAAAAAACAAACCATATATGTTATATACACAAACACATAACACATACATAAGACTGCAATTTCAGCATTAGAGTGACTTTTATATTGTTGATAACAATCTTCAAATATATGCATGTGATTGCATAAAGAAATAATGAATATTCACTAGTCTGGCTAAATGAGAAAACTGTCTAGATGTATTGGAATTGTGATGAAACAGTGAGAAGTGAAGTGAAAAATATGTTAAGTGTATTTTAAAGAAAGGTAATTGGGTGTGGTATTTGTTATAAGGGGGCTGTTTAATCAGAAACCGATTAAAGAAAAAGAAACTTGTTGTTTGGGAACAGCTCGTGGGCGGACTAATTGAAGACAAATCACGCTTAATTAATTAAAAGTGGAAAGATGTTAATCCACTCAAACCCCTGACGGTGGACGACAAAAATTTATCAATCCAGCCATCAAACCTCTTATCCTCTTCTCACCGAAAATGAATGTTATTAATAACGTTTTTCATCATGTTTGTCTTATAATCAAGGTATCGAAATTAACAACCTATGCTGATCTGTGTTATAGCTATTTTGTTATTTTTAATGACTATTTAATAATGGCTATTTAATTAATCATTTTCCTCTAATTAAATGTCACCCAACTTTATTTTTGTAATGTATCTTTATTGACTGTATATGAAAATGTATGATTTTTATACACCCCCTCCCATCACCAATCCGGACTTCAATAGGCCTATCTGTAATTGTCACAATAACGTTTACATCAGTTTTGTGTGAACTGACTCATACATTTATGTCAGTATTTGTCAGAGGCATTTATGTTTAAGCTATTTTCATGTTTTATTCCTTTTTTCCGAACACATTCACTAGTAAAAAATGTTTCTTTAAGACTGACAAATTAGAACAGGCATTTCGAGTTATCAATAAATTCAGTGCTTATGAATTGAACTCAGAAAAGTTGTATACAATAATGATTATGTAACTGAATAACAATTGGATTGGACGTAAATGAATTTCAAGACCGATTAATGTGTTTTAAAGTGTGTTATGTCTATAGCCTTGTGAGCGAACGCGTTTCCCAGGCTACGTCCGTGAAACAGAAACGAGCCACAGATATTGAAAAGTCAAGATTTACACTCAATGTAGAAAATAGTACTGACAACGTCAGTAGATTGTAAGTCGCGGATAGACGTGGAAACTGTTTTTAATTGGCAATGTGTATTACGTCAAGAACAAATTGGATGATCTAGAAGTCACGAATAGTTGAAACGAAAGACAAGCAATGTCATCGAGTAAACAGGTCTGCGTCTGAGACGAGGCTAAGTACAAACAAATACGCGTACAATGTATGCTTCACTACCTGGCCGCCTGTTGTACGAGTCTCCGCTCACGAAGTAACAAAACGCCATCTTTTACTGTGTTTATAAATACTTGGAAAATTTTAATGCGAGTATGTATGCAGGGAAACCTTCAGTGTGATGAAGTCAACCATATTGTTTTTAGAGAATGTTAATCAGTTCAGATCGAGAACAACAGCACCGCAAATGAAATATCTGAGAAAAATTGTTGATAAAACTAGTAGGGACAGGATCTGAATGTAAATTATGATAGAAGCACTAGACACAACTCTGTTTATAAAATAGAAACTAAACAGCTACGTCGGTGTGGCCAGCTAGTTCGCGTTAGACCAAAAAGATATACCAAGAAAAAGTAGATGGAAGAAGACCAACAAGCAGTAGGAAGATAATATCAGACATCACTCAGATAGCAGAGGAAGAAAGGCAAAAGTGAGGGAAATGGCAAGCGAGCGAAAGCAGTGAAGGACAAGGATGAAGCAGTGATTCTCAACCGAGGGTCTGCGACATACGGGTAGGCGGTCAGAACCATGATTTTAAATTATTAACAAAAGTTAACTAAAAGCTTTTTAAACACATTTTGTAATTATTCTAGTATATATTTATATCATTTCACTGGTACCCATATAAATGTAGTTGTACAAACCATTAATGTGTATGTGTATGTGTGTTTACGCTTGAGTAAATATGTAAAGAGTAGACAGGGGTCCGCGAGGAAAAAAAATAATTTTCTTAGGGGTCCACATTACAAAAAGGTTAAGAAACACTGGCATAGAGAACTTAACACTGTAAAGAATAAATGGTAAAAGAGAAAGAAGAGGAAGATAAAGGTAATAAACAATTCTGTTATAAGGATTTGTAATTCTGACTTGACGTAGTTGTTGCTACTTACTGGATCACTCATTGGGTCGTTGAGGGTCTATTGGGTTTACGATGGTCGTTTAGGACTTGGTTATGGTGGGGGATACTGAAACGTGGCCCAACATGGTGGGCCTCAGCCAGCGGGATTGAAAGCGAATAAAGCGATTCGAGAAGTGTTCTACAACAAACTGTTTTTGCATGAGCTCATTCGTGATAACACCAAACGTTTCGCGGGATGCGCACCTTCAGTGGCTCGACGCCACATTGTAGAATGTGCAAGATGTTTTGGTGTTAATAGAAAGGAAACGTGAGGTTATGAATAATAAAAACCTATATAGTTTAGAGGTGACATAGGTTTTGGAGTCTTAGTTGTAGTTCCAGTATGTGTGTGTGTGTGTGTGTGTGTGTGTGTGTGTGTGTGTGTGTGTGTGTGTGTGTGTGTGTGTGTGTGTGTGTGTGTGTGTGTGTGTGTGTGTGTGTGTGTGTGTGTGTGTGTGTGTGTGTGTGTGTGTGTGTGTGTGTGTGTGTGTGTGTGTGTGTGTGTGTGTGTGTGTGTGTGTGTGAACGAATGCATACGGTTGAGCAGCTATTAGCATTGTTATACAAAGCGTATTTATCACCTACCTACGTGAGCGAAAGCAACAATTAAAATTAACATTCTTACGTTTTTACCAGTAAATTAAAGTAGTTCAAACAAAATTAGTTAAGCGCTGAAACGGTTTTTAAAACCAGTCTTATTCTCTATCGTTAAACAGATTTTTTTTACAATTTCTGTGTGCATTAATGAGAAAACTTACTAGTGGCAACAAATTGTTTGATTTTGCCGGTACTGTGTATAGAATATCCTTATGATTACGTATCGCGTCCGGTAGAAACACCACGTGTTCATTAGTTGAAGACTGATAACATTTTCGAATTAACTTTTATCAGCAAAGTAACCCAGATTTGATTCTGCTAATTAAAACGTGCATGCAACTTGCTAATACAGCTCATATTTCTGAACCTCTCTGAAAGGTAACTGTAACATACGAAGGGCTGGCGAAGTACAATGAAACTATTCCATTTGTTTGTTAGGTTTCCGAACCTCTGGTACTGAATACTGTGTCAATGACACGGTCCATGATAGTACTCGTAAACATAGCAAAACTCACATAAAATCCTATCGGCATGTCACGTGATTTATAGAAATACATTTTCTATTTTAATTTATATGTATAAATTTAATCAAATTGTAGACATGATTACAGTGAATATCCAAGCTAATATCCCGAAAAACATTATGGGATTTGTGAAGGAGTTTACCTGCTAAACATACAGGAGCCATTCGAGATCTGTAAACGTTTGTTTAGAAATATGGGGAAATAATAAAGTAATAGAAGAATACTAAGAAATAATTGTGTAGTATGTTAATATAATGTTATTAATATACATTTAAATAAATATGTTAAACAGTTTACAATAATGTTTTATTTAATAATGCATTAGTTAGTTACTGAGTGAATTTTGTTTTGTATAAAAAGAGTAATTTTTGTTGTTGTAAGTAGTGTTATAAAAATCTTAATTATAAACAAATTGAAAAACTTTGTCTTATTACTGTCTAAAATGTTACATTTCCAAAAACTATTGTGCCAGACAAACACTAACTCATTCAACGGGAACAATAAATTAAATACAATATTTATTGCCGGCATGTTGGTTGTACTGGCAGTGGGCGCGAGCTCCAAATTTAAATCTGTGTAGCTCAGTCGCTTCCCGACTGCTGAAGTGTAAGGCTGAATCAATTTTATACAACCAAAAATCCCGGCGTCCTGTGCGTATCGTCAGTTGTTTTACGTAAAATATCTTTTGTACTGTAATTGATCTGATAACTCCTGAACAGTTAATACACAAACTAATATTTCGAAATATATTAGTTGTGAATTAGTTACGTGTTAAAAACACAGGAAACATTCGAGGTTTGTAAATGATATTCATTTAATGGAATTGTTTAAATATACATTAATTAATGTTAACTTAATGTTTACTAGTAATTAAACTTAATACTGAATGTATTGTAACTTTGTTTATTTAATAACAACGGACTCTATTCTCGTAAAATGAAAATTTTAACGAATGCCACAACGGACAGAACAAGCATTTCTGTCATGTATTATTGTATTTGTATGTGTATATTTAATTAAATCGTGTAAAAATAAAGTGAGAATACTCTTCGTATTAGTGGTAGTTAGGTTGTGTACGTGTTTCCGTATTATCTGAGTCATTTAACTGTTTTAGCTCGTCCCCTAAATAAGTTGGGATTTTGGTTTTGTTAAATTCGCATTGTTAAAATGAGCGTTGAGTCTGTTGGAATTCCGTTTTGAAATTACACTAATTGTCGTGGCAATTATTTGCAGAACAAATTTTGTTTAAATTTAAATGGGTTTAACGTTTGATACGTTTTGAAGGAAAAAATAAATACCGCAGACGTATTATGTATATGTACGCGACAGATTTCTCATCGGCTATTTATTTACTCAGTTTTTAAATCTGTATGTTATTATTTACAAACGGGGACAAGATTTTTAGTTTCTTATAGAATTAAACGGAAAAAAATTTAATTATGTAGGTTGTGTAGCTGACGCTGAGTTTTAATCTGCGATTTCATTTGTCACGTGCTTGTGCCAAATGTAAACCCTAAGCCTCGCACACGCTTTGCCGATAGTACACACACTCTTACAGAAATGTATCTGTATTGCACAAACACGAGTGCTTGGTTGCACATATATGTATATTGTGTTATGTACGTACATTCGTAGTTTATATATCGGTGTGTGTTGTGTGTTGTCAGTTGTATAGTGTACCTTGTTTACAGACTTAAGGTAATGATTCTTTTATAAAAATATTAAACAATAGTATAAACATTATTATTTTATAATCCAGGTAGTAATAACGGTTTACGTACTTTCCCGATTCATAAAGTTTTTTTCTATATTTTTAGAGGCATAAAGTATTTTTTATTATAAGGAAACGTTTAATATACATATATACGTTTATAAAAATGCATATATATAAAATGATAAATATATGTATGCATATAATAATAGCTAATATAGAATATATTTACATAATTACACACCACACGCATGTAAACTGTTCAGACAAGGTTCGTACACACTATTATACAAGACGGATAACTCGGTGACTTCTTTTTCAGAGTTAAATAGTAAAAAATCATTTATATTTTTTCAAAATATTGGTTAATTTGTAAAGACGAGTCCGTAACAAAGCTTTTGTCTAAAACATGACTTATGAATATTTTTAATTGATAGTAACGGACGGTACATCTCGCGGTACATATACTCGCGCGCGCAATCACACGAACATATACATTCACGTTTATGAAGTCACCTATTAATTTAATTAACCTTCTTATTAAATTTTGTTTTCTCTTTTAAAAACTTAACGTTTCAGGCTAAATACTTAATTACACATTTAATAATTAATCAATTCCTAATAAATCATTTATGTTTAAATCACCCTAAAGCAATCCGTAATGTTCTCTTGGGTTCAATCATAACCTTATTATATTTGACATGACTGAACAATTTGAAGTATGTGACAATTGTTCGTATTTGACATTGTCAGCCCAATGAAACGAAACTGTAGCAAACCCGAGATTAGCCTGAGTAGTGTTATTAATGGTAAGCCTAGCAGTTACCACGTTTGTTAAAGATTAGTAGTTGATCACTAATAGTACAATCAAGTTGTAATCGCGTTTTTCGTATTGTTTAGTTTCGACAATGATAGTAGCAGCAGTAGTAGAAGTAGATGTGAGGAAACAGCAGTAGGAATAGTAACAGCAGCAGTAGTAACAATAGATCGAATTGTTACGGAACGTAAACGTGACTCCAAACGATACAATAAGATTATTACGTAATGTTTAAAGAGCGGTATTTGATCTATGAAGATCTTGATAGTTTTACGAACAGTAGTCCATCGCTAATCAAACAATTTTGTAAATTAACGTTCTTCGAATCAACAGTACGCCTACCCGAGCTATTATTGTAAATGCTCTTAGCAGCTATAAAAACAACGTGTTAATAAAAAAAAACATAAATTAATAATAATAGTAAATAATATATCCAGCAGGTTTCCTGTATCAGCTCTGACAAGATAATTTTGAGTCTACTTGTGTACTAATTTCCTAGCTAATTTTAATTGTTAAGCTAGGATGTAGTCGAGCGATCCTAGTGGTCGACGTCGTTGGGCTAAAGGCCTTAGTTGTCTTGGCAGCCCCCGGACATAAAAAAAAATACATTTATCGTTTTTATTAATCGCTCTTAAATTTTTAGATTAATTATAACATAAATTCTTACTATTATTTCACCAAAACCAAAACAACTGAAAACGATATTTTTCAGTTGTTACACAAACTCACACTCGCACACACAATAAAACGTATACGTTTAATATATTCGTAATTTAATAATATAATACAATATCATATTAAATTATAATATAATATAATATATATTATAAAATTATATTATATTATACTATATTATTTATATTATATTATATTATATTATGGATAATATTAAATTGTAGAATCTGTATGTAATCTAATAATATATGTGTATATTTTTTAATATAGGCCTAGTATACGTGTGCCTATATATAATATCATTTGTATATCATAATTTTTATGTAATAAAAGTAAGTTTATAAATTAATAATTTTAATTAATATTTTCATACATATAATTTTAATCCATAAACATTGTAAAATCTATCCACGCTACCTTAGATTCTTTACCGTCGAATGTCTACTGTTGTAGCAATTAAAGTCTGCAGCTCATGAACCGGGCGTGTATGGACCGTGTATATACTTATAGGTTTTGAGCCACGATGCTCTCTAACCCAGCGCTGTCCAACTTCGTAGTCTCAGAGGATCATGGATCACTGTAAGCGTGCTTTCCGGGAGCCACACTTAACCTACCAAACTTATATTTTCTCTTTTTTAATCATATTCCTATAAACACACTTACATACACGGGCTTGCATGGGCTAACATTCTTACACGCCTATACGTAAATACCAATGTACGCGTATATAGGTTAAAATTAAATACCATACTCTTTGATAAGAAGCAAAGACATTTAATTTGCTAAAAATATGAAGATCATTCAATTTAACGCATGTAAAGTACAACGTTTGAATTATGACCAACTAACCTCTTCTTTTTAAACTTAATTACTACCAAGCTTCTCTGATAACTGTCAAGAAAATAAATATTTTCTTTCAAAGTAAACAACAAAAATTGAAATCTAAGAAGCTTACTCAGTCTAACCAGACAAAACTAAACAATCAAAAAATGAATTATAACCAGGATTCTAAATGACTAAATGCTGTGTAAAAATATTTCTATATTTTTCCAAAGTCACAAAATGGAAAAGTTTTCGTATGGTTTCATCGAAGGCCACATGTTGAATAGACTTGCATTAGCAGAATTATTATAAAAAGAATATATATAAATTTTTAATAGTAAGTTATATATTAAAAGTCTATTTATAAATTATAAAATGTTAGTCAATGGCCAATTTAATTTTTTTTATATATTAGTGAAAATATCGTTTTAAAGTACTGTTGACAAGGTAATTTGATATTTTGCGGGGAGCCATAAATACACATTATACACATTATTTGCGTATAATTTAAATACACATATTAAATTTTAATTTGCGGGGAGCCAGCGACATTCGTCACATCCGGCGCACAACCAATCGCCAGTAAACTCTGTTTTCCCTGTTAGTCTCCTGTAAATTACTACTCCTCTTATCCTCCTCCACATCCTCTCTCCAAACTCTTCGAGGTTTACCTTTTTTCCTGCGACTTAACGGATGATATTCTAGTAATTCATTATTTACTGTCTAAGTATTATTGAGAGATTATGAAATATATAATTTTACACAGGACTTCAGGAAACCGTATGATCATATAACTGTAACAATATGTTTGTCTTACGTTGTTCACACAACTTAAACAAATTTTCAAATCCGTGATTTAAACAAAATTGTATTTGTGAGCAACTTTAATTATATTCTTCAGTAACAATTTTATTGTTCAGTAATATCGCTGGGTGACTGATAGTGTTACGTATGATAGTGTATGATCGTAACGACATGCACACGTGTACAAATCTCCGTTGTATGTACGGCCTAACAGACGAATTCAATACACGTTATTATCAATACGTTTATTACAATTTTATGATACTATTTATTATGATTTAATGGATATAACAAATTACTCTGGACAGCTGCGGTTTTGTTTAAAGATAATCAGTCCACTGGACAGTAAGGCCACTTTATAGCCGTGTAAGGTTGCAAATACAATAAGGCTAATCAAAAGATAATGCGAGTAGACACTGATTGCCATAAATAGTACTGAAATATACGGTCGATGAAGAGTAGAATAAAGTAGCAAGCGACATTTTGCTTTGATTAAATTTTCTCTCAACAAATTACGTACGTCTCATGTATCACGGCTGTCTGTGTGCCTCGCTGAAGTAGGTAGAAAATCAGACAGCGTAATTGATAGTCTTACAGAGATTGTTGAAAAGAGTAGAAAGAGAAACAGAGAGAGATGGAGATACAAATAGTAGTGTGAGGGTCAGGAAGAAGAGTAAATTGTTTTTCTTATTCGTTATTTAATCTTTGGCTGTTATATGTGTGTGTGTGTGTGTGTGTGTGTGTGTGTGTGTGTGTGTGTGTGTGTGTGTGTGTGTGTGTGTGTGTGTGTGTGTGTGTGTGTGTGTGTGTGTGTGTGTGTGTGTGTGTGTGTGTGTGTGTGTGTACGGATTACGTGTGCAGAGCAAAGGGTGCGTGTACTTGTTGGAAGAAGAATTTTTGTGTTTTCTGTGTAACACATACTTTCAACATTTGTATATATAATTGGCGTATATAAATATTTACTGAAACGTTACGGAGACGGGATAGAGACGCAAAGGCAAACGGCGCGGTGGAGCCACTTCAGACCGGATTGTGGGGGAGATAATTAATGGTTATGGTTTGACGCACCAGCAGGACGGGAGGATAGATATTCTGCATTTCTCGTAAATACATAGATCTGTGCAGGAGAATGAGGTAATTAACGATCGGCAAACATGAAGTTATAAAAGTCAAGACGTACCCGAGTAATTAATGTCATACGAAAACATTACGTTGGAGTAAATAACAGGAACGTGACGGGCAGATTGAACAGCTATCCGCGTGTCAATACCGTTACATGCGTGTTTGTCTTCTCGTCTCGCGTGTTATTATTTCTATTTGTTATTGCAATATGTCTTTCCAACATGTATTGCATGCGTGTTTCCAACTATTCTGCTTACTTGCACATCCCCCCCCCCACACACACACACACACACACACAAGTACGTAGTACGTACGTGGTCGTTACGTAGTAATACGTAAGTGTTTACGTGAGGTCAGGTCAGCAGCTGAATTACAGTCGTGCGGATGGGCCGAAACGTTTATGTGCATACAGCGTTGATACTGCAAATGCCTACGCTACTATAAAGAGTAAAAATAAAATTGTGTTATCATAAACATAGCCTACTCAGTCATTTTACTAATCTTACGTAAACTAATGCTTTATATATAACTATCTTCTATTGCTTTACATATATGGCAATGTGAAATAATAATATAACTTATTATATTAGTGCCGTGTACTAGTCCCTACTCAACCGAACAAAAACCCCTCCGATTTAACACATTTTTGTAATAGAAACTTTTATTATATTAACATATCATGCTTATATTACACTACTGCTCAGTCAAGATATTATTGTTTCTTTGTATTTTAAATCAGTAATTTATGAAATACACATAATAATAATAATAATAATAATAATAACACACAACATTATCTAGGCCTACATATTAGTTACGTTTGTATACAACACCAAGACAATAATTACAAAACTGTTTAAAAATACAAATATCACAATGGCTTACTAAACAAATAAAAACAATATACAAACACTAAACATTTATATTTTATCACAATAATTCTTGCTGTATTTATTATTATTATTATTAATTACAAATAATACTTGTTTCATCTATACAAGAATTTTTAGCATGATAATGTTTTTAGGCTGGGGGTCATTCCACAAAATGCGTGATGCAAAATGTGTTAACACACAGGTGATGTTAACACTATATTTTTTCCACACTTTCGATTCCCCACAGTCTAGAAATCTTATTTTTAAAGCCTAAAAACATTATCATGCTTCGATGTTCCGATTTCGTCGAAAATCTTCTTTATGTTTTGTTGAGATAGGTAAGTCATAATTGATTCAGTGTTTGTACATACAATTGTTTTTAATATATATTTACAATGTTTCGACAGTATTAACTGTCATGTTTAGAATTTACAAAATAATTAATAGAAAATCGGTATGAAGAACCATACATGACTTCCATGTTGTAAGATTTATGTTTAAAATAATTTACTTGAATTCGGTTCGGTAATTTCTAAAAAAATATCGCCCACCCTCAAACTAATTAGACTATTTATAGATATTTTTGTTATTATGGGGTAGTCGTTTAATATAATGTTATTTTCAGTCACTTTATCCATAAAAATTAGGTAGGCTTACTTTATTCTTATAAAGAAACCGAACTACGCAGATAATCATCCCTCCTCCGAAGCGCTCCGAAGTCACTCATGGACCCTGAGCATCTTGCAGAGAGTTCATTCCCTAAAGACGAAAAGTCTGTCTATGAACCGTTCCTCTGTAAACACGTGCAGTTACACTGTCCAGCGATCCACAGGAAGCAAATCACTATCCACGCTGGACACTTTTTCGGCTTGCACGCGTTATGTTGGTGTGGATTTCGGCACTTTCCATTTAAAAAGCATCCAAATGTAAGAAAAAAACATGAGTGAGGCCAGAAATAACGCGAATCGTGTGTGTGTGTGTGTGTGTGTGTGTGTGTGTGTGTGTGTGTGTGTGTGTGTGTGTGTGTGTGTGTGTGTGTGTGTGTGTGTGTGTGTGTGTGTGTTGCCTGCCTTTTTATTGCGGTAATCATAATAATAAAATGGAAACGTAAACATTACATAATTGATATATGCTTGCATGCCACGAACAATATATTTTCTCTCATACATGATTTAAATTAAAATGAAAAAATATAGAATTTTGTTAAAGTTAAATGAAATGTTTCCATAGAAATTACTTCTTTGTTGTCAATAACGTAGTACACATATAAAACTTATAAAAATTTACCTCCTCCATCAACTACCATTTTAATTTATAAAAAATTACCCCCTCCCCCATCAACTACCCTTTTCATTTACAGATATTTCATCTACCTTTCTACAGTGAATTATTATGACCTTCTTTTCAGAATACTTTATTTATCAAAATTGAGCACTTTACTCTTGTTAAAACGTAAAATGTTGCAGTTAAACTACCCCTTTCCCATAACCGATCTTCACCAAAAACAATAGGCCTTGAGTCCTCTAAAATTCAGGGCTGTAAAAAAATTATTTGATTCTGTTTGAATTTGCGGCTGATATCGTTTGCCATAAAAAAAATTCTACACACAGACACACACAGAGACACTTTTCGAAAAATGACTTTTTTTCATGTTTTGATGGTAGTACAATCAGAATCTGCCGTTATCTCGAACACGATTTTTTTCGCCATGACCATACTTCCATTTCCTTATGGAACAAGCGGGATGTAGTTGCCATTTTCCACACTGTTCATTGTAAACAGCTTACAGAAATCGTAAAACGTTGCAAATTGTATTAACGTTGTAAATTAGAATGCAAAGACTGCAACAGACTTTACAGAGGATAGACGAAAAAACAATTAAAAACCGTTACATTGAACACCTAAATGCATAAAAAAATTGAACACTTATACATCCAAATTGGTCGCGCACGCTTATTTATTACATACAGCACGCGATATCAGAAACATTGCACCAACAAGAAATATAACACATAAAGACACTACGTAAAACGAATATTTGGGGAAACTTACACATATGAGAAAACAAAACGCAAAACAAATTAATACCAGAACAAATAAAAATCAGTACAAACACGACACGATTTTTAAAACACTAACCATTGGAAATACTCAAAGAACATACTTATACACCATACCTGATCACAATAACATCAATAACTACAAACGCCAACAGCAGTAACCTACCAGCGCACAGATACGTATGCTTGATGATCGAAACATGTTCCAAGTAAAGAAAACACTTCGATTGCATATTAGTGTAGTATAACTTATATTCATACATACATATGTGTGTGTGTGTGTGTGTGTGTGTGTGAAGAAAATAACTGTAGCAACAAGTATTTAAAACATCATAGTAGGCTTTCTTCAAAACTCGTTTTGGATTATTGCAATGGGACTGTAGTAGATTTATAGTTTATACTTTATTTGTACACAGCATTTATTCGAAAATAAGACCCTCTAGTTTTACAGCTTTCCCTTAAAATTTGGTTGGGTCTTATATTCGAGTCTGCTCTAAGAAAGTTAATGTAAAAGTAGGAAATAAAAAAATAAGAACAAGGAGTGTAACGTAATATTGTTCACTGATATTTATTAAAGCCAATTCGATCACAGCACAAACCTAATAGAATGCTGGTGTTGAAGCCAATAATATACATGAAAAACATGACGAGGTTTTTAAAAATTCACTCCAAAATAAGGGGGGTCTTATAATCGAGAGGTCTTATTTTCGAGAAAATACTGTGTGTACAACTAATGTATAAACCATAAAACTACTGTGACTGTACACTGTGGACGTACATTGCACTGTGTGTGTGTGTGTGTGTGTGTGTGTGTGTGTGTGTGTGTGTGTGTGTGTGTGTGTGTGTGTGTGTGTGTGTGTGTGTGTGTGTGTGTGTGTGTGTGTGTGTGTGTGTGTGTGTACATATAAACAGTGCACACATTGGTTTTCATTCTGTCCATAAATAATATTTTATTTCTCTTCCTGTCAATGTGTATCGTTTTACATAGTCATGTACAATCTCAAAATGTCACTTTCTGTACGTGTTTGCAAACGTACTGTTGGAGCAACATGGTTTTACTGTAATCGATCTTGATCCCATGCTGTTCCATGTTAAGCTATTACTCTATTATCATCGTCCTTATAGCGGTATACTTGATGCACATAATACACTTATTTTTTATATGCAACTCGTATGTAAGACTCAATAGTTGTCAATTTACGTTACTCAAGACCAAGAGTTGCAATCTTTGCATCCGAGTCAATAATCGGAAAGTTATAAACAATCGGAAGATTAAAAAACCTCAGTGAAAGCGTGACATCTAGATACACATGTGTTAATGTAAATAATCTCTTTTGAAAGAAAAATACGTAGGAAAATTTATGGACCCATTAGGGAAGGTGGAGAGTGGAGAAAAGGTACAACAGATAGCTCTATGAGTTATATAGATCGCCTGATATTGTGGCATCAATTAGGATAGCTAGTCTGAGATGGGCAGGACATGTACAGAGAATGAATGAGAAGGATGCTCTTAAGAGGATTATGAAATGCACACCAGAAAAGAAAGAGAGGACGTGGAAGACTTAGACTATGATTGATTGATGGAATCCTAGAATATGTGAAAGCGCTTAGAGTGAAAAATTGTTGGACATTGCCTAAGGATAGAGAAGTCTGGAGAAAAATCCTGAGGGCAACTGAGGCCCACGATGGGCTGTGGAGCTACTGATGATGATGATGATGATGATGATGATGATGATGATGATGATGATGATGATGATGATAAAAATAAACTGAATAGACTTTTAATGAGCACTTCTTTTATAATAATAGTATTGTATAATCTACTAATTTTTAATTAAGAAATTTTAATCGTAAAATAATTTTAGGATTTAAGAGAACAGACAATAACGTTTAGGCTTTGTGGTTACACTAAAACACAGCAGTAGTCGTTTTGGAATAGTGCTGTATTAAATAATCTCTCCGTGAATGTGAAAGCCAACCTTCTGCATTTGTTTACTGTTAGATTCCAAGTGTCATTTCGCAGGCTGGGAAGTATGTATCTACAATACACTTTCGAAATTACTGACAGAAATTTTTTTTAAGTACGGAGCTGCGAGACGTCTACAAACGGTTTCTGTACTGACGTGAATTGTAACGGGTATGTGAATAAACGTAAGTAATTACAGATGTGTGTAATGTCAAATTGTACAACCTACATAATGAATAGATACATTTAATTATCCGCCTGTTTAATCGTTGGACACTCGGTGAATATGTAATTAATTAAAAACCCATTTGGGTTTCTGTTAGATCGGAGGAGTAACGTATTTTTTATTGTTTTTGTGAGAGGATTTGGAAACATTTTGTCACTGAGTGAATTTTAATCACATATTACCTTTTCTGCTGGCAAGGTTTACGTCTAAACTGGTCAATCCACTGTGGCGCGCACATCATAACGGCTCGTTTCACTTGATTCACAATGGTAATATTGAATCTTGAACTCCGTCCTCACACTGTACTCAGTATAGCTATTTTATCCCAATAGTATGTTTTCTCAAGGTAAGCTCTTGCGTCCGTCTTCCATCATATTTGCTTATTTTTATCATAGCTCCATTAAACGTGTATCATACATTTAAATAATTTTAATTATATAACTTTACAATAATAATTAGATAAATAATTGTGCAATATTTATTACTGTTATCATCACGATTATATTATTAACTAATTACATTAATATTACTAATGTTTATAATTATCATTACTTTGTAATATTATTATATCTTTAATACCAGTATCAGATTCATTCTCTGTCATAACCTCTTTGATATATTCTCAACTTCTTGAAATTTGAGCCTCTTTCAGTAGTTTCACAATCTTGCATATCGTTACTGGCTTCCATACCGTCCATTTTTTGCCGACCAAGATAACTGAATAATATTATTTGTCATGATCTTTACAGTTACTTTTCTCCTTTGTACTGACTGGCAACTGCATCGTGTTCACTTTGATTCTATATGGTTTTACATCAGTTCTTTTGAACGTTAGTATTTCATGTTTCCAAACTTACAATCAGTGCAAAACAAATTTAACAATGAAGAGAGCAGACCGTATCTAATAATTTAGATCTTGCTTTGCTTTCCATTAGACTAATAGCTTAATCAAGGATAATATTTATTTAATAAAACGCCGAGCAATCGAACCTGGTCTATACCGTGAAATTCCAGATGTTTCAACTCCAGTCGCGGGAGCCATCCTCAGCCACAAACCTCTTCTGAATTGACTGTTGTCGCGTCGGCGTCTGGTCCAACCAGACGAGTTTGCCACAGAGGATGACTCCCGTGGTTGCACGTCACCCGGCAGTTTTGTCTAATACGACACCGGCCGTGTAATTTTGAACGTTACGTATAATATTTATTTGATGATAAAGTTTTTCGCCTGAGAAGGTATAAGCATTTTTATCAAATTGTATGACATTAAATGTGTGCATGTGCGTGTGCGTGCGCGCACGCTGGAGATATATATATATAAATTAATACTAACTTATCTGTAAGTTTATGTTTATAAATACATATGAATACAATATTATATTGGCCGCGCGTGTGTTTTTAATATATCTACACTTAAGCTCAAACACAGCTCGCAAACTCACCCGTATGTAAATACAAAATACAAGCAGATAATGAAAGTATAAATTATGTCTTTTTGCAATTGTAAACAAGTTTAATAACACTGATCACTATATAAACGTTAATGGTTTTTAATGGCTTAATAATTAAAAACGCTGCCAGCAAGTTAATGGCACTACCGGTATTTCGTCGGCAGTCGTAATCTCACCTTCCGCAGTACTTGTATTCTTCAGTAACTTAGGCCTATATAATACACAACATTCACACATAATTATATAAGCTACAGGTAAAATACAAAAAAATGACAATACACGTTGAGCGTATAATATATTTACTTTCATTTCGTCTAGTCAAGTAAATGCTGAAAAAACATGAACCATGCATGTAGGCCTATACAGTCGTGCTATTTAGGTAACATGTACAGTAGCGCAAGTTTGATTCCATGTTGTAAAATCTGTCGTAAATATAAAAACGGAAAGCTAATTTTTTAAACGAATAATTAATAGATACTGTATTCATAAATGTAAACATTGGATTAGGTATGAATACCTGTTTGTAGGTGTAACACAATGTAGACTTTATTGTGTTAGAGAAAACCGACCTTGACACGTAGTGTCTGTGTGGAAACGGTTAACTGCGTGACGGAGTGAAGAGGTCGCATTGAAAGTCAACGGAGTTCTGAAGTCTTCTACTGTTGTAATGAGAGTAAACAAAAGTTGTCAACGAGTAAAGGTTAACGAACGTAACGTAACATTGTATTACTGCTGAGAACTGATTGCTTACACACGTATGTCTCTATAAAGACACAGACTACCTGCTAACGGGATATAGGCTACCTCCAAAAGAAACAACAACAAAATAAACTGATTACAAAAATAAATATAATTTGTATATAGTCTCGCCCTGCCCTGATCGTAGATTACACAAACAGTTGGCGAACAATGGCAGTATATAAATAAATAAACTAATTAATATACTGGTAGACAAGCTTGAAAATGTATAAATAATCTTGAGGACTCAAAGAGATAAGAAAGAAAAATGGTAAAATGTATTAACATACGGAGACAGGCGCATTGTGTACAAAAGAATGTTGATAAACAATAAAGATACCACGAAGGTTACAAGAAAACTGCGTAGTTAAAAAATTTATTTGTAAAAACAGTGATTGGAATGGATAAGGGAAGGGAGAGTGAGAAGTAGAGGCAAAAACAAAGTTGTAAAAGAATACGTTATCGAGAGAAAGACAAATAATTAAAGTCAGCTGATTTGATGCACAAAGAGAGTCAGGGCAGGTTGTGAAGTTGGAAAAACTTGAAATCATACCGTCTTTCCGGTATTTGCCAGATAGAAACCCGAGATGCGTATGCAATTTCAATAAATTCAGCAGGTAACAGGCGCTAGATGTAATCTCTGTTTTATATCAGCGTTTACAGAACATTGCGCGCCGCAGTACCGAGAAAACGTCTGTGTTTATCGTCCACCATGAGTGTTTATTAGTTAAGAGATTACAGCTTAGATTTCAGCGAGATTGCAGATAGTTGAACGTTAAACTTCAGTGATTGCATCTGTAAGCAGCAGGGTTCTAATTAATCAAACTGAAGTCAAGAGTTATTTGAGTTTACATCGTGTAAGCCTTAATTAGAGCAGGGCAACATGAGAGACGTCACTGAAGAACAAGAGCTCTGAGCATAGCCTACATTTAACATTGAGTGGCAGGCGTAATAGGCTGGACAATGTTGTATGCGTTGGACTCGATTTGTTAGGGGTAATTGCCGTAGATCTTGAAAACAAAACCGGGCAAGAAACTTGTTTGTAATTTGCAAGACAATTACATTGATTTATGGTAAAGGAGCATGTGCGGTAACACGGGGATCAGTCACGCTGCACTGCACAGCTCCGACTGCTGCACACGTACGCTCCTGCTCCTGCTCCTGATAACATCTCGACAAACAAAATGGCTTGGTTAGTCTTTCTCAGATAAGAGAAATGTACTGGAGAACCGTAGCAAGACTGATTTCCAACACATATACATCTTATGTGTAACTGACATTTGAATTATCTTGGAGCGGAAACTTAAATGTACCATTCTTTCCAGACGTTCAGAATTTATAGCCAGAAGGTACAGATTACACGCAGCTCTATAGGATTATTAACAAAATTTATTGCTATAAATATTATGAAGATATTTCCCATTTCTGTAACTTCATTCAGTGTCCACGTTGCTCAAGTAAACAATGAACGTACATAACGGACACATAAGCCCGCGTTATAAAACACACTGTTTGTGAGTGTGTCAGCGGTTCCAAACCTGGGAGGATCCCAGAGGATTTAAGGGAGGCATCGTAGTTGTGTTAAAAACAAGATTGACATAAAATATAATATACAAAAACAAAAATTCAGAGACAATATCTTTCAGTTTCAACATCTTTGTTTAAAAATATCAAAAAATTGTTAAAATAATTTCATTTTTAAATACACAAATTTAAAACTATTTAATCGTTTACATTTGAACTATTCTAATCAAACTTTGTAAAAGTTCAAGCATTACAGAACGACACTAAAATTATTTTAATATATGTTTGGCGAATACGTAAGAGGCCTACCAGTTTGTATCGTGCACGCACATTTTAAGGTAGGCCTATAGTAGGGAGCAGGGGTGGGCTAAACTAGTATTTTAAAATAACAGGTATGAAAATACCGTTCCAAAAAATAACAGGTACAAATACCTGTTATTACATACTTATTATACATAACCTATATTATCCTTTGTAAGTAACTCGTTTTGAGTTTCCTGCAGGTCTCCTATGTAATATCTTCAAATAAATACACTGCAAGTAGGTTTATTTTCACCTAGATAAACCTATTAATATATTAATAAACCTACTTGCAGTGTATTTATTTGAAGATATTATATAACCTATAACTTAAACGAGGTTTGCACCACGTTTTGGGCATCCAAATATAAATTAAACGGAAGTCTCAATCCGTTTTTCTGGCGTTAAATTTGTAAGTATTTAAGTTTATATTATTTGATGTAATAATATTTGTGTTTAAAATGTATAAGATGCTGGGCGCCAAAGATGTTATGTGATCTCAGGGTTTTTTTTAAATAAAAACTCTGCAGTTAAGATGCTAATAACTTTTAATTATTACTAATTTTTGTAAGACACATAAAAATATATATATATATATATATATATATATACCGTTATATAAATGAGATATATTCATTTCATCTTGACGAGAAACATATCTCAATCTATTACTTCAAGAACAATAATTCAATCATAAATCATTCAAATTATTGAATGATTACAGATAATTTACTTTCTATACCAACATAAATTCATATCATAAATCTAAGCACATAAAATACATAAATCAAGACTTCGTTATTACTTGTCTATTTTACTATAATTGTTGCATTTATGAGTTTCAAACTAGAAAAACATATATAAATTCAATGCCTTAATATTAACAAGATATTGACTTCTGACAACCATCAGATATATTTAATGCAACTCTGAATTTGTCAATCCTAATTTACATTAATTAAATTGAGCATTTCTAAAGTCATAAAGGGTAGAATAATATTACTAGCATCCAACTGCTCGTCGGTTCTTTTAGAATGAAACGGGATGTTTAGGGACTTAGACGATACGACTACATAGAATATTAGTTAATACATAAGTACAATGAAACTGTTACTTGTGTTCAGGATTATCGATTCCATCTGCCGACAATGCCTTGAGTGAACATATATCACAATTTCACTTCGCACCATACTTTGCTTTAATTCCATTCACCATTACTTTCGTCGATTCTTTACACACATCGGAACTCCGATTAAATACTCCACTCGACGTTCGCGTACAAGACAAAATATACTGTGTTCGTAATTACTTCAAGTTCACTGATTTAAATAAAACTGCTTCTTACTTGCTGTACGCACTAATTAAATGATTCACTCGCGATGAAGATTCCTCTCATCCTTGTCTTTGCTGTACAAATAACGACTGTCGCGTTCTTCGACTAACACGCACTCAAATACTTCAAGACTTATTAAGGTATTTTGATAGTTTCTTTAATTCATAATGAGATTTTAATAGATACGAATAGTTTTTCTGTACACTCCGATATATTACTTTACATGATGGTTAATCAAGCTAATATACTTTAACACTTTAAAACTTATTAAAAGCGAAGTTAAAATATACTAAGAGCGTCTTTAACACATACTAAGAGAGCCTTTCACATACTAAGAGCCTTTCACATACTAAGAGCCTTTCACATACTAAGAGAGAGTTTAGCTGTATACGGGGTATTATTTATGGGGCTCACTATTTCTCTTTTCCCACCCGTTCTACTCAAATAATTCCGATAGGCTCATGACTGATTTCCTTTCCGGGAACTTCAAATTCGTCCATTCAAGAACCGTAAAAAACTCGCGCTCTAAAGTCACGCTTCTTCTCATTGGTGTCTAGCTTGGGGTGCGTGGGTATTTTGCCACGTGTTCAACTGCTACACCAAGCGACGCGACTTTCACCAGAGTTTCTCTTTTTTATCACCTGATCCATTGTTTTCCCAAGGTTGTCGTTCGACAAAACCTAACGGGACTCAACAGTTATATGATTTTTCGCGAACAAAGTATTTCCTTCTTTATGACTTTAGAAAGCTGTTATTTTGTACAAAGCTCTTTTATTTTGTTGCCGCCAGACTGTCGACAACTATAACTTACTTACAATATTTCTGTGAGAGGTTATTTTGCCTCAATCTTCTTACCAACACATTTAATTTGCTTAATAGTAACTAAAAACATACATTAAATGATTAATTACGTTAATTACATTATATAGGCTTACGTGATCTACATTCACGTTATAAACCTATACTATATAATTTGTTATAAGAAATAAATTGAAACTAAAGTATTAACAGTGTTACTTTACACTGTGACTTTATTAAACTATTACTGTTTAAAAGAAAATAAGAAACAAGAGAATTTATAGGCCTATCTCCCTTTGGGAATACCAATTTAAGTGTTTCACTAGGAGTAAACAAACTAACATTGATTAGACAAATCAGTTGCGAAACTCGGGGCAATGAAATAATTTAGAGTACACGTAATACCACAACAAATAATGTGAAAAAAACATCAGAAACATATAATAAAAACACAACAGTAAGCCACAAGAGTGAATGAGAATAAACAAAATTTTACAAATAAAAATAATAAAAACAATGTAATAAAATAAATATAAATAAATAAATAACAACTTATAAATAATAAGCAACAACAAAAGTAAATTAAATGCATTACATACCTGGATAATCTTCAGATTCATTCACTAATGTACACAGAATATACAAGACATAAAATGTCACACCGTATTTACATTACAATCTGCTTCACTTAACACATTATAAATAAAATTAAACAATTGAATTGTTTTTAAAATACTGGGATTTCAGTTATTCAAACACTATTTTAAATTTGCATTCAAAAATATCAGCTGTTGCACTTTCCTAAATGTTAATCGTGTTCTTCCTTCAGATAAAATTATTCCCGCCCTGGAAAATATCCTTTCACAGGGAACGGATGTTGCAACCATGTTACATCTAGTTCTGACCAAATGTGCAAGATTAGGGTATTATACGTTGGTGATCTTTCCACCACAGTAAGGGATTTTCGCTTCTCTCTATTGGTGTGTCTTGAAGATATTTATTTACTTCTTGTAAAGCCATTGATAAACGTGTCCCTATTGGTTTAACTTTGCTTATCTGGTTTTTATAATGATTCCAAATTGAAACTGTTTCCTCCTCTGTTATGTTAGGTTGTAGATTTCCTTTGGTTTCAATGCTTGTATTGGTTCTTGATTTTTTTATAATTTGTGAACATACTAGTTCAGCTGCAAATTTGTTTGTATTTTCTAGAGAAGTATTGTCTTCAAAAAAGTAGTGTTTGTACCTGGGGTCAAGCATCATGCAAAGTGAAATTGTTTTGCTTTTTTCCAAATTAGCAAACCTTACAGAAATTTCTTCTAGAAGTTTAAGTGCAATTTCTCTGACAAGTAGTTTAGCTAATTTCACACTTACCTGTTGTATCGATAATTTTAATCCTTGGGTTATAGGTATTATCTGACTGGCGGTGATATATTTCTCTCCACTCATTTCTTTTGTTACCTCCTCACAAGGTTGCAGAATAGCACACAGTACTTTACAAATTCCCCATTCTTCAGCTGTTAATGTTTCTATGTCTGTTGTTAGTAATGCTAGAGAGTGTTTTACAGCGCCCTCCAGTTCAACAAATAGTTTAAGCATATAGTAAACAGAATTCGAGCGTGTTACAACTTCTTGCAGAAGTTTGTAGGTTGCTGAACGCCTATCTGTTCTTGATATTTTGTAAGTTTTAAATGTGCAATATTACTTCTCTTAAAAAATGTCACAGTTGTTTTTACTTTGATTATGTCATTTACAATTAACAGGCTATCTTGAAAAATTAAATTTAATGTGTGAGCATAACATCCAAAATGCTTCCACTTAAGTATGATTTATATAGCACCAGTAATATTTATGGCATTATCAATAATAACAATTGAAATTTTTCTAGACAAGTCCCATTCATTTATAATACGCAAAATTTCATTTGCTGAATTTTGAAAATTTTGTTATTTTTATTTCTTTACTAAGTGGAAACTACTATTAGTCAAATGGTGAGAAAAGTGATAGAGTAAAAAATTCAAATTCTTGGATTTTGTTGTCCATGACGTGTCCGTTGATTAACTAAATATATCACTACCGCCTCATAATAGATGGTCATAATAAGCCTCTGACGAAGCTTATAATACGCGAAAACTGGTTCAGGCTATAAGATAAAACTTTTACGTTTTTACCATTAAAAACTTGGATTTCATGTCCATGACGTGTCCGTTATTTAACTAAATATAATTATTTCACTAACGACTCGGAACACAAAGTTTCTGTTCCGAGTCGTTAGTGAAATAATTATATTCATTAAAAAGTTTTGTGTTCCGAGTCGGTAGTGATATACTTATATTTAAAAATACAAAATCAGCAGTTTAGGTAAAAGAAACAATTTACGAAAACACCTTATGTTTAGGGTAGCCTTATCAGATTAGTAAAGATTTAAGGAACAGGACTAGATAAAGTGCATAAACGTCCATTACAACAATCTCATCATTTATGTGAGATGTGTAGTGAAGTTAAAATCACATTAATAAAAAGTATAATATAGCCTATCAACATCAGCCACTCTATAGGTTATAACACAATATAATTCGTTATTTCAAAATTTACCAATTTGGTGACTAGTATAACATATAATTTATTAGCATATAATCTGTATTTTATATCTGCATATCACACGAAAATAAATGTAACATCAGGATGAATTTTTTCATTTATTAAAAACAGCTTCGTCTCTTTGCGCAGAATGAAGTATTCAGGACCAAAAAGTGGCTTCGTACTAGTTCGTACCCGAAATACTCGAAATACGCTTGATACTAGTTGTTCCTAAAATACTAGGTGTTCCTAAAATACTACTGTTCCTCTGATACGCTTAGTATTTGTAATACGCGTTTACGTGTTGTTCCTTGTGTATCGGTGATACCCCTACTATTTGAAATACTCGTGTACTTGTTGTTCCTTGCGTACCAGTGATATTTTTGTACGCCTAGTATTTGGCCTTGGCGTATTCGTTTACTTGTTACTTGTGTATATATAATTATTTCACTACGACTCGAAACACAAAACTTTTTATGGGTAAAAACGTAAAAGCTTTACCTTACAACCTTACAAGGTTTTACCCATAAAAAGTTTTGTGTTCCGAGTCATAGTGAAATAATTATATTTAGTTAAGAAACGGACACGTCATGGACAACGAAATCCAAGGACTTGTGTATAGTTGCGTAGGGGGCGTGCCTCGACTCGGAACAGCGAGGCCGCGAATAACAGGTATTTCAACTTTTCAGTCACTGTTACATCCGTTCCACAAAAATATCGTTCCAAAATACCTGTTATAGGTATATCGGCCCACCTCTAGTAGGGAGCAGGGGTTCATATCACCTTTTGAAGTGGGGTGTAGATCTTATAAGTTTGGAAACCTCTGACCTTTATTTAAACACACACACGCGCGCGCGCGTGCGCGAATACAGACACAGACAGACAGATAGACAGACAGACAGCAATCACAGCAATCGTAAGCTTGTGTGGTGTTTAGCCACAATATTCCACAAAACGCTGTTACTCACTACATTAAATTTATTCAACTACAGATTTAAGTAACTAGAGTTTTGTATATGAATTCTGGGTTTCATTTAAATCAAAAACGTCAAAAGTATAGCACTATTTACAACATAATTTAATTTAAACGTTTTTCGTATTTATAATATATTTGTAAGACACTACAGTATAACATAGGCCTATATAATAATATATACAAACAATATAACACAAAATTTGTTTGTTTAATCGTAAAGTTTCTCTATGGATTTTAATGTGCGCAGCAGGTTATCGCGTATGCCACAACAAAATGTTTTCGCTTTTCGAGGTACGAGAAGGGGAGTTTTGTTATGTGCAGGGGTGATTACCCTGTATGCCACATTACTGTCAGCCTGGGAACCGCTGTGTACCACTGTGTTGTTATCTTTACTGCAGCATATATAGAACACCACAGAACTCTCAGCCAGACACGTTGATTACAATCAAAGTATTTCAAAACAGATCGATTAACCTTGTCGGGCCTAATAACTAATTAAAAAAAGGGCAGACGTGACCTATTCGTACTTTATGCTTATACCAAGTTATACCGTTAGTATTTGTGGTCACAAAAGGGTTTGTGTGCTGTATGTAATTTCTCGATCTATGCAATATGAAATTGGAGTGGAAGTTATTATCAAATTTTAAAGACTAGGAAAGTATTGAATTGAGATGTTTAAAACGAACAGAGTTTTGAGAAAGACAGTCACACTTTTTATATTTCCTGACAACAGACGTTCTGCTCGTTCTACGATGGAGCATCCTCATTACCTTGACTAGAAACTGTAATTACGAACTACGAACGACAATGAAAACTATAAACTATTCAGGGTACAAACAAGTTTAATTAATAAATTACAATATAATCATAAAATAACCTACAGTCGATCCACTGAGGAAGTCTCATTACAGAATGGGCAAAAGTTTATGCCAAGAAAAATAAACGCCTGTAGCACACGCGAGCGCGCATTTTAAGCTAAATGTTATGCATACATTTATGTATATGTTATACACATTTAAACTATGTATACGTACTCGTTTTAAGTTTGATTACACACATCATCACTATTGCTATAACGTTACTAAGCAACGAGTGTCTGTGCTCTTAGAAAACTTAATTAAGTTAGTCTGATACGTGGCTGAGTATCGTATTAATAAATGGAAGACAAATATTGGTATTTAAAGTTAATTTCTGTTATTAGTAGAACATTGCAGAAAATAAGATTTGTTCATTAAACACAACCTAATTTTGAACAGAAAATTTTAATTAATATAGGCTACAACAGAGTCTTGTAGTTTGTAGAAAGAACTTGTCTATACTTATATTTAACAACAAAAAACTTTAGTACTTGAGAAAATTGATTAAACGTTTTATATCTTTTTTCACCCAAACGTACAGTGAAGTTCAGTAATGTTTCGTTTACACAGTGTTAGTTTTCGCGAGGAAATAGCAATAGGGAGGAGATTTAAAGTTTAATCGAAAATCACTTCTCAACTGATAAATATTTTAAATGGTCTCGTAAAAATAGAACTAAATATGTACAGTGAGATGCGTATTTAGTAATTATTGTACAAAAGTTTAAATAAACCTTGTTCTTAATTTTGGACAAAACTGGATTGAAAAATGTAACATTGACAAGCAAAATGAAGCTAAGCTGTTGAAATGGAGTACGTAAGAAAAGTTATAGGATTCGAAAGAAGGCAGAATGAGAAACTTAAAAATTAGATGAGTAGATGTGTAGATGAATCAATGTGTAGATGAATTTGTAGAAAAAAAGACGTTTGAGTTAGTAGGAGCATTTGTATTGAAGTATAAAACAAGTCCAGTGAAGAAAATACGGGAAGCGAAAATTTATAAGAATAAGAAAACGAGAAGATCTAGACCTACCTTGAATAAAATAGTCTGATAGAATTGTTCAAAGAATAAAGAAAAAGAGTACGCTAAAAGGTTGGCAAGGGCAGGAAAGGGTGAAACAAATTTGTGCATGATTAAAGTTGATTATTTAACCCTACACCTTATTGTGAGGTACGTAGGGTACGTTGACTACGTACACACCTTAACGACGTAACGACGTTAGGGCTCACCTTAACGTTGACTACGTACACACACAAATCCCGACTGCTACAGCATGAAGGGTAATGTTTCGGTTTGAAAATATTTGTTTCGACAGCAGTTCCTCTAGAAACACATGACCAACTGAATAATTTTAATAAAACAAACGTCAAGATATTTTATTTTCAGAATCTGCTGTATACAAAACATTTTGGAAAACAAATTGTGGACGCAGAACGCCGATTTTATTGTTTTCATTGGATGGTACAGGCGTATAACCAAAAATATCGAGTGAAACCGCCACTTTTCATCTTTCCAAATTGTATATAACTTAGAACTATTGTATATAACCTAGAACTATTGTATATAACCTAGAACTATTCTAAAGTTAAGACGAACTGTTTGAAGTTTATTTCCTCTAAATCGGTTTCCACAACCGTAATGAATTTTCGATGATTTTATGTTTAATCCTTTTCGCAATCGCTTGATCAGTTTTATTGAAACAATCAGCAATTTTCTTTTCTTATAGTTACAGTAGACTAATATTTAAAGTAACATTGTAAAGTAGCATTGTGAAGTAATATTGTAAATAATATTGTTTTTTCGTAGAGGGGGTTGTTTTTATTTTAATAATTATAACTTGCTTTAGAAACGTAACGAACAACGGAATTAAGTGTTTCGTTGCGGATGTGTGAAGGAGTGAGAGAGGGTGAGAGAGAGAGAGAGAGAGAGAGAGAGAGAAACCATCTTATAGACCTTATTATAATGTAAGATGTGGGAGGAATTTTTGCTATTTGGAATGTTGTGTACAGAATGTGCAGTACGGAGTCGACACTATGCTCTAGCAACATTAACTGCAGTACCTACAATAAATTTATACGATACGAAAGGAACGGGTGAAACCGCCGTCAGCGTGTTACGGCAGACAAAACTCTCGGCAGGTAGACGATTGTTAATCACTATAGTGACATTGTGCAGCCAACTAGTGCGTCTGCTGTGTGCCGTGCATTCTAATTAACGAAACACGCCACGCTGCTACCCATGCCAACGTTTTCCTGTAAACCGTCGAGTATGAGACGCACGATGTTACATGATAATTGACATTTGTACGTCTACATCACGTAAAAAACACGATTGAAATGTCAGGTGTAATTAGACTGCTTAAAGTGTGTCGTATATCAAACGAACGGTATTGTAATTCATTTGTAAATTACACTGACCTGATCTAGGCTTGAACTCAAACGACGTGTAGATATACGCCTTTTTTGTAAACGTCATAATTATACCCACACCCCCGTACTTTGTGGATGAACACCACTGACCAAAAACACAGCGGATTAAAATATTTGTAATGTGAGAAAAGGTTTACTAGTTTTGATTTTACATCAAGAGGTTACTACTTTTGCAAATAGATCAAGAGGTTTAAATATCTGGTAAAACTAATTATTTTTAAAAAAGAAAGCAGGGAAGTCAAGTTACGTGTACATGCGTTACTACACGGTACAGAACACCTCATCCTGCCAAGGAGTCGTAAAAACAGCTTGCAAACCATTTAAACGAGCTTTTGAGGTGGGAAGGTGGATGAACTAGGAGAAATCGAATTAGAAATATGACCGATAGCAATCTAATCCAACAGGAATCAGTTGTGGAGGTAGTAAAGAGAAGAGCATTGAGGATGGACGGATAGAAGTCCGAGCTCTTGACTGAAGCGCGCCGTCAGTGAGGGTGAGGAAAAGATTGGAACTAGTTAATTGTGCTGAAAAGCTGGCTGTCAGACTTTGTTAGCGTTTAATCGTTTCGCCCATGATAGAAGGGAGTTCAGGAAATCGCTGAAAGTCCCGTTTTTTTAACGGCAAAAGGAGATGGAAGTGAAGCAGCAGCAGCAGCAGCAGCAGCAGCAGCAGCAGAAGAAGAAGAAGAAGAAGAAGAAGAAGAAGAAGAAGAAGAAGAAGAAGAAGAAGAAGAAGAAGAAGAAGAACTACAACAACAACAAGAAAAAATCTCATCTCCTTGAAGTCCTTGAACAGTCTTGTTTCGCTATGAAGTTCTCTTAATACGTAAGTCATATATTGATCGCAAACCAATACGACAAATTTAACGCAAAAAAATGAAACAGTGTAGACTACTAATAAACGCACATAATGTAGGAAGCTCTACTTAATGTACTTAAAACATGAAACACAATAATGGTTAAACGGTATAGCTATTAGATGGAAAGAGTAGAAGACGATATCCCTACAAAGGATAGCAGTCAATATCGGAGAAACAAAATGTAAATAACCACTGTCTTTGTTAATATTGACATTTAGAAATGAAAGAATTCAGAAATTAGAAGAACGAAAGTGTCTGGATTAAAACGATACAAATACAAAGTCGAACCCGCAACCTAACGATGTCACAACTACAGATCGTTCTTAGGTGTGTAACAACAGAATACGTAGACCAGTTATCTTACAAAACATTAGTCGTAACTACCGTTTTGTAAGAAAACTAGTACTGAGTTGTAAGAAAACTTATCTGGGAAACTATTATACGATGGTCAGTTGAAAATTCGCGGAGCTACGTCTGTAGCTTAGCGGGAGAACTAAAATTTTTCGTGTGTTTCAAGATTCATATTTCTTATAAACACGTGTTAATTTCAAAATCGATCTACCAGTTTATTCATTGCTTATCACACGTTCGTGTCGCATGGTTTAAAGAATGGGCAAAATCAAACGTCGTGCTATGGTCGAATTCTTGGCTAAAAACTGTCTAGCTAGCGCCAATGAAAATTCACAACCGAGAAGACAAATATGTTAGGAGATGCCGCATCTTCAAAACAATATTTATGAGTGGGTTCTCGAGTTTAAACACGGTCATACGAGCACTGAAGATGATCCCCGCAGTGGATAACTAAACAAACTAAAGTGCATCAACTCCAGTTATCGTTAAAAACGTTGCGTATGCCTACAAAGTATTGGAAGACCGTGTATTCGGAGTAGATGACATTGCTGACGTCACAAGTGTTTATCATTAGCGTGTGTATCATAATTTAAGTCAAGGACTTGGTATGAAAAACTTTGTGCATTTGGAGTGGTTGCACTTTTGGAGTGTCCACGCGGGGATAATCTTAAGAGCTTGTATGACCACATCTAAACTCAAAAAATCCACATAAAAACTATTATTTTTGAAGGTGCAGCATTTTATAACACATTTGTCATTTCGTTGTGAATTTCCATTGGCGCTAGACCCTTTTTATCAAAGAATTCGTGATTTTGTCCGTTTTTCAAAACACGCATGACATGTAAATTTAAAACAGCCAGTAAGCAATGAATACTGTGTAAAAAATGAAATTCACAGATGTTCAAACGAAATTATGAATCTTACGGTACACAAAATATTTCAGTTCTACCGCCAAGGTATAGATGCCGCTCCGCGAGCTTCTCAACTTACCCTCGTATACATTGAGAGATTGGAAAACATGAAGCAAAGGACGTAAACGGTGCATTAGTATCTGTAGGCAAACATACGGCCATATTGTAAGTCAAGAACACTAAAAATAACTACAATGATCAAAAGGAGGTGAGATCCAAAATTATTAAAAATTGGAACAGCAAGAACAAATTTCTACAACAGGTATAAAGTAAATGAATGGCCTCGTTATAAGATGCGTGGTTTATATCTTTCAAATAATAGACCACGTGTGATGTAAGAATATACAGTAGAGTCCCGAGAATTCGAGTTGGATGAGATCACGAATGGCTCGGATTCTCGAAAAATCGGATGATACGAAACTACAATAGTAAGTACGGCGTAGAATATAGAAAACAAAAATTTGCAAACATTTGAACAGTGACGTATGTAGAATTTGGCCTGGGGAGAGGGTTCGGTGGAGTCGGCTTCATAGAAAAGAAAGAACAAGTTAAGACTAATCAACATTACTATTTTTAAAGTTATTGAAAACCGCGTAATTACATACTGAAATCAGCCCCAATAAAGTAAACGGTAGTAACACAATAAAAATACGCGTTATTGAAGCATTCTTTAGAAGATACTTATTGACTGAACAGCTTTTCCTATATTTCATATTTCAAACGTATACACAGATGGTGTGTAATAAACCTGTTAGGATATTTAAAAAAGAGTTCCTATTATGTCAGCGTGCACAGCTGAAAAAATAGCCGAAAAATTAAGAGATTGCCAAATTTCGTCAACTTTTTACGACCCTCCCGGGGGGGGGGGAGGTCCGGTCTCGTTCGTCCCTCCCCCGGTAAATACGCCCCTGCATTTGAATAGAATGCATATATTTTACTGTTGATAAGTACGTACAAACGCAGAACATACGGTTTATAAAAGATTCCAAGAGTCTTTGTTTCTAAACATTGAAGCGTTTTCTTGGTGACACATCATGTAATCTCTTTAGCTTCAGAATGTCAATAGGATAGTTGTCCTATGTAGTTCGGTTTTAAAGGACTCTGCTGCGTCGCTGTGACATTTGTAATGAATTAAAAAAGTATTTTGAAATGAAGAAAATAACATGAAATAAAATGATGGTAAAATAAAAGTTATTGTTCAAAAAGTTCGGGTTACACGGAACTTCGAATTATCGAGACTAGAATTTTCGGGACTCTAGTGTACTTTTCAATCACACTAAGTGACAACCAGAAAAGTAACGAGAGGAACTGGTAGAAATAATATGCTAAAGAGCTCGGCTTGGAACAGTTCACTAGAAATGAGAACAAAAACGTTACAAAATAATTATCTTGAAAAATGAGAGCACTATTAATTGAAAAGAGGAATGTTAGAAAGAAAATGACATTAAAGAAAAACAGCTTAAAGTACCTGATCATAGAGTACAAGAGAAGAAATTCGCACAAACACTAACACGCTCCAAACTGACAGAACTAAACATTCGTACGAAACAATGAACGATGTATCGAGAGAACTGTCAGTAGGCTGAAAAATAAATAGAATTCCTTTTGGATGGTATCAGAAAGACCTTAGAGGTATATGGCAAATGTATAAACGCTGGAGGTTTTAAACGAAGCTGAGTTTAGGGCAGAAACAGAATTATCTACACAACATTTGAAAAAATATTTCCATGCTTATTGATAAAGACAGTAGAATTTCATGGCGGAATCTTTAATTTTTTCAAAATTTTTTCAAAACTGTTCAAGAAATTGGTATCGAGAAGATCAACTAATCTTCCAAAATAGAAAACACCGCATTCTTAATTTAGTAGTTCAGTTTTCGAAATGCGCTTCTGACTACATATTTCTTACATATAATATCGATCTAATTTTATGTACGGGGATCAATATTCAAGTAAACATCTGGAAAGGATGTTTAGAAATGTAAATTATTAAATCTGTCCATAGAGACCTGTCCTGAAAATCTGTATACAATTGATTTACCACAATCCAGAAGTTCAACCATTGCCACATTTGTTGGCAGTTTTCCATAATTTGCAACAGGAGATAGTTTTTATGATGCAGCAAGCAAAATACAAGAGGCCACAAGAAATGACAATTTATGGACTAAAAAACAATAGTTAACGCAAATAAAGCAAAAAAGTCATATTACTTCTGTAGATAACGTAAACTAGGTAGAGTGAACTCCAATGTTAAGCTAAAATTTAAAATACACGTAAAGGAGAAAGAATAATTTTAAATTGAATATAGGAGAAACTCTTTTGTTTGATAATCTTAATTCACAATTGAGAACAGGCAATTGAAAACAATCAATTAATCAGTACGAATAGTAAAATCATTTACTCATGAGACGCTAGCTGTCGGCGTGCTCTGAAGTAATATAGACGTTCCAGAATAAGATATTTGAGTCATCAGGCTTTTGACTAGGTTGCACCCTCCCCGCATAAATCAATTTACTCATGAGACGCTAGCTGTCGGCGTGCTCTGAAGTAATATAGACGTTCCAGAATAAGATATTTGAGTCATCAGGCTTTTCACTAGGTTGCACCCTCCCCGCATAAATCAATTTACTCATGAGACGCTAGCTGTCGGCGTGCTCTGAAGTAATATAGACGTTCCAGAATAAGATATTTGAGTCATCAGGCTTTTCACTAGGTTGCACCCTCCCCGCATAAATCAATTTACTCATGAGACGCTAGCTGTCGGCGTGCTCTGAAGTAATATAGACGTTCCAGAATAAGATATTTGAGTCATCAGGCTTTTCACTAGGTTGCACCCTCCCCGCATAAATCAATTTACTCATGAGACGCTAGCTGTCGGCGTGCTCTGAAGTAATATAGACGTTCCAGAATAAGATATTTGAGTCATCAGGCTTTTGACTAGGTTGCACCCTCCCCGCATAAATCAATTTACTCATGAGACCCTAGCTGTCGGGGTGCTCTGAAGTAATATAGACGTTCCAGAATAAGATATTTGAGTCATCAGGCTTTTGACTAGGTTGCACCCTCCCCGCATAAATCAATTTACTCATGAGACGCTAGCTGTCGGCGTGCTCTGAAGTAATATAGACGTTCCAGAATAAGATATTTGAGTCATCAGGCTTTTGACTAGGTTGCACCCTCCCCGCATAAATCAATTTACTCATGAGACGCTAGCTGTCGGCGTGCTCTGAAGTAATATAGACGTTCCAGAATAAGATATTTGAGTCATCAGGCTTTTGACTAGTTTGCACCCTCCCCGCATAAATCAATTTACTCATGAGACGCTAGCTGTCGGCGTGCTCTGAAGTAATATAGACGTTCCAGAATAAGATATTTGAGTCATCAGGCTTTTGACTAGGTTGCACCCTCCCCGCATAAATCAATTTACTCATGAGACCCTAGCTGTCGACGTGCTCTGAAGTAATATAGACGTTCCAGAATAAGATATTTGAGTCATCAGGCTTTTGACTAGGTTGCACCCTCCCCGCATAAATCAATTTACTCATGAGACGCTAGCTGTCGGCGTGCTCTGAAGTAATATAGACGTTCCAGAATAAGATATTTGAGTCATCAGGCTTTTGACTAGGTTGCACCCTCCCCGCATAAATCAATTTACTCATGAGACGCTAGCTGTCTGCGTGCTCTGAAGTAGTATAGACTTTCCAGAATAACATATTTGAGTCATCAGGCTTTTGACTAGTTTGCACCCTCCCCGCATAAATCAATTTACTCATGAGACGCTAGCTGTCGGCGTGCTCTGAAGTAATATAGACGTTCCAGAATAAGATATTTGAGTCATCAGGCTTTTGTCAAGGTTGCACCCTCCTCGCATAAATCAATTTACTCATGAGACCCTAGCTGTCGGCGTGCTCTGAAGTAATATAGGCGTTCCAGAATAAGATATTTGAGTCATCAGGCTTTTGACTAGTTTGCACCCTCCCCGCATATACCCGTGGTGCGTGTGTTACAGATTCTCTCACAGGTATATGGAACCTACAGTTTAACGCCGGATCGGAACTGTGTGGTTGGGGAGGGCTTATATCAGGCAGGATACCTCTCGATGGTTTACCATCGCTTTGCCATATCTAAATTACATGATCCCGGCGGAAACTGAACCCACGGAGACAGCACAGCAGCACCACACGCTAGCCAGTACCCCTTGTACATAAAGGTCCTTCATGAGATCTAAAAATTTTAAACTTTATGACAAAATTAAGAAGATCGCTCAGAAACACGAATGCGGTTGCACGCCCACTGAAACGTTAGGAATAATAAGAAAGCTTACGAGCAAAATTTAGGTAAGACGATGTAATAGAAAGGCTCATAGAGACGAAGTATATCTGAGGGATTTCTTAGGTAGACGAATCTTAAAGTTAAGTAAATTAGAAGTATAGGATAGAAATAATAGGATGGTATTAAGTTGTTAATTGGTTGTAATTTCAGGTAATAAAAATGTGACATTTCATCTTATCTCCTCAGAATAATCCAAAAAATTAGTGTAAGAGAGATGGATTTTAAAATAGTTTAGCAGACTATCAATTTGTGATCAACATAAAGAGATACAGAAGTTTAAATAGTATAATACCATGTAAACGGTACAGTAAGACTTTCCATGTTGCAACGTACGGCTCAGAAGCAGTGCGATTATCATTCTAGGTTATGATAGGCAATCATTTACACAGGCTGAGTTAACTTAGAGCCATTTATCTGGATTTGTTGGTACTTTCAAACTGACTCTGGGCTGTGTGGTTGATGCGTCGCAGAGACGTACCACAATGGACTCTGAGTTCCGAGCTGCCTTCAGGAGCTCCTGCCTCATGGCCCTGCTCAAGTAGGCCGACTTGCTCTGTAGCAGGCTGTTTCTCGGCTGTTGTGCTAGACTACAATAGAACAGTATACACAGAGGGTGTTTCCACGAATTACCTGTACGTATACCTGCCCAACCCATCCACTAGAGAATTGTCTGGGAACCTCGCCGCACGCAGATAAAGTTTGTTTGCAAGCCGCCTGAAAGTGTCATCTAAGGCTACGTGCTCAGAGCGCCCGTGCTTTGAGCGCCAACGATGAAATCGTGCTCTGAGCGCCGATACTGATAAGCCCGTGTTCTGTGCGCCGAGCTTATCTATACATCATTAGACGCGGTAACACCTGGCTGCATGTCTCTGTCCATGTTGTTGTCCAACTGCAAAAATTATTCACAGAATGCAGGAACAATATGGAGACTGTTGTTTGAATGAGCACGTAGATTCCGAAAAGTTCGAGCCTTGTACGATCGCACCCGAAGCACATCTAAGGGCGCCTCTGGTCACATCAGATGTCACGCGTCTCATTGTGTCAATTCGGTTGATGATGATGATAATCTTGACCATGAGTATTACGTGCATTTATTATACACAAATTACGCGAGCGCGTGCGCTGAGTGGTCTGACACCGAATAAAACTCCACATCTAATCTTATGTACACATTAGAACCTCCATTAACCAAAATAAATGGAGGTACACAATGTGGATTTTTATAATGTCTCGTACACTAGTCTAGATTTAAAGAATATTATAGTTCATTTAAAGTATAATAATAAATTAATTGTTTATAAATATAATAATAAACGTTTATACATATACAGTACCTGTCAACATATAGCATAGTAAACATATAGCTAAATACAGATTATAGGGATGTTCAATTATGTAAATTATTAAAAGTTATTTTTATTATGTTTCACTCACTGCTGGTATTGAAAACAACACCGTCATTAATTTAGAGAATTCTAAATTACACAATAACTGTATAACTTTACAAACTTACATAAGAGAATTTACATAATATTACAAACACACGTTTATGGTACACCTATCTATCAAATGAAAATGGATAATACTTATACTGTAATCATATTGTTGTAACTTATTATTTTCCGAGAACTATGTATATACAGAGTACTATAGAATATTTTAAAATTATGTATAGGCCTATGTCAACAATCACACCCTCTCTCTCACCCATTCTCCCTCTACCTCGTATTCTCACTCTCCCTCTCACTCTCTGTCTGTCTGTCTGTCTGTCTCTCTCTCTCTGTCTCTGTCTCTGTCTGTCTGTCTCTGTCTGTCTGTCTCTCTCTCTCTCTCTCTCTCTCTCTCTCTCTCTCTCTCTCTCTCTCTCTCTCTCTCTCTCTCTCTCTCTCTCTCTTTCTCTCTTTCTCTCTCTCTCTCTCTCTCTCTCTCTCTCTCTCTCACTCACTTTGTCTCTTTCTGCAATGGCACTCTAACACTCTCCCCATCTCTATTTACACTATCCTACTCACATACGTAGGGGGACCCAAAAGTAACGAGAATTTTTTTCTGGCAGTTGGTAGAACGCTAGTTCCGACTTCTCCCGCTAGGTGCCTTCACTAGACACCATTTTGTATCAGTTGCCCTAGTGGCATTGTTGTGGAAACATTAGCGCGGTCAGTGTGACTATTTTTTGTAAGCGCTGTTTCACGTTTTCGGCGATTTTTAAATTAATTTAATGGCAGACATTAAATACCAACGTGCTAACATCAGGTTCTGTTCCCTGTTAGGGAAGTCAGCAGCAGAAACTGTTGCAATGCTTCGGACGGCTTATGGGGAGGAAGCTTTGAGCCATGCACGGATTTTGAGCCGACAAGGAAGCACACGCGGAACGAATTTTGCTGCAACACGTTTCATCTTCAGATCTTCAGTCAAAATTCGTTGGCATGAACTCCAGGATATTCCAGTCATTTCCTCCAATTCATCGATTGTTCTACGACGATCAAACATGATCACAACACGGAGTTTTTCAATGTTTTCGTCCGTTTTGGAAGTCGAGGGACGTCCCGGTCGTGGTTCGTCTTCAATTGATATTTGACCACTTTTAAAACGAGAAAACCACTCGTAAATCCTTGCCTGGCACAAAGCACAAAGCCTCCTCCCCATAAGCCGTCTGAAGCATTGCGACAGTTTCTGCTGCTAACAGGAAACAGAACCTGATGTTAGCACGTTGGTATTTAATGTCTGCCATTGACAAATCGCCGAAAACGTGAAACAGCGCTTACAAAAAATAGTCACACTGACCGTGCTAATGTTTCCACAACAATGCCGCTAGGGCAACTGATACAAAATGGTGTCTAGTTAAGGCACCTAGCGGGAGACGTCGGAACTAGCGTTCTACCAACTGCCAGAGAAAAATTCTCGTTACTTTTGGGTCCCCCCTCGTACATTAGAGAATTATGTACCAAATAACAGTGTAGACTGTTATCTGGTAGACTGTTATAGAGTTGAAACAAACTGTTTCAACTCCTTCACATATACAATGATACACACATGCGTGCGCGCGCACACACCCACACACACACATTCACATACACTCACATACACAAACACGTTCACTCAAATAATTGATCTGTTATGTTTGATATTTCTTTTGTATTCATACACAGGTCCTGATGATGACAATAAATATTGTATAGTATAATTTAATACTAATGTTACTTTAATTATTATTATATAATTTGTATTATTACATGGGTCACAATCGTTTAACACGAATATCAATCGCGTAACACAAGTAGTTATGTCGAGTTTAATAATGACTATGACTCAAGAAGCGATTAAAGGTTTTCTCAGGTTAGTTTATTTACCAGACATTTGAGTTGACGTTTAGACAAAATTTACTCTCATCACAAGTAGGCCTACTTAAATACGCTCAATACAAAAGAGATTAATTGCCCTACACCTGAGTGCTGTATTTTGTGAATGTGTGCTTATTTGCTACATAAAGGTTAATATAATTACTCATACGTAATGGGTTACTCATACCATTGTTATTATGCGTATTCATATTGTACAATTATAATATCCGACACATGTTAATGGTCATTATAGGCTACATATTAATTAATTTTGTTTTGCCCGTACCCCGCACATGGTGGTGATGGTGATGATGATGACGATGATAATGATGGTAGTAAATGTTGCCAAAACGTTGAGACTGTTTTAAAACTGTTTATTCGGTCCCGTGGCCAGAGCGCCCATGCTATGAAAGCTGTAAATGGACTACTAATCCAGCATTAATTGGTCCCCTTTGTTTTTTTTAATTGACATAGACGATAAAAATTGTAGCATACAACATCATAAGCTGTCTGTTTACATTAATGAGACAAGTCTTTTTAAAAAGAGTGCGATGAAGAAATGCACTAAGGTTATTTGAAGGTAATTAAACATATATTACTAAGTACTTACATATTTTTGCGTTACACACGGGTTGGTCTACGGGTTCTTAAAAATACGTGTTCAAGGCCACATATTGTGTATTTACATAACCGTAAATAACAGCACATGAATTTGTGTAAATTTAGACCAATGGTTTATAATCTATTCGAGTCAGTAGTGTTATAGGCCTAGTTGTTCGGTCACTGATCTCTACCACACTACCTGAGTGGAGTCGTAGAGTGTTGAAGAGTATTGACTAACCGCTTTCCTTATTGTTATTCGCACTCTTTCATTAGTTGTAATTTAACATTTGGTTGTACGCACAGTACTATTACTTGTGGTCAGTTTTGAAGTTTTTTATCTAAATGGAGGTTATTACATCAACTAAAAGGAAACCTCTGATTCACCGTGAGGGCTATTAATACAGAGCTAAGTTCAAACAAGCATATTGCATTCTAGTTGTGTACGAAATAAAAAACATCAGGTTAACGAGGGGGGCGCATCAGAACAAGGAACGGAATCATCGTGGCTTCACTGGAGCAGTCGTTGTGCGCCAAATTTAACAGAACCAGAAGTAGCAAATGCATTAAAAAAACAGCGGAAGAAGATGTTCATCAGGTTCCGTCAGAATTTCCAATCAGTTTCTAATGAGGATCTCGATATGGTAAAAAAAGTACCGAAACACAATACCGCAAAGTGAATCGTTGTAAAAAATTGAGAAAAGCTCTAGGAACTATGCAGAATCAGGTTAACAGTCAAGAATTCTTCCTTAACGTAAGAGGCGAAACCTCTTACGGAACACAATTTTGATCACCAATTTTGAAAGTAACAATAAGATTGGAAAGGGACAGAACTTTTTTTTGAAGATTTAAACTTTTCATTACCTTGCCGGAACTTATAAAATTTTATCGAAACTGAACACCCAATGTATAAAGGATACTAGAGTTAAGCCACTGAAACGACTATTTATCTCACAGTGTGTTAGCTTACAAAATAAAAAATACGAAACTTATCTTCAAAAATTTACTGTTCTGAAGGAACTGGTATAATGTCAACTATAACAAATGTTTCTGCAGCAAAATTCAAAATGTACGCTTCGTCGGTAATTATAAAGAAAGTGAAGAAATACTTTCGACATGCAAGCTGGTTGCAGCCATAGCTGTCAAGTCTGTTTAAATATTTCAGTACTGCTGTTTGTGATTGTGGAAATGTGTCCGAATTACGCATGTTGGTTTTGGCCCATGTCGTATCGTAAGTTGCTGAACAATCAAGATGTATTGCTTTATTTATAGAATGTTTTCAGAGAAAGATAGAAAGTGTTCTACGATCCTAGTAAGAAGACATTTCTACGCCCTCTAATATATATTTATTAGAGGAAAACTTAAAACTGAAGCAGAGAATTACAGCTCAAATCGCGACTTTTTAGGTAGGTCTTGCGGACAGAAAAGAACTTACTAACTGAAATTCTCTTTATCAAATCAGAAAAGAATTAGAAAGAAAGAAAACACGACGTTACAACTAGCTGCCTAAAATTTAAAATTGATAATAAATAATTTAAAAAACTAAAAACTGAAAGCAATATTTAAAAACGTATTTGAATACTGTATTTAATTTTAGAATTAAAAAAATATTTTAAACACACCTGCGCTTAAGAACTTGTGTAGCTTGAGCGAGATGTTCTATACAATGATCTTTGTAACAAGACGCTCAAACCTATCCAGCACCGGTACACAATATTAGAGCAATGTTCAGATTTGCGTGAACTACAGAATAGACAGAAACTTATAATTTCCCTTTCAACGTCCATTTTCATTCCTAGAAGTAAGTCGAGTGCCTTGCCTTAATTTGTATGTAATTGGACGAGAGAAGCAGGTACTCAGCTTAAAGTCGACCGTTTGGCATTTGTCTGCCTGCAGAAATGTAAGATCTTGTCGAATTTAGCCTGAATGGAATGTTAACCATAATTCTAGTGCAACCTTTACTACGACAATTTTCTTGATTTGGAGCACCAAGAGCCAAAAATTGAACTCGAAATTGTAATAAAATTTTAAAAGTTTATAAGACAATCAACTGAGAAATGTTATTCAGAATACAAAATCCGATCTGTAATAGATCTGTTTGACAGAATTAATATCTCTCAACACTCCTTACAAATTTTGGATAGCTTTCAAAAGTTTGTAAGCTGTTTAAAAAAAAATTATATATTGCTATCAGTTACGTATATCTGCGAAAATTAAATTTGCGGGAGCCTACTAGTGGTGTGATAATGTCTTTAGCAATGATTTGTAGAAATTTTCATAGGACCGATAATGTTGGTTACGGAGTTGGCGAACAGCGAATAAACAGATATATAGCCAGGTGTTATCACGTCTAATGTTGCATAGATAAGCTCGGCGCTCAGAACACGGGGTTATCAGTCTCGGCGCACAGAGCACGATTGCAGCGTTGGCGCTCAGAACACGGGCGCTCTGAGCACGCTACGTCATCTAAAGAGCGGACGCCAAGTCTCTCCTTAGAAGGCGAGATGTGAATCGGCGGAGGACTTTGGCCGCTACTTGAAACTCTAGTTACCATGCTCAGTTAGTGCTGGTCGTTCGTAACACTTTTCATTGAAATTTTTATGATGAAAAATTATAGGTCATCAGAGAATAAAAAGGTCCGAGAATAGAACCGAGAAAAATTCACGAGACTAAAAATGTCCGACAGAAGCTGCGTGGCCCGAGTTCAAGCTCGGGCGACCACGATCACGAATTATTTTCTCTCACTGGATTACCGACTATAGCTTGTCTGTAGTCCAATGTGAAACTGAAGACATATTGTCGTAACTCTAAATGTAGACAATGTTTGTTAACATTTGATAAAATCATCATACAGTATCTTGGTACGATCTTTTTTACACCAAACTACGAGTGGTCGCCCCCACACACTCACGCTTCGAATGATCATAATTGATTTGATTGATGATAATCATAAATTTCAGACGTGTTTCGCCACCGATGTCGTCGAAATCAACAGCTTAAAAACATTCTTTTACCAGAATTAATGTGTAGAAATGTCTAAGCTTATATAGACAATGGACAATACGAAAATCAAAACTATAAAATTATAAAATCATTCTCTATAATTAGATTCTCTTTAAAGTTTTATTTATAAATAAATATAGTTCTTTATGCTTCGTTTTGTTCTCTGTTTTGTATTTTTACTTCATTAACATTGTGTGTGTGTTCAAATAATAAATACTTCTGCAAGTATATTTTCTTAAATTGTTGTCGTTGTATTATTATTACATTACATAATTACATTATTATTATTGTTATTATTATTACAAATACTTGCAGAAGTAGACTACTTATTATTTGAAAACATACATATATTATATGGAAGTTCTGCAAAAACAATCAAGAGTTACAAAGGATTCCTAAGACTTTCACGGCCGGCGTCATCATTGTTGAGGTTACTTCCTGCCGGGCTATCAGATCGTGGTGTACCGCTATCATTGTTCACAGACGTTTCGGCCCCACCATCGCAGGCCATCTTCAGTGTGAAAAACTATCGAGTAATTGGCAAGGGTGTTTGACAATTCATCCCGATACTGAGGTGCCGACTATAGTACTGAGGTCATAACCCAATGAATTGGCGAACATCGTGCCAGTCGCTCGATGGTTTTTGACACTGAAGATACCCTCCGATGGTGGAGCCGAAACGTCTGTGAACAATGATAGAAGTAAACCACGGCAGAAAGTAATCTCAACAATATCAAGAGTTACGTACACAAGAAACGATGACACACACACACACACACTTCTCGGCTTTGTGCATATACTTTTGACTTAAAAATGACTATGTTAAATGATTTTCTTTATCCAAAATAATTTGTTACAATCGGGCCAACATATAACTTTACTATACTTAAGTTGTACTTTATTGTGTTGAATATCGTTGTATGTGATTAATAAATATTTATCTGTGCTCTACGACTTTAAAAATTTATTTTTATAGCTTCTTTTTTTTTAAATTGATGGGTTTTATTTTAGTCGTTAGTTTAAAAACAAAATACGATATGAAAATGTTGTGTTCTTATTTATGTTTACGTAGAGTCTATGTTTGTGTGATGTAAGTTAAATTTAATTAAAGATTACAAATTTGTTGTTTATGTCATGTAATGTATTTGCAGCTCTCGTGTCATACACATTGTCCATTGCTATCCTTGTTCGACTTCACGTCTTTTTGACATTTATTTTGGTGTGGTTATTTGAATTAGTTAGTTAAAGCAGCTTTAAAAAGTTTAAATAAACTGTATCTCTGGACGTTTGGTGGTTGATATAAATTAATAAATTCGTTATGGCAATATAAATTCTATTTTCTAGTAGCTTTAAGTATTATGTTGTAGCAAAGTATCATGTATCATAGTATACGTATCATGTACATATGTAATCATTTATCATGTCATATGTAAAGTTCAAGTTGTGATATTCAAATAGAAAAGATAAGGCGCAGTCACACAAATCTCAAAATATTGTAGATATTAAACTCGTATCCTTTTATACGGGGTATTTATAACAGAAATGGATAAAATTTGTTAACTTGTCATGCGTCCGTGCTTTGAAACTATGAATATGAAAGAACAAGTGACAAAGAGAGAGTTCAACAGGAAACATATAGTTGGCGCATGCAGATACACCGGCGTCTTAGTGTTATGTTATCCATAAACGGTAGTTATTCTCCAGAAAGTTTTGACATATCGAACGCGCTTTCTCTCTCCTGACGTCGCCGTCGTTTTGTAGAATTAACAGGTTTTAAACGAAAATTTATGGCTCGCGTTAGGAGAAAGCAAATAAATCCTGGTTAATTATTAAAATGTTTCTTCGTTAAGCAACAACTGCTTATATTCTTTTCTGATTGTTAACGAAGTACGGAAACAAGGTCGACGAGCATAAGAAGTCAGAAGTGGAATTAAATAGTTTTTTTAGATTGTTTTTCTAAGCGACATCGAAAGTCTTGTCGTGTTCAAACAAAGAGAAAACGTCGAATGCTGTTGACAACTAGCGTTCGTTAATTGTGTCGAAACGTAGTGTTATTAAAATTTAGGAAATCGTTAGTTCGTTGGCATTAGAAATTATGTGTTTGTACCAAACGTTTGTCTGATTATAATGTGGTTAAATTTATTTGTGCAGTTTTCACAAAATACCATTACAATTAATTGAAAATCCATTCAGTTTATGTAAACTTTACGGGAAACATTTCCTGATGTAATTTACTATTAAATCAACAAAACCAATTACTGAAACGAAATATGTCCATGCAACTGATTTAAATGCTGTCAATGGTAATTCAGCCAATTATTTTAAATTGTTATAATTGTTCGATTACAAACATTAACGTTTGACTGTTATCGTTTTTGTTTATTTTTCACTGTCCACGTTTTTGATAGTATCCACAACTTCACGTCAAGTTTCTGCTTTTAGAATATATCAGACTGATGCGTTTTTAAGTAAAATATATTTCTTAAAAACCAGTTACTCTTAAAACAAGTTATTAAAAAATACTTGAAAACTGTGTTTAGCTGCATACAAACATACACATCCAAGCTCACAGAATTTACCAAAGCCAGCAATATAAGTTTTAAATTCAAAAAATTGCTAATCTCGTAAACTTGGGAATTATTTATTTTCTCTGATCCGTATGGACGTGAGTATGTGCATTTGTGTGTTTGTAAATTTGCTTTGCATAAATTTCTTCTTGATCCTTTAATCTGGAAACTATGTGACACCGCTTTTAACATCAACGGAAACTATGCGTAAATAATAAATAAGCGAATACTTTGCTCTGCTGTTTGGTTTGTTTAACGTTAAGCGGTTTAGACTTGAGCCATTTGTATCTCAATGAAGTGTCACAATCAGCAGCAGACTATGGAATGCGTCCGTCAGAGTCAGGAGCACTGACCTAGGCAAAGCCGTTCTTCAGCTGTCAGATTCTATTACTCCCTTTGTACGTACACGGCCGAAATGCTGAACACAGCACACAAATCTATAGACTTCCTTTTCGCTCTTTCTCAGTCATAATGGGTATTCTAATCTCTCGTCTTTCTCAGTTTCTTCTCTGCCCGGTTGATTCGCACGTGAGCGCGTTCTAACGTGAAAACATACATAAAACTAATTACACGCTTGAAAAGATTCTACTTTTGGAGGTTACGGCATGTTGCTTATGAATCCTGTTTTCTTTAATTTAACTAAGATAAAATATGTCTGTAACTGTTTTTACGGCAGTTAATCAGCAACAGCTAACTTGTTTCTTTAAAACGAAAATTAGTTTTCATATTCAAGAATAATCCTGACAGATTGCCACCTTAACCTTTGTAAAGAATTAATTATTTAAACAAACAAAGGAAAAAAGAATTTTTCTTTTATACATTTTTTTATATATGCATCTTACACAGAGAAATCAATTTTACTCGTTCCGGACATTTTCACGAATCGAATATTCCAAACAGCCCTACACCCTACAATTTGGGGAAAGTGAATATCTCGGATTTGAAAACGCTGAATCCAATATCCCGAATCTATTTTTCCTTAATCAATATACTCGAATACATGAATATTTATTTTTCGACTTTCCAAATTACAGTATTGTGAGCTAGTGTTTGTATGTACCCTATAACACGGTCTTCAGTTTTGTAGTTTTCATAGTCCATCACGATACCTGGATACGTTTATGCACAGCCAACCGTTTATTCTGAGGTCCTGTTTTAACACTTCCGTCAAGAGTTAGTTAAGCGAGAACAGTTTCAGAATCAGCTTGCTCTTCCTGAAACTCCGTCAGGGCCCAATAAAAAATCTGGGCGATGCTTATCAATAACGATTTGAAAACATTTGTGCCAGTCTTCATCACATTATTCGTTCTATAAGCACCTAGTACTGTCGTTTCGTAGGGAGTTTAAGTTTTTATTGGATATCGAGGTGGCATCGCCCTTCTACCTCTTGCAGTTCGCCCATCATTCTTCTCAATATAGTAACATCATCTGCTGGTACGTATGCAAGGGCTAACAACATATGTGCATAAATAGAGATATATTTATAAAATTAGAGGTTGAAATTAGTTTACTACTTCAATTCTGTTGGCACAGAAAATGTTATGAATATTTACTTTCGATATTTGAATTTGAACTTTCCATGGTTAATAATTCGGGAACATGTATATTCGGGATATTCGATTTGGTGAAATGTATTCAGGATATTCAATTCGGCTAAATAACCACTCGGTAAAAGAATCATTTGGTTTTTACGTTTCGGGAAATTCGATTCGGGAAAATGGCAGGAAGCGGGCCTACTATAAACGAGTAAGAAATTACTTCCAAAACTGTTCCATTAAGGAAAGTTTTAAATTTTGAACTACTAAAACTTTTTTCTTGTCTTTTTTATGAAACGAATGAGTCTATCGATTGATACTAGAATAGGTATGGTAGGGGGATATATAAATTTGAAATTCGGGAAATTACATAACAAATAGGTACTTTTTTTTGAAAGCTCAATATGGAACTGAATACATATCACTTGTAACATAAAAAAGCAAATTACACTTGTCACTTCTTATGAAAAATAAAATGATATACATGCGAGAGCTAAAGCACGAACTAAATAGGCCTATCTATTAAACAGAAAGTTCATTCTGAGGTATTAGATTGCTTTCTAGGGCCAACAGATAACGAGTTATATGCTAAGACATAATTTTCCATTCATATTTGTTAAAATATTTAATTTTGTGTAATTATTCTTAATCATAATATGTTTCAGTTTGTATTCTTTTTATAAATTTGTTAAATATGAAAGCAAATTTCTCCAATCGTATGCCTACAACTGCAAGTTTTTGCTTATCCCGTCTTAGTTTATTTCTACCTCATACCTAATATTGAAGTACATACATTATATTAAAATGAAATGCAATAAGATTTTTAGGAAATATTTCGATAATATAATGAATAATCTTAATAATGATTTTCTGCTTAGCCATATTTGGAATTGATTAAAGTGAAATTTTCTGTTCTTTTCCTCAGTTTGCGTCATATCTATAAGGCTTAAGGTTTAAGGCAATGGTTGGTATACAGCGATTTTCCTTTTTAAGAGATAACTAATTTGGTCGTAGAGAAAATAATTGCTATTGGTACGCCTGTCCGAAATAGTGTTCTGTTTACTTTGCACTCTTAGAATACTGCGCGCGTGCGTTTTGTATATGGTTTGTGAAAGAGAGAGATAATAAGATGTGTAATTAAGGTAAACAAAACTATTAATAGTAATAAGTTTACATCGCAAATTTTTCAATAGGCTTGCATTATTCTTCCTCTTCACTGGCGCAATAGACGCATGTATGTCTACTCAATTTGGCTTGCTTAACCACTGACGTGCATTCATGTAGCTCCTGAGGAAGGGAGATGTTTAACCTTAGCTGCTTGAGATCACTCAGGGCACTGTCTCTCCACCAACTTCTATGCCGTCTTCTAGGTCGCAGTCCACCAGAAGAACCCTTGTACAGCTTTTTGATTGTCCTGCTGTCTTCCATTTTCAGGACACGAGACTTAGCCGCTTAAGTCCTTGAATCTTAATGAAGGAGGTACTGCTGAAATCATCATATGCTGCACACAATTCTCTACTTTCTCTCCGTCGCCATACCCCATTTTCACATGTTGGGCCTATAATTCTCCTAAGCAATTTTGTTTCAAATCTGTTCAGCATCTCCATTCCCGACCTGTTAAGGGTACAGGTTTCACCTCCATAGGTCGCAACTGGTCTGATTAAGCTCTTATACAACCTGAACTTTGTTGATTGGCTCACTAACGTAAATTTCATATTTTATTCAAGGCAAATCCCGGCTGCAATTCTTCTCTGTATTTCCTCCTTTTCGTCAAGGTCTTCACTTGCAGTATAACCAACGTATTGAAAATTAGAGACTGCTTCAAAACTGTAATTACCAAACCTGTAAGGCTGCTGCATAAGCAAGTATATGTGTAATTTTATTAAAGATAGTCCCACCTTGTTCCGCTTTAGCAGCATTCGGGCAATAATGAACAGGAGAGGAGCCAGCGGATCACTCTGTCGAAGGCCAACTCCTACATTGAATGTACCCAAGATCCAACCACCAATCTTTACCCTGCATCTGGACTCCATAAGTGCCTAACCAACTTGTGCGGGATACCTAGGCCTTCCATATTTGTAAGGAGCTTATTTATGAATACTGTATCATAAGCAGCCTTGAAATCAATAAAGCATCTAGGTGGTATGGTGTCAGCCACAACTTTTCACAGATCTGTCTAAGCGAGAAAATTTGATTTATAGTTGACCTATTGCTGCGGAAACCTTTTTGGTAGTCTTCAAATTTGCTCTCAACATATGGGACCGGTTTATTGTTCAGCGCAATGGGAAAAATTGTATAGGCCATACTGAGGAGCGAAATCCCGCGATGACTGTTACAAATTATAGCGTCTCTTTCCTCGTGTATATGGACACTACTATCCTCTCTATCCATTCACTTGGAATAGTCTCATCCTCCCAGATATGCGTTATCAGTTCTCTTGAATGTTTTACCAAGTACCTTCCCACCAGCCTTGAATAATTCGGCAGGCAGCCCATCTATGCCTGGTGTCCCGTTATTATTAAGTTTGCGGATACTGTCCTCAATATCCTCTACGTCAGGTTGGATACCCTCATCACTTGCTTCATTGTCGCAATGTTGCAACTCGTCTGCCTGCATTTCAGGATCAACTCAGGATTCAGGAGTTAATGAAAATGCCTTCTCCATCTGTTTAGAACATCATCTTTCAGTGATTCTTCCTTTAGTGATTCTTCCACCTCGCACTTTATTATGCCATTCTGTTGCGTGTATTCTTTATAGGTGGCACCAACTTGTCCATAAACTTTTTCTGGCAAAATAGGCCTACATTGCAATACAATATACGTTATTATGAATTTTTATACTCCAAGATATTGTAAATATAACTTGCCCATAACGTTTCGACATGCATCTGAATGGGTTTCTCATTCAAATTATACGTTTACATTGAACAGTTGTGATCTTCTGCGCTATTGATCCAAACTTGTAGCATTGTTAGTTGACTTCACGCACGTAACCAGACGAGTCATTCCTTTCCCACTCAATTCTTGCGTTCATTAAACCTCAAATCCTGAGTGAGTTGTTCATTTCTCCGTACTATCTTTAAAACCTAATTTTTGATGGCGATAAATCATTATCCGAAGAATATACACGATCTACCACCACAAATTTATTAGTTGTCTAACCATTGTGATTTTAAAATTGTAACTATGCAAATAGCCCCTGAAAATTTCTTCAGATAGTTCCTCCCTGTCATTGAAAAAAATTATCAATCGAGTAAGTATCGATACCGATTTTAATATTACTGATGGGTTTTTAACTGATTATCCCGTCTAATCTAGACATTCCTTGTCCACATGGATTTGAACAACAATACAAAATGCAATCCATCCCATCTTTTGAAATATCTTTGGTTTCACCGTTTCTTTATTAGTAAGTAATTATCCAAGGAAATTTAATATACTAAATAAGTAAAACGAAATTGAATAATACATTCTTGAAGATTTAAATAAAATTAAAACTTAAAAATTATATTTATTTATACAATATATATATATATATATATATATTGTAACGTTACAAGTATTATAAAATGGATACACTTCTGACCATATACCCAAAGCAACTATATAAAGTGTTAAACACCGGCTAGGTCGTAGGATTTTATGTGGTTGCACAATAAACGTATTTTTTTACAAAGAGGAGTGAGACGTTGATGACATGAAATAATTACTTAAAACATATTAAAAAGAATCATTCAACGGTTTATTAAATATTGCAAAGATAATTAATTGGTTATTAAAATTTGAAATTAGAAAATTCAAAATATTGTCTTTTATAAGGTTACACTCTGAAAAAATACCATACCTTTGCTATTCTGCACACACTAAGAACGTGTATTCTTAAATATCTAAACATATATGATGAACAAATTATAAAATTATTTTATATTGTTTGGGTGTCTGACTTTGAATTAAAATTTGAAGTCATAGCAACTTATTCATAAAAATAATATTAACTTTGTCAAATAAAAATTTAATAATTGTTGTTATTAATATTTATTGAATAACATTTACTTTAAGAACATTTATGATTTATAATTTTTAAAATAAAACATAAAATATATTATTTTCAACAACAATTTAAAATTACGTCTTTTACTCTGAATATTTACATTATTTACATTTAAGTCTTTACATTACTTTATCTCATCTTCTGTTCTTTATGAGTTCTTTGCACAAACATATAATTGTTCAATTGTCACCTGCGTATTTTCGAAGTTACCGTTGCGTGTGTACGTGTGTGTGTGTGCATCTCCGGAATGATGACAATGACGACGATGATGACGCTGATGACTACTTGGTATTCTATAGCCTGTTGTGGATAGTAGTCCTGTGTTCTTCCCTCAATCATGGTATATTTCAGATGATGGTGATGATTATGATATTAGGATGGTGATGTTCAAGTAGATCAGCAGACGGACATAGTGACGGCCTGTAAAGATTCTCGGTGTCTGACCCTCATCCAAAATTGCCGGAAGCATTTATAGTAGATGGTAAACTGACATGTCAGATATTGTTTTTGACATGTTAAATTTTGTCAGTTTGAGTGTAGCGCCCTTTTTACTGATCACGTTTTAGTCCGTTTTCGCGATCACGTAAACTTTATCTTTAAGCGAGTGGTTGCATTGTCTTCGTAATTTTTCTCTCGTCATCTACAGATAACACACTTGTTATTTACTAGTTAATTATGGCAGTAATTAAAATTAATTTGTATGACGTCTTTATTATTGCAGTTTTCTGCAATAATTTTGCATCACCATATGCGTTTAAATGTCCTTATTCTAATGGTGTTTTTAGAATTGTGATATGTCTTTGGTAACAGGTAAAAAGCAAAATTTATTAATTTATTTTAATCATGTTAATCCCTGATTTCACAATAAAACCAACAATTCATCCTCCTCTCGAAGTATGATGCAGGTTTGCACTGGCATACACACACAGACACACAAACGATGAATTTACTTTGTCGGGGCAGGTGTACATTTTCGACAGGCTATCGCCTGTACTTTCACGCACAAAATTGTTAAAACTATTCGTCATACTCTCCTTACACTAATTATTTACAAAATACTGCCCTGGAAAAATATGCAGATATATGTATTGTTGCAATATCGTAATATAAAATAATAATAGTTCAATTATTTGTTGGATTTTTACATCTGACGCTGTTTTCCTTCTCTCAGCCAGGGTGTCGAATAATCTCTAAAATTCCCACTTCACGTCTCTGAGATCTCGTATTTCATTCACTTCATTTCTCCAGGATCTTTTCAAGCCCTCTCTCTTCTTCGTCCTGAAAGATACCGGTTCTAACCCTTGCCTATTTATCTATCGTCTCAGCTCTTCTTACCCACTCACGACAATCTTTTTCTTCAATGTAACTGAGCACTTCTTTTCCGTCTTCATTCTCCTTCTTATTTTATCCTTGGCGATCCTATGCTTTCTTGAGAGTCTACAGCTCCGCCTCCAGTAGTACAATTCCGTTGCTGTTATTTTACCTAAATACTTTTAGTTTATGACCTAGTTTTCTTCTTAGAACGCCATTATATTGTGGACCTTGGTATTCAATATAATTGCTTCGGTACATCTTGTAATACGTCGATCTCCGAGTATGGAATTAAGTTGTCCAACGCATATCATTGCTTGTTGTAATCTTTTGTTTATATTTTCATCTATTGTCACGTGCTTCGTTACTAAACCCTCAGTATTTAATCTCCCTGTCTCTTTAACTTCTTGATCACCGGCCACTTCCAGATTCTTTTCATTATCTCCTGTTGTTCATAGATACTTAGTTTTATCCATTTTTTCTAGTTCATTCTTTGTATAATTATCTTGTAATCTCCTTAAGATAGAACTGAAATCTCCCTCATCCTGTACGATGACCACCCGGTCATCCGCAAAATTCAAATGGGCATCTCTTACTGGTATTCACATTGCCTTTTGCAAGGTCCGAATGTTCTAGACAATTTTTAAAAATAGTCGGTGATATGGAGCAGCCTTGTAGGAAACCGTTTATTGTTTGAAAGTTGTAAGATGCTTTATTCCATATTCTAACGTACAGTGTATTCTCTTGGAACAATTTGATAAAGTTCCTGTCAGTTCTTTAGTTATGTATAAACTCTTTAAACATGCCAAAAAATTTTTCTTGGTATGGAATATACAAACTGTAGGTGTGCTTTCTTCAAATCTACAAATCCTTTATGTACTGGTTTGTCTCTCGTCATTCTCCTTTCTGTTAGTTGTTGTAGCGTATAGATGTGGTATATGCATGATCTTCCTGCAGTGAACCCAGTTGGTCAAGTTTGCATTTGATGTCTTCTTCCAATTTGTCTTTAATTTTTATCCATACAGCCTTTCCTTTAAAGCTATAATTCTAATGCCCATATAAAATTTTGTATTTTCTTGTAGTAACTTTCTTGTATATACATCTAACATAAGCCTCTGTCTATTGCCTTGGTAATTCTTCACCGCTGATTGGTCACTTAAATAAAATAAACTTGGATAATAAAATAAAATAAAAATGATTTTCAAATTCATGTAAACAATGTTTCCACTAGTTAGACGACTGGGATACTTTTAACATTTCAAGTAGTTTATGCGATAACGGCAACCCGTTTTAGAAATCATTAATTTTTTATTAACTAACTGTAAAAAACACATTTATTAGATTGAGTTTATAACATTAAGTAGGCCTTGATAGTCCAACGTGGATTCAATTAATTGCTTTTCCGTTTGTGTATGTACGTTTGGGTGCGTGAGTTTAATGTATAGTTTAAGAGTGACGCGATTAATTTCCAAACGGATGATAGCCCATCTCACTTTTTAAAAATCGCTTTTAAAAATCGTAATAAAATGACAAGAACAGAAGCAGAAGAGGCGAGGTACTGGTCACAAGACGTCGGATAGGGTTGTTTAAATCATATAGCGTGATACGTACGAAGGGAAGTAATCTCAGCTCGGGAAGTCACCGCCTCCCACGTACTCATCACGTGCGTGTTGTTAATATTAAATTAATAGTTTGTCGGACACAGTCAGTTAGTGTAGGAGACACATTGGTAATTATTCTAACTATCGCTATAATGTGGGAGGCAGTGATCTCACCATACGTGATCACAATGCTATCTTTGTGGCCTTTGATAATAGTTATCTTTTCCTGTACTCTGTGCACGCGTGCCCTCGAGCTAGCCGTACATGTATCGTACATAAAATACACGTCCGTTAGTGTGTTACGCTCGGACGTTCGAACGCCTTAATTACGGACTCGGAACTGCAAATGATAGTCTGTCTTGTACTTTTAAAATAAGGTTTTCATTTATTAAAGTAAATAATATGATGTATAGCCGTGGCGTAGTCCGCATTCTAATGAGACAGGTACTTAATTTATGAAATGCTTGTTAATGTCAGCATTAACTGAGGCTGGACAAATATGAACTGCTTCCTATTTATACACGTGATGGTACAGTTTGTTGTAATTCACGTGTAAGCAGTCGGAAGTTTTTTAAATCCAAGGAAAGGACGTACCGGTACTTGTTCCGTTCTGATAAAAACTTGCCGTTGTTTAAGGGTTTATACATTTTTTGGATAGTTATACTGTCGTGCTAAGGAAAATCATGAGTACATATGCAGAAATTAACATGAGTTTGAAATCGTGTCTGTTGTTTTTGGCAGTGAAGAGTTCAATAGATTAATAAAAATGCTGTACGTGCAATAAGTACAGGAGACGTAGGTAGTGTTTGACGTATCTGCTTCCAGAAGAGCCCTAAGTTATTTTTTCGGCTTCAGGTTTTTACTTTGCTCAACATTGTGCGCGCGCGCGCGTGTGTCTGTCCGTCTGTCTACCTGTGTATGAATGCCGTAAGCAGAAATTACACCGAAATTAACTAGCAAGATTCCTATAAGATTCCGATCCCCCATGATTTTAGCTGAAGTTCAAAAGTGCTTATAATTAAAAAATATTTTTAAACAAAATAAGATAAATAGACTAACATCAAAACAGTTGGTAATAACCGATAATCTTAAATATGCCGTATGATTACGACAAGCTTACGCTCAGCACAAAGAGAACTCCTAAAGAACAAGTGTTGCATCAATATCAGAACTATGTTGGTTGCGTGCGGACGTGCATCGATGTGCTGTATAATTACTGAGTCAGATGATCATGGAGTAGGAGAAACACACGCACACGTGTACGGGATACGCATATTTAAGGTACGGAATGTTTGGAAAGAAATAAACTTGTAAATACACAGACACGTTATTTTGAAAATTATAATAAAATTTTGTATGACTGTCTTTAAACATTTGGCCTTCTTTGTGATAAATACTATTTCAACATACAGTGTTGTGACAGAGTACTAGCTTCGAAAAATTAATTATCAAAATATTGTTAACAAAATCGTTAAATTTGAATGATCAAGTATTATTAATATTGAAGGATGCTCTCTCAGAAACATGATCAGACGAAATCAAGAAGAACTTCAAACAGTGTGGGTACAGCAGCTGCCTTATAAAGTTGAACATACGTCTTCTTCTGGAAGTTCTTCCTATGTACTTAACACTGTACCAAAAATTTGTTTAATTTAATTTTTTTACTTGTCGTGATTAACTTTCTCCTAAGTTAAGTACTTTAAATGCATAGCTTGTCGTTTTCCAGTTCTAATGTTACCTTTTCCTTTTCTTCTACTGGCGTTACAACCCATTTATGTGTTCTAGCCTCTTTAACTATTTTTATTTTCGTTTCATTACATAGTCTTTTTCATCAATATTTTCTAACGTTACTTACTAGATGCAAATTGTACCCTGCTATCTGTAACTTGCCTGAATGTCCTAAAGTTAAACAGTGTTCAGTCAGTGGTAAACCTTTATTCTTTATAGAGTTTCTTCTTCTATTTTTTGAATACGTTCGGCTAAATTAACGATTAAGTTATATCAAGTATATATTTTTATAATTGTACTGCGTTATACGTATTTAAACGCGGTATGTAAAATGTAATTCAGACTAAGTGTTATCAACGTCAAATATGCAGTATACGTACATGCCGATATTTAAATAGGCCTACTGTTACAAAGTTCTTGCAGTTACAATTTATTAAATAATTTTCAGAAAAATCGTTAATATTCTGTACCTGTATTATTTTTGAACTAGCGAAGCGGGTACCAAGTTTAACTCTACCGTTTGGCATTGTCTGCCAGTCTGTCTGTCTGTTTGGTGTACGTCTCACGACAACTTTTGAATGCCTCCATCAATTTATTTTTAAAATGTGGCATACCGGTCCATACTTATATCTCACATATCCTGTTTGTTTAATTGAGATTGATTCTGCCAAAACAGGGGCAGGAAGAAAAACGTAACGGGTTAATTTTTTTTTTAAATCTCAAAATTGTATGAGGAGTATCAAATAATAGAAAATTTTAATCAAAACCTGAATATAATGTTCAGTTTCAGAAATTTAAAAATTTGGGATATCAGGGCCCAAAATGCAGATCAAAAGTTTGTAAAGATTGTACAAACACATGCAGAAAGAAAACTCATACATTAAAGGAAAATGTAAACAAAATCTGAATGCAGTGTTCGGGTATAGGCATTTAAAAATCTTTCCACGTCAAGGCCCAAAAAATAAATTAAAAAGTTGTAAAAGCTGAGCTGGAAATAAAGTAAAGACGATTGTAATCTAAGTCCAGACATAGTGATTAGTCTAAATTTTTATTGACTTTAAGGGCACCATGAGCCAAAATTGAAAGCACAAATTTTTAAGAATTGTAAAAATCTATAGGGTATTTAACGTTTCAGGAGTTTTATTCAAAATAGAAATCGTTATCCTTAATAATTTGACAGAATTAATATCTGTGAAATTCTTGAAAATTCTGGACCGCATTCAAACATTTTGTAAGCTATATTTAATATTTTTATAACGTAATTATTAAGTTTCTCCTTTCAGGTCTTAGTATAATAATTATATTTTTAGTTGAAAAACAATAGTGTACAAAAATTAATTATGTGTGAAAAATAATTACATCAATAAATATTGGACAGTTGAGTTCTGCAAGTAAATATTGTTTTACTTAAGCAGGTTACTAGCCCACTGTAAAACCTCCAACCTGGAGGACCAGGAGTTTGATCTCGGAGTCTTCTTCTCCTAGGCCAACTGCTATCACCACAGCTACAGACCTTGGCCTGACCCTGGTTTTACCTCGGGAGTATACTTCTCCTAACCTTTGAGGTGCCAACCCGCAACCATACAAGGCAGTGCAATAAGATTCCCTAGCAGAGGTTACCAGCCTCTAACTAGGTAGTTAGGCGATGGGGCTGCCACCCTAAGGTTTCCTAACAAACCTGATTTTCTGTAGGGGTTATCTCCCTTAGCCTTTGACGATCCAACGCCTTACTGCAAGGCAGCAGGTGTCAAGAAATAGAATTAAAAACATGGAAGACACCCTAGCCCTCGAATACTCTAATAGCGTCGGGGTCGAAAAGAACAAGAGTTAGCCAAGGGAGGCTGATAGGAAAGATTAAAGACCAGAAAGATCTCACCCAAGACAAGTTGAAGCAAAGTGAGATCCGAAAAAGACGCTGGCGTTTAGTTCACATCCGAGGACACGCACGCCGAGGACGAACCAGCTCACCCCCAGTAATAACTCTAGAGGAATTACTACAGGCATTGAGAGAATCTAACAATCGCACTTCACCAGGATTGAATGGCATTAATATAGAGCTTTTGAAATACGGAGGCCTTTTATTGCAGTTACGTCTGTTACATTTCCTGAATATGTGCTGGAAGGAGCACTCAGTTCCAAAAGAATGGTTAAACGCAAGAGTTATCTCATTATTTAATAGAGGGGATCGAACAAGGACAGATAATTATAGAGGAATATCCATCCTCGACACAACATATAAGCTTTAAGCCAGAATAGTAAATGGAAGATTGAAACCAGTTACAGAGATATTATTGTTAGAAGAACAGAACGGCTTTCGAAAAGGAAGATCGTGTATAGATGCAATTTTTACTCTTAAGTTGATAATTGAGGAAAGAAGAGAGTTCAACCGGGAAACGCATCTTGCTTTTGTAGATATAGCTAGGGTTTTTGATCATGTTAGGCGACCACTACTACGGAATATCATGGAACGAAGAGGTTTTGCTACACAATTAATTGCAGTGCTCCAAATCCTATATAACAGAACTTCTATTACCCTAGATTTAAATGGTAGGTTGACAGAGGGTATTCCTACAAATAAAGGAGTTAGACAAGGGTGTCCTATTTCACCGACACTTTTTAATATTTAAATCGATGACGTCTTACGACTATGGAAGACTAAGGTTGACTCAGGAATACAGCTTCAAGGAGATATTTATGTAAATTCCCAACTGTACGCAGATGATAAGGTAATAATACAAGAAACGGAAGACCAGTTACAAAAAGCGATATTTACATTTAATACTATTTTGCGAAATTATGAGCTGAGGATCTCTGCCACTAAATCAAAAACCATGGCGTTTATAGGTAAACGTCCCATTAGAACAAAAATTGTGGTAGACAATCAAACTTTGGAAGTTTGATGATTTGTGATTTTAATTATCTGGGATATAACATCTCATACAACGTTGATGCCGATTGGGTTAATAAACTATCAAAGTTTAGATCCATCTGTGGGACAATTCATAGAAATTTATGAAATAAAACTCGGAAGGAAACCCGTATGAAATTTTATAAAACAGTAGCTGTTCCGAATAAAGGGGAAGAAAAGAAGATTCAGGCTGCCGAAATGAGATTTCTGAGAAGTGTCCAAGGTTTCTCCCTTCTGGATAGGAGGAGAAACATAGACATTAGACAAGACTTAAAGATCCAGTCTTTAAATGAGACGATTAATGAGTATTAAAGGAGATGGTGTGGACATGTGGCCCGAATGCCAGATACCAGATTGCCAGTGGCAGCTCTCAAGTACAAGCCGAGTGGAAAGAAGGATGTTGGTAGACCGAGGAGGAGATGGGTTCCGGAACAGGCCAACTAGGGCCTAATCCCTGTAGTGAAGATGATGAGATGATGAAATATTGTACAGTTAATCATTGTGACGAGCCGTGGTTAATTCAAATGTAGTTTCAAAAATTAAAAGAAATCATCACGTCTGTGTTTCAGAGTCCATTAAGTGAACGCCATATATGTCACACGATGTTTGCATAATTTGAATTAAAATATCAGCCCAATTTATACCGTTATTATGTACTGAAGATTATATTATGTCACAGGCCTGTGACAGTTATAACAATAATCGGCAATAATTATTTTTAAGAAAATAAAGACAGTTTACGTAGTACACACTGAATTTTATTTTTAGTGCAACTTAATTAAGTTGAAAAACTCTTCAAGTTCGTGTTTTGACAACGACACAAATGGGCTATAAAGGTATGGTTACTAGTTGGCGGGGGTGATGGACGCAAACGGGTTATAGAAAAACGGCAACAGCACAGGCTATGACCACGCCGGCAGACTAAAGACAAACAACCCAACTCTTACCTTGAAAACGATGTTAATAAATCAGGTAAACCTGGCACCAAGTGTCTAATATATTTTACAGTAAGCGGAATTGCTCCATAAATCAAATTTCACGCTCAGAAACGTGCTGATAATAATATTTGTATACACTAAACTACCGGTATTGTGAAACCACCGGGATAAGTGAGTCCGTTACGTACGCCCCAGTTGTAGATATCCTGGAGAGATTTTAACGATGGTGCCTTCTAAGGCGTTTGTCCTGTACTGATGAGACGAATGTAATTTATTTTTTATGAAATAATATTGTATGTAAAACAATTAACTTCAAATGTTGCTGTTCATTTATCTGAAAGCGACTAGAAATCCAGTTAGCGTTAATTATATGATGTGTATGACATAATTATATTTTTAGTTGAAAAACAATAGTATACAAAAATTAATTAGAAGTTTAGTTAAGAAAGTTGTGTTAGTGGTTATAATCACAAACAGAACTATCACTGTTGCACACCATTATAGAAAAATTATTCCGATTAGCGCTTTCAAGCTTCTCAGCTCATCGTCAGATCGGAAAATCAGATCAGATTTTCCGATCTGACGATGAGCTGAGAAGGTTGAAAGCGCTAATCGGAATAATTTTTCTATAGTAGTGTGCACAGTGATAATTCTGTTTAAAACTTAATTATGAGTGAAAAATATTTACATCAATTAATTAGGCCTATGTCTCCGCTAGTGAAAAGTGATCTGCGAGTTGGTACAAATGTGTTCACATAAACGTTATACTGAACAGCGTTCCCAGAATATGACGTTAAGTTACTTAACATTCGCGCGCATACACTCACACACATGTGTATTTTTAGTTACACTGTAGTGGTTAGGTTGATCCCTGTTGCTTATCCTAGTTAGACGCCTTGTCATAAACCACGTGGTTGAGAATGGCTTAGCTGTCGGAATATGCGTAGTCAATGAGTAGGCGCTATACAATGGGACAATCTGATACAAACACGTACACACAATTTGTAGTCTACGTGTATGTTAATTATCGCAAGAATAATTAATTTTTTCAGTAATTGTAAGTCATTAACTTTGTAATGTACGTTTCAAAGAGTTAAATCAGCATCATCAGTGAAAATTTTATGGAGAAATAATCGATTTATATTTCCATTTAAATTTTTCAGTTGTCTTAATATGTTTTGGCCTACATAATCAGCTGTTTTGCCAGTTTCGTTAGAATTGTTATTGGTTCTTGTTCTTATATATTAAAGATTATATAATTTAGCTTGTTTTTGTTTAATTGAATTGAATTTGTTCTTTTATCGTTCTCTCTCTCTCCCCCCACGCGCGCACGCACACACACACACACACACACACACACACACACACACACACACACACACACACACACACACACACACACATTCATGTATGCTCATGTTCTTGTATTAATATTTATTTATATTTTAATAATAATAAAACTTTATACAAGAATATATTTGTTTATTATTTTGATCAAAAAGCTGTTTTATATGTAGATTAAATTTCATGTTTTTATATGTTATATAAATATGTTATATAATTAATTGTAAAATATAATATAAATATTTATTATTTTATTAAAATAGTAATTACTTCCATATTCCTTAAGGAATGGAAGTATGGTGATGGCAAAAAAAATCGTGTTCGAGATTATTGCAGATTCTGATTCTACTACACTCAAAACATGAAAAAAAGTCGTTTTCCGAAAAGTGTCTGTGTGTGTGTCTGTGTGTCTGTCTGTCTGTCTGTCTGTGTGTCTATCTGTAGATTTTTTTTCTATGGCAAACGATAACTGCCGCAAATTCAAACAGAATCAAATAATTTTTTGCATACAGCCCTGATTTGTAGAGTACTCGCGACCTATTGTTTTTGGTGAAGATCGGTTGAGGGAAAGGGGTAGTTTACCTGCAACGGTTTTTTTTTATCAAGGGAAATTTTTTTTTTTTGGCAAACGATAACAGCCGCAAATTCAAACAGAATCAAACAATGTTTCACATACAGCCCTGAATTGTAGAGTTCTCAAGACCTATTGTTTTTGGTGAAGATCGGTTAAGGGAAAGGGGTAGTTTACCTGTAACGTTTTATGTTTTAACAAGGGTATTTCCTATGGCAAACGATAACAGCCGCAAATTCAAACAGAATCAAAAGATTATTTGCATACAGCCCTAAATTGTAGAGTTCTCAAGATCTATTGTTTTTGGTGAAGATCGGTTAAGGGAAAGGGGTAGTTTACCGACAACGTTTTTTTAACAAGGGTATTTCCTATGGCAAACGATAACAGCCGCAAGTTCAAACAGAATCAAATATTTTTCTGCATACAGCCCTGATTTGTATAGTACTCAAGATCTATTGTTTTTGGTGAAGATCGGTTGAGGGGAAGGGGTAGTTTACCTGCAACGTTTTTTTTTTCTATGGCAAACGATAACTGCCGCAAATTCAAACAGAATCAAATAATGTTTTGAATACATCCCTGAATTGTAGAGGTCTCAAGGACTTTCAATTTTGGTGAAGATCGATTAAGGGGAAGGGGTAGTTTACCTGCAACCTTTTACGTTTTAACAAGAGTAAAGTACTTGAAAATTTATTTAAACTTTTTGAAACAATGGTAATTGTTGAAAATAAAATAATTTTGTTGCCAGGTAACAAAAATAAAGTCATTTTGATTATAAAATATAAATATTTACAAGAAAAGAATTTTCAGTTTTCAAAATTTAAATATATTTTTATAAAACAATTGGTTCTTCATTGAGGTGGGGACTTGACGACAGTGACAGGGCTTTCCACCAAATTCAGCAGAGTGACAGGTAGGCCCAACTCTGATTGGCTCCTCAGATTTCCCCAGCGTTAGTAGGTTCTATGAAAATATTTTATTTCAAAAATGATTTTAAATATAAATCTTAGATATGTTTTATAACTCTCATGTTTTATGTTTTAACATGGGTAATTTTTTATATGACGAACCATAACTGCCGTAAATTCAAACAGAATCAAATAACTTTTTACATATGTGCCTGAGCTATAGAGAACTCAATGTCTGTTGATTTTGGTGAAGATCGGTTACGGGGAAAGGGCAGTTTACCTGAAACATTTTTTGTTGTAACATGAGTAAAGTACTTAATTTTGATAAAGTATCCTGATAAGATCTTAATAATCCACTGTAGAAACGTAGATGAAATATCTATAAATGAAGAGGCTAGTTGAATGGGCTGGGGTAATTTTCTATAAATCAAAATTATAGTTGAAGGGGGAGGGGATAATTTTTTTTTATATGTGTACTACGTTATTGGCAACAAAGAAGTATTTTTTTGTTAAAATTCCTTCCCTGGCTGTTTGGCTGAAAATGATTTTAAATATAAATCTTAGAATATGGAAGTCATGTATGGTTCTCCATACCGATATTTTTGAAAATATTATCATTTTTGGATTAATCTGAATTTATTTTTTATTTAAATTCAATTTCTGAACAATTGATTTAAACAATTTTTGAATTTATTAATTTATATCTGATGATGATAGTTGGATTACTACCGAAACATATGTGAATTTACAAGATAATAAAACATATATATACTTGTCAATAATATATGGAGGACGAGGGGAAAGAGAGAGAGAAAGATAGACAGACAGACAAAATATGTATAAATATTAAATGTGTAAAGATTTATCCATATTTTCATTTTATGCCCTTTTTGTATATTTTCTTGTCAGTTTATCGACACGAAAATGGATTTTCGTTATTTAGAGAGTAGACCTAATATGATTAGGCCTAAATCAGAACTATGAGGCAACTGACTGTTTTGTTGTTTAACGAATCCATCTTTTATGGTTTCTTTACTTCAAGTCGCATATGTTTATTTTGTAAACGTTAAATTAATTATAACAAGACATAATAGAAGAACAAATATGTATATGTGTACACACACACACACACACACACACACACACACAGATGCCAAAAGGCACAAATGAATAGTTAGGAAAATTGTGTGTGTGATTATGAAACACGATAATTAAAAACAGAATTGGAAATTTATTAAAAATTATAAATATAATTAATAATAATTCGTCTGTGCTGCCGATTATGCTGTGCAGAAACGCATACGTGCACATATTAAGTAGGTGGCAATATAGAACTAAGAGGTACTTACATTATTTACTAGGGGTGTGTAGTAGGCCTACAACGTAACATTCGCCTTACTCGCAAACAGTCGACCGTACAACGCTAGCAAAAATAAATACACGTATTGTGTGTGTGTGTGTGTGTGTGTGTGTGTGTGTGTGTGTGTGTGTGTGTGTGTGTGTGTGTGTGTGTGTGTGTGTGTGTGTGTGTGTGTGTGTGTGTGTGTGTGTGTGTGTGTGTGTGTGTGTAATTTGTTCCGCGGCCCCGAACCATTGCCATGCACCGACTTCCTGTCAACCAAGTGATGTCTCTCTGATAGCGTAAGTATACTGGTCACGTTTCGTGGGGGGGCTTTTGTTCTCATATCCGACTTATTTTAATTTAGTTGTGTGTTGTGTGTGGCGCACTTTGTGGTCGCCATATCAGTTTTCTCTCCATATTTCTTCAGCCCCCGACTTGCAAAGATTCCTTGACGGCGTAGTATTTCCATTATTGTGACACTCGTTTTATATTCACGAGGTAGAAATGTTTACCAGTTGGATGGTAATAAATTTTGCCATTACTTGATTTATGTAAAGTTAAATAGTTTACTTACTTCTCTATTCTGTTATAACCATATTCGCTTAAACTAGACATGTGTAATAATTTTTAGAACAAGCAAGTAAAACATAATATATTTTAAAAGTAGTATTCATGAAGTTTATTTAAATTGTATCATTATGCTAAAAGAAAAACAATCTTACTAAAAGTTTACCGTTAATTGTTAAAGCAATACAAAAAGTGCAGTCAGGTTTTATTGTTGCTGTTGCACACAAGATATTTCTAAAACGTATGAAGTAAATATGACTTATTACTGCTAGACAATGATGTTATTATTTGTTATGCAGGCGGTAATATTTGAATACTAGGCTATAGCGGTGGAGATATGTAGCCTACGAGTAACGAGACTGTGAGTTTGTAAATTATGGCAGAGCTGGTAACGATTTCCTTGGCGCAGTCAAAGGTCGCAAAGGAAGAAACGCAATCGAGGACTAAACGAAAGACGGCAGTATAATGACCAAACTGTCCTGTTCCCAGCTCAGCCATAGGCTACGAGGATAAACTACATGAATTTATCGCATAGTGCTAGGATGTGTGTACTTATCACTGGGCTCTGTACGTTTCCACCCACAATACTATAATATCTTGTAATTGAAAACAGCCGGGCGCGCACGCGTGCTAGCATACCTGTGTGTGTGTGTGTGTGTGTGTGTGTGTGTGTGTGTGTGTGTGTGTGTGTGTGTGTGTGTGTTTAATTTATAAAACGTATACACGTGTTCATTTGACTAAACATCATTGTAAGTACCGATTGTAGACACACATACGTGCGCGCGCGCGTCCGCGCGTGTCATACATTTTCTCGTCACGAAGACTATCGTCTCGTGTATCGAAATTCCCTGTCTAACTAGTTTTTTAAGACAGAAAATCTAACAGTCATTTGCACGGAGTACATTACTGTAGTGTAGTGTACATACAGTGTTCTCCCCCCCCCCATCTCATTCTTCGCTCTTACTACGACATATGAAAGTTTAGCAAATGTTTTGTCTTTTATTTCGCTAATTATTGCGTTTTAAACGATCCCAAAAGAGGACTCAACTGTATCAGCCGGATTGATGGGAAAGGGAAGCGGTTAATGGGCCACAAGGATGCATCCCACGAGGAATGTCGTCAGGATGTTTTCATCAGTTCCTTGTCGCACTTCAACTTCGTTTCTCCGGCGATCACGTTCGGGCCCAGTGAACCCCGACCAGCCATCGTGCCCTTTCCGACGGTTTCCACGGAGTTCCGTGAAGCCTCAGGCCTCAAAAGAATCGAGAGGAGCCGTAGGAATTCTACGTCCGGATTATCGGAAATAAAGGCCATGGCTTTGTTAACTGGTCACACTGAAAGCCTCTCGCGAAAAGGCGACAGTGGAAATCATTGGACAGGTCCACCACGGACTCCGGCGTGGTTGCCAAACATCTCATGAGAGCTAAAAAGAAAGACTCTATTCAACAAGACTTGGCTCAGATACTTTGACGATACCTTCGTCATCAGGCATGATTTTCTCATACGCTTAAACAACATCCACAGATACACGCTGATAAAACTTTGACGTAAACAACTCCAGACCAGTTACTACCTCGGGCTCGCTCATGAGAAGTGAAAGACAAAATTCACCACGAGTAGCAGGGGTATTAAGTTTCATGCGGACAGTGACAAATACGCATAGGCCTACGTAACTAAAAGGTAAGAGTGCGTAGTCGAAAGCACATACTTCAATGTAACTCCGTTCGCACTAGAACAACATAAAACACCAGGCAATAAACTTCGGCTCACAAATTGATACCAGTATACGTTTATGTCAACCAAGCACACATATTACCTTGAAAGTGCTCTAAATTGAGAAGTGGCATAACACTTTAAGCAAACTCAAAGCAGTGTCCAGCTACACACGTCATGCAAACTACCATTCGCCTAGTATTCGTCTGGTCATCCTCCATCCGACCTCACAGCGGTGGTTACCAAACTAAACAATGTCACATACTATTTGACATTGTGGACCCCCCCCTAAACAATGTCACATACTATTTTTATCGGCTTAAGAACGACAGGCTTCTTGAGGAATATACTCTGATTGCAGAGGACAAATTTCGTCTGCTCCAATTTTTTTTTTTTTTTTTTTGCTAGGATAAAATGTGATTCCATAGTTTCGATTCTTCTCAAGACCGGAATAAATAAAAATCCGTAGCGTTCTATTTACTACCGTCAATTCAAATATTTCAAAAAGCTACAAAAATTGAACTTTGTGTCTAGACTCATGATGTACATGAGCTTCAATGTCGCGATTTTGTCAAGTTTATGCGTGAGCTAGAGTCATGCAGACCGCTTAGTTGTCGTGTGGACTAACCCACCCAACATACTGATCATCCAGACCAATTGGTACAGCTGTCGTTAGACACCAGAGCAGATTCTAACTGAGAACAGTATTTAGTTTTCACCTCTCTTAGAGTCCTTAGTTGCGATAACGGAAACTAAAAACCATAGAAGGAAAAGAAAGCAACCCCACAAGCAGCAATCACCGGCACTTGTATTCCTCCCCCAAACAGTCGTCAGATAGCGAGTTGTACGCTTCATAACCGCAACGAGCCTGAAGGTTTCCCTGTGTGAATATGGATGCGAGATATCATTACCAAAAACCATGTTACTCGCAGAGGACCTTAAATATTTGGTCAAGTCTTAATATAATTTCTGATATCCGTTTGTTCTCTCGTGATGACTAGCAAGAAGGTAAGCATTCAACAATTCGAAACACTAATGTAATATTTTACAAACTAACCTAATATGCATCCATGGACTTTATAATTAATTTTTTCAGCAAATTTAGTTATCGGAATGCCTAGAAGAGTGAACAATTTTAGCACTACACAGATTTGTTATTATTTTTATTGAGAAGGACAGCGTTTATACACATATGAAGACTCCATGATTACTTTTAATATAAATAACCTATTATTGATTAATAATATATAGGCGCAATAATTAATACATATAAACGCAATATACTGCAAGGTACGATACTTGTTAAAATACAAACAAAAAATTGTTCTATTACGATTGAAAATTAATTTGGTGAAACAATTGGATAGATGAGAGAGCCTGTCTACAGTAAAGTTGCAGAATAGACAGTATCTGTTTAGCTACATGGCTAGAACAGAAATAGATGAAATATTTGTTGAAAAGTTAAAAGAAGTAGATAAATTAAAGAAAACAATGATCTTCATCTGAGTTTGGAACAAATTAATGAATACAAGTGTTTTTGATGGAAACGTCGGTACTCTGAAATCTTCAAACACGGTTGTATAGAAAAACCTACTGCAACATGTTGCAACAGCACAAATTACATGAATAAGGTACAAAGATGATATAAATATGTAAATTTATAGCAACTATAAAATGAAAAAGTTAACTAAACACCCCGTACTGGCAATCCCAGGCAGGTGTGTCGACGTCATGAGGGGTAAAATATGTGTATATTCTGTAATAATTTGTGTACGTGAGACCGGTACGGACATGGATTTAACACACGCCCCAAAACTAAACGTTTTCGTGAAAACGAAGTGTATCCGACGTAGTGCACAATGTTACGCGCCCGTGGACTCGCAGTTTTGCGAACTTACGTGTGTATGATTACGTGAGTAATATACTCACGTATGTATGAGCTTGATAACTTATTTACTACTACGTTAATCGAGTAAGTACGAAGAAACAAAACCACTCTGTGAAGTGCAAACTGTGGGGAATCGGAACAACCAGCGGATTGGACGTGAGTATCCAAATAATTGTCATATTGTTGAAATTGATACAGAAGTACAGAAGTATTTACTACGGATCTTATATTTTCCATTAGGCAGATAACATAAAAAGTAACAGAGTGCAATAAAGAGGTACATATCTGTTTTATAGACCTAGACCTTTGATAGCGTTCCCAGAAAAGAAATATGGGCGGCTTTAAGAGAAAGAAGAGTGATACAATAGATGTAATAGTTTTGTAAAAACATCTAACTTAAAATCACAAAATTTGTCAACAACCAGAAGGTCTGACCAATGGGCTCTCCATTATCTAGCATAATAGCAGAAATATTCTTTCAACACATAGACATCAAAATACAAAAAATTATAAATTCATTTGATCCAAATGGCATATGGATAAGATATGTAGATGATGGGTTATATGTATCTAATAACAAAAATACAAATGCAGATAACATTACAACAATTTAATAACATACATCCAAAATAAAAAATTCACAGAAGAAAAGAAAAACATAACAAAATCAACTATTTAGACATAACCATCTTAAGAAACAATAGCCATCTACAATATGCAATATACAGAAAACCAACCTTCACTAATATCATTATACCTAATCATTCTGACCACCCACCACAACATAAAATGACAGCTTTATATTCACTATTTAACAGAATGTACAAAATATCCCTGAACAAACCGGAAACAAAGACATAAATAAATATAATAAACCAAATTGCTTATGAAAATGGATACAATACAAATACTATAAACAAAATAGAAATAAAATCAAATATAAAATAAAAACTGAACAATTAAGAAATGATCAAAATGAACAACACATAAGTAATAACAACAATAAAAAATGGGCCACATTCACATACATAAATAATAAAATGAGAAAACTAATAAAACACAGATATTAAAATAGCATACAAAACTAATAAAAATAATTTACAAAAATTAAACAACTCACACAACAAAGATAATACATCAACTAATGGTTTATACAAAATTGAATGACAAGAATGCAATAAATGTTACATAGGACAAATAAAAAAATGACTGAAAAAACGTTATTTTGAACTTCTAAACGCATACAAAAAAAAATATAAATCTAATTTGACTACACATGCAATAAACACAGCACATGATTTCCCAGACATAACCAACATGACACTAATAAAACACATACCACACAAAGGCACCGTAATGAACATATGGGAAAATTTACAAATATACAGACACAAAACCCAAAACAAACTAATACCTAAACAAATACAAATAAATACAAGACATGACACAATTTTCAAAGCATTCAGCATTAAAAATACACCAAAAGCTAATATATACACCACAATCACACACAATAATACCATTTCCAAATACCAAAAACCAAGAGGAAACCATAACAACAACCAACCAAAACACAAGTACTCCACACAAGATTCAAAATTAAGATGGGTCAGGATGGAAACAATATGTTTCCCGAAACATGTCCGAAATAAGGAAAAAAAAAACATTTTCAGGTAAAGTAATTATAAATTTTAAATGTATTATATATGAATCAAATAATAGGCTGTAGCAAAAAGTGTTTGAATATATATATTTCACTTTCTGCTTCAGTTCGTTTCTTGATGTATATAATATATATTTTATAATGACTTTATCTCAAGATGTTTTCTCCCTATTTGGTGGAACATGTTTCGGGAAGCCTTGTGTTCCCATCTTCAGCCTTCCGAATTTTGAGCCTTGTGAGGTCTTTATGTGTTGGCTGGTTGTTGCTTTGGTTTCCTGTTGGTCTGTGGTGCTTTAAATTGGTATTATTGTTGTGATTGTGGTGTATATATTAGTATTTTGTGTATTTTCCAAGTTGAGTGCTTTGAAAATTGTGTAATGTTTTGTACTGATTTGTATTTGTTCAGGTATTAGTTTGTTTTGTGTTTTATGTTTGTATATTTGTAAATTTTCCCAAATGTTCATTATGGTCCCTTTGTGTGATATATATGTTTTATTAGTGTCATACGAACTATATGTGTATATTTGTATATATATATATATAAAGAAAATATATATATATATATATATTTTTGTACATACACCAGTACATACTAAGGCCTAAATCTAAGTAAAATTGAAAAATTTATAATTTACAAATTAATATTGTCAGCCATATTGAATGTAGTTAAAATCCTAGGACCAAGCTTTGACTGTGTATAGACAAAGCTGTGTGTAAGTAACTAATTAAAACCCAAAAATTGTAATTATTTATAAAACTCATTAATAATCTGAAATTAATCACAAAATATTTTAAATAATATGGAAATCGTTTAGTTACAAATTGTGTTTTGTTAGAATGTCATAGAACAAATGAAATCTATTTGTGAATAACTAATCAAGTTTACCTACAGTTTATGAACAAATTTTGTATTATAACAAATTAATAAATCACTCAATATGTGAAAATTGAAAGTAAAAAGACTATAACTATGTAAATTTAGTAATATTAAGTATATTTAGTGAATCCAGGACCCTAATAGTCGCTAAATGTGCGAAATTATAAAAGTGATTGTTGGTAAGAAAAGCGTAAAGCTTTCTGTTTTGTAACATAAAGCTGAATTAAACTCGTTTGTGTAGAAGGCGTTACTCTGTTTTGAACCGCATCCAGTGCAGACGTATCGTCAAGAAGTGAAATAATAATTAAAGTGTTCGGTAACCTAAACGTAACTAGAGAGTGCAAGAGTAAAATCAAAATGAACTAATTTTCTGAAGAAAATGAATAACGGGAAAGAGAAATAAAGGACCAAAATTAAATTAGTAGTGAATGAAAGTGATAATCACTGATCAGGTATCATTATTTGTTAATAATACCAATAATACGTAAGACACCTAACCTATGAACGGTCACAGTTTAAACGAAAGTGAAATTAAGCACACAAACTCACAGGTTAACCCATGTCCTGTGTAATATAGACATAAGCGATTTAACGAATCAGAATCAGAAACTAATACTAACTTGTAACTTATAAAAGATTATTTATTTGTAAAGAATTAACTAATAGCAAATGAACGTCATATATTTATTATTTCAGTGAAAACACTCAAAAAATAGCGCCAAAGGTGAGTGAGTAAGGAATTGTACTTCTTGTTGTAAATTTACAACCAGTGCTGAGCTCTGGTAGAAAAACTTGGAAGCTGTAATAAATTATAGAGATAGATTTTTTATTTTTATAAATTGTATTAAAAACAATATATTTATTAATAAATAACTTAGTTCTAAACTCTATACATATTTTCTTATTTTATGTACTGCAGCCCTGAGATTTAAGAGTAATTAATTCATACTATATAATAAAAAACAAAATAAATTTAAGATTAACGGACCCATATTTGAAAATATCAGTACAATGTACACACACGCACACGCGCGCGTGTGATCATGTGTGTGTGTGTGTGTGTGGGGGGGTAGGTAGTAATAATAATATAAAACAGAGTCTATATCTGGAGGTAGGAAATTTATTAAATCAACACAAATTATACTTTTGTCTGATTTAATCTTCAAAACATGAAATTATTAATTTTAATATTGAGTCTTTTAATAATGAGTCTAATGATTGTTTTCACAACTGTGTAAGGTTACTTGTTTGTAGAATTCCACACTCTCGTGCATCCGTCGATCAGCTGCGTCGGTGTCCAGATTCTCGTTGACCTTGGCGTAGTTGACACTCGCGTTTCACACACGCATGCCGTTATCTATTAGTAACTGTCTATTAATTTATCTCAGGGTTTCGTAAGTGGGCATTTAATACCTCTGTGTATTTTGCGTACACAATCCGGAATCTTCAAGTGTTCTCGCGTTTCAACCAGTGGTATTCCGCTCATAGTGGTATTCCGCTATTAAGGTAGTAAATCTACAAAACAAAACGAAAATGCACTAAACTGTGTAAAGCACTTTATTTACTGTTAAAATAATAAAGAAAACCTAAAGAAAGGCAAGTTCCAACTCTCGGCAATAAAAACCCCTTGACGCTAAGCGTATTGATCATGAGTAAAACTAATGATTGACAATACTGTTTGCATTATTTACATTGTCATTACTTACATTTTACAACAAAAATATTCGTTAGTGTTTTAGTTTATGTAAATGTGTAGTTGTGTTTATAATATATTTATTAATATATTTTTAATTTATAAATGCTTAATTAAGTTTAAATTTGTATAATACTTTATAGATAAGGGCTTAGTAGAGCATTAGGTACGGAGCCTGGCTATTATTTAAGAGGTCCGTGATGGATTTTCGGGTATACTGGAGATCCCCAGATGCATTTAGCCTGTGTAAATGAGCACCTGGGGGGCTAAAGGTGGGTTACAGGTCTCGGAAGTTGTATAGGATGCCGATTACTATGCAACACTAAAACTCTGAGAAACGCCGACTGTTTCTGACGAGAGAGTCAGAGGTTCCCGGAAGGGAACTCAGCTCTACCCACAAATCCTACTCTCACGTTCTCGAAGACGAAAGTCGCGTGGCCCCCGAGTACGTAATGTAGCAGACGAGAGAGGGTGAATGGCGAGTTCCCGGCGCCAGAAAACTGGGACCCATCGGCTAAGGGAAGGTAACCCTAATAGAAAAATCCCTGGTCCTCCAGGTTGGGGGTTGGGCGGTAGGCCGGTAACCTACCCCCGGAAAAAATACCACACCACGGAACCTTCAAGAAAGCCTCGGATTGGACGGAAACAATGGCAACGACTACGGCAAAGAAATATGGAATACTCTTTAGGAACATGGAACGTCAGAACATTGAACAGACCCGGAGCACAAAGAGAACTCTGCGATGAACTCGAAAGATATAAAATTAGAATCGCCGCAATACAAGAGACAAGATGGTTAGGACAAGGAATAAGAGACACGAAGAGGCACACTATACTCCAAAGTGGAAAAAATAGTGGAACAAGAGAATTTGGAGTAGCCTTTATTATAGATAACAAAATAAAACAACATATAAAAGATTTTACACCAATCAATGAAAGGATGTGCAAAATCAGAATAAAAACTCATTTCTTTAATCTTACAATAATAAATGTGGACTGTCCCACAGAAGACCAAGATGAGATTTTAAAGACAGAATTTTACCAGAAGTTAGAACAAATATATGACTCAGCACCTAGAAATGACATAAAAATGATTATAGGAGACATGAACTCCAAAATCGAGAAAGAAGAAGAATACATAGGAACAACTGGAAAGCACAGCCTGCATGACGAATCCAACGAGAACGGAAACCTCCTAATAGACTTTGGGACTAGTAAAAATATGGTCATTAGCTCAACATACTTCCCCCGCCGAGATATACATAAAATAACGTGGATATCTCCAGACGGAGAAACAGGAAATCAGATAGACCACGTTCTGATAGACAAAAGGGCAGCAACAAGTATATTAAATGTAAGAAGCAGAAGAGGGGCATGCTGTAACTCAGATCATATGCTAGTGCAAACTACCTTCAGGTGCAAAATTAACCAGAACAAAAGCAGTAAAACAAAGAGAAAAGAAAGATTAAACATAGATAAACTGAAAGACCAAGACATCCGGGATAAACTTGAAAAAGAAATCAGCGAAAAATTTCAAGAGAACGAAAACACATTAGAATCACACTGGGAAAACATTAAAAACACTACAAAACCAGCGGACTGTTGGATAAGCAACTGATGAGAAATTTCATGGGAATTTTCAGCAAATTTGCAGAAATTTACCATCGAAGGGAAATGGGAAGTAAAAGAGTCAAAAAGAAAAAAATTCGGAATACATAGGAATACATGAAAGAGGGAAACTTATATAAAGACTGAATCTGAAGTGAGAATCTCATGATAGAAGACCGTTAGGAGACGGAGTATGCTGCTAGCTAGGCGAAACCTGTATTAGCCGATGATTATCTGACGATAATAAATTAAAATTAAATAGTGAAAATATTGTTACGGTCTCGTGGATCGTCGTATTGGTCAGTGGAAACAAAACACAGACACCAATGAAGTCAGTAATTAGGGCCTACCAGCTTTAATTAATCGCAAATAATAATTTGTAATCAACAAGGTACTCTCGTACAACAATTCAAGTTAAATTTGTCCACATGCAATAACAATGTCAGCTAATAGAGTTCCGCACTATTTATTTAACACAATAATTAGTTTCCAGTAATCTGCAACGTCATCTACAATCTCGCCAGGTGCAACTAACTTCTAAGCCAGCCAGTGTGGCTTAGATAGATCCCGCAGGTGTTCCAGAATAATTTACCATTCTTTTGGCGGCGTGCCAGCATAATTTGCGTAGTTAAGAGTACTGGAACAATCTGAAAAGTACTATGACACGGCCTTGACAGAGAAACTACACCTGTTCGGGTAGCCGAGAAAGGTGTAGAACTTTTATGTAACTGCATCTGTCGACTTTCGAGATCATTACTTAATTTCGTAACACTATTAATTATTGATACTTTGTTTTGTCTAACCCTTAATTTTTATAAACAAGTAGGCATATAAATTATGTGTGTGTGTGTGTTAATTCTATATGTTAATTGAATGCGCGATAAACGTATACGTAGTTACATCAGCGTATTTGAAATAAGATGTCAAGACAATTTGTTTCAACATATAGGCTACACTAATTTTAAAAAAAGGTTGTGTTTGGAAAGCAATGATCATGTAGGACGTGTGAATACTTACATTCAACAATAGGCCTACAATCTGCGTAAGCGATTACATGCATTGCATACAGGAGAAGGAACACGCGTCGTCAGTTGTTAAGCACATGCGCGCACGTGCGTGAAAGAATACTTCTACGATGAGAATTGTGAAACGCGGCGGCTCAACTTGTCCTGAATTTGAAATAATATTGGGAACGTTGCACAACAGGCTGCGCCTGATGGTTCTCAAGTACTGTTGTATTGAATGGCAATGCTGTGTACTCGTGCCGGACAGAAACAATCGTAAATACCCCTTTTGTTACTGAAAAACTCATTACTTAAGCTCCATACTGTGCTGTCGATGGCTGTCAACAAAACAACAAAACGTTACAACTATTCATTTTATTTCTTGGAGTTGACAACGTGATTCCACGGCTGACGTTTATAGCCTTCAGCTACAACCGAACGCACGAAACAACACACCTGAAAGCCATTATACATTTTTTTTTAAACAGAACATACCAATAACATTATTTTCATTCAACAGTAACTTTTTTAATATAGTGCAAAAGGCAGGAGGGTTGTGCTGACAACTTCATTCACAGTTTGTGTGTTTTATTATCTGGCCCCCTCTAATTAGCCTCTCCACCTTTACGAAATAGAAAGTGCGTTGACTAATGAATGCTTCTAGATCGTGTTCACAACATAAATTTTTATGTGGCCATATCTTACCGCTTCAAACATTGAGGAGGCAATATGTGACTATTTCTACATTATATCTTCACGAGGTCTATATTCTAATCCTGTTTTTCTTCTCTTGGGTGCCCAAAGTGATATTGACGTGATTTTTTTAGTTCGTTACATCCTCTCACCTTTAAACATTGACACTTACGGAATATTTTCTAAATATAATTAATTCACTACCAACTCGGAACACACAGTTTTTTATGGGTAAAAACGTAAAAGTTTTACCTTATAGCCTGAACCGGTTTTCGCTTTTAAAAAGCTTCTTCAGAGGCTGCTGCTGAGAACACTGTCCGTCTTGAAGTTGGCGACGGTATCGACCTTTGAAAGATCGATATTGTATGTGTGGGGGTGATATGTTCGAATAATGTGTGTGATTTGAATTGTGTCTGTTCGTTTAAGATGTCGTTTTTATGTGTTTCCTTGTGTTTGTATAATTCCAGTTGTTCTAGAGTGTCTAGTTTTCGGCCTTCTGTGTGTACGTGTAGAATGCTCAGATGTAGAAATTGCTCAGATTGCAACAAATTCTACATAGGCCAGGCAGGACGTAGCTTCAAACAAAGATACATTGAACACACAAAGGCACTACACTCCACTACAGAATCCACCTTTGCAAACCACTTCATTGAAGCAAACCACACATACAATAACATCGACAATAAATAACATGGACATTCTACACGTACACACAAAAGGCCGAAAACTAGACACTCTAGAACAATTGGAAATATACAAACACACGAAAACACATAAAAACGACATCCTAAACAAAGAGACACAATACAAATCACACGCATTATTCGAACATATCACACCCCACACACAAAATATCGATCTTTCAAAAGTCGATACCGTCGCCAACAACAAGACAGACAGTGTTCCCAACGGCAGCAACCTCTGAAGAAGCTTTTTAAAAGCGAAAACCGGTTCAGGCTATAAGTTAAACTTTTACGTTTTTACCCATAAAAATTTTGTGTTCCGAGTCGATAGTGAATTAATTATATTTAGTTAAGTAACGGACACGTCATGGACAACGAAATCCAGGAATATTTTCTTATACATTTGGAAAAAGAATGTTATCAATTATTTTGCTTTCCATTCTTCTGCCTTTTTTTTTTTTAGTAACAGCTATTTGCCTACAATATAAATCGACAGCGGTCTTCAGTAAAATAATTTTAAGTTAAACAACGACTAACCAGTGATAGGGAACTAACCATTGTGACGTGGTAGAGATAGTGATAATGATAGATAAATTACATTAACATCAATCTGTACACCAGTAATAATCACGTGTAAAAGTCAGTTACAAAGCTAACTACTGATAACAAAAGGTAAGTAAGGGAAACGACTTACATAGAAGGGTACACATAAACACAATAAACAATCAAACCAGAAACCCAAGCAGTGAAGTGTGTGTTGCTTACTTTTCGATAACGATACTGTGCTCATTTACCTATCAAATGGATTCTGCAAAGTAAATCGTATGCTTACTTATACGTAGTTACCAGTTGCTCATGTAATTGTTTGGTTATCTGATTCTATCACTATCATTAACTCTTCCAGGCAACAAGGATTCTTTATCGATGGAATGATACCTTAGTGCTTAAGGAATTTGTATATTTTATATATTAGAATTATTTGTCTAAAGACGGTTAGCAATGCCTGGTGTAGCCTAAACGCCGCTTTAACACTATTAAATGGGTTAGCTAATGTACATTTTTTAAGTTTAATCTTCACAGACATCATCATCATCATCATCATCATCACCTTGCCTTAAATATTAGGCCCATGGCGTCTAACGCAACTACCGCTAGAGAGAAAACAGTCTGTATTTAAAAACGTCAGGGACGGTGAGGTATAAATATTGTGTGTGTGTCCTAGAGAAGATGTCTCATTGTTACTGACTCAGGCCCGCCTACTCTAGACAGGCTGCTGTATTCCTCCGAGAGTAGGTAGACGGAGTTGAATTGACTCGACCTTGGGTTGAATCCACAGCATAACATGAGGGATGAATGCGTGCTCTTTACTTTTCACATTTACTTTTTACATTTACTTACAATCTTTCATTTAATTAAACGTAATATAAGTACGCGCTTTTGCTATTTGCTTCTGCGAATAACATATGTATTATTCGTGGCCTATTATTTATTTACTTATTCTTTTCTTCGTATTGCACGTATTTAACTACTACTATAACAATTTAGTTTCCATTGTTTCAACACCATATTCTTCTTTCCAAATTCTTCAGCCACTTTTCCAGGATTTAATTTCTTGGTTTTGTTACGTTGTTCTTTACGTGCGGTGTATCTGCATCGTCTATGCATACGTATAACGTGTCTGAGCCAATGCATACGATTTGCCAGGATGCAAGGCCGTGGTCCAAGGTTGTTGGTTGCAAACGTTTGGGCCATGCCTTCGACCGGTGAGTAGGACATCCATATTTATAAAATTTTGGAGTCCGCACAAAGGTCACCAACCAATCAGAAGAAAGGCAAATTCTTATTGGTTCGCCACAACTCGCGTTCAAAGAGCACTCAATGAGAGGAACTCACACCGCCGATTCATTGCAACCGATGCATGTTTCTGAATCTGGACGGAGTCCAGGCGAGGGAAATTTGCGCTCACCGACGACAGAAGCCTCGTCTCTTCAAAGAGAATATGATGGTCGGCATTGTCGAATGCATGCTCCGCTATAGCAGACTTTTCCGGCTGCCTCAATCGACAGTACAAACGCGGGCATGGACACTGCGTTTCGTAGTCCCGATGTGCAACTGGCCGACGAGAGCGGGTCCCTGACTTCCTCCAATGGTCTCAGAAACTGAGAAGACACGGCCGAAACGTTTGCAACCAACAACCTTGGACCGCTGGCTTACAGCCCAGCAAGTCGAAGTTGTGATAACATTGAAGCCGGCCGTTAAAGCCTCTGACAGAATTTTGGAACTAGGTTCATATTGTTTCTCGTTACGATAATAGAAAATGTCAGGTTTTGTGTCTTTTTTTACGTTAGAAATCTTCTTTACAATTTAAACGGCTTTTGCAGAGATATCAAGTATAGAATTAGAAATTGAAGTAAATTAGGATACCATTCGTCCATTGGTGAATACAACATTAGCACATCATCGTTTGTAAAACGATCGTCACCAGTTTATTTTCTCATGAATTGTTTTTGACCGACTGAAAATCGCCATTAAGGAACGTAGAGTTTGTGAAATGTCGCAGATGATGTTATTAACCCCATTGACAATAAATCGATTATGGGTTACACAAGTGCTATTGCCATTACAAAATTATGACGCTGTCACTGCTGCTAGCCACCGTTATCATTTAGTACCGAAACGCCGTGTAAGTTTTAAGCGGAAGACTTACTAGTTAAATAGCTATGGTACAGTATCAAATTATACCCGTTTTAAAATTTGTCTTAGTGAGTTTAAAAACTTCTAGCCGATGTGTACAGAAGGTACAACATAACTGAAGTAATTTAGATTAACATTGCTCAGTTTCCTGAAATTCTGTTGAAGTAGGATCACTCGACATACTTTAATCGTTGAGTTTGTTGTCTTTTGTAACGCATCAATTTGAAAGTAACGGAGAAAACCTAATTTAAATGGTAACTTATATATTCTGAAATGTCATGTATGCTGATTGTATGTTGTTGTTAAAGTCATTATAGTCTTAGTCTGACTTCCACAAAAAAATCTGTGCTCTTCCAACACAATTTTTCAGGTATTAGTATTCAACAGGTCATATACTTAAAAAGTATTAGGTGTGACTTTTATAATAGTGGTGTTTCTGTAACATAACATTTTTGTGGTCACACCTTTTCATTTTAATAATTAAGGAATCTGTACGTGGCTTTTTCTACATTAGGCCTTTTTCTGTCCGAATTCTACGTTTAAATTTGTGTTATTACTTCTGGGGTGTCTAAAAATGTTCATTTGTCGCTACGTGACCCATTTCTTTAAATGGGTCAAAACTCGTTTGGCAAATCTGTAAGTTTCGATAACTAAAAGGTGGAAGGTTTTGTAATGTTCAGTCGTTAACTGAAAATTAACGACTGAAATTTGTCGAAATATCTACAAAAAAATGTTTGTAGATATTTCGACATTTTTTGTCAAGACTGGAAATTTGTCATCGTCAGGACGTATGTTTGGGTAGTACGAAAATAATTAATACGTATATAATAAATCTTAATACATACCAGAATATTATAATCGAACATATTAATGTAAGATTAACAACATATATTCAATAGTCATTATCACTTTTTATGTCACACACACACATGATATGCTTGTTGTTCGTATACAGGGCTTGATGATACCATTACATTTTGTTGTAAAGTCGAAACAAATGTTTTCAAATAGTATCTAATTCATGGTCAAACCTAATAAAATATTTATAATCATTTAATTATTTTGTGGTCACTACTAACTGCTTGTTTCACTCGACGACTTATGTAGTGTTTACGTTTGATTTGTGTTAATTTGCAGTATCGTATACATAATAAATCCTATCTTCACTACTTCTTTTGTGCGTTGCAGTGAAATTATCGCTGATCCTTTTTTTTTTAAGAAATAAGTTTCTAACATCAAGCGTAAACTTAAAAATATTAAACAAACTTTTTAATTTCAAAGCCATTCCTTTGCAGACACAGTACGTACAAACAACGGCAGCAAAGCAAAGAGCAAGATTTTCAAACGTCATTGTTCCTTGACGTGTATATTTTTCGTATGCACGGATGTAGCATTTGATCGAGTACGCGTTTTTTACATGTTTCCTTTTGCTTCGTAACATTCTTCAGTAGCGACGTTTGTGGTGAAAAATCAGCTGGCGTGTTGCCAGTACTTCGGTTTCCGCTTTCGACTTACCTCGAGCCGCTTCAAGTGTTCACTTTTATTGTAGTTTATTTTTTGTTTGAAGGAGGGAAGAATACAGACACTAATCTAAGTTAAAAACTTTCGGAAAATAATGTTAAGTCAATTTTCAGTTACGTCATACTTCATCGTGTTATGACGTCATATTATTGATAAGATGTCGCGGTTTGTTTTATATGTCGGCGATGGATCGGGAAGTAACAAGACTGTACTCGAAAGGAACAATTAAATTGAATGCGTATTTGAACAGCAATTAGTTGTAAGCGTGTTTAAGAAGAAAGCTTTGTTGCACAACAGTTACGTTTGTACAGCGCGGTTTAAAGTAACCATCTTGTCGTAAAAACAAATCACGAAAGAAAACGATTATTCTACAAACAGATTACACCTTTAAACCAGAACAAAGTATGACGTAGAGATAAATTTCTTTAAATGTGCTTCTCGATGGTGGAACAGTTAAACTTACCTGCTTGTGCATTATATACAAAACTTTTGAGTGTCACTTTAAGTGAAAAGTTTTATCGAATGTGTATTTGTCGTAAATGTATGACGTTTACGACTTTCCTGCTCATGTGTAACAGACACTCTGTGAAATACGTACGTGAACGAAACCTTTTGTGCACGTAGCCAATGATTATGAAAGCTACAACCGTTGGTAATTACCGTGTTTATGCAACAAGGTCTAGCCATTACGTAGACCCATGCTTTATAGACGTCACTGTCGTCCAATGACAAATGCGGATTTAATTTGTACTGTCTATGCACAATTATTTACACCTTTGGATTTAAGCACTGCATATTTATCTTAGACTGTATTTTTTATACACATAATTATTCGACATAAATTTGGACTAATAGATGATTAAACTTAATTAGTTGCAGTTCAACAAACGGGCTTATCAGTCATCTTTAATTCAAAAAATAATGTTCAGAAGTGTTCAAATTAAGTATAAAGTAGACAAATAAGACATTATTTTAAATAAAAACAAAATTTGTATTATTTTAAAAAATATTACATAGAATTATTAAGTATAGAATTATTAATACATAGAAGTATTAAGTACATGAAACTTAAAATATAACTAACAAAATCGATAATCGAAATAATTAAAATATGCATTTGTGTTAGTTTTATAATTACGTGCTGTAAATGTAAACAATTCATATATTAATGAATCGAACAAATTCTAGTAAGTAATTAAAAGAAAATTATTTTATAATTACATTGAGCTAACTAACAAATGTAGAAAACAATTACTGAATGTATTTCGAATTTTAAGTATATACTTAGATATTTAAAATTTATAATATCATTAGTTCCAAGCTTTCTATCTCACAAAAATATCTTACCGCAACTGTGTACCCATACTGTAGTCTTGTTAGAAAAGTCGACTTAAACGTGCAAAGTGCACTAACGTCAGAGCTTCGGAAATAAATGAGTAAAAACTTCAAGAGAAGAAAAACAAACTAATCAATCTGTCTGGGGGTAAATGTTATGCTAGAGCCACGTTTTAAATCTTGATTTAATTTGTTTTCTTCCCACCGCTCTTGTTTTCCTCAGTTTATCGCCAAATGTCGATAACTTTAATCTTTTAAAATTAACAATTGGAATTGATCAGTGCAGCAATAACGCGTTCACTGCCTCCAGTTTCAATTATACGGACCATTTGTTCCATTGTGATAAGTACACCCGTACCAGACGACTATAAAATTTTAAATTTTATTACTCAAAAATCAAACATCGATCAGCGTTAGTACCATGATCGTTACGGCAGTACGGTCCCTACAACAGACTCGTTATCTATAATATTACAGCTCACCGTTTTGAAGCCGGCATTAAACACACATACATAGTACAATCACACATACATTATACAAACATACGCCGTTAGTCACGCGTACTTAGAGACATGGATAGTTAGAAAGGACCAGAGGTAGGATGAGACACTAGACGTGTGGATTTGGAGGGAAAAGGCAGTTGGAAAAAACAAGCAACGAAGAGTTGTTCAAATGAATCAGTGATGGTAGGACACGTCAGAGGGTTACAAAGGATACTTGGAAAGAGGATAAAGGAAACTTTAATTCGACAAATTGTAGCGGCAAATGGACTAATACTTGCAGTAAGGTGACAATATAAGGAGGAAAAAAGAGATGAAGGAGAAGACTGAAGCTGTCGTCGTTATCGTCTTCATCGTTATTACTATGACCATTAGCGTCGCCTCATCAAAACCACCACCACCACCATCGCCCCGTCAAAACCACCACCACCCCCGTCGCCCCGTAAAAACCACCACCACCACCGTTGCCTCATCCAAACCACCACCACCACCATCGTCGCCCCGTCAAAACCACCACCACCACCACTACCGTCGCCCCGTCAAAACTACCACCACAGTCGCTCCGTCAAAACCACCACCACCGTCGCCACGTCAAAACTACCACCACAGTCGCCCCCTCAAAATCACCACCACCACCGTCGCGTCGCCTCATCACCACCACCACCACCACCGTCGCCCCATCAAAACCACCACCACCACCGTCGCCCCATAAAAACCATCACCACCACCGTCGCCCTGTCAAAACCATCACCACCACAGTCGCCCGTCAAAACCACCACTACTATCTTCGTCGCCCCGCCAAAACCACTACCACTATAGTCGTCTCATCAAAACCACGAGCGCCATCGTCGCCCCGCCAAAACCACCACCACCATCATAATCGTCGGCATCGTCGCCACCGTCGTCATCGTCATCGTCAGAATCTGGTCGTCACTCAAAATTAATTCCATCCCTTGACCAACTACTTAACTATATATAACTATGTATGAACCATCTAAATTACGAAATCTCCATCTTTTAAACGATCGTTATCGTGGTCTCTTCACGACAGTTTCTCTTTAGTCTATCAAACTTCGTGATCGTCTTCTATCTGTTCGCTTAACCAAATGGCCTGCCCACCTCTAGTATACTTTCTGAATTTTATGACTGATATCATCTATCTATTCTAATCAATTGCGATCCATTTCTGTCCATTTTCATTATTCTGATTATGTTCATTTCCACGTTCTCTGTGCAGTCCGTAGTTTTACTAACTACGATTGTTATCCATCAGTCCACAATGTCGAAACAAATATTGATAAAATCTTTCTTTTAAACACAAGAGTAATTTGTTATTAGTCCCAGATTTCTAAAGACGAAATAGCAATAGGCCTATCTAATTCAGTCGATAGTGTCTGGTGTTACATCTTTAAAATGTGCGCAAATTTTAAAAAATTACTTCATTTTATTTATAGCTTTCAGACACTTAATTTCAATTTTTATTCCATCCGATTTCGCCTAATGAAACACTATATCTGTTTCTTCTCTCAGCCTGTCTGGAGCTCATTACATTTTTAGTTCACCTTCCTGTGAAGGTTTATTAGTCTCTTTTTCTATTTCAACCTACATTTTCTTTGAAAAATGTACTTTAGCTTCAAACTACAGGAAGGAAAAGGAATATTTATTACATCTATTTTAATACCTCTAATTTTACGTTTTAATTGTTTCCTTTCTCCAGACATGATTCATGGTTATTAAACACTTATGCAAGGCCTTCTTTAATCGTTTTATATCTCTCCTTGTTGATGTTGATTGACATCTTCGCTCTTCAAAGTGATCATTATCTGTGTAACGTTTAACAATTTCTGGCACATGCTTCAAATTATTTTCTCTGGTCATTTTGAATGATATCTCCAGCTCCATTGTGGCTATTCAATATCTATTTTATGTACTTATTTTTCTTTAATAATATGTTATAGACTAGTAACCATTGTGTCGTTGTAAAGTATATTGTCTGTTTCTTTTTCTATTTCTTTTCCCAAATTTAAACTGTTCTACAAAATATTTTTGTAGTCTTTCCTACAAATCGACTTTTTGCTCCCCTTTCTGTGAAGGTTTACGTTTTACAGAACTACTGTAAACGTTTTGTCTCCTAGTTATCAGACTAAATAAATAATCTAATTATCAGTCTAAATTAAAACCACTTCTACTTCCTCTTCTTTAATATTTTCAGTAGGTCAATTAACTTGTATTACTCTACTCATTTTTCCTAAGCACATTCTAATTTGGCATTATTATCTATATAGTGTAACGATACAGCCATATGCTGTATTGGGCATTGATTTAAATAAATATAAAATTTGTAGAATTATTATAAGTTAGGGATAAATGGACAAGTCTGAGATTGTAAAAATATTTCATTGTTATATTAGGGGAGAAATTAACCTGTTTCGACAGGCAAGGAACACTTGCTCGATTGTATGTGTGTTACGCGTGTATCTTGTGTGTGTTAGTGATGCATGTACAGACAGGAATCTCAGCCACCCTCCCCAAGTAATTAATAAAATAATTATTTTAATTCACTGTGTGAAAACTAATTAGTGTATAAACAAACAAAAGGCACCAAAGTGTGTGTAAAATTTATAGTTATACCCAGTGAGAAAATGACGTTATTAGGACACATTACGCGGAGACAGTGCGAAATAAATGTGCCAAAAATACGCAAATTACCCTAAGACGCTCAAATTAATACAGTGAGTGCTTAATCAAATTAGCTATGATTTGTGCTATCTCGATTCCGTACAAAACATTGCTATTTGCTAAAAACTGCAAATATATGAAAAGGTTCGGGAGTGGGGGCTAGCATGTGATCTGCAGGTCTCGACACGAGGATTTCGGAACTAACAGGTGCGGAATCTCGAGTGGGTATAAATTAAGGGTTCGACTGAAAACCATTCTCTTACTGTAAGCACCCTGATTGGGGGAGCCGCTTGGTGAACCCAAACGGGGCCCGCTTACGCAGGTATGCTGATGCGGCTCGGGTCACAGTCATGGGTCCTACCGGGCCTACGTACTATCCCTCGAGGGCTAACTCCCGCCCTGATGTACTGGACATTGCCGCGGTCAGGGGCGTTTATTGCCCGGTCCACGTCTCCATCATTTCGGAACTGTCCTCGGACCATTGCCCTATCAGTGTGCATATAGCTACCCAGCACGCTACCGTCCGCGACAAGCGGCGGGTAATCGAGTGGGACCGTTTTGGCCCGGCGTTCAGTCGCCGCCTACCTGAGCACATCCCGCTCGACACTACCCAGCATGTCGACGAGGCAGTTGCCTTATTCGACACAACCGTAATCTCGGCGGTTGACGTGTCCTCCCGGATGAAGCCGGGGCTCACGCCTGACTATCAGCGTATCCCCGAAGAGGTGTCTCAGCTCGCTTGCGAGAGGAATCGCCTCCGGAGACGCTGGCAGAGGACTCGTGACCCGGCTGACAAGGCTGCGTTCAACAGAGCGTCCGGCAAGTTGCGTCGCGACATGCTGGCGTTCCGTAGACGCAGCTGGGAGCTAGCTGTTACACAGATGGATGGCCCTGCCGAGGACCGTAATGTCTGGCGGATTCCCAGTGCCCTAACGGGAAAGCGTAAACGCGCGCCTCTCCCCGCACTGGTCGGACTCGGCGGTCAACCCCTTGGCCGCCCCCTCGAAAAGGCAGAGTTCTTGGCTGACAGTTTAGAGCGACAGTTCGCTCCCAACCCATCCAAGAACCCGGCTTTCACTGAGCAAATCTGCCGCGAGGTAGAGCGCTTTCTATCGGCCGGTATCACAGTCCAAACGGAGCCCATCTCCCCGGAGGAGGTCTCTGAGAGGATTGTTCAGCTCAAGCCCCGGAAGGCGCCTGGCCCGGACGGAGTCATGAATTCCGCCCTCCATCGCCTTCCGGAGCGAGGAACCCAGTTCCTCTCTGACCTGTTCAATTCATGCCTCAGACTGGCCTACTTTCCGGTGAAATGGAAAACGGCACAGTAATAGTGATACCCATGCCGGGAAAGAACTCTTCTCGCGTGGAAAACCTCAGACCCATCAGCCTCTTGTCCGCGACGTCCAAGGTTTTCGAGCGACTGATCCAACGTAGGATCCGCGACCATCTAGAAAGACTAGACGTGCTGATCCCCGAACAGTTCGGCTTTCGTGAGCTGCACTCCTCGACTCATCAGCTGATGAGACTCGTGGAATGCATTACCGAGGCTGGCTGCCAGGGCAACAGACGACTGCGATCTTCCTAGACGTAGAGAAAGCCTTTGACAGCGTGTGGCACGAGGGTGTCCTTTACAAACTCACGGAAGTCCTTCTCCCAGACTGCTACGTTCACTTGATCGGCAGCTTTCTGCGAGAACGAAGCTTCCGAGTGAGAATAGACCACGCTCTCTCTTCGGAGAGGCGTATTACCGCTGGCGTCCCTCAGGGAAGTGTCCTTGGGCCTCTCTTGTTCTCGCTGTTTGTCAATCACACGCCCCGAGTTCCTGGAGTAAAATTGTCGATGTTCACGAACGACACTGCGGCTTTTGCCTCAGAGCCGAACGCAAGTTATGCGGCAATTAAGCTCCAGCGTCAACTCGACGCGTATGTCGGGTGGACCGATGACTGGAGAGTTGCCGTTAACGCTTCCAAGAGCGCCGCGGTAATATTCTCGCGCAAACGCAAGCGGCCTCGGCCGCTTAAAGTAGGTCCCGTCGAGGTGCCCTGGACCAATAGCGTCAAGTACCTCGGGCTCCACGTGGATTCCCGACTCACCTGGCGACCCATACAAATTACATCAGACAACGCGCTTCGGCGCAACTCAGTAGTCTCTGGCCTGTGCTATCTAATCCGGCAATGACCCCCCGGCTAGGTAAGCTCATAGTCGACTCGTACGTGTTGCCCGTGATTACCTACGCCTGTCCTGTTTGAGGATACCTGGCTCGTGGTCATAGAACAACGCTCCAGCGCGTACTCGACCGGGGACTGAAGCTTGCGTGTAAAGTCCCCCGGAGGTACTCTTCTCGTCTTTTGAGGAGAGGACTCGGTGTCCGCTCTCTTGATGACACCGTGAGACGCCTGGCGCGTAGATTCTATGTTCGTTCCGACAGAGTGACCCACAATTCCCTCATTGCCGGACTTGGTAAATACACCCCGCGACCAGGTGAGTCCTGGAAGCGACCTCGTCTATTAGTCCCGGTGGTATAATCCACCAATCGCAGGTCGCTTCAGACCCCCCCCCTAAATAGATAAAATTATATAAAAAGAACTCAAACTGACCCAGTGGCAGGAGTCCTTCCTGAGACTCGGGACACTGCACTACTCGCGACCCCCAGTTGTGTAAACCCTTCTCTTCTTTTCAAGACACAGTTGTAGTCGGACATGCTCTCCGTCGGCAGAACAGTTTTTTTTTATTATAAGTCTCATTGATGAACGAATAAAGGCGTTCAGTAATTATGTTGACAATATTTCGGGAAGCGTAAAGTGCCGGGACTGTTTAAGTCTACAAAGATTATCTACGGAGAAGCTACAAGAGCGACGGGGGATGCTGGACGTGAGGAGATGTTTTTTGACTGCTAACCGACGATTGAGATCCACCTTGCAGCAGATAGCAATTCTCTGAGACGGACCACACACTGCTGGAGAACGACGTTGGACTCTGGACATATCCAAGACCACGCCAAGCCAGGAGTAACGGAAACCCAAATCTGGACAACGCTGGACCCCGGTAATAAGTCGTAAGATCATCAAAACTCGAGGTGACATGCATAATGCATTTATTAATGATTTTTTAAAAGAGCTCATAAAGACTATATAAAAAGACAATAAATTAAAACAAAGAAAAAAGTTTATAATTAGAAATAATATATTAGAATCTTAGATAAATGTTTAGTCGTAAGAATGAGCGATCGCATATAAAGAAATAAGAAAAAAAAGAGTTTAAATTTGAGATAGTATATTTTGTTTATCAAAGTAAATAATTAAATTGATTTGATATTTGCATTTGTAGAAAAGAATAATTTAAATTTTGTATATAAAACAAATGCCAGTCTAAAAGTAATTAATATAATTTTAAATTTAATTTTTAAACATTGGTATAGACTGAGCAAGCTGAGGTCAGATCTGAATTAAAAGAATTAAAAGAATTCAATTCACATTACTTTTTAATTTTATTTGTTTTAGTAAATCAAATCGAATAAATGTCTAGATTAAGATTATTAACATGTCTAGATGTAAGAGTGTTTTAAAAATGTTGTTACGACACCAAAAGCCGCTCCAATACCAGAAAAGAACTTTAAGGAATTAACTATATGAAATCAAGAAAAATAAAATGACTATGACGAGACAAATGACCATGACCCAACCCAAGTGATTGACCCAATAAAGAAAATAAAATGAGAAGGTATAAACTCAAATAATGATAAAAAAGCACAAATAAATAATAAGTATCCAGTGACGAGTATTAAATAAAATAATCAAAGTTAAAGTACACTAACCATAATAAGTAAGTGAAACCAGTCTTAATAGATATTGCATATTGTTAATAACCCTATGATGATAAAAAAATCGAAACATAAAAATGTTGACAGACTAACTAGAAATTTGTATATAAAATAGTAAAAACCCAAGAGTGAGAGATAGATAGGAAGTGAAAGTGATATACAGTGTAAGTGTTAAAAGTGAGAAAATAACCAATTCATAATTATAAGAAAGGGGAAACAAAGGTAATAAAACAGATTTTAAAAGATGAATAGACAACTAATGTCATAGTGTTAAATAATAATAAACTAAGTACTGAGTGCGATGAAAATAAAACATCCTCTGTTAACAAAAACATTCAATGGGATGATTAGCAAGATAGAATAAATGGTGTTATATGATATTCACCAAGATTGTTATTTGTTTAATTAAGATTTAATAAAGATTTGAGTTTGTAAGAAGGAATATGGCTGAAAAATGAACAGACCATAAACCTATTTTTGTGTTATGTTTTATAAGTAATATTAAGTGATAAACAAATTGTAAGAAATGGCAAAAGATATGAGTAAGGAGATAAATTATACAAATATAATAATTAATCATTAGAGTAAAGACAGAAAAAGAAAATAAGAGAATAACAGACAAGCAATGATTTTGTAAATTAATAAGAACATTCAATTAGTATAGAACAGCCCAAATTAATCATAAGTCATTAAATCATTAGTCATAAGTGACACCAAGCAAAACAGATGTAAATGAAAAATAATCTCTAATTTGTGTAAAATAAGAAGTTATACCCAAGTACTGCTTAGCCCTATAAAATGCCTAACTGTATAAATTCAAAGTAAACAAATTTTAAGAAATTAACTATTGTATTAGAAAACTCAGGGGAAGTAACTCATTAAGTACAATTAGTAAACCATATTAAGATGTCAGAATTAGATTAAAAAAATAAAATAAGAAAGATATGTAATAGTATAATATTAGCATTTTATCAAAACTTTGATACATGAACAAACCCAGGTTTGTGGGATGTCAAAATAATCTTTGAAAGAAAATAGAAACAGTTATGTTAATATCTAATACATTGATAAGAAGACCGAAGAATAATAGCCATTAGAAAATATTTATTAATTTTGAACTGAAATTCAAAATATTATAACAATAGACATAAATGCATTCAACCAATGATAGTATAGGCAGTTGCCATGACAACGGACCGTTATTATATTTAATTCCGTTATAAAACATTAGTCCATTATTGACGATCAAGCGAGACGGAAGCCAAACCATATTCGACTCAATTATTAATTAAAATAGTAATAAATACTGCTAAATTTACTGAGAAGTGGATTCAAGAAGACGAATAAAGGAACTATTTAAACCAAGAGAACTAATAAACAAAATTTTCATAGTAAAAAATAACATTATATTTTTGTATCTAAAAGATTAATTATTAACTATTTCAAACGTTAATAAACTAGTACTGATTAGTAATAACCGTCCTTTATTTCTTATAAATTGTATTAGAAAGTTTGTGCATTTTACCGATGAGTGAAATTGTCTGCCAGATTTAGACGTTGGCACAAGCGAGATTCGAATGCCCGCCAGTTTGCGAGGGTAATTCGAATTGGTTATCACCGCACAGAACGACAACTCAGTTTGAACTTTTAATTGTTTTCATAAACAATTTGGCGCCTATCGGGAAATCAATAATAACATCAAAGGACAGGTAAGGCTTACACCCGGGAAGATTTCGGTACTGGTAATTCGTGCGTTCGAGACGGACATCGTCAGCGTAAGAAAATCGTAAAAAGCACGACTTTTAGATAAACACAAAGTAACGACTACAACGTATGGGGCTAACACACGCATACAGGTCTCGTCGTTACAAATTGACGTCCACAACGTGTGGCATAAAATTATTATGCCACATACAAAATTATCATAAAATTATTATAAAGAGTACATACAGATTTAGTCGTTACTATGTGTGTAACACCGTATAGTTTAAGAGATAAATACTTAATAATGAGTGATATCTTGACCGAAGATTATTAACGATGTTTTATTATTTATAAGGTTTGAGAAAACAATAAATATGAATTTTTAAATACTCATAAATCTAATACTCTTATTATAGCTACACCTGGTATTGTTATAATTACTTACAACCTGCATATATAATTGTGTTGTTATATAATTTTGTTGCCCGTTAACTTGGGGCTCGACACGCTTACATTTAATAATATGTACCGTTGTATAATAATGGCTCCCAAAGAACGTGGGGCTATACAAATTAAAATACATTTAAATTTGTTCACAATTTATGTATATGTTACGTTGCAATAGATATTTAAGCTATTATAGTTATTTTATATTTAATAATTATTTATACTACACTGTACTCGTATATTTTTGTAATTCAGTTTTTGCATTTACTTCTCTTTACAGTAGAAACCCTTTCATTTCTTAGTTTTTAGACAGTTTCTCCTTTGTACATCAGTCTTTTCACATGCCACATTTCCAGGTATAGTAGTGACGGTGATGGTGCCGGTGCCAGTGGTAGTAGTGACCGTAGTTGTTTATTTGTCTAAAGCTAAGAGTAATCCTTGTACTGACAATAATATTAACCTGCAATCCTAGAAAACTAAATTTTAGCATGATAATGCATGCTAAACGTTTAAAAAGCAATGTACTTTTCCCTTTTGTCAAGACACGTGTCCGCTTTTAATGTATTAAAAACATAATCATAAAAATTTCTGTTTTGAAATCAATATCATTATTGTAATCAACGATGCGGATTCTGTATTTAAACTGACTGTTTAGAATAGTACATATTTGTCATAAGAGACACAGAAAAATTCGACACGAAAGAGTTGAAAGCTGAACGTTCACACAGTAGTTGAACAATATGCACGCGAATAGTCATTGGTACTAGTATAGGCCTAACTGAGTAAACATGGTGCATATGTGTCTATGTAACAAAGGGTCGTTACCGACCGCCATGAATACACTCCCATTAGAGAATACTTTTTTCGCAACATAGTGTTTCCGGAGCTGTTGAAAATTGTGTATACAAAAAATGAACAAAATCTATTGCTTTGAAAATACGTCTGCGACAGCTGTTTGCGTATAATAGAATGGTTGGCGACACACACACGCAATAACAACAAAATTGTGCACCTTCGATATCATAAATTGGAAATAGTAGTGATTTATTAGATGTCACGTTAAAAGTTAATTTTACTTTAAATTTGTGTGCAATTTTTATTATAGATTATAGAAACGCATAGTAAACAGCAAATTTATTGCAATACAAGAGTGATGAAACTAACACATAAGAATATTTTTTCTAAGAATAGAAAATTTTACTTTAGTATGATTTTTTTTGTTTTGATGACAACAGTTGCCTGGTTTATCATTGAAAAAAAAAACAAAGGCGGAATGAAGAAACACAGCTACGTAAGAAGGAACGAAGGCTGTTGTGTGTTTAAGATTTAATGACACTACAGATGTTTTGCGATAGGTATTAGAAGGTACAAATTGTTACAACGACACCGGCATTCGATCGACGTGAGAGACAAGGCAGTAGGAACAAACCACAGGGTCTGGTGTCTGCGCCCTTGACGTTACCCTTAAACACTACAAGTTAATTTTCTAGAATTCACTTACGAGAAACTCATTTATTCATGTCCTAGGTTATAAGATTTTCTCTGTTAATAAAAGTTTAGACCTAACTGTCTAAGCTAATCGTAAAATCTAAGACATTTGTTATATCCATTAATTGTTTTATTGAACTATTATGTCTGAACTGGTGCCTTATTGATTTTATGTGGGGAAAGAATCTGTTTATCTTCAAATTGGTAGGGAGAGTTTACTCATTGTACTGAATGGTAGTCAGATGCAAAAAAGTGACTTTAGCATTTTATATGAGCAATCGCTTTGAGTGAAGACAAATTACCATTTTAATGAGCTTCTATTGTGCTTCTTATTGTTTAACAAATCTTTTTTTATACGTTATACGCTATGATTATTTTATTTCAGTAGTAGCTTATCTGAGTGGCGTTATTGTAGCACGGACTAAAATCTTTACATTTCTTAGTGTTTACCAATATTAAATCCGTTTTAGTACTATGCGAATTGTCACTTTTGTTGTGTAAACAACACTGATTCTCTTCTTGTCACCATTTGTATTCTGTCCCTGTAATCTGTTATTTTATAAAATAATATACATTTTTGCAGATATTTTTAAAAACTAATATCCTCATCAGGTTATGTGTTATTGATTATTCAGATAGTATATTCATGTTTATTAAGTTACATAATATTTACGCAATAAATATTTTACTGACAAGCAAACGATACAGTGTATTTATATCTAAATAATAAATCTAGTAATTAAATAAATATATCTAATAAATATTAATAATAGTTATTTCTAAGAAGAAGAAGAAGAAGAAGAAGAAGAAGAAGAAGAAGAAGAAGAAGAAGAAGAAGAAGAAGAAGAAGAAGAAGAAGAAGAAGAAGAAGAAGAAGAACTTACAATTTAATTCATCAATGCTATTCCCATGGAACCCGGAACTGACAAAACTTAATCCATCCATCTCTGTAGGGGGAAAATCAGTACATTTGAGGACTTCTTACTAAATCCACAGGAAAAACAGAAGCATTGACTAAAAAAAGTGATACAAATGTTTGGGAATATAACAATTCAAAGGCATACACCATACTCTCAAAAAGATCATAAACCAGAAATTTTTCTTCATATCGCAGTATCCTGAAGTCGCATCTATACACAAAGAACAAAGTCAAAGCGATAAATACATTTGCCATTCCTGTACTAACTTACTCCTTTGGAATCCTTAAATGGACAACAACTGATTTAAAGAAACGTGGACATTAGAACAAACATGACAAATAATAATAAGACTTTGCTGCCTAAAATCAGCAGTTGAAAGAGTTACACTACCTGCAAATGAAGGAGTATTAGGAATTACAGATACCCCCAGTAAACAAGTATAGAATTTTCGACAATATTTATGCATGCGTTGAGAAGACAATAGAATGTTTGATGTCATTTGTGCAGCAGATGAAAATGCAACGGCTCTTCGTTTGACAGAGCCAAATTATACTGTTCAGTGCACCTCTGGAAAAGCTCGGATTATCAATTGTAAAAGTAAATGGCTGCACGGAACACACCTAAATGATCTCAATAGCCCTGAAATAGACACGACTGCTATACCTTGTCCAACAGTCACATGAGATTATGGGCGATACAGTAAAATACATTGTTCTTACGGAGAAACCGTTGGCCTATACTAGCTAACTTGAAAATTTTGTAATCGATAAATTAACTTCAAAATACTGTAATGCGTTATAAGTAATGTCACTTTACGTCTTTTGGGTTATTTAAAAAAGTTACAATTACAAATATAATTATAAAAAAATAAAAGTTACTATACTGAGAAAAGCAGGAGTTTTAGTTAGTTTAGAAACTTTACTCGCCAGTAATAGGATACTATACAATTAAACGAATTTATTTTTTGTGTAGTTACAGGTCTATGTATCCTTGATAATACGGTGACATTAAATTGCATTAATGTATTGACTGAAGCAAAGAAAAAATATTTTTAACGAATTTATTTTTTGTGTGGTCACAGGTCTATGTATCCTTGATAATACGATGACATTAAATTGCATTAATGTATTGACCGGAGCAAAGAAAAAATATTTTGTTATATTCGGCTCAGTTTTTTTTTAGTATTGAGGTAAAAGTCTATCAGCGCGGAACTTTTTTATTATTGGGGATAGCTACATGGTGCGCGAGAGAGATTTTTTCAGAAAATGTCAAAATTATTTTTGAAGCCCATCTTAACTTATTACCTCTTTTGTTAATGTAAATACAGAAAATCTGTATAATCATTCATTAACATGCCGTATAATCTGACTGACTGCTCAGCTGTTTTGCGGCTGAACTATGTTTACAACTTTAAACATAACCTGTGCGTGCATACAGGTTACAGTTAGGTATGTAGTAAAAGCATACAGTAAAGAAAATTATGGTTATATTATTATTATTGTTGTTGTTGTTGTTATTATTATTATTATTATTATTATTATTATAGACAGACATTGTAGACAAGAAACAGCACGTTTTTGTAGTGCCTCAATCTTCTGATCGGTGTCGTCCCTGGTACCGTATCCCCAAATCACTGAACAGTACTCCAGAATCTATCGAACGATGATTTGGTATAATAATAATATAATTATAATTAATTAATTTAATTATAACTAATTAAAATTGATAGAATTAATTACTATTAATACTCACTATTACACATTATCTAACATAAGGATATAGAATATAATTTAATTTACTTATGTTTACAGCGCAGCGTTTAAATTATAATTACTTTATCAACATCTTACCTCAGGCAGTAGACCCATGGACTATTGAGGCCCCTATGCGTGGTATATCTCACACCAGAAAAAAATCAGTTTCCATTTAATCACGTGGAGTGACGGACTACGTGAATAGTTAAATTATATAATTCTTAATTATTAATTTCATTACTATATAATGTTACAGGTGTACGAAATAATTATCATGTCTAAGATTAACATGCACTATTATATATATATATATATATAATATAATTATTATGTCTAAGATTATGCACATTACTATATAATGTTACAGGTATACATTGAATAAGCTAAGATTTTGACGAAATAATTATCATGTCTAAGATTAACATTAATTATTTTTAAAAATAATTATTGTTATTTTATAGGTTAATATAAAATTAAAATAATTTAAATTCCCATTACATTTATATAATATATGTTATAAATACATAGTGTTAAGTGTCAAATATATTTTAAGTTTAGTGTCAAATTTTTCAGTTTGGCATTTTTTGTTCATGAAAGTGTGCTTATGAGAATCAGCAACTGTTCTTAGGCGTGGTAATGTTTCCGGGACAATGAAAGGAAGCCGAGTGATGAAATCGATTGTAACCACGAATGTTTTTGAATGCACATAGCCTAATAGAAATAAATTATGAAATATTATACAACGTTCACTTGACCTTGAAATTAAGTGGTAATAAAATACATTCAATTGTGTATGTAAGTGAAACCTCTGATACGCCTACTAATGATGTGCATGCAAAGTAAGTGGAAAGTGTAAGTGCAGAAGAAACATTTAATGTTATAAGTCAAATGGTATTCATTCAAATAATTAAGAACACACTACACCGAAAACACAGTATGCATTGTAATAAATGACAAAATTTGTAAATTAGAATTCCATATAATAAAAAAAAAAGATTACAAAATTAAATAAAATTTTAGACTTTTAAAACAGAAGTTACAGTATATAAAATACGTACTACAATATAATAAGATTTTGAATTCAAAATTAAAAGTAAAAAGTACTATATGAAATGGAAGTAGCTATTAAAGAATAGGAACCATCAATACATTGGATGAAAACTGTGATTCAGATAAACTCGTGCTAGGCCCCCAACAAAATGATAGCGTATAACACGGATTACAAGTCATAACCTGGATTACAAGTCACATGTCTGGGAAAACGGGAGAGTTGAAATATCTGATCGAAAGAATGCATATTCCCAACTAGGAACATTAATAAGTTTTATATATATATATAGGCCTACAAATTGAGAAAAAATAAATAAAACTTGAATTAAATTCGGAATAATGAACGTTAAAACATGTGTTATTCAAGAGATGCTTTTACTTTAATGAAGCACTTACATGCATGACGTAACAATAGACGACCGAGAGCGCACACATTCAGATACAAGCGCTGATAAGCATCAACTAGGCCTAGAACGGATAGTTTAAATTATGTTAGTCTGAAGATGGCTACATCTTTGAAATATATAATCAAGGTAGTATATCTATGATTACCGAAGGAACACAACAATAATAAAAATAAATATTTATAAATGTGACGAGTAAAATTATTAAAGAGACCGCATAGTTAACAGATAAGATCTGTTTAAGTACGTGTTACGAAGGGAACACTGAAGAGTGGAAAAGAACTAATCTATAATTACCGCACGATGACACGAGGTGAGGTCTACATTTACGTGGTGAGGCGTGTGACCCAGGCAGTTCATTTGTAATACAGGTATTTATCGTTTCTTGCTTAATACTGTTTGACGTCTGTTAGTAGTTACGTACTAAGTAGTGAAATTTGCAAAACAAAATTAACGACTTTTTCTGAAAACCAGGTCACTTAACACATCAGCCGGATGTTTAACGTTACTAGAATTGAAAGATAAGTCGCGTTAATTGTGTGGACAATAAGGAAAACATTTTAATTATTTGTTTCGAGTAAGGAAGAAAAAATAGGATAATTCTGATTGTTGAGCCAATACAAAAGAAGCAGAGTTTAGGCCGTTATTTTGTCTACCTTGATTACTTAGGTTTTTTAACATAATTTGAGCCTGTTTAATGTAATAACAATTGAAACCCTTAATAACAGTATTTTTACGGTCGACAACCGCATTTTATTGATATTATTGTTAACACCAAATGCTTAGCCCATAACGGTGAGTCAGATTCAGTTTCAGCTTCTCCTCTTAGGATGGCACATCACAGAATAGGAAAAATGTTTGGTTTTAAAATCTCTTGCTGTTATTACTGTGTAGTGTGGCTTGTTATCAAAACTTTTCCGCAATTTCTCGTAAAATTCTTCATTCTTATCTTTAGAATTTTCTTCTATTAGGACACACACACACACACACACACACACACATTCATTTAAAAATTATCGAGTTGCAACTTAAACTCTCCTAAATGCAATAATTTGTACCTTTACAGTCTTTTATCTACCATAAATGACGTGACATTGTCCTTTCGAAGAGGTAGCATAGAGTGTTTTTTCTTATTTTTTAGTCTTCCCATCTTAATCCCGATGCTCAAGAACTCATATTTTGTACATTCAACTTTCTTTATCATTATCTTCCATCAATATCTTTTTCCCAACAGGTTCCTGCATTACGTGTCTCAAATCTGACCTTGCTTCTCTAGCTTCTCTTCCTTTCTCACATCATTATTATAATATTAATTTGGTGAATATTTATTGCTATGATTAAGTAAACTTCCGTGAGAGAAATCGCTGACAAATAACTTAGCCCTAGCTTTTAAGTTTACGTATGTTTCCATTAATATTTATAGGGTTACGTCAAATATTTTACATAAAAATTATAACTGATAACAATAGTAAAGTTTTGTTTTCAAACACATCTTTCAAACTTTTTAAAGGTGGTCCAAAATTTGAAAGGGACGTTGACAGATATTTATTTTTTTTAATTATTAAAAATAAAGAGTTCGTATTTTGGTTAGAATTCTTCATACCTTTATACCTCATATAGACTTTTGCAATTCTTTAAACATTAAAAAAATTGTTCATAGTGTTTTATATGTTAAAAGTTAGCTTAAATTAAATATTTCTAAATTAGGTAAGTTAAATTATTTTTTAACTTTAGGTTAAAAAATTTCGAAATATACACGACATTCCTTTTAATATGAACCCGGAGTGGATTTTTACAATCCATTCCGACAATTTGTAATCCCGATTTACTACGTTTTGCGAATCCTAAAATATTGAAATTTCCAAAACTTAATACTATATTTAGATTTTGGTTAGAATTCTCTTTAATCTGATTCCCGGCACGAACGTTTGGGCAAAAGAAGTGCCCAAGATGATGTTAAATAGAAAAAAATAAATTAAATAGATCGTGTAATAATTAAAAGAAAAGGGAGAAGATGGTAAAGGATGTGAAACAATGATTGAGGGCAATAATAATTACCTAGTGCAAATACACTTTGATCATGAACAAACGTGAACACTGATCGTTGTATAGTGATAGCAAAGATGAAATTAGGAAAGATAATTGAAAAACAGTAGTAACAAAAAAGTGAACGTAGAGGACCTAAAGAGTAAAGACTGGAAAAGGGGAGATGAAGAAGAAGTAAAAATAGACGGAGTATTGGGAAGGGATAAATAAGTATTAAGTCATAAAAGCATTAAAAAGTATGGAAAAAGCAAACACGTAGGAACAACGAATTGTCTAGTAATAAATGCAAAACAATGACAGAGAAAAGGGGAAGGCGATTAAAGTGGATGAGAATTGTTAGAGAAGATGTTTGGTAAAAGTACAAGGAAAAAAGAAGAAAAGCAATCAAAGTAAACGATGAATTAATTTGAAAGGAACAATAATAAAAACATCATGTTACTTCAGGTGAAAACAGAGCAAATATAAAACAAAAGAGCATCAAATAACACAGACAAGAAAGATGGGGGAAGTGCATAAGAAGTACGTCGAAAAAAAGAAAATGAAACCAGGGAACAGAGTTTAATGAGGACAGAATCGGAAATAATATGAATAGAACAAACCATCGGAGAATATCTTGAAATAATAAATATATGAAATAAGGGAAAGCAGCCAAACTGGATGTTATGTGCACATGAGAAGTGAGATAAAAATGAGGGAACAAATTAATAGGCCAAATACGGGATACAAAGATAATGCTTAAAGAATGTGATTACGAACAACAGTACGTATTTCAGAATGATAGGAAGAACAAATTTGGATAGGAACAAAAGGAGGCACGATGATATGCGAAAACTATAGAAGTATACGTAAGTGTATTTAGAAAGAGAAAGTCAACAATAGGCGCAGTTCGTACCATCATACTTGCAAGAGGAAAGTATAGAATACAAATGATACAACAGAATAATGCATTGTAAACAGTCTTTTTTAAATATACAAACGCAAATCAGCGTTCTGTATTTTCAAGAGACACATATTCATAAGAGACGAAAAAATACGATAATTCAAAAATAAGGAGGAATTAAATAGCAGATGGGTTAAGATAGCTCTAGAGCGAACAGTATTAACACTGTTGGACACCACTATAGAAAATTATTCCGATTAGCGCTTTCAAGCTTCACAGTTCATCATCAGATTGGAAATAACAATAATAGGACTAGACAACTTCTTTATACCCCACTTGCCCTACCTCGCGTACACGTTTTCGTAAACAAGCTATAAGTTAAATGTTCTTCCTGACTATTATTAAGTAGCGAGTTCAGTCACCCATGTCGGTACTTTTACATTTCTTTTAAGTACATTCTGTGTGTATGTGTGTTGTGCGTGTGTTTTGTGTGTACATTCTTTTCAATACCTAACGTTTTAAACCCTTTCTCATTCACACTTTTAACTGCAAGTTCCTATTTGGCACAGTTAATTAAAGCTATAGAGCGAATAAAGAGGAAGTGCGAAGTGATGTTTATCAGACAATAATTTAGAAAATCAGGTTATATAATATTTTATGTGGGCGATATCGCAGCGATGGCAAAGGACAGGAAACGCCTGGAGAAGATAAAAGAAAAATAAACAAAGCTATATATATTAGAGAACAGGAAATAACAATAAATCAACAGAATAGTAAGTAATGAGAGTAAGAGAAAAAAGAGACGACAAAGAATAAATAAATTAGGTACAAAGCTCATAAATACGTTTGAGCAGATGAAGATCTTCAAGTGCTTAAGGTGATCAGCAAAACGTTAGAAGCATGATAGTGAATTACAGGATACAAGTAACTTATGTAGGTACTCTTTAGGTTTACTTATATACACGTTCACGCTATGAATATAAAGAGCTGATAAGAAGCAAAAGATTAAATAAGACTACAAAAGGAAAAGCATATAAAACAGTGTGAAAGACTAATACCAATATAGACTGTAAAGACAATGTGTCTCACTGGCAGGGGTGAGGAGAAACCGAAAGTGTCTGAAAAACAATAATAATAATAAGAGGATGTGGACCAAAATAGAAAATAATTCAGAGGATGGTCCGAGGGCAAGAGAGGACTATTAGTTCCATGAAGTAATAAAGGCTAAAGTGGTGATTAAATATACACGTATACTTTTACATAAATGGAAGAAAATAGAAACCGAGAAGTACAGGGGATGAAGCAAGGTCGCATTGAAATCTAATAAGACATGAAAGAACTCTTTTAAATTTAGTGTCCTCAACTCGAATAAGAATGTACAACTTATGTCATTATTTATTAACTATTTTTCTTTTTCAAAAATATGTTAACGTTTTTTAATTACATGAAGTAAAATATGAAAGCCGTAAGTGTTATTAATTCAGTTGCTGGGTCCAAGGCGCAATGTTGGTTCAACAGTTTTTTGCAACCGTATTAATTGAATATTAAATAAATTGAATGGTTAATCTACACGTACGCATCCAAGGAATGGACACACACACACACACACACAACGTAGGGAATACAGAAAACTGATTTTAAGCAGAAAAGCATACTGGTGAAAATCTGTTAACGCTGTAAGTCGAGTGATGTTGAGTACTCGGATAGAACATTCGCATTGTACTACAGTGGAAATCTGTACAAACGAACAGCGTGTAATCAGATGATCGGCAATTACTGATGTGGGATAGATTACTAAATGTCAAGTGAGCATTAATTACACAGCAAAATGTAATTACGAGATAAATGGTATCTGTTTATCTGCTCCACGCCTCCGTTTGTTGCAAAAGGTTAAACTTACTCAGGAAACACTAAATAAGTATAACTACTAATTATATAACAATTTAAACAGAAAGTTGTATTCTGCATCCGAGCTGGTAATTGTTATTTTTTATAGTCATTAAAAACGTACAAAAATTTTCTAATCTAAAAAAAAGGCAAATTTACTCGGAGTTCGATGAAACTGGAAAGGAGGAAAGGCTTCTAGCTATCGCAGGCGTGATGATTCACGTGTTCATGATCCAACGTGGCCTGTATTACACTGTTCTAACTATCAGGCTAGGCAGACTGTAACATTCACACTTATAGAGTAAGTTAAGTAGAACAGCACCGTATATTATGCAATAAGCGTATTGTCTATAAACCGTGTGTTTGCTCTAGTGAAATTGAAACGTGTTTTAGTATACGTACAGTTTATCGGGCGTTTTGTACGGTTCGTTCCAACAACGCTTTGATGACTACAGTTGTCAATCGCGCCCTTAAATAAAGGCAAACATACATGAAATCAAGTACAATACACAACAAAAATATTAACGAAAAGTATTAATGTTTTAAGTGAAACAGAAAATAATAATACCTCCGGATCAAAAATAACATCGACTATACCAAAGAAATAGTTGTAGACATAATATTTTCGCAAAAAGTGTAGGGCTGTCGTATAAAACAACGCATAGGCGAAGTGTACAACGTACAGTTTTACATCTACATTGTTTGAAGATGGGGTTGTCCAGAGTTAGCGAGGTTGCCATTGTAGGCCTCGGCTGTAAAACGATTACACCGTCCCCGGACATAAACAATTTTACAGTTGAATACTGCTTATAATTGTTTTGCGCATAGTTATTGCTTCTCTAATTCCTAAAACACTACCATGACTATTTAAGTGTTGGGCGTATCCCGTTTCCCACAGAAATCTGTTTCCCAGCCGTTCTGAGTTTCCTACCAGTTTCATAATCGTTCCAGATCTTTCTTTGCCTGGCACGGATTCTCTTCTCACTACTTTTCTGTATCCATTAAATCTTTGACAATCTACAGTCATATATTGTCATAATGTCCTGACGAGATCGCAGCACCAGCTTGACTTTCTCTTGGCATCTGTGACTCTATTGACTTTATACATACCCTCACCTTATTACATAACTATTAATTTGGCCCCTCGTCGCTACATTCTATAATCGTCGTGTATTTTGGCTTGTCAATCTATATTTGTATCTATCGTTTAGCACCCAAGATTTGCTACTTTAGTAACAAATCTAGTTGGGACAGATTTAGTATGAACGCTAATAACAGATTTAATATTGACGTTTATCTTGATCTGTTTCCATGTTTCTTTTTATTTAGCTCGCATTATCCATTTAATGCCAGATTATAGACTACTAACCACGTTATATGGTCATCCAAAATCGTAGGCAATAATAGTTCTCTTACATACTTTTCTCTATTAACCACAAACCTTGTTCAATGGACACGGTTCACGCGTTACCAAGATCGGATTGGTCGTGGTTCATGTGATCCATCGTCAACCGTTCGACTTATGAAAAACATAAATTTTTGAATAATTACAAAAAGTTTGTTTTTAGAATATTTGCTCATAAGCATAACATTAGTTAATAAATAACACTTAAGTTTAAGAGTAGAATAATGAATACGTATTTAATCAGCACTTCACCTTTTTGAAGAACAGTATACGATAAGTCTTGGTCTGAATATTTACCTTGTAATTCTTAGTTACCTATGATTTTAGATATGATCATAAATTTTATTTTTGATGCTACGTAGTCTGAATAGTCTGAACTAGGAAATGTAGAAATACTGCATGCTAAATACATGTGCACGCACAGTTAAATTCTCATGCTTACATATTGTTTTTGTTTACACAAGTTAAGTTCCCGTTAGATGCTGGTGGAGATTGTGAAACATGAGGTGAGAAACCCTTATTGCAGTAACTCTTTGCTACCAGCCGAGACAAAGTATTCCCACAATATTATGGTGTGTAAGGATATTATGGTGTCTCAGTAGAAAAAAGCTAAACTCACTATTAATTATAGAAGTATTACTTACTTAAGTGTTTGATGTTCCATATTCTGCAGTATCTAAAGAAAAATAGTGTTAATTTCTTTTATTTTTTCCTGTAAACTCGCAGCCTGTTTATTCCAGCGATTCCCCTCCTCTTTTGTGGGTCTGCCTGAAAGTTTCCTACTTGCTGGTCCCTATCTCTCGCTATCTTTGCTAGCTTGTCTTCTCTCATTCTGCCAATGTTTTCGTTCGACTCTCTATTTGTTTGCATGACGCAGTCTCCGGTTTCTTACTGCATTAAGTCAATTTACTATGATTAAAAGATAAAATCTCAAACCATCATAGGCTTGAAGTTAGTCACTCTCTGTGTTTGCTGTACACACACGTAACATGCAGATAGCTATAAAAGCATTATGTAAAAATCACATCAAACACACTTTACATACTGAAAACGAGAAAACAATTAATTGTATAAACTAAATATGTGCCTAGAGGAAACAAATATTGTTTCGTAGAACTAAAAAACAGTTTCGTTCTGTCCGCAACTACAAAGCTTCGCTTATCATTCATGCTGCCAGTTCAACATTGACATAAGTGTGTGCAAAACGGAAAACATCAATACGTCTGTTCCCATGAATGACTATAAAAGAGATTACTACATAATATTTAAATTTTAAAATATTTGTATTTCATATAGACAAACGTATGCGCGTATAACTCCGTTATAAAACTAACGTTACACGAGCGTTAAAATAAATAACACTACTAGGACGACATGATAAGAAAATCCGAGTGTGAGTCTGAAAAAACATAAAAAATGCCTTCAATTACTTAAGTGAAAAGAACATAAGGCTAGATAGTTTTACACAGGTAGCGACTAATTTAAACACTTAGTCTGTTATGTAAGCGCATCCCTCACGCAGTGTGTGCACTGTTAACATTCATTATTTAGGTAACATAATTAAATTGCAGTTTCCTGCTTTCATTACGTTACGGAGTGAATTAATACGAGACAGGACAGACGTACTGGTGTCCAGCTATTAGTGTGTCCCTTCCAAGGTATCCAACTAGCCTACAAATGGAATTTACATTGAAAGAAAAAATGCCAATTAATAACTTACAGAATGTTTCGTAGATTGTCAACGTCAACTTTAACGAGGTTATTTTTTTATCTTAGTTGATGTCACCAGGAAACTAAATGTTTATCTGCGTTTTTTGTGCATAGTTATGTGGGTTAGCGTCCTACAAACGGTTATCTGTAGCCACCTAGAATGGAAACGCGAGTGTCGTCCGTTCTTCACTGTTCAGTTTTGAGTTATTTGTCTCTGTTTTTGTACAAAAACAGTTATTTCTGGCTAGCCGTTGTGTTAAACAAAAACGCTAACCTACTTCTTATAAACCTCAACAATGGGGTGTAACTTAATACACACATACACGCGCGCGCGCGCGCGCGCATGCGTCTCAATTTGGTGAGGCTTTCAAAGATCCCAGTCGGCTTTTTTGTCTACGTGTGTTGTTGCTACAATAGACGTCAATATCTGATACTATTCTTACTTTGTCACGGCGATTCTTGTTTGTCTATGTTATTTTCCCGCTTTCATATTGTGTTTACATAGTTTTCCTTTATCGTCCCTGGCGATTACGTGCTGCATTGCATTAGACTTCGGATGCTTTTATGTATTTACGGTACACACGGTGTTATGCAACTGGGATTGGTGCACGTTGTCGTCATCAGCCTCCCATCGTTGTCCTGCTCCGAGCTTCGGCATCGATTCACAGACTTCTTCTGCCATATGGGGCATCATCTGTTCTGGTATTCTATCTTAAAACTTGCACTTAAAATTGTCTCTCCGTTCCGTTATTTAACGATGAGCCGTGTTTGGGAGCAGTCACTTCTACTCCTACTGGAATATCATACGACTCCTGTATGCTGTCGTGAACTCCCTGCACTTGATCTCTGCGCCTGAAAGGCATTTAAATCCACGTGTCTTGTACCATTTGTACAAACAATACCTTATTACGAACCATACACTAGTTTATAACAACCTTATTTGTGTATTCCGACTAGTCGTTCCCTTAAATTTCTATTGTAACAATGGTGATACTTAACAAAAACAGAACGTAGATAATTAAAGTGTGAAATCATTTTTATCGTTTTACAGTCTTAGATCTTACCGTACATATACCTGTATTTGCTATGTATTTCGTTTCGTGACGTTTACATGTGACACATACATAGCCCTTATGTGATGTGCACTCATAGGTTATGACTTATTTCAAGTTTATGGTCACTACAGTTATCTTTAGCACGATATTCTCAATAGTTTGATCCAGTTTAAGATTTATTGTTTGTCATAAGAATGGGTTCATCGTACATTACACTTTATTACGTCTGTATTTCTGGAAGATATGAAAAAACGAGTGTCAAATCGTCCTATAAACACTCTTGAACGTCTGTAATTTTCGTAAAAATATTTAATTGTATTAAACAACTTTCTTACATTGTATAAGAGTATTAGTACAATAGTGTATGTTAATGGGTAATTCGTGATGCAGTAAGTGGAAAAACTTCATGGAACGTAGCGTTATTGTAATATCTTCGTGTGTAACTGGATTGAAATAAAAGGGAAGAAAACATACTTAGGAACTAAAGCGAAAAAATAACATATTAAAATTGTTTACCAAATTTGAAATTATAGGTATTGGAAACGATAAATAATACATGGGAGGATTGGGTACAACAATTGTGCATTTTATAAGATGATCTACAGCGACACATCCACAATAAATTATCGAATACACTTCCACATCTAAGGATAATTTTAATTACACTCGGGAATAGATTAAAGTATTCATCGGAAAGATAAAAATAAAGATTAATACATCAAACAGAAGTTTAACGTGGATGTTCACCAAGACGAGCCATAGCGAATTTGAAGTATACTTCGTGGAAACTAATTTGCTAAATACTAAGTGCTAAGTGCAGAACAAATCAAAATATTTTTCTGACCCGTTGATAAATAATTGTTCTGACCGTAACAAAATTATATCCTTATTAAATCCTGTATCGCTTTTTGTACATCCCATTGTAACGGTTAGATTCTAGTAGTGCTAGTTGTGTAGTGCCGCATTCTCAACGATATTTTTATTCCAAATGATCGATAGTGTTTTCAGTTTGCTTCACATTGCAGCTTTCTAATATTCACCATATAGGGTATAGTTTCCCTGGATTATGTAAAACACGAACTTTGACCGTGGCTCATAACGCAATATTATGAGCTGTCTCGCTTTCGTTGGTGTCATTACGGGTGAGTGCTAGACCGCAACAACACTTGCTATGCTAATTAAGCGTCATCGTGGATAATTTATGTCGCAGTCACTCGCACGACACGCCACATTCTCTACTGTAAATGTTTTGATGACGCGTAACGTGTATGCCACTGTAGTGGGCAAAATGTAACAGCAATAACTGAGATCCAATTTCTCTTCTTGTTATCAGTACGGTGGTACTTACATAGAACGAAGATTCTAAGGGTTTAAGAGAACAGATCACTTGATAATGTGAAAAATCTATATTTATGACGTAAAAATAAGAACTCAACCAATGCATTACCTATGAATTATAAGATATCTTAGAAGCGTGTTATTTATTTTTAAACGACTGTCACTTATGTCTTTGTTTAACACTGGTTTTTGTTAGTTTCGCAAATTACAGACTTAAAACTAATATGTTTCTAACCGATCCGAAACCGTAGTTAAACGGGTTCAAGTACTAAAACCCGCTTTAAATGACTTAAATTTTATCTTCTATAAAAGTCCACGAACACTTTTAGCCGCATGCCAAAAAACAGACGACCAGTACCAGCTTCGAGTGGTGTCCAGTCTTGGTCTGCTGGTAGTCCAAAAAGGAGACTGGGTTCCGGAACAAGTCATTTCGAGCCTAATCTTTGGACTGAAGATGATGGTGACAAACATTTTTATAAGACATTCCAGAGTATGACGAATGCCCACAGGGATTTAAAGTTTTATGAATACTTACGTATAAATTAGAAACATGGGCATGTGTAATTCACCTTTTGCACTTGATGAAAAAATTTGAAGGGGTAGTTAATAGCTTTATATGTAGAATGTTCGTATGTTCATATTATTTAAGTAAATATGAATATATGTTAGGATAAGCTCACCTAACTCCGTGATACGCTTACAAAATATTTATATTTAAAAAAATTTTTAATGAGTGCAAACTTTAACCGTGACTATGTACTTTAGAGTACATATGTAATAAAGAATCAAATTTTATTAATTTATGTGACAAAAGTTATAAATGTAGCACCTGAATTTTACTTAATTCCGTGACACTATAACTTTAATTCCGTGATACTTGATGTCTCGTTAAAAAACAAGTGACCGTCTTGTTATGAGCTACATCAGTTTATCAACAGTACAGCTACATGCATAATAAATATATTTCATGTAATAATACTGCAGCAATCGTTTAATAGTGAAATATTTATAAAATATAAATATGAATAAATATTAATAATTTTACTTTATGCTATATTAGTGTGTTACATACACAATACTAAACAATTAAACAGTTGACAAATTGTATTTAACCACCATCACTGTTACTCTCATTAAAATTTACACAGTCATCACACAAAAATATGTTCACATCGGTTTCTGATGCTTGGCAGTTTCGTGATATTATTAATATTAATAATAGTGAACAATAAAATTTATTAATAAATAATATATTACTTATAATCTATTTACGTGTGTTAATGATAACTTGATTTATAATTTAAATTAATCATTGAATTAAGTTAATTTTAATTTATAATTAAATGTAAATCAATAAAATTGTTAGTGAATTAATTCATTATAATATTTGATTAATTATAATTGATCATCAGTAGCTCACAGCCACGTGGGCCTCAGCTTCCCTGTTTCCCTAACAAAATGGCCTGTTGTTACCACCTTGTTGCTTCTCATAATTCAAAACTCACCCTGACGATAGCTGATGAGTGGTGCTATCTAAGGATGAGACTAAAAAAGTAATAGTCACTAACTGTAATTTCGTGACATCATTTATACACCATATCACGGAATTATGTGTCACGGAATTAGGCGAGCTTACCCTAATGAACGTATACACGTTTGAGGGTGATCAGCAAATTACTATTACCATACACCATATTAATGAAACTCAATTTTATGTAGATTTAAGTACGATGAGTTTAAAGCTGTAAGGACGATCACGTGGCCCAATGTAATTTGTTACTAATTTGATTAATAACAGTTTTAAAATATGAAAATACATGATTTTGACAACAGTAGGCCTATAAATAAATGTATAGGCCTATGTGTTTATCTAGGCTGAATAAATGGTGAAATATGTAAAGATACTTGGTTTATTTGTGTTTACAAAAGTTAGCGAATTAAGTTCTACTATTAAAGTTACTCTACTCTACGGTGACTGCCATGTATGTGTGTGTAGACCTATATGTGCAATGAGCTGTAACAATGGCACAGCTGAAATTTCGTCTATTCAGGATCGTTGTTGACGTCCTGCAATAAACCTACTTGTTTCCAAACAGAGGAAGTGCAGTCGTCAACCTATATTTGCCGGGGTAAATCAATGTTCGCTGCTTTCTCAAATTTCCATCATTGTGCGCAACAAACAAATAACAATAAAAAGAGGAAGACTTGGTGACAGTAGACAAGTGAATTTACGAAGTCGCCGACGTAAATAAAACAGCGAGTTTTATGAACGCGTGCATACTGCAGAACATTAAATATTAACGGATCTCACGCAGAACTAAGTAGCTGTATAATCCCAGAAATTATCTGTGTCAAGACGGCAAATCGCAAGATGAACGACCTCGTGTTTTTAAGGTTTCAGGCGACGTTTGTACCGTCATAAATTCACAAAAACTTGCACACGTTCAAACATTCTCCATATTTAAGAAGTCCGGAGAGACCGATGCACGCACTTGCACAGTTGGACATCACAGTCACCTTCGTACAGCATAAATAACCGACCGAGTCTAAATTATCAGTTTATAAATGAACACATAATTCAGATTTAGATTGGCATTTACAACGATAGTTAATTTTTATTGGTAGCGTGTTTTCGTGTTACCGATTGCACAGTAAGTAAGTAAGGTTTGTTAATAATTATTTTTCTCGTCGGAGCCAGCAGCCGCCAGTGAGTACCGCCGTTATTATCCAGTCGCATAACTTACATGCTGTATGTAAACATTACAAAATATACGCCGTTAAGTGCTGTACTTTATGATTATCGTCTGCAGGTGACTGAGTAGACAGCGCGAGCTACAATAAAATTTTAATATCTTCGTAACGCGGTGCGGTGCTGTTAACCTTTTGACTAGCCACATACCGATCGTTGTTGTATGGTGCTTATTGTTTTGCGCACCGACCACCTGTGTAGCACTGTTGGCTTCGAGAGGACACAATAACGACTGCACCGCGCCGCTCTACCACAACACAAGAACTAATGATGAACCGGGACTCGAATCTTGCCTTACCGAATGTTAGAATGTGGAGAAAGCTTCCTGGCATCGGCTCCGCTGCGTTTTTGTTTATTATATGCGGTGAGTGTGCCCGAACGCTAGCGAACATGCGGGAGAGACGAAGCAGCGTGAACAAGCTGTGTTTTAAGAGACTGTGATAATTTATGTTTGTTTTCAAATGTCTCTTCTAATTTATTTTCACGTATAACGTAAATGAGTTAACAAACTGCAACACTTGATTAAATTCCACAGATTTTTGTGTCGACAATGATTAGTTTCAGCTGTTCATAACAGCCATTCGCAAATTGATGATTTACCTGCTTAACTAATGTGGAAGTTAAATGGTGTGTATAAGTCAAACGATGAAAATAAAGAAAGGAACAGAGAGAAAATGGGTAAGAGAGGAAAGAGGGACTAAGGGAGTGATAGAGAGGAAGGAATGTGTAAAAATAACAAATCATTTTGTACAGGTTGTGACAAAAGCTTTAGTGTACAAAAATCTTTGGCACCTTATTCTCATAACCGGAACCCATAACATTTAAACGTATGTGGCAATTAATATAGTTGATATGACAGTAGAGATGGCTGTATGGATTCGAGGTGGCCCCCAAAAAAATGAAGAAAATGTATAAAGAAAATATGCAAATGCAAGTACATAAAGTTACGGGAAGTCGGAGAGGACATAATTAAGCGGCGTTCCCACGAGGCGTTAATCACGACAGTGAACCACGCTTTCGTGAAATACACTTCTGTGTGAACGCATAGTCGTTAAACTTGCTTTCGTGAGGAACGGCGCACGACTCAAGCGTGGATAGATCAAACCTGTTTGATTTTCAGTCGTGATATACCGTTCGTGAAGCCAAGATGTCGTCACAGCAACGTGGCATTATTAAGTTTAACGACAGTGAAACTACGCGTTTTTTGGAGTTATATTCGATGGAAAAGGTGTTATATGATCCAAGTGTGGAGGAATACCGTGATAGAGATTTACGAGCCGCCGCAGCTAAGAGAATAAGTCATGAATTAAATATACCTGGATTTGGACCAAAAGAAGTTGTAGCAAAATTCAAAAATTTAAGAAGCTCTTTCTGTCAGGAGTTAAAAAAAATATCAGACAGTGCAAGGTCTGGAAAAGGTACAGATGACATATACAAGCCAAAAGTATTTTGGTTTGATCTGATGAACAGTTTCATTCGTCCGTTTGTTCAACAGCGACCCACACAATCGAATCTGGTAATTACCTTTTTTTTATAAAAATATATATCGTTTATTTATGAAAAATAATTTTAAATAGTTTAAAAACGACATACGAGTATTAATTTAAATTTAAATTAGTACGAATAATGCGTTGTTTTTACTGTTTATAATATCTTATCTTATCTTATCTTATCTTATCTTCTATGAGTAATGTATTGTACTCGTATAAAAAATCATAAAAAAAAATCTTTAACGTAAATATATTTATTATCCACACGGTTGAAAACAAAAATAAATGTACAATATGTATAGATTTATTATTAGTTTAGTTCATTTGACACATCAGTTATTTGGTTTTGCCAGGGAACAGCTCCTTCGTTATTAAAATAATCACGATATTTATTCCGTATTTGTTGTGCCTCCATATTAGAATGTCTGTGGTTAGTTGCTGGTAGATTCTGTAATCCACTATCATTTTGACGCCATGATCCAGGGAACACTCGGTGGTCCTCATCCTCATAATCAATTAGATCTCCCATCACATACCGAGGGTTTGTTTTTTTCAACCAATTATGAATTGCACAGCATGCGAGGACAACTTTGTCTAACGTTTCTAATTTTAATGAAATTGGTTTGTCAAACAATCTAAATTTACTCGCGAGTATTCCAAAGGCATTTTCCACTACACGTCTTGCTCTTGACAATCGATAATTGTAAATCCTTTCTGCAGGGGTTAAATTGCGTCGACTGTAGGGTTTCATTATATACTTTTTTAACGGAAATGCATCATCAGCCAAAATAACGAAATTGTTTGGTATGGCTAGTGAGTTTGTTTCTAAAGCGTTGTACAAAGAGCTATTTTGAAAAATTCCTCCATCTGATCCTCTTCCTTTCGCTCCAACATCAACATATAAAAAACAATAATCAGAATCCACCAAGGCCATTAACACAATACTGTAACTGTTTTTATAATTAAAATAATCTGAACCACTTCCGGGAGGAGCTCGTATGACAACATGTTTACCATCTAGAGCCCCTACACAACCAGGAAAATTCCATCGCGTTCTAAAACCATATTCAATGTTTTTCCACTCATCTGATGTTGCAGGGACCTGAAACATTAAATTATTAAAATATGAATAAACTAATAATATTAACACATTATTATTTATATTACAGATATTTCCTATAGAAAATTCTGAAGAGGCCTCAATAGAAAATAGTCTACAATCAGAACCTAACCTTGAATACAGTACTAGCCAAAACTCTGAAGACGTGACACAGATTGCATCGAAAATTGATACACCTGCGAAGATAATAAAAAGAAAGATTGAACCACAACCATCAACATCAAAAAATAAAAAATCTATTCATGATCATGAAATAGGATTTATGACAAGCGCAATTGACAAATTACATGAAATTTCAAATCGCGCATCACAAGTCGCTACAAATAAAGAGGATAGTTATGATCATTTTGGGAAATATATCGCATCAATGTTAAGAAGTATAGGACCACCAAAAGCAATACGATTACAACAATCATTCATGAATGAAATTACAAATGCTATGTGCCCACCAGAATATGTTATTACTGATAATTCAACAGCTGCAACATCAAGTGGAAGACAATCAAATTTAAGTACTTTTTCGGCTAGTAATGATGACGACTACGTGACATTATTTACAGATTTATAATTAAACAAATTTTGTAATTATAATTATTATTATAATTAAACAAATAAAAGTTCACTGTTACTAATAATTTTATTGTTGTTATTATTATTTTATTTGTAATCTATACACCTAATCTATACACCAATATTATTTTCGTTTTTTTAATAATTAAGAAATCAATTTTGAAATTTGAAGGTACTTACTTGTATGAATTCTGCTAGTTCATTATATATTGCTTCACAGGTTTCTGGAATAAATTTACTTATTGTGTTTTTTGGAACACGGAACAAAAATTCTAAACTTTTGAAGGAATCACCTGTAGCTAAATACCGTAACGTCACCTCTAATTTTGTTTTTGCACTAATTGCTTGTCTCATGTTAGTGTTAGATTTTGAAATTTTATTTGTAACACGCAATAAGAGGTATTCAAACTGAAATTCAGTCATTCGCAGTAGGTTTCTAAAATCTTCTGAAAAATTGCTTTTTAGTTCCATACTAACCAAGTTTGACGCTCCTAACATATTTCTTCGCTGTATCCATTCTCTAACCCAAAAACGTCTTTTTTTTCGTTTTCTTGTAATTGTGTCCTGTAAGCACTCCATCTTTTTTGCTAAGATAGTAGCAAAAAACGAACTTAGAACAGCACAACTTTCAACAACTAGATCATTCATGATCGATGTTTCGATGGTGACTAGTCGAAACGCGAGGCGTGAACGGCACGAACCCCCCAACCGTGTGAACGTTTTATAAATTCACACTTTCGTGAGTGTCACGAACGAAAGTTGACTAGCGTGGTTAACTGTCGTGATTAACGCCTCGTGGGAACGCCGCTTTAGTGCGACTATCGAACAGAAAGGTGGAAAGTTGACACAGGTAAAGAAAGGCTTTCAGGTACCTGGGTTGTACAGTCTCAGTGTATGGGAATTCCAGGGAAGACATTCAATCTAGGATAGCACAGGCAAACACAGTTTCCCCGAAGAAGGAGGGTAAAATATTTGATTCAAGAACGAAGAATATTTCATAAGCTGTTTTCTGTGCTGGGTGGGTCGATTATGTTTTTGAATAGCGGGCCACGGGTAAACAGACACAGAACGAATTATAGATCTCTGAAGCACAGCATTCGCAGATGAACATGGCGAATTTTATAGAAGACTAGAGTGAGGACCATTTGTTTAAGAGGATAGGCCTACATAAGGTAAAGCTGCGGAAAAACGTAATCAGAACAAAATACCGGTACACTAGACTGAGCACAGTAGATACAGGCAATGGGTAACGTGTAAATAGCCAAGTTAATGGGCAAAGTGCAGGAAGACAAAGCAACTCGCAGTTCGATTACTTGGCCGTAAAACGTGTTTGAAAGGATTCGGTGGTTTTAGACAAGATAACATAACTGATGACTTCAAAAAATGATAATGCACCTCTTCTTTCGAAACTTGCGAGACGAAGATAAAGCATACACGTGGAATAATAATAAAACAATAACGTAAGACTTTGCTCGACAACTGCTTGGTTCTCCAAAGGTACGATTTAGCCCTACACAATAGATGTTGAGTTAATACCTCTGTATCATCTCGTCCAAATTTAAGACGCAGATGATTTTCAAAAAAAAGCAATACAGTTAAGGTTTTTAAGTAAATGTGAAAGAAGTACATGTTTAACAAAACAACGTCTGTGTTAACATTTTTATGTTCATCCGAAGGTTGCGAGTTGAACAGTTTAACTATCCTGCAAAGCTGTAAATAATAAATAAAATTGTTTACGTTTAACTGCGGTGAACGTTACGATACTCACAAATAATATAAATGTTCCTTCACATTTAACTACTTCAAGGAATACTCCATTCAAGTTTTTTATTTGTTTTTATTTGTGTGCATCGCCTGGTTTTGCTTTTCATTGCGTCTCTTTCCCTCAACATCCTCTTATTGTTTCTTAAGGTTTTTCATTAGGGCCTCTGTTATTTCCACCAACGCTTTATTTCGTATTTTCATCGAGAGTGTCAAACTGTTTTTTGTCTGTTATTAAATCTGATTCCCTGTCAAACTGGAAATCCGCTAATTATTTCATTCAATTTCGTTCACGTAAAATGTCTAAATAATTTGTTTTGTAGAGCAATAAGAGAGCGGATAATGTCTTGCAGGCATGTGTACACGTCTGGACGAATACATCTTTCCTCCTGTTTGTATGATGTCTAAGTGTAAGACACATCTTGGCATTTTTTCTAACCAGACTGTTATTTTTTTATTTTTTCTCTAATTATTCTATCGATTAATGTTCTTAAACAGAAAAATCTCACTGTTTCATTCATAATTATTACATATAATTCTGTCTGTCTATCTATCTGTCTGTCTGCCTGTCTATCTGTCTCTATCTATATCTATCTACACACGCGCGCGCGCGCGCGCGCGCGTATGCGTGAACGCGCGGGCAAGTTTATATTCTATTGTTTCAGTAGACATTTGAAGCGTTATTATTCTATGTTCTCCCAAATCTGTTGAAATATTATGTGAACCTATTCGTTACTTCTATTTATCTAGATTGCCCAAATTTAATTTCCAATGTTGTTCCTTTAACTTTAGTATCTGAAAACGGTGTATTTTCATGTTCCCCGTTCCCAAGACCATGTTTCAGGTGCCTGTCTCTATTTCTTTGTTCAGATCAGTGTTTTCTCATATTACACATTTCAATTATGAGTTGTGCTGAGCAGTATACTCGAATATTTCTGAAAACCTTCTGTTAATTCGTTCAGGGATTTATGTTTTGTTCATTACAAGCATCTATCACTGTTCGTATTTTATTGCACAGATACAATTTTTAATTTAATTTTATTATTATTTTTACTTTTAATGTGTACCCTATTGACTTTATCACATATTGTGCTCCGAGTGTTGTCTTCTAAACAAGCTGAATTAAGCCCGTTTTATTTTTCTGTTGTTAAACAGCAATTTTCTGTTAACCTCATACCAACCGTCCCTGTCGTAGCCTATCCAGCAACTACTTCACCCTGCATTAATTCTTATAACGTAAACGTCTGCTCGAAAACCGGATAGTCCAAGCCAATAAAGCGTATTTCGCCACATCAAGTATCTTCAGATCCAAATACATCCACAGAAACACGAAACTAAGGATATACAAATCAATAATAAGACCCATCCTAACCTACGGCTCCGAAACGTGTATCCTGAACTCCAAAGCAGCAAACAATCTCGATATCTTTGAAAGAAAAATAGTAGATTATAATGGATATTAGTCGGATTATAGAGTTTCTTTAATTACAGTAACACGCTGCAGTACATAAAATTAGTCTCTGGATCGTACTCTATGTAAATACACATTTTTACTCTAAATAAAATTTAATTCTACTAGTTTATAATAATATACTAAACACTAATTTATAGAACTGAAAATATAATTTTTAAAAAACTGTATCTCTATACTCTAATTTTCTGAAATGTTTAGTTATGAGTGACCTGAACTGAATGTGCTAACTACTGAAATGTACCAAACATACTGATGAATTCAAAAGTATATCCCGATTGAAACTCTTCGACTACTGCGTTCTCACTGAGTGAATAACCTATTGTTTCACTTTTGTCTCCGACAGGAAATGTATAGGAAACGGCGGTTAAACTCATAGACATTTTTCAATTGTCCAGATAACGGACGTTAAACTCACAGTTTGTCTAACTTGCGGACTCTGTAATGTCCTAACTGACTTTTAGGACTATGTGTACATGATAAGTGATATGTGTGTTATCATATTAAGAAGAAACCTCATTATTACGTGAACACGCACTCATTATATTTATAAACAATCCATAAACATTTTACACAATTTTGAACTATTTATAAAAACTGATGAATTGTTATATAAAAATTTGAGTTAAAACTATTGTGTGATTTTTAGGACGCTCCCAGACAAAGACGGAATACCTTGTCTTATGGGGAAAGCTGTACGGAAATAGCAACGTACGTTCAGGATGAGTTCCGTGGATTTGATAATGGAAAACGTAACCAATAAAAATGCCACTGACGGACAGAAGACAGAAGAAATCAACTCTTTTTTCTTCTATGAGGTTAGAATGTCTTTTAATTATCCTAAAATTTTATAAATTAAATTAACGCGTTGTAAAATGTATTTATACAGTTTATCCAACTGTTTTTCTTTCGATTAGAATGCAATATTTGTATTTTGTAGTTACAAAAAATAATAAGAGGTATAATTTGTAGTAATAAAGGGACTAACGTAAGCAATCACAAAGATCCGTAATCACAGTACAAGTTTAATGTACTTCAGTATATGAAAATTGTCTATGTTCAGCTTAGTTTTTATTGTTCGTCATTCATTTCAACAAAACTTTTGAAAACCTTAATTTCCAACTATCTGAATGCAACTGATCAAATGAAAATATTTTGTAACTAAATTTAATACGAGTTCTGAAGACGATACATTAAGAAGCAACCATAAACTTTTGTTATAGTATTAATGTTGTAGTCCACTGCTCGATCTAATTTCTTCAACCAGACGTTTAGGCTGTCTCTTCAGATGGTGCCTAATCCGACAGTGATACGGAATTGATACAGACGATACAATAATGATACCAGCAAGAAATATACGGAATGGCCACGGAAGAGGATTATCACAGAACGTAGTCTAAAGAGATTACATACAACAAGACCTTACACCTGGAATATTTCACGATAAAAGCGAAGATTTAACTCCGGTTTGCGATAAGTAAAAAAGTAACGCTACAAGTTGTACGTGTATAGAGACGGACATTTAAATCAGGAACGAGTACACTGCTTGTTGGAGAAGTTGCAAAGAATAATAAGCATAATAAGAATAAGAATAAGGTGTAAATTTGTAATTTCTATTCGGACATAGAATTTGATAACGAATTATTTAATTTATTATTTTGCAATTGTTTGATACTCTTTAAGGGAATAATTTCTTTACACTTGAAAGAAATAAAATTAATACTTTTTTCACAATAAGACTTAGCCTATAATGAATTCAACTTATAATAAGTCGCTGGACAATCGAATGAATTTAGGAAACAAGTCATTTTAATTTTACGATTATTGTAATATTGTATATTTTTGTAAGGGTGCGCGTGCGCGGGTGAGTGTGTGTATGTTTGTGTGAGGGAGAGAGAACCAGGTACAAGAGCAGACCTAAAAGCGAGGTAACAAAAACTAATTTTTGTAATGGTTCCCGTAAAGGTTCTTTTCTGTGAATTGGATCTTTTCCAATTATGATTCATTCAAACTTGCAGAAGTAGTCGTTTGTAACGCCTCTTAATTTCATTTGTTAACTGTTGTCAATCAAATTAGTCTGTTGAACATTTACTGTCTGCAATGTAAATCCGATTACCCCAGCTGGAACAAAGTAACAGAGCAGAATTAATTGTTACTGTAGCGATAGCATTAGTGCTCGTTAATACGTGTGCGGTTTGTTTAAACCGTCTGGACAACCTGTCCTATGTCCACGTGTGACACGCCGTCTAAGATATTCCCGTTACCAGCTTTGACAGGCGGATAACGTCCCCACGCACTTCTCTACTGATTTCTACATTTCGCGTTTCAATCGTAGTGTTCATTAGTGCACATGTATCTTTCTTGTTCTGTCAGTTGATGTGTTTTAAACTGTTACAATCATTTTGAAGAGACGATCGTGTGTGTTTGTGTGTGTGTGTGTGTGTGTGTGTGTGTGTGTGTGTGTGTGTGTGTGTGTGTGTGTGTGTGTGTGTGTGTGTGTGTGTGTGTGTGTGTGTGTGTGCAGATAAGAGTAACTCGTAAGCTGTAAATGCAGCAGAGTTAGTAACAGACAACACAAGGTGCGACATATGTGCTTAGCCCAATCTAGACTTACAAACAACACTTGGATTATTTCAGCTTTGTGAGCACACGTCTTCCACTGCCGATAGCTAACCAGCAAATAATAACTACTACCAGATTTTGAGGTTGTGTGAGGAACACACATATTATATTATAGAAATGATACTGTTATTAATTTGACATTTAGTCGTAAGATGGGTACATTTGCGGTTCGCGTTATGCTCAGTTATCACCGACTGAACATTCTAGCGACCTCGAGAAGGGAGGGCGCGCACACACACACACACACACACACACAACAGAACACGTACATATCGTAGTGTCGAAATTATACAATAACCGTACGCCACCAAATCCTACCGGTGATCATTATAATCACATTCGTTATCGTTTAGTGTCCATCATGTGATTTGGCGGTAGCTGACTCAACAACGAGATGTGACTAATGGCGGCTCCCATAAAATTTACGTTAGCTTCTCTAATATTGTCTTCATTTAAAATTTTTTATAACACATTTTTCCGCAAATAGGCCTACATTATTTTACTAACATACACGACCATTATCGCAGCTGGTTATAATCCACCTAAAGACGATGCAGACAACCAGTAATATGGTGATGACATATACGGTTACCAGTATTGTTTTTCACGTAACCTTATACCGTGTGACCTATCCAGGACATATAAAATACATATCGACATTATGTTATATACCAAAGACATAATGTTTTGTTGTTTACGGTTATAAACATCCTTCAACGAAATAGAACGACGGTCTTTCTACAAGTTCACCAGAAGATACGAAGTAATATAGTATACATATAATGTTCGTGTTATAGATAATGTAAAGGTATGTTAGGGATATTCGTAGAGACAGATATGCAGATACACGTCCCTCCTTTCCCATTCACAGCACAATCAGAAATGCACATATGATTTTGTATATTAAAATTTGTAGATTCTCGTATAATAAAAATTATAAAATTAAAAGTTAGGAATTTCTGAAGTCTTTTGTCGACGCAGAAATGTTACATGCTTCTCTCTCTCTTCTTCTCCTCAACCCAGAGTTTGGTGGGCTTGCAGTTTCTTCCCTTCTGAAGACAGTCTCTTAATCACCACGGACTTCTGTGTAAATCTCATCCATGTAGGCCTACTGCTGGGCCTTTCCCTCCCTCTAAACTCTCAATCAAGGTGGTGAACCAGTTTGAATGGCGTAGTAGGCGACCAACCATACTGTTTCTCCTTTCCGCAGTGGTTTTAATCTGAATCCTTCCTTCATCCACTTGCTGCAAAATCTCACCCATGTAGGCCTACTGCTGGGCCTTTCCCTCCCTCTAAGTTCTCAATCAGGGTGGTGAACCAGTATGAATGGCGTAGCAGGCGACAAACCATACTGCTTCTCCTTTCCGCAGTGGTTTTAATCTGAATTCTTCCTTCATCCACTTGCTGCAAAATCTCATCATTAGGCAACCTTTCTGTCCACGGAAACCTTAAGGCCCTTCTTCAACATCACATTTCAAAAGCTTCAAGGCAGCTCCTCTCTGCTTTTTCCAACGTCCAGGTTTCTCAGCCATATATGCACATGATTCAAATGAAACTTTTTGTAAATTTCGTACTAGTTTCAGAGACATGTTTCTGGACACTATAAAGGCCTTTTTTTTTAGAAAAAATGTCTTTTTGATTGTGCAATTCAACTTTTTACATCACTTGTGCCTCTCCCATCTGACGATATAATGCAGCTTCCAAGATATTTATGATATCAATTTGCACTAGCTTCCTACCGTCCATAGATATCTCAACCGTACAGAAATTTACAGTATACCGTCCATGAATTTTCAAGTTTTGGAACATTTCGTGACTTTTGTTTTTTCCTTATCTATTGCCATATGCCTATATCTTTAGTATCTTGTTCATTTGGAGAAGTGAATTCTGTAGGTCTTCCTGAAAACGTCATCTAAAAAACGGATGGATGTCGTCAAATGGCAGTTTCGACGTCTGTGAAGGCTATTTCATCTCTAATATTTCTGAAAGACTACACTCAAACTGGCAACGTTCGCCATTGCCCGGCATGATACAAGTATATTTTCTTCTTTTGGGTTTCTGGCAGAGGGTGTTAGCAATAATAAGGTGGAAGCTTCACAGAAGCCTAAACTTTGATCCTCGCACATTCCTGTTTCCAAGTCCATGTTCCCCTACAGTATCTCTTTCCTCGCCCTCTCCAACCACTGTATTCCAGTCACCTAAAATATTAAGATTAGCCCAGTCTTCAGTTTCTATATGAACTTTCTCAATTTGCTCATATATGCATACACCCTCTACCCGTTCACCTTGATAACCTGTAGTTCGCTCATACACCTGAACTAATACCATATCTCTTGGTATTGCTTTGATTTTTAGCATGATAATTCTCTCACTGTACCCCAAATCCTAATTATATTGTGAGTTACATTCCTTTTTAATATAAAGCCAACTCCTCCACTTCCCTCGTCATTTCCTGAGTTCAGAATAGTAAAATCGCCGCTCCAAAAATCCCTGCTGTTTGGCCACCTAACCTCCCTTATTCATAAAATGTCTACAGCCAACCCGTCCATTTACAGCTGCATATTTTCCAGTTTTCCAATTTCCTTCATAGATCTCACGTTTCATGTTCTCATTCTACATATAGAACGTAGTCTTGAATTGTCCACTTCCGGAGGTATGTATTTCTCTGTCACTGAATGAAAGATGCAAGTTGTCACATTAATCACCTATAATTATAGTACCGTACACATTTCGGCAGTCAGTATACCCACCATTATCAGACTGACTTTTTTGAGTTGCGATGTGCGAACATTGAAAAACAGTCAGTCTGAGGATGGTCGTGAGCTCTGCTGAAACAATTGTACCGAATTCGTAATAATAAATCAGTTGTGTGACAACTTTTATCTTTTTTCTTAGAAATGTTTGTAATGTGATACAAGTTAATCTCAAGGGTAGCGGGTGGCAAGTCCCGGCTGAGTATCGCAGTTAGAGTAAACGACAGCTCGGAACGCGCACTATCGTCTCAAAACTTAAATCTAAAAACATGAGTAGACCAGACGGCTGCTTCTAACTTACATAATGTAGCGTGACATAAATTTGAAACACCTTAGCGGGTCTGAATTTTTTTCAAACATAGAATAATTAATACTTTTTTAACAGGAATATAAGTTAGGACTTGAATCATGTGAGACGAGAATCAACGCGATGTTTCCAGGGTAGCCTAGTATAGAAAAACGGGGGAAATGAATATAACGCGGTCGCTTTCTATGCTGCCCATTTAATCTTATTGTGCCAATGAACTCCGTGCGGCTCGTACTCACAATACCTCGCATCGGAACGTCTTAAGATACATCAGTCTTCAAGAGTAACTTTGAAGACAATTTCTCATCAGAATCAAAACATCGTTATATTCAGTTGTTGATAAACTAGGTTTCTTAATTCCTAAAATACTTTTTTCCAAGTCTGGGCAATAAACAAATGGTGTTGGCTTTTTCTCTGTCTGTGGTTCGTCATATTAAAGAATGTAGGAGGGAACAAGTCAGTGACAAACTGCATGGAATTAACAACATTACCTGACAAGAGTGGACAACACAAATCATTCTTGTTATTAAGAATCCACAAAACACGACGTTAGGAGACTGAAAGTAAGATTAACAGGCATTAAACGAGATCGAAAGTGCATATACATAAGACAAAAGAAGAAAATGAAGCTATATTTAAAATATATAAGAATGCCAAAATTGTTAATATGTAGATATAAAAGAAGAATCTTCAATTTCTTATTAATAAATACTTCATAAACGGTTTTAATATTAAAATTAGTTTACAACTTGTTGAATAAAATATTCATTAAGCGTTTGCTTTTTTTTATGTATTTCACAAAAGACATTAGTTTTCTAATAATAAAATTTATATTAAGAAGGTGCCCTACAGTGAAAAATTAAAATTACTCTTTGAAGAGACTAGCAATATTAAATATGCAAAATACTGAGTTTTAGTTAACTAACCAGTCTAGCGAGAGGTAATTGACGCTATAAATGTGGACACTACACGGGCTATTAACATTTTGTCATAATATTGTAGGTTAAGTATATTACTCCGCTATTATATCCTATTTAGCTACTTGGTAGTTAGCAGTCACACATAATTTGCCAATAGGCACTTTCAAAGTGACATAAATTCTTGGCATTATTGTTTAATTGATTTACAAACTATTTTAAGCATGTATATAATAATGTCGGTAATTGCTAACTCCATACTTATATACGAGCGGTAAATGAGAAACAAATTTATTTAACAGACTATATAAATATATAAATGGTGTCTTAGATATTTTTCTATTAATACTGTCTTCAACTTGTTATTCAGATAAATTTATGTGTTGTTTAATGAATTATTTTTACTGAGCTTTTTTCTAGAGCCTATATTTTAAAGAATATCTCTTGTTATTCAATGTCCTTTTAAACAATCGCCAGAAATTCTACATTCAGAATACAAAGAAATAAATGGTCGTTGGCATCACTTTACCGGGTGATGGTTCCGTACTGGGACGTTTCGATTCGTTGCTTTCTATTCAGACTTGGGCTCATAATCGTGGATCAAGATTTCATCACAAGTAACTATTCTTTCCAAAAAAAAATTTCTCCAATTACATGTTTTGAACAGATATTTCAATATAGAACCTTGTTCTATAACCGTTTTTCCGAGAGGACTTGTCACTGTTGAGTTATTTATACAAGTTTACATATTAAAAAAATTCTCAATCAGCCGTCTTAAATAGATGGCAGGAATGCCAAACTATAATTCTGAAAATATTGTATTAGATATAATGTTTAGATTTTTTTATTACAGGCTTTTACTCTTTATTTCCTAAATGATCCTCGTAATTTATTAAAATTTTAAAAAGTTATATTATTATACATTTTCTAATAGTTAGGACAGTAAGTGATGCATAATTGTACTGTAACAATAAAAATGTACTGTAACCCTCTCGCCTGGCCACTCGTTTTACTAGTCCAGAGTTGGGGGTTTCGTATGTAGAATGACTTCCTCAATACTTTACCGGCATTTCGTTTGATTTTGTGTGGATTGCAAGACAATGATCTATTGGTCTAAAGCTAAAGGGTTCAAATTTCAGTTTTCAAGTTGGTAGGTGTGCATACAAATATAATCAGTACAACGTTTGCATTTTTATTTAGTACACATGACATGTTAATACTGTATATGATACGGTTCAACGACAAGTGAGGATGACTTTACGAAAACAACGGCTAATTCATAAAGCTCATAAAAATGTATTTATATGAAAATAAATACTGTAGGCGGTATCGTAGACTATATACAGAGAAGCGAATGAAACAACAATATACAGTGTCTTGAGTAGCGGTTTAAAAAACGTTAAACGCAAAATATAAATAATGCATGCTACAAAGTTGATCACAATTGTGCGCGTGCGTGCGCACGTGTTCTCTCTGCCTCCCTCTTACTCTCTCTCTCTCTGTTGTTTAAATTATATATAGGCCTATCTAATTGTGTACGTTTGATGAAAGTAAACATTACATTTCAGAGCAAATGCCATCACTCAATGTCTATCGACTCGGTACAGACATCTCGTACTCGAACAAATGTAACTGAGCCATTGGTGAGTCACTGGTGCAGTTCATTACAGTTTTTTGTGCATCCTACGTTGGTCGTGTATAACCGTTGCTTAGAATCGTGCAGATGTGAAATTCTCTATTGCGTTTAAGTCGTCTGCCGTTACCTAGTAATAACGGTAGTGCTGATTTTGAGGGAGATGGTAATAATTCTGATGGAATCATCGCATCACCTAGATCACGATAACGATTCCGATCACAATTACGATTCATGTAAAAACCCTTATAAAATATTTATGAAGTACTTGAGTTAAATAATTTCTTGTTATTCATTCTGTACTATTACGATAGATAAAATGAATTCGTAAGCGTGTACAAAATCCATTTATGCATTCAGTTTTTAACTCTTTTAAGAAACAGTTGCATTAGGTGTTGAAGGATTTTTAATACAGCAGCTCAACGAATTTCTAATTCAAACGAGCGCCCAAAAGAAATGGCATTAGTAAGAAAGTGGTGTTAAATCTATGTAATCTGATGCTCGCTACAGCTCTTCTTACGTGGAAAGCTGTATATTCCACATTGTTTGTTTCCGAGAAAACTTTTCCTATCAGACTTCAAGTTTGCATCTGTTTAATGGTTTCTAAGCGTTAAGCATTTGGAGATTTCTTAATTACTTTAGTCGTGGTGTAAATTGGTAGCTTATTTACCTGCGAGCAAGTTTCCCAACGTTTGATGTGCTTTTCTTAATATCGTCTAATTTGAAGTCGCACAGGAAATTTAAAATGTACTAGTCGTAAAAGTGTGAATTACACTTATGGGGAGTAAAGTGTCATCATATAATCAGCAAACGGTGTGAAGAGAAACTGAAAGGTGTTAAGAATTACTCCTACACTAAAACCTGTCGCTAATAGCTTCTTTGAGTAATGTTCGCACGCGATGTGAACCTTCGCCTTCGTCGCCTTAATATTTATAGTTCTACCGTGTTATATACTAATACATTTATATTAGAAATATTTTTTTGTTCTGATTAACTATTATTGTCAGAAATTTGAAATAATAAGATCTAACTAATTTTGTTTTTCAATTTAAAGGTCTGGATGCTTGTTGTGGAGTATCGTTCTGATTTATATTTTGAGCACTGAATTTTGTCGACTTTCTCTTCAAATTGTTGGGGATAAGAATAAGGGATTGTCCTGAACCTTCAGTAATCTTTTTAGATCTTTCATTATGACTCAATCTAGCCATTATGTTTTGAAACAAAATATTATGAGGTGTATAGATTTTATTCTTAAAATATTTCCGAGAACATTGAATAAATCGACAAAAACACGTAACTCAGAATTATTCTCTCTAGCCTGTATGTCCTTTAAAAGTTCTCTTTAAAAAATGTTTGCTAATTTCGTTTAGAATTGTAATCAAATAAATGGAAACAATTGGAAAACGTGTTAGGTACTTAATCATAAAATTTGGATACTAAAACTGTTTTTTGAAGTAAAAATATTGGTTAGACTACGATTACAATTTACTGTTTACACTTATAAAACAATTTACATAAAATTTACAATTTACAATTCACATATTCCAAAAACCATCGCATTGTATAATACCTTGTTTATTTTTTATAATTTATAAGAGTTTTGAAAAATAGTTCTAATACTAACATTATCAAAGTTTTGGTATTCCAGTGTGACTATATTAAAAAGTAATTTTTTATTTTTTGTAAGACGTTTCAATTTCAAAATGCCCGAACAAAATACATCACTACGTTTATCTTCTTTTATGTGGAGAGTTTAGACGTAAGTAGATTAAACTTCGTCTGAATTTAACAATTTTGTATGAAATTTCTTTATTACTATGCAAAATAAAAAAAGTAATAATAACAGTTTTCTATAAGCAAACGTTATAGTGTACAAAAGGATAACATTTTTTAAAATTAGTTGTTTTTATCTTACGAGGGTAAAATTGTTGCCTAGATTTCACTACCTGCTTAAAATTTGACCGCCATTAAAATGTATCACCGAAAACAGTACTTATCTCAGACATAACAACATAACAGACAACATAACAGACATAGAAAGCAGCAAACTAAATATTATTATCTCTATTTAAATAGCGTTTTCAAAACAAATTAATGCAGGCAGTTGAGAAAAATTGCCTAGCTCATACGTCTTCAATGGCGAGATAAATATTACAATTGTATTGGTGTACTTTTCTGAAAATTTTTTCCTCAAAGTTTTTTCCCTATTTTATCGAAACAACGTTTGTCAGAACACTTAAATCGGGTCCCAACACCTGACGGTCTGCTGAGCTCCGTGGGCAGTCATGGGCGAGGCAAGAGTTATTTTAAAAAACGTACACGTTACACAAATTACAAAGATAATATACAATTTTCGATTATTTTATTATATTATTAGAGAGATATATTTTTTCTAACTCCAACCACCTATTCACAGCCACTTCAAACATTCGTGCTGACAATCGAGTTTTACAGTTCCCGTCTGTAGGACGATTGGGATACTCTGCTAATCGAGATATCGTTTGTGTCCCTTTCACCTTGCTTTAAACTGGTCCGTTCCAGCTTTCGCCTCAAGGCAGTAAACAAAATTTTAACAGTAGTAAAATTGGACGTAGTAAGTACTGGATACGCCATTCAAATCTTTCCATTCATGTGTGTTGATATACTCGGTTCTATGGTATTCCATCGTGTTTAATTGTTAATGTAGTTGGACGTGGGTGTGCGAGTTCTCCTTTGGCATGGTGGTGCTTATTTTTTTTATTCCCAATATTACTACGTTGAGATCTAATTACAGATTAAACAAATACAAATGATTGTTATTTGTTTTATGTATTTTAAAATTTTATTGTTCTTTTGGCTTAATGTTGTGCTAAGTGACAAATATTAAAGAAGACTTGTAAAGTATGCAAATTGTGGACACCGCTAAGCATTACTTAGAGTGACTTGACATTTACGACCCGCATTGACTGAGAACGAAATCGTTTTGTTTATAATCTCTGCATCCACAAAGTAATAGGCCTATATATACTTAGAGGTCTCGCTAAAAAACTTTCCACCAAAATTTACAATCGTCTGGGCGCACTTGACATTTAATATAACTGGCTTTAAAAGTAATATTTAGTGCACACATACAGATAAAGAATTCAGAATATTTACTCTGTGTGTGTGTGTGTGTGTGTGTGTGTGTGTGTGTGTGTGTGTGTGTGTGTGTGTGTGTGTGTGTGTGTGAATCAACTGGATTATTTACTTGTCAAAACAATGATAATTCTTGGTTGGCCAAATCCTCAAATTTTGAATCTCACTGTTTTCCACCGATTGATTTGTTACAAAATAGAATTATTACGAAATAAAATAAATATGTGGACATATAGTATAGGCCTACTATGTATATTATATACTTTATTGCCAGAGTGGGGCGAGTTCTCAGTTGTAACTCGACCGTTTGGTATTTATCTGTCTGTCTATTTGGAGTATGTCTAACGATAACTTTTTTAAATATATTTTAGTAAATCTTGGCAGGAATCTACCCATACGTTTACACTGCAGATCCCTATTACCTTTGAGTTGATCCCTTCAAAAATAGGAAGGCGGGAGGTAAAAATATGTGGTCAAAAATCCATGAAGACTATCAAAAATTAAAGGTAATTTAACCAAAATCTGAATATAGTGTTCAGTTTTGGAAATTTCAAAATTCAAAATTTTTACAGCGTATTATTATATAATGTTACAATAATGTAATGTTATATTACAAAACATTATAATGTTACAAATAATTGTAATAAAATAATAGCTTTATTTGAAATAGATTTATTATACAACTCTCTGATTTGTAATAAAACATGCACATTGTAAAAGTCATTAAAATTGAATGCAGTTACTCAATTCCAATATTATGGTCACAACATATTGGACTGTTCCACGTGGATACAAAATTGCGTAGGAAGTGCTGTGAAACTCTTGCAAGTCTCGGTGTCACGTGCAGAAAATTTGTCTCCGCGTATGTCTCTTGTACCGAATTACGCTCACAATTCTTGTCTTCCCATTACCTTTCCAGTCGTGTTTTGTTTTATTGTGATCAGTAGCACAAAATCTTCAAAATCTTTGTGTAAGACGAAGGCTGTATGAACATAATCGTATGTGTATACAGTCTATTCATAGTAACTAGTATGCTCCCCGTGTTGAAGAACTCTTCAACAAAATAGATTTATTACTGGATAAATGTTGAAATCAGATATTTGTCAATTATTAGAAACTTACCCAATTACCCTACTACTGTATTTTTTTGTTCAGTAAAGTAACAATTGTGGAGCAGTCATTCAAACGTTAAAAATTTCAAGCATTTGGATTTTGATTAAAATTTCGTTTTATGACTCTCGCTGGATTTAAAAAATTTTTTAAAATTTTTGATCCCATTTTTAGGGCCTGGGGTCAAAACATTTTCAAAACTGTACACAATACAGTATAATCCAATGTTGGTTAAAATTATCTGTCATTTACATTTTGTTTTTAAATTATAGTCAAGTATTTTGAAGAATCTGGTAGGACAAACTAATATCGACGTAACTAACACACATGCAAAATTTAAGTCTTATAAATAAAATAGTTTGTCAGAAAACACTAAAGCTGAAAAATAGTAACTTTTGAAGGAGCTGATTTAAAAATTTTAAACTTGCGTTTATCAGTTTTGAGCCTGTAAAGTTATAAATGTTTACTCTAACTATCTTTTAAGAATCTTCTTCTCATTTTTTTTTATTTTGTTCTTTAGACTCTTCATCAACTTTTGTCATACACTCTGCATCAGTGTGCTTTAGACCTTAAACGGAAGATATTCCAGAATTGATCTGAAGCATTTACAAAAGGATTTGCCTTTACAATAGAGCCTTATTAAAGCATATTAACAGTATATGCGATCCCAACTTTTATGGCTTGCAGTCCACAGGTAGTTTTTGCCGAGTCTTTGTCTCTGACAATCTATTGAATTTTTCGTTAGCTTCTGAGTTTTCCGGTGAAGACTAGTCGTTAATAAAACCTATATTAGACAAGTCTTTATATATGGACTAGTCAGCTCCCATTACTGGTTCATGTGGTAGCAGTTATTATTCATAATTGATGATAACAAGTAACAAGGTTAATATATATTTTCTATGTTCATCAGATTCTGTTAGCCTATAGACAAAATAAAAATCCGACAGAGTTTTAAACAGAGTGCACTTCCCTTTATTCATTTTTCTTTACATCAAAATGGATAGTGACGTATGTAATATATATCTGTTAAAGAGAAATAAACAGAGAATGTTATAAGATAATACAATTTTTTGGTCGCTGAAAGACACTAGTTTCCCCTTATTGGTGAACAATTTGAGTAACTGTATTGTTAAACGTACACATTAGGTATTATAGCTGACTCATAAATACGTACAGAGTGGGAGGCAGTGAATGAAACAGGGAGATAAAGAAGCATACGGATAAATTGACAGACTGAGTGAGAATGAGGAAGGGGAGAAACAGTCGCGTCATCATTCGGGTTGTCATTATACAATATATGTTACTGTGTATATGTTTCACAAAAAGCTACACCTTGATACATAGGCCTACTATAGATACTGTCACGTAGTTTGTCATCATCATGTAGGCCTAAGACAATTAAGGCGTAGTCACATCTATAGTCGGTTACCGATGATCTTGCATTATAGTCATATTTTTATGTTACTAGTGATTACTTAAGGGGTAAAAGGTTCGTGTTATAAACAGTCATTGTACTCGAGCAGCAGCACGATGATTTTGTTGGCATTGTTCAGAGCGATAATCGTTACGGTACCAGCCAGCATTCAATGCCATACAATACGTGTTTAATGTCAGACTCTAGGTTGCTCTGTACGCCTGCTTCAGAAGCAGTGGGGATTTACGTTCTTAAGAATACTAGAATTAATGACTCGCAGCGTACAGGCGGTATTTAAAGTGTATTTAGCTGTTAACTCTTGGATAAGCATTACGAAGCTTCTAAACCGTTAGTGCATATGCGGCCGACACAAGGTTGGTGATGTTGCTTACTGGGCACGTCATTTACTAGTGTAAATAGAAGCAATCTATTTCTTACTATGAACTTGAATGAATACTGTGTATTTACTAACAACTCAATATTGGTGCATGGTCTGCAAAAAAGGATTTTTCTCCTTCCTTTATTTTAAAGAAAAATGTCAATAAAAGAAAGCTGATACCCTTCACAGATTATAGATCCTTTATATATTAGAATTACCAAGCTTAAAACATAATTTCGTAGTTTGACGTATTGCCTCATATGTCAAAGGTCTAAACATTGAAAGCATACGATGTAAATTGAATAAGACATTTTGAACGTAAGACTCTTTGAAATGTTTCTGGACCTCTAAAGAAAACAAAAGCGATGTCATGCCAAATACAAGATCTTATGCAAGAAAATGACATGATTAAATCTATTAAGTGCCAGGTTAGGGCACGTGGAGAGAATGGATTAGTAGCTTAAAAAGATGATGTGGTTAAGACTGTATTGTGGAAGACGGGCACATGATCGAGGACTCGGTTGGATGATGTTTTCAAAATCTGAGAATGTAGGAAAACTATGGATAGGGATAGATAAGGAACACTGTGTAAAAGAGGCCAAAGTCTTATCAAGAGTTATTAAGTGTCAACACTTTATGAAATGACTGTTATATACTCCGATCAAACAACGTTTGACATCACTTTATTAACACCTCATAACAGGCAAAATATTATTTAATTTTAAACACAACGTCTGTATATTTAAATTGTATCTTCTAACCTAAGCTAAATACAATACGTCTTTCATCAATTTTATTAAAGAAAAATAATTTAATTTAGATCGGGGTTCCCTTGACTTAATAACTGACTCCTAATACAATTCGTGTCCTTAAAATAGGGAGATACCATACTTACTTTTACATTTTACAAACATAATACATTCCTGTTAAATACGCTGCAGTAGACATGATGCTGTGTATTAATAAATATCTATAGGTATTAGTTATTTACGAATAATGCGTGAGTGACACATTATTTTAGAAAGTACACTGAACATTAATTTATGGGTTGTTTCTCTGCTTCATATCTTGACAATGTTTTAAAAATTTTCGGTATCATGGGAATAATAAATTGATCTAGGTTTTGTACGAGTAACGTGAAAATTTAGTTTGCCTTTATGAGAAATAATTTTAAATTACAATGTAAATCTTAGTAAATATTTCTTACAGTCACTTTTCTAGTTAACTGAGTCAAAATAGATCACTTCAGTCATTCTTTAAGATCGGTTTTTCTTCAGTCATTTTTTACATATACTATATGTGTGAGTGCGTGTGTACGTCAACAGCTCAAAACATCTACGCTCAGCAGGAGTAGTCACAAATTTTTATAACTTATATCCCGGTCAAGGAAGACCGGTCTTCTATCATACGGTCTTCGTCTTCTACTTTATAAAGTAAAGTGTTCTGAATTCAAACTAAAGACAGTTTTTCCATCTCCACTTTACGTCTGCCATCATACCTCGTTCCAGCTTATCTTTTCTAGTTTCATGTTCAATACCAGTGAGCATTCCTCGTTTGACATATACCTTACTGTATACGTAGCCGTATGCAATACTGCTTTCGTCTTTTGACAGTCTAATGAAACTCAGGTATTTCTACCACCATTAGTGATCCCTGTTATACGTACTAGAGATCATTTTCCTTTCGCGTTCGATATACGTAAGCGTCAAGCAGTCAAAACGCCACACCGCCGTTAGCGAGCTGGTGACTAGCAGAAACACATCCTGATAAATCGTTTGTCGCCTACAATAATTGTTCAATAGATAAACAGGTTTAGGTTGGATAAATTCGACAAGCTTCAATCAAGTACTGACGTGTACTTATTCCCTCCACCGGAGGACACCAAACAGTATTAGAGGGGCTAAAATGTTCTCCTCCTGCCATAAGCTTTAGACCGATTGGCCAACTGCGACTCACTGATCGAGCTCTGCCGACATTTCTTGCTCAACCCCAGGTACAAAATAGAATTTGTTTTCGAAGGCGTTCGTCCTTCAGCCTTAACTGCGGCCCTTCCACTATTCTCTACATTCTTCGCTATTTTTTTTTTATATCATAATTTGAAAGGTTTTTCCCGGTTGCTTCGTGTTTAAGTATGTCGCTTCTATTTCCAGAACTGACCTTAGAAACTCCATCTCAACCGACTCACTCTACTACCGTAGAATACTCATAGGATGTACATTTTGCTTCCATATAAACCATAGTGTACAGCTACAGCTTTATATAATTTTGACATCATGTAGCTTTTATCGTGTAACATCGTGTATTTCTACTTTCCTATAACTAAATAAAAAGGGGTGGCAACGAATTTAATTATTAACTACCGACGACATTTTTGTAAATGACAAAACAAAGAGAAATGAATAATTGTAATGAGTATGATAATTAATTAATGTGCTATGTAATTTTCGCAAAAACATTTAAAAATGTAACTGTTTACACGTCCATCCTTTTCACACCGAGAGTAAGTGAGAGTGAGAGTGAGAGAGAGAGAGAGAGAGAGAGAGAGAGAGAGAGAGAGAGAGAGAGAGAGAGAGAGAGAGAGAGAGAGAGAGATATGAAGGGTTGAGAGAGTTCGGAAATTCAGTTATTTTTAAATAATGAGATTTAGTACCTTCATAAGTGGTTAGTAGCATAGATTTCTAATTAAAAACCAATTATATAAATACGTATTACGGTTAAATGACATTTCGATTTAATGGGCAGCTATAATTTTGAGGCAGCGCTGTTACCTGTTGTACCACGTCACTTTACTAACGGCTGTCGTTGGTGTCAATTCCTCTAGGTAGCAGTGTCACTTTGTTTTCTAATAGAATTAACTTGCATTGAGTAAATCCATCGTTCAGTAGCCATTATTCAGAGGACAACGTGTTGTGTTTACAGCAATTTATTGTCAATTCGCTTCGCCTTTGCTTCCCCGACACAGGATTACGTCTGTATTAAGCCGTGCGTTTTAAACACAGGTCTCTATAAATCCTTACTGTTCAACCGTACGAACATAAATTACTCAACAGAATAAAAACTCTACTTCGGTACGTTACGTACCCCTAGTATGGTCTTTCTTGTGTGTACAACAGTGTAACAATGGAAAAGCTGGAATTGTGCGGCAAGTGGAAGATAAATATTAAACACATTTGTATCTGCTGTAATCTTTGTGAAAGTAAATAAGGTGGAACGTGTATTTAAAATCTGTTGTTTACTTCTGATTATTTTTAAAACGTTCTGCCGTTTGAACGACTCTTTATCTTTTATTCCCCTCTCTCTATCTCTGTCTGTCTGTCTTGTATACTTCTCTCTCTTTCTCACTCTGCTGTCTCTCGTTCTTTTTTTTGGACAAATGTGTAAATTTATTATTAAAAATGTGTTTGTAATTTAAACATGTGCAATGAGAATATTGAAAATATTTAATCTTCCCCTAGGAAAATAAACTAACATTACACTAAAAATCTGGACTTACGGAATTTACGTGTATTAAACCAAGCGCAAGCTCTCCGCCTCTCTCACTCCCCTCTCTCGCCCTCTCTCTCTCTCTCTCTCTCTCTCTCTCTCTCTCTCTCTCTCTCTCTCTCTCTCTCTCTCTCTCTCTCTCTCTCTCTCTCTCTCTCTCTCTCTCTCTCTCTCTCTCTCTCTCACACACACACACACACACACACACACACTATAACAAGAAAACACATTATATCTTTTCTTATCCCTTAAGACGGGAGAACTGACAAATTCTAACCATTTATCTCTCTCAGATTCCACATAAAAACTTGCAATGCAAGGCGTGTGTTGAGACTACCGCCTACCTCATCTATCTGCTTAACTCTCCTTCATGCTGTCCCTTCTGTATGTCTATCTATTTTGTATGTGTGCGCGTGTTAGAGAGTAGCTTTTCAACAATTGCTGTAACAATATTAAATTTCATCTAACTGAATGTAATGTTCATACTCTGGAATAATAATAATAACAATAACAGTAATAATAATAATAATAATAACTGTTATTATTATTAGTGTACATAATGATAATAAGTTTTATTTTAACCCAAAGAAAAGAAATGATGTTTAGAGAAGTTTATTACGAACAAAATGCCTTCATTCTTCTGCGTAGGCAACTCATTAAGCATCCCAAGAGCCGGCAAGTAGGCCTACTACAGCAAACTGTAGTAAATGCGAACAGTTTTGAAGTGTTAGAAGTTCTATACTTAGTGTACATATCCAACGTATAGATATAATTACAGGCGCATATACTGTACGTCATATTACTTATGTAGCGGTTACTCCACAAATATATAAAGTCTGATTGATTGCCTTGGGATTGCCTAAAATGACAGAGTTTTCAGTTTAATGAGACTTACTGCCTACTTATTCCAAAATTGCGTACGACCATACATATTTACACAGACACGTATTTGCATATTTACTCAGAGCGAATACTCACATTATTTAAATTTAAAATATCTATTTTAGTGGCAAAAAACGATCGATGCGACTGGTTATAATACATAGATTTATAAATTCCATCGAAAGGAATATTATCCGACAATGAGTATGTAAAAACGGACTGTGTGGTTTTGAGTAATTTGATATTGCCATGGCGTTGTCTTGAATACGGCTGAGTCAGTGGTACGCATTCCGTATGCATCACTTCTCCCTGAAAATACAAACCACAGTTCGATACAGTATAAACTGAGTGTGGAGGGGATATTGTATTGACGGTTCTGTGACTTAAAAATATTAATTTTTGATATACACAACAAAGATAACCTTACCGTATGAGAGATAGAACTAAAAATTAATAAACTTGACGAGACACATTGAGGAATAATATTTTTAGGAAACAATGATGTTGACATTACATTGGAGAACAGCGACAAATATAATAGTTGAAGTAATTATTGCATTTTTCACTCAGCCAATCGTATGCGTACATCTGGACAACTCCTGTTAAATCTATTTTTGAAGTCATGGGTTTTTGAGGTAACTGGGTGTCAAACGAATGTAAAAAGTTGTAGCAACCAGTGGAATGCCAAGTTTAATAACTGGCTGCACTTAATTGACTTTATTATATCAACAATAAAATAATACGATAATAATATGTTGTTGTGCGCTTGAAACATTCTTTGGCGTTAATAAATATGTATTTAAATAGTTATAGCAATTATGGCCCCACTACGTAACAGCGTTGGTAAATTTTATTTTCAGCAGCTAATGGTGATGAATGTCAGCTGCTTTCATTTGAATGTTTACGCCAATTTATGAATTAAAAACTATCACGAAACAGTATTTAATAGTGTTCATTTTAATTTTGTTAATTGGTATTTTAAATAAATAATCATTTGATATTAAAATGTGATACCTAAAGCTTTATAAAATATTTCACATCTTCATCATTAAAGTGATCTTTTATGTTGTAAAAATAACGTATGCAAAAATCGGGGTCTTTTTACTTCTACTACTACTACTACTACTACTACTACTATTACTACTACTACTAAATAATAATAATATAACAGTAATAATAATAATGACAACTATGATCCCCCCCCCCAGAAATCTAACCCTATGCTCAAGCCTACAACATCTTAACCTCGAGGTGAGCGGGCAACAGTTGTCACTCTATAGCTGGCTAACAGGGCACTGGTAACAGTTTACTGACAAGGTTGTGTCTACCGCTTGAAAACACACCGTAAACCACGGCAAACGATGGCCCTAGGTTACCAGGACGCCCCCTGTTGTATTTAGTCTTATCTGCAGTACTCGAGGGTTCTGCCGCGGTGGTCTGGTTATGTCCCCGATAATCGTGGAACTCACATGCAAGGTTTCCAAAACAATTCTGGAGTTAAGGATCTCTTAAAACCCTCGTCCAGAAAAAAACTTACCTGGGGGGGTGAAGAGAAGGAGGCACTACACTGGTGTAGATGCAGAGAGGTTTTCATGCGCCGTCAGCCATTAAGGCTGCGGTACCAAAGTACTTGACCATTAAACGGAAAGAAGGGGACTTCACGAGGGGGAGTCTCTTTTTAACTGAAAAAACAATGACCGTTTGTGGTGGATCGCCTGTCGTAGATCGGCTGTGGTGGTCTTTTGATCGAAAACTATTGCGTCGTGACTTACTCAACTGCACAGAAGACAAAATTGCTAGAGTGTTAGCACCACAAGACGTCATAGCATAACGGAGGCAGACAGTGTGCAAGGAGGGACAGACACTTCCTTCAGCCTCCAACGTCTTGACCTTAACAAAACAGCACTGCCTGAGAAACTGCTAGCAACAATCCATCGGTTTCCAGTGTTTACGTTTTGGACACTGACTCCTGTGGCAAGTCAGCCCATGGCGGGGACCCATGTGCCGAACCGATGAAATGTATTACTGCGGTAGTCAACACTCTTCCAGCTAACGCAACTGTCCTATATATAAAGAGGAGGTAGCGATACAAGAACAAAAACATTGAAGAAAATCAGTCATGAAAGTGTTTACCCAGCTACTAGGGCAAAGACAGTCACGCACAGGCTGTTAAGTCAATACTACCGTGACATCGAACCAAGAGTTAGTGACTGCAGTTACGTGATTCATCAAGCGGTACATTACAGAATTACACTCAACGTCAGTGGTGTCCAGTATAAGAGTACAGAATAACAAGACCCTCAATCCGCCCACCAAGACGTGAGGAACCGAACATTGTGACTGCGAATGCAAACACCTCTTTTTTTTTGGGGGGGGGGGGGTAAAACGGAGACGGGATACGAGTTAGAACATTTTAAAAATTAAAGTGAAGGGCAAGAATGTCCCCAAAGATCAGGAAATGAGCTCCGAATTGGATCAAAGTAATGTGTGCCTTTGATCTCACTGACCTCGATGACTTGGTGGAAGTCGGCAATCTTCAGAAGAAGTAGAAGAAAGACGGGCCAAAACGGAAGCCAAGGAAGTAAGCACGGTCCGTAGCGATTGATTTTTCAACATTCAGCATGGCGAGCGTGCTGTAATGGAACATCACCGGTTGCGCTTCGCATTGTTGCAAGCTGAAGATGCTACTGGCCAGGCATACAACACTTAACGTGGAATGCGCATGTGGATGAACTGACTGCGAAATGCCAATCCTCGCTAAATGCCAATAGATGCGTCTCCCATATGACCTGGGGAACCGATAGAGACATTTTATTGCTCCTCTACATCGAACTAATGCCATCCAAAATGGATTATGTTTGCACGGTGTACTCTCCAGCCAGGAGGTCGTGTTTGAAAAATGTTGGAGTTCATAATGTTCACAATGCTGGGGTGCCTCTGTGGCATTCCGCACTAGCTCGACAAGAAGCTTATACTGTCTAGGAGGAATGACGTCATTACATCTTCGACGCCAATTACTGTTGCTGAACTATGTGACTAAACGTTTAGCACTATCGAGCCACGTACACCACGTGTTGACTGCGAACAACAGCCTTCAGTCTTGCGGGAAAAAATCTACAACCACCGTTGTGAGCTCATTCGACCAATCGGCATCCGTGAGCTCAAATAGCTCGGCGCTATAACATCCAGGCACCAAAAATCCAAGCGCACGTTGCATGCGAGGCGAGTTCCGTCCCTGACTCATTCGCAAACCAGTTGGATGTCGCCAGTAGAAGCAAGAAATTGAGCCACCCAACTAAACTGAAACTCCTTTTGAGATCAGTCCTGGAGGAACACGTTGAAAAACGTACCGTTATATACACTGATGGCTGGAAGACGAAGAGCGGAGTAGGTAGCGTGTTTGTCATCTGGACACTGCCTACAGCGGCGAGTGTCTAAGCTGTCGCACTGTATGCGGAGTGGCAGACTCCTCGATTCTGTGAACACTGAGGAGGTGAGAGAAAATTTGTTATCTGTACGGATACAACGAGGTTTCTAACTGTCTTGGACAATCCGGACACAGTGTATCCGTTACTGCAGCAGATAATGACACCATGTTAGACGACCTTAGTTCATCCGTTACTTTTGTTTGGTGTCTGGGTGACGTAGGTACTGAAGGTAATGAAGAAGCGAGACACGCTGCAGATGCGATTGCCATACGACTTGACGACTTCTTACTTCCTACAAGGACAAAAACGACCCGTCTGCATTGGTGGAGGAGCTTAAAATGAAACGTATAACTGGAGACTGTAGTGAACTCAGACAAATACTGAGAATAACGGTAACCTGAAAAAGACCTCGGAAATGAACAGTATAGACAGAACTCTATCCTTCCTAAAAGCAGCAAGATTACTGTATTGGCTCTGATAAGATTGTTTTTCGTCTAAGTCATTGTCATTGATAAGCTTGAATGTAGGTGAAAATGGTACGTATAGTTAAGCAATATTTCTGGTCGACGACGTTGCCCTAATAGGCATAGTTGGCAAACCCTCAAAAGATATAAAAATAACAACAACAACAACAATAGTAGTAGTAGTAGCAGTAGTAATAATAATAATAATGTAAGAGTTATGCCCGAAGAGAAACCAAGGAGAATCAAGATGGTGTTATCAGAAGAAGAACGAACAAGAGTGAATCAGGGAATAAAGGAAAGTTGGCGAAAGAAGAAAGAACTTAGAAGTTGTGTCATCGGAGTCCATAGATTGCCGAAACGAAATAAACATTAAAACCTCAGAACATTCAAAACATATACAGAAACGTACGTAACACTTCATGTATAGACTCACACACATGCGCGCGTGCGTCAAGTGTATTTTACTTGTTGCTCAAAACTATTTGTAGCATAAACAAATGGCAGCAGTAAATCAGGGTAATGAAAAGTGTTTGAAGAATGATGACAGGCAAGTGAAACTCGGGAGGTAAAGAATTTATTACGAATTGAATTTGACACTTCTCGTAAATAGTATTCGTAACCCCAGTAGATAGTTTATTGCGCCAATAACTTCTTTCCGCAGATCACATATCAGTAAATCCTGATAGTAGCGATTGTGAAAACATTATAATCATCGACATTGACCGACGAAAGAACGGTCGGATATTTCACATGGCGCCAAAGAAACCACTCTGCAGTTGAGTTTACCGCACTCTGGGCCTCAATTTAATTGGTTAAATTCAAACCAGTATAAAAATATTTAACCGCTGATGGAAATTCCCGTAAGAGATATATATGAAAGGGCATAATACTTTTGACTTAAGCTCTCAAGGAGCTTTGATCTTTGTTGTGACCAAACAGAAGTTCAACAATTCTGCAATTAGGCTATAGCAAATACACAACCAGGTGAAAGCATAGCACATACGTACCACATTAGAACGCGCGCGCGTTATCAGATGGGGGGTGTAGACTCAATGTAGGCTAAAATAAAAACTGTGCCAGTGGTGTACGCGACTGCTAAGTTTATTGCCTTTAGAAGGCTGCCGTAACGCTCCAGGAAATAACGTACTGTGTGTGTGTGTGTGTGTGTGTGTGTGTGTGTGTGTGTGTGTGTGTGTGTGTGTGTGTGTGTGTGTGTGTGTGTGTGTGTGTGTGTGTGTGTGTGTGTGTGTGTGTGTGTGTGTGTGTGTTAAAAGCGTAAATAATGCTATAACAAGTATAACCGTGAAAATCGGAATCGTATTATTGATTATACACACTTCAATAACCACTTATAAATTAATTGTCCGATAAGTTTGTAACAGAACTTTTAAGAGGCGGAGTGCGGTCATTAACTCTGATAATAAACTGGCTAGCCGCCAGCATCGCAACCGTCACACAATGAGTGGCGAAAAAGAAGCAGCAAGACATATTGCTTGACCGGATCAGCAGTCTGTATTCATATCACAGCTGATCTGAATTTATAATCACCTGGGCACCGACCGCTGCTTACACGCGTGTCGTGTATTTTTACTTTCTGCAGTTATAGATTTTAGCTTATGTACTAGATAAAAAACTGTTAGTAATAATACTTTCAATGAATGCTTAGTACGAAAATTTCAAATACAATTTATTTTATTTGAGGAAATTAAGTATTATTGGAATGGTCGTAGTTTTATTGATCTACTGATTGTAATTTTTCTGTTAGTATTAGGTAGTGAAAATTTGAGACTAATATTGCTTAAAAGTTGTTGGTAACATAATAAACAAAATTAATAAAAAAATTTTAAATAATTCTTTCAGTAACAAAACATAAAACAAGGTATTGAAATTCAGCTCTGATCAGATTTAACGAAAATGTTATGAATGATTAAACGCATAGTAATTTTATTAGATTTAAATTACTTTTCGATGTTGAATATATATCAATGCATCATATGAAGACTACAATTATAAAAAATATTGGTGATAAAATTTTGCTCTTCAATTTTAATTTTCAATGCAGTCGGGGCCTGTTTCTAAATAGATTTGTTCTTTTCATTAAACAGCCCCCGACTGCATTGAAAATTAAAATTGAAGAGCAAAATTTTATCACCAATATTTTTTATAATTGTAGTCTTCATATGATGCATTGATATATATTCAACATCGAAAAGTAATTTAAATCTAATAAAATTACTATGCGTTTAATCATTCATAACATTTTCGTTAAATCTGATCAGAGCTGAATTTCAATACCTTGTTTTTGGCTTTTTAAATCGACTTTATTTAGATTTTGTGATTTTTACAAAATATTATTTTTATTTAGTTTTTTTATTTAGTGTTTTTATCAATTTATTTTTTATTTATTCATTATATTTTTGGCAGTCGTTTTTTTAATTTTTTAAATTATTTTTTTATTTTATTCCTTTTTGTGTTTAAAAAGAGTATAATGGGAATGTGCAGTGTGTGCGTGCGTATGTGTGAAGTGGAAAAAAAATTTCAATTTTTACATAGTTTTATTTAGAAACTTTATTATGTACATAGTATAATTAGCGTATGAACTTATAAACTTATAATTATAGTATAACTTTATTTTATATACTATTATATAACTAGTATAATACAAACTTTTCGATAAATTGTTTTATAAATTATATAATTAACTAAATAATTTCATTTATTAGAAATGATAAAGAAAAAGCTTTGGTCTACAGATTTCTGAGTCGATTTAATTCCTCAAGTGAGTTTTTATCGTGCGGTTCATGCAACAATTTTCGTGGATCCAGACAACTTATTGCGAATCCCTCTAATGTTTTCACACGACTTAGTGCGACGTAGGCCTGACCCTTGGCAAAAATATTACTACTCAAATCAATGACTGCTTTGTCTAAAGTAGTGCCTTGGAGTTTATGTACTGTTACAGCCCAACACAATATTAATGGCAGCATACGTCGTTCTACTTTGCCCTGGCCTCGCAAAGCATCATATTCAACAGTGGTGGGCTCTATCTTTACTCCAATACCAGCAGTATTTCCTCTAATTGATCTGTCATCAAATTCTACAAATACGGCTTGTGTAAGCTCACCAGGTTGAAGCTGATCTCGACGTAGTGCAGGCCACTCAATTTTTCTAATGATGCCGATTGCTCCGTTGACCAGACCATGATTAACATTAATGTTTTTTCGCAACATTATCCTAGTTCCGACTCCGATTACTAAAGTGTTTGGAATACCTCCAGTTTTGTTTGGATCCGTTGGTATGAAGTCTTTCTTTAACTTTTGTCCGTAATTCTTAGCTTCGACAGACACATCCACCGCTGCAATATCGTAAACTTTAGATGATGTTTTCAACTTTTCAGTCATCATAGCATTATATTCTTCTACCTGTTTAGTGGTTGGGAAAATACGCAGACACTCACCATCAGCAAATTCATCTGTCAAAGGAACTCTTCGACGATCTAAAATTTCTAGCTGCTGCATGGTGAGTTGGCCGACTCGTAAATGATTTAGAATGTCTATAAAAGTAGTGTCGTTAGCTTGTCGCATATTTTGAGGTAATTCACAGAAACTAAACAGTGTCCACAAATTAATTTCAGCTGATAAGTAATGAGGCTGCTTGAAGCAGTAGGTACCACCAACTGCTTTTGATACAGGTGGCAACTGCATTAGATCGCCAAACAAAATAATATCGATACCCCGGAAGAGAGCATCATTCATTTTAAGCTGTTGCAACCTTAAGTGAATATTTCTTAGGGTAGTATAGGGTACCACTGAGATTTCGTCAATGTTTAGCCAATTAATATGCTTCCACCTTAGCCGTTCCCTTTGAAGACGCTTATCAGTAAGAGGACGAAGAGCTGTCACCTTGCCTTTTTCGATAGGAAGGGCAAAAGTAGAGTGCAAAGTGCTACCTCCAATCAATCTTGCAGCGACACCTGTGGGTGCTGCTACCGTAACAGCTCTGCTTGCAGGTAAATGAGAAAGACGACGAATCTGTTCTACAATAATTTTCAGAGTAAAGGTTTTGCCGGTGCCTGCTCCTCCAGTAACGAACACACGTAATGGCTCAGTATTATTTTCACTTGGAAGCAATCTGTCTGAAAACATTTTGAACAATTGGCGCTGCTGAAAATTCATTAAGTTTACTGCTGCGGCATATTGTTGATCCGTAATTTCATGTATTTCAGGTTCACCATATTTCGCAGAGAGAAATATATATAGCAAACCAATAAATATATATATATATATATATATATATATATACTTTCAGATCAGCTGTTCTCTGTTTCTCACGGATTGCACATCTATACTCTCACACAATAGCGCGCTAACATAGTATTAGTGAGCGTAGTCTTAAATCGCGAGCACTATCTGGAGTGAACTTTACAGAATACCTTCCACTAGCGCCACCTGATGGACCAATAAACGTACAAAAAAAATCCTTAGAACCGATCACTTGTATTCTCTTCCGGTCAAAACCGGAAGTCAACTCACGGTGATATATATAGCCTATGACACTTCTGGTGAAGTAAGGAATCCATCGAGCCATCGAACATCAAAATCGGTAAAGCCGTTAAAAAGTTATAGTGGAACAAACATACATACATACATACATACCCTACCACTGAAAACATAACACTCCTTTTTAGCAGTCGTGTAAAAACGAAATATTAAATATATTGGTTATATTGATTTCACATGCATAGGCAATATTAATCATAAAATTACAAAATTATTTCAAAACCAAATTATAAAAATTGCCTATAACAGTAATAAAATAGATTTTCATAGGCTCAAACCTAAAACAGATAAATTAATTCATAATTTAAATGGAGTATATAAAATTGAATGCCCGGACTGTAACAAATTTTATGTTGGCCAAACTAAAAAATATTTAAAAGGAAGATAAGTACAACACCGTAATTCATATTTAAAACCAGATATTTATATATCAAATTTAGGTACACACTTAAAAAAACAAACACATTTCAAAATTTAAATAATATCAGCTTATTAAAACACACGTCTAATGGTCTAAAAATGACCTTATAGTAAAAATTAGAAATATTTAAACATAAAACAAGTAATAAAATAATACCAGAAAAAATTCAGATTAATACAAAAATGATAATATTTTTGAAATTACTAAGTTAATAAAATAATAAAAATTTAGATTATATTTTACAATTAATTGTATAACATATTTTATATAACTCATATAAAAACATTAACTTATTTGACTGGATATTCAAACAGTGTATAAAAAATATAAATTAGAAATATTTCTAGTGAGGTGCCTACGCTGATCTGCCTACGAATTTATGATAGAATTAATAACATTTTGAGCTAAACGTGGATATACTGAATGGAGTTGAGACGTCCGGTCATTAATGATCATTTTGTTAATTTCCCTAGCGTCAAGACAAAATCGTACCTTCCCATTCTTCTTAGAGATTGCTACTATAGAATTAATATATGGAGAATGACTACTCAATAATGTCATCTGCCATCATTCTATTAATTTCTGTCCTTACTGCTTCCTTTAATGAATAAGCGATGGGGTAAGATTTCTTATGGAATTCAATGGGTTCTCTGAATTTTAACTTACATTGATAACCTTTGACTTTACCGGGTGCATCCGAAAAAAATATGCCGATATTTATTATAGATTGATATTAGTTTTTCTACCTGTTCTTCACTCAAATTTACTCCCGTCTTTTCTTGTTGAAATTTTTGATCTCTTCCAATTTACAACGCCATAATTCATTATTGTCATCCTGATATTTGATTCCCTCTTCTGGTGTATAATCCCTGCAATAATCATCTTCCCTAACATGATAGCTGGCTCTGTTCTGAGGGGCATATTGGCTTCCAATTAACTCAACCGTCCATACTATACCATCTGAGGTCAGAGACACCTTCTCTCTGCTCAGGTCAATTATTGCTGAATATTGTCTCAACATATCACATCCTATTAGTACATTAAAAGGTAGACCGTGTGCTACAAAGAATACCATGGGAATGATTACACCATTGCTTCTTAGGTCTAACAAAACTTGTTTTCTCACTGATCTATTTTGGCGTCCTGTAGCTCCAACCAATATGACATTGTTCACGGGTAAATTGGTAAGATTTTTCTACATTCCTTCTGAATTCTGTCTAATTCTGTGCTATCTATTAGCGATACATTTGCACCAGTATTAATCATTATCTTAGTTGGAATTCCATTTATCTCAGCTGTTATGTAAGTAATTTCATTAGTGTGATTTGTGGTGCTGGCAGACTCCTCCTCCAGTAAGTCATCTCTGATATTTTTAAAATAATTGTTTTTTTATGATCGTTATCGTCTTGTCTGATGTATTATAGTTTTGTCTCAGTCGGTACCCAAAAGATTGGTTCAGTGATGGGCCATTATGAGTTTTCACTGCCGCCTCTCGTTTAAATTGTGGATTTCTTCATTGGTTCTATGTTCCTGCTGATTGGGTTGGTTATTGATATGTGACTCCTGTCTCTCTTCTTGATTGTTATTTAATGCTTCATAGTCATTCGATACTCCTGCTTCTTCTCACACCGTTTCTGTGATAATAATTATTCTCATTATTGTTGTCTCTGTTGTAATTTTGATGTCCGTAATTATTGTCGAAGCTTCTGCGTCTTTGATAGTACTGTCTTCTAGGATCTCTGTTAGTTTCTCTATTATTGGTTCGTATATGGTTTACTCTGGGTCGGTAAGTTTGATTACTATTATTATTATCATCACCATGATTCTGCCGGTTGTTATTGTTATTAATATTACTATTACGATTATTATTATTATTATTATTACTAATATTATTGTTATTTTATTATTGTTACTACATCCAATATAGTTATCATTTCTTTGACGGCTTCGGCGGTAATAGTTCTCATGTTCATAGTTTTGCAATAAGGCTACCATGGCTTGTATGGTCTTAATTTGCCCACAAAGTCTTGCTCTTGCAATTCCTTCTTCGTAGTGGTAAGATAATTTAGTAACCAAACATTCTTCAGGTATTTTAAGCTCCAAATTCCTGGCTAAACATACCTTACCTAGGAAATATGCTGTCGGTGATTGTCCTCTATCCGGATCATATTTGCCATTACAGATGTTATCTCTAACTATATTCTGGGTAGATTCCGACCAGTATTTGGCCTTGAATAGTGTTTTAAATTCCTGGTAATCATGAATATCGTGTCTGGTTGCAGTACACCAGTTATCAGTCATGTCCTTGAAGTGCTCATCTAACATGCTCCTAATAGATGTCCACCTTGTTTCTCGGTGCCTGGCGATATTTCCTTCTATTCTTTACAGGAACTCCATTGGGTTTTTCTTATATTTCTTGAAGTTAATTATGCTACTTCTCTATTATCGGTAGTTGTACATTAGAGACACTAAACGGCCTACCCCTAATCATCTCTAGCTCTTCTCTGATGTTTACTAATTCTCGTTGATGAATCTCTTCTATTTTCTCTTTATTATTAATTATTTGACCTTTTACACTATTCATGTTGCCATTAATGTCTTCAATTCTTTCTCCTGTCCTTGCTTGTACTCTTTCTATATCTTCTTGGGTTTCCTTCTGCAATGATTCTATTCTAATTATATTATCTTCTTCTACATTATTTATTCGTATGTGGACGTCTTCCTTAACTTGCTATAGTTCCTGATTTGTCTGGTACCACTTCTCATTAGTCTCTGAAATGTGTTGTCTTAAGTTCTCATTATTCTCCTCCATCTGATTTTTCATTTCCCTTCTGATTTCTGTCATTTGTTCATCTGTCTTCTTACTCATTTTTTCATAGTTAGCTTCTATTTTCTTACTTAGTGTTTCTTGCTATTGCTTTTTATCCTCTTTCAATATTTCCATGTTCTTACTTAATTCTTCTTTCAACTGTTGATTATTAGTTTCTGTTCTCTTGTGGTTATCTTCTATCTCATTTCTTAATTGTCGGTTATCTTCTTTTAATGTTTCTATATTTTTATTTAATGTTTCACTGGATTTATTGTTATTTTCTTTTATTGCTTCTATTGATTTATTGGTTTCTCCCATTTTCTGGGTTAATTGTTCAAACATAGCCCTCATCATTTCCTGTAGGCTTACATTCTCTGTTTGTGCTGTTCTGTCTGGTTGGTTTTCTTGTGGATCACTTGCTATCACCTCCACTTCAGGTGCTGGTTGGGCCTCCTTTTCTTCCATGTCCATTTCTGCGTCAGTTCTATTGGTTCTCCTGCACGAAGTTCCTCTCCTCGCCTTTTTTTCTTTTTCTTTTGTACAATCGCCAACTAGGAATGTAAATTATAGTGTTATTCAATATTTCTCTATTTATTTTACTCTCTTTTTCCTAGCCCTCGAGTTGGTGCGCCAAATATGTTAGATTTGTACTTGTAAATGAGTATAAATGGTCAATTAGTCTCAGCAATATTCTGAGTTGTATGTTTAATAATATTTATTTATATATGAGAACACACTTCTGTTGCTGCTCTGAATCATTAAATTTTTATTCCTTAATTCTCTTATTATAATAATTTTCTTTTCTTCTATTAATTAATAACAAATTTTCCTTTTTTAAGGTTCCTGCTCCATCTAGCTCTCGGATGCATGAACAAATTTTTTATCTCAGGGTTATAACAAAAATAACAATCGTCTTCAGTAAAATTATAAATTATACAACAAGTTTTACGTTAATAACATACATGAAGAAAAAAAATTTTAATGTGTAGTAATTAATTGTTGTTTGTGTATGATTGTTTGGATGTGAGTTCGTTTGATTATACAAAAAAATTAATTCAGATAATTTTACAAACTTAATATTACACATTACAAATATAAAACTAATAAAACAATTAAAATAATTAATAATTTGACATTAGTAATACAATTGACAAGAGAAAAAAATTTAAACATATTGTCTATTATATAGCTCATAGTTCATGAATTCTCAACATGGCGCGCTGCTGTCCCCTTTCAGTAACAGTTAAATAAAGCAAGGGACGCCATGTTCCTTGAGTTGTATACACACAACTGAATGTTTAATAAAAATCATATGAGTTCTACACTTTTGTTTGTTCAAAATAAGTTTGTGTCACTCACTTTGTATATCATAGATTATGTTTATAAATGTAGTCGCACTAAATGTCTTCGTTATTTAGTTTGTATTAAAGTGTTGTGTAAAACGTTGATAGTTGTCAAGATGGCTTTAGTATTAAAGCGGTCTCACCAAATTCAAAGATGTAGTACTCCATTTTAGGATATTATTTTCAGCTTTCCTTCTTCAGGTTAGTCGAATATATATTGTTCGTTAGTTTACTGATATCTCCTATAACTTTACTTCTCTTTTTACTATAATTTTCTTCTCTAATATTGTTTGGATTGGCAACTGATTTAGTTTGTTCTATTTGCATTGAACGCCCACACTAAAAAAAAACCTTTCCTCCTTGTAAAACCAGCTTTAGATTCATTTATAAGAGGTCTTGGTTTGTTTGGTGTATTTTTCGGTCTCATGGCTGTTTTATCCGCCTCCAGTAAATATAAATTTTTAATATAACCTTACTTTTCCTGATTATTTTTACAAAATCCCGTTTATGTTTTTATTTCACTTATTTTTATATTGTCACTCCCACTAATGAAGTTGATTTTATTGTTATATGGTCACTTTATATAAAATATATGCCATTCTCACCTTTTGGCCATACTAGGTTCATAACACTTTATATTTTTATCATTGTTTATACTGTGTCATTTGCACTGTTTCATTATTATTATTTATCACTTTTCTATTCACTTATCTCACTTTGTATGTTTTTCGAATAAACACAATTGTGAAAATAATTACCTTATCTTTACCATAACACTATATATGAGCTAATTACAAATCCAGTCTTAGGTTAAAGACCTACCTTGACATTTAGGCTTGTGTTATACAAATGATTTTGCTTAACTCTAAATACATTTTTTACTTACATACTACAACATTATTATTTACAATATTATAATAAAATATACAAAATCACTTCCCTAATCTATTGGGTAATTAGTATGTCAATGTCACAGTCCAGTCTAGTCCTTTATTATGTCTGTTTGTAAAGTTATTTACTGTGTTTGTTTACAAAGCTAATGCCTGTTTTTAATTTATTCATGCATCTGTAAAATACTTATTTTTTATTAATGGTTTATTGTTTTAGTTATTATAATTCTTCATTATATAATTATTTTTGGTTGTGCTCATTTGATTACTCATTCTTTATTGCATTCCTCATTCAGTTACATAGTATTTATCTATTTGATTTTTTTTCTATAAATTTTGATGATTAAATTGAGTTTCCTTTTTTTTGTATTATCTCGTGATGCTACAATACATAGCATGTAGCGATTAAACAAAAACAAAACAAATAGTATTTGATTTTTGTGTCAGAAGATAATTTTGTACAGTCAATCTTTGCTGTCTGTTTGTAATATGGGTTACATGTGCATGCGCGCGCGCGTTTGTTTGGCTGCGATATGACGCTTGAGATTAACAGAAACCATTAAATCACAGACTTGTTTTGTACACATATCCACGCGTTTCTGTTTCACTTTTCTTGAGCAAACTGAGAAATACTCGTTATAATATGCACTCAGATGATACAGCGTATATAATTTGTTATGGTTTGCATATGTACATATGGCCGCGTGAATAAATAATAATTTATATCTAACGTAATCTAAGGCTACACTTTTTTTATATCGTTCAAAAAGTAAATCTCTCTCTCTCTCTCTCTCTCTCTCTCTCTCTCTCTCTCGCACACACACACACACACACACACACACACACACAAATGATAATTTTGAAATAATATTCTTTAAAGCACCTACTGCTTCTCAATGACATTTGCGTCGTAAGCAAAATTGATTGATGTACACATTATTTTAAAGTCAGTAAGGGTCTAGAGCACTTGTTTTTTGAGTTAACGTAAAACAGCGTGAGTGCCACAATTAACTCAGGAACCTATCCCCATACTGCATCATAAACGATCAATTTCCGACAAGTAAGTAAAAGTAAAACAGCGGTATTTAATTCGTGTAAGTAAAAAGAGGTAATTTACACATTTAACATATCTTACTATACATCTTCAACGGTATAATGTTTAATTATGGCAGTATCATATCGAAGATATAAGAAAGATATTAAACATTGTATATTTACATAACATATTCAATGTGAAATCTGAGGTAGATCTGCTGCAGCCACTGTCCTCACTGAGCAGTTGTTGCCGCTCTCAGATGGCGAAGCAGACAAGAATCTATGAGGCGACTTCTGTTATAGTTCTTGATTAACTTCATTTTGGAAAACACGCTTCCACAGATGAATGTACTTCCAAACATCAACGTCATTTTTTATTCAAAATTTTTTGGATCTGAATATAACAATGACAGACTTCTAAATGACATAATTGTAGTTGAAAAATCTTAAACGTAACTTTGAATAACAGACGCAACTGTCAACTAATAAAGGATGAAATATAGGACAAGCGTGTCTGTTTTGTCTAGCCGAGGGATGGAAGGAAATGCACTGGATCTTGTAATATGATGAAAATAAAAGAAGACTATCGCAAATACACTTTCCATTATACAAAGTGAAATCTTCTATTTTTGTATTCATTTACTTATTAAACTGAGTAGAGTAATTATTAAATTGGTTTCTGAGATACGTTTGAGGCCCACCAGTTGGCAATCACTGGTCTAGAAGATAACGTGTGTAGGATACACTACTTTGAACAGTTTAACTATTTTACGGCAAAGAGAGAGTCCACAAATGCTGTCTTCTGGAAATGAAAACCGTTCTTACCTTATCAGAACTTCTTTCCTTTACGGATAAGCGGTCAGGGAAGTTAGGTCAACAAGTGAGGAATTCAACTTTATTAATTTCATTACGTTATCTATGAGTACGGTTACCATACGTCCCGGTTTTCCGGAACAGTCCCGGATTTCGGACCTAGGCCCCAGTGTCCCGAAAAATCGTTAAAAATTCCCGGATTTAGACTTTAAAATATTTTATCGTTTTAAACCAAAAATTGAGCTTAATTTATGCAAAAACATAGCAGCCGTGGCCCATGGTCTGCTAAAGTTTACTCTTCGTTAGTACACGGAAAATAGTTTTACCTTGTTATTTCCGTTGAGCGTTCCCTGCATTTTACAATTTTAATTAAAAATTGTTCAGGATAGAATTAAAAATAACACGGAATTTATAAATATTATATTCGATAAATAGTTTTAATAAAAATCGCTTGTAAAGTTAGCAACTGGCTATTTTGAACAAATTAATGTTATTTTGAAAATAACGGATATAAATGAATGAAATTTTATACATTTACGGCACTAATGTACCTAAACGTCCATACCAAATTTCAAATCACTTTGTTAATTATTTACGCCAAATATAACCTCCATTAAAAGAATATCGTCTAATATATTTCCAACATTGTTTCGAGAAATGCCTCATAATCCCCCTTAACTTAACCTACTGCCCCCCTAACCGCAACTGGTGTCATATATCCCGGATTGCAACTGAGAAAATATGGTTACCGTGTCTATGAGTGACCTGACCGCCCCGTTTGCACCATCTCTGCTGACGTTATTTAGCAGGGCATAATGACATCTCTATTTAACTATTCCTGTTTTCCAATTTACCATTTTACACTCGTGTCGATTCTTTGATAAGAAACATTTATTATTCGATAAAAGTAAATTAAATAGAATACATTTTTTTAAATTTAGTATCATTTTAAAAAGATTTAATGCTTTAATAAAAATTAAGTTATTTATTTAACTTAGGGGGATAAACCAAACCAATAATGACTGTTAAATTTGTTAAGCTCCTCTAACAGTAGAAGGTTTTTACGTATTGATGAGTCACAGTGCAGAAGCCGCAACGCGTTAATTACCGGGTATAATTGAAACAACTAATTACAGACATAAGAAAACGTATACTTAAATTATTAAGTAATATCCCGTGCTCATTGTGAAATATGACTTTGCGTTATGTGTTTTGCATCTGAATACCGCAGCGATGCCATTGTAATAATTTTTTTAACGCAATTATACAAGAAAAATTGCGATATGAGAAACAACTGAGTCGTCTTTGTTATACGAAAGCATAGAAATGGCGACTTCTTTCGTCGTTGTTATTAATCAGCCTCATTTCAAGCAACTAAATCTCATTACGAGACTCTCGCTCGTTGTGCATCATTATTATAAACTATGATTACTGCCAGACAAATATCATTGCGTAACCATGTTCTACACTAATTTTTATTCTTTTAATTTTTTACAGCTCTTACATTTTACAGTTCAAACTATTGCAATATATAACATATATAAAGACAATAATTCAGTTCATAACGCGAAACATTGCTATCCAGGCAGTTAATAAAATTTATTTCTACATCTTTTGTTTCTTTTATTTTTTTATAAATAATTTCAAAAACTAATAAAACAACAATCTTACAATTATAATAATGTGTTTTGTAAAAATCAAATATTTATTTGAATTAACGATGAATGTAATCAGAATTAATTTTTGTTCTGAAAATTTATTTTGCAACAAAAACAAAACAATTAGACTGAATCAGATTTTACTATTTATTTAATTAAAAGACTTAATATTGAAGGCTTAATTTAAAATCGGCTTGTACTCAAAATTGTTTGCACCTTAATACAGCAGTTATATGGTTCAAAACTCTGAAATTTCCAAATCAGGAGTTGACAGAAAAAACAGTTGACCAATGAATAATATCTATAAATAATCACTATTCTAGTAAGACAAAATTAGCTGCATTTTTACTATGATATATACTTATTGTAAAACTAAAACTAAGTATGAAAGACGTTCAAAAATAGAAAAATATAGAACAGCAATTGTCAAAACACGAAAGCATGATTTTCGCAAAATATAGATTAACACTAAAAATGTAACAAACTAATGTTAGTGAACGACAAGCTGATGTAGACAGTAACACAGGACAACATATTCACAGGCCCACGGGACGTAAATACAGGTGGACGGGGTAAGCGTTGTGGAATCTGTTTCTGCAGATGTAATGTAGTAGTAATAACATTGCAGGAAAACCAAGAATAACGTAGACTGTATCAGTAATATTAAGTATTTAAACTGGCAGTCTGTATAAAACGTGAAACAACGGTCCGTCTAGTTTTGCATGCTGTTGACAACAAAGCCATTAGCAGTTTTATTTCCAAGTGCTTCTCTGATGACATTATCTTCTCCCCTTGAGAGCTTTTAAACTTTTGTACACAGGTCACCCATTACACTTGTGTAGTGCGTATTTCAGGGTATCAACGTGTTACCAGAGACAAGTGACAAGTGGACAGATTCCAACAAACAACTTGTTCTCTTTAACACGTCTCACCGTTTTCTCTCTTGGCAAATAATATTAACATTTTTCGTCTATTAACGTTTTTCTTCACTTTCTGTTCGTTTCTTTATGACAGTTTTCTGATCGATAAATTTAGTTATATTACATTCATCACAATTAAATGTTTACCTCTAGATAGTAGTATTTATCTATTTATTTGGATAAACTTATCTATTTTATGTTTTTATTTGTCAATAATTTAATGACGAAGCTGTTTTAAAGAGCTCACAACTTTTCAATTTCATATAATTTAAGAAAAGTATGTCTTTAAATTTAAATTACATTGCTAAAACTTAAATTATTTTAATAAGCACAATTTTCTTTATTATTTCGTGAATAATGTGAAATATATTTTATATCCATTCATAAAACCTATTTATTTGTATAATTTTTGAATACCAATAAATGTGATAATAATTTTTATAAGAAGCTGTACAACATCCCTAAATTCACTAACAGATTCTCATTATTATTGTTCACACTCTCCGTTTCCAGACTGATATAGCGTCCTCATAATATGTAAAACCCTCTAACAGTTTCACAAACAACGTTCTGCAGGTCTTGTCTGTTAGATCTTTAAGCATCTACGGTAAAAAGTACAATTTATTCCGGCGTAAGAGATGGATATAATTTGTCTATACAATAATTCACTCAGATTTTTCAAATATGGTTTATAGACTCTTACATAAGTTTCTTTGTTTTCTATTACATTATCGTATTTTGTCGTTGCTGCCTAAGTTGACATAACAGACTTTCACTTCTAGAGGTGCTTAGATGTTAATTTAAGGAGTAACTCATGCTTTAACTCATTTAGACGGCTTCCGAGACCAGCCGGTGACGTGAGTTTTTAGCTCTTTCCACTTCGGACAGCCTAACCCCTCAGATGACGATTCACCCATGGTTTCTTGACATGCAGTATACGCCACGACATGATTTGCCCACTTTATAAGTGTACTAACCATGTCCTTAAGAAGCGTGGTGGCGAGACTTTGTAAGACTAGGTCGTAGCGCGGTTCGAAAGTGAATGCCGGAAGAAAGTGAATGTTTTTAGGCATGTGTTTAGTAATTTTAATAATTTTTTTCAGGGAAACATTAAAAGTCCCAAGCAACGTTTCGTTTCGGAGGAGTGTTTAGCAAAATGTGGAGGGGATAAATATTATGGTCACCCATTCCTTAACTGCATTTCCGTATATACACGGGAATAATTATTGTTGCTTATTATACGTAATGTAAAAATGTTTAGACTTACTTTTAAAAGGCTATCAATGAAAGGAAGGAATATTCAGGTATTTAGTTGGGTGTGTGGGGGGGGGGCAATTCTGTCTAAACCTCTCTCTGCATACGCCAACGAAACATCCGTCACATTAGATCTCCTTCTATTAGAATTTAATCCCTTTTTCTTTTAACCATTACAACTTTAGTTCGAAAGTACATTAATGAATTCAAACGAATGTTACGTAGTATAAAAAATATAAAGCATCTAATGTCTGTTCATTACAAACAACAGAGAGCGAGAGAGAGCGAAAGAGAAATATATATATATATATATAGAGAGAGAGAGAGAGAGAGAGAGAGAGAGAAGATTAGTTTATTTGCTTTTCTACTACTCGTCTATTGCGCCCGCAGAATGACGACAATGCTGTGTGGTCGAGATTGTAAATTTTATATCTTATTCAGATACATCGTCATGATACTGACTCGGCAACTCGCTAGCCTGTTATTACCAGCCACTGAATAAAAACAACTCAAGTTTGTTGCTGCCAGTTTCACAGAGTGTTAAAGATTTTATCTTAATAAACGCTTATTAGTAATGTATGGACAATTAAATAATTTCATCACAGGATGAACTAGATTCAAACATCCGAGCTACGTTCCAGTTAAGATAGATATCGAGGACGTTTTCCGTATCATTCAGTTTTTTGTCTATTTAATATCTTTTCCTCTGGTTTTTGTTAGATGTAATTACACCATCGTTAAAGTCTAAAAATATATTCAGACTCTTTGTATTTACCTTATATAGACCTATTGGTTTTCCTTTGTATAAGAAAAACAATAGGGGACATATTAATCAGCGTTGCGTGTTATTACTGGTTAATAGATGGTAATTATAGAAGGTTTATGCTGGGCGGTTGTGAATCTGGTTAACGTAAAAGAAATTATTTTCGGAGGGACATGTAATAGACTGTAAGTGTACGTTGTAGTCTATTATTTTACTTTAAAATTGTCCTCAGTCCTATTAATTATCCCATTAGCCAAGTTGAACCTGGGGCAATAAGTAAAAAGCTGTTTCTTTGGTTCAAATTTGGTGGAATTGTAAACTAGGTATAGTTTTCTGTACTTTCATAAACGTTATGTCAGTGTTTGTTCAGAGCCAGATACCTTTACATTTTACATTCATGTACTGGTTATCTTATTCAATTTTATGGTGAGCTGAGATTATTAAAATTGACATTACAATATTATGTCTCCAGTTCTGTTAATGTTTTTGAGAACATAGACTAACTTGTTGATTAATTGTTTTATGTTAATTGGTGCCTATCTGTGCATATTTCTTACAAAATGTCATTAGAATTGTAACTACTGAAAGCTTAGAGTATACGTGCATCACTCATTAGAGTACAGCGTAGTAGCCATTTATCTGAGCAGTTTACAGATGTATTGTGACTTTCCAGGAATAAAATAAAAATAAAATATTTCACAGATTCAGCATTTACTGGTGTTAGTTCTGGTTCTGAAGTGTAATGTGTTAAGTGAGATAACTTATTGAATTTCAGGGATCAAAATTTGTGAGGTAGAATTGGCAATGCAAGTTATTTTTAAATGTATGAGGTTTTATCAAAACGTTCATTCAATGATTGTTTATTCAAAAAGTTATTGCATGTATATTTTTGTTTGCCTGTATTCATATTGTTTGTTAGTTGATTAAATACTGTAGTTTAGTAGGGTTTCAGCACATACGTGGAACTATAAATAGAACACTGAAAAATAAAACGAGACGTGAGACAAAATTAAAATTCTACAAAACAATGGCTGTTGCAGTGCTGTTATATAGCAAGAAACCAGGATTACAAAACAAGGAGATAAAAGCAACATACAATCAGCAGAGTTGAGATTTTTAAGAAGGGTTAAAGGATGCACAAGAAGGGATCACATAAGAAATGAAGATACAGGGGAAGAATTAAATATGTATTATCTAAATGAGAAAATTGTAGAATACAGGGAAAAATAGAGATAGCATTTAAGTTTGCATGGATGAGTATAGAATACTAGTAATTATAAAGAAGTACAAGCCTTCTGGAAAAAGGGCTGTAAGAAGGCCAAGAAACAAATGTATCTGATAATGTGAAGTCGGAACAGGCACATTATCTAATTCCTGAAGTGTAGAAGAAGGCGAAGTTTAGTAGGGTTAGTTAATAATAACATTGTATATTTTGTAAGTAAAAAAATAAAAACTTGCATTTAATCGTGAAGGAATTGACACCAAAGTGACTAGAAATTTAGGTTTTGTTTAAAGAGCTAGATCGTTGACTCGTTCAGAAGTATGAGTTTAGCACCTGTGTCTCTAGTCCCTTATAATTATAACTTATTCTAAACGTTTTAACATTGAAAATGTTTATAAGGACGTGTCGCACATTTGCGGCCGATCGCTGGTGCGTGATCGAAAATGGGAACCGGTGAGTTTCCATAGAAACTACTTCTTTGTTGTCAATAACGAAGTACTACATTTAACTTATAATCTGTACATTGGTAAATGAAGAATGAATTCATTGATTGGTGAATAAACATAAATATATATTTTTTTTAGATTTATTGAAGCATTTTCAATGCACTTCTCTGTGCATTGCATTTGTGCAATGCCTTTAAATTTTTGTATAAATATGTTTAACTCATTATTATAATTAGTTATCGTTTTCTTACAGCTGTGAGTTTTTACCATCCCAGAATGTCTAGACATATTTACAGTAGGCCTATTCCACGCAAGAAGCGCATATTCAATTAAAACTCAGAACGTTTAATTTTTATATTATTGAAGAAAAATTTTTCTTTAAATTTAAATTACATTGCTAAAAATGGTGTCCGCTGTTTATATAAGTTTATTTACGTGGGCCTTCTCATGCAAAATTCATAGACTCTACCTCATCACTGGAGTGAATTGGCAGACACCGTGCCAATAGTTTCAGATAATAATGATGGCCTTCGATGGTGGGTCGAAACGTTTGTCAACAACAACAGTGGACTCCGGCCTAACGGCGGTTAATACTAGTAATTTTAACAAAATGTCCGCTATTTAATAAAATACAAATTTTTAAAAGGCTGGTTACTATTATAATTATGTGCAAGTTATAGATTTCCTTAATTTTATGTATGATTTTAGTTACTTGGATTGTAGCCTTTCAAAACATCTTTAAAGACCACTTGAAATTTGTGAAACGATAAAATTGTATAAACTATAATTTTATTCATTTGTGTTACCCAGTTTTTCTTTTAAAACAAGGCTTTCATAATTGAACCGAAAGGAAAAGTGTGATTGGCCGTCGCATTTGACAATCCCGCAGAATTTGTGCAGTGTTTGTTAGTTACATTTATAAGCGTAGATCAGGCAATGAAAAGACTGTTAGCTAAGCAAACAGTTATTGGCTATTGCAGAACCCAAAACTTTTTTCAGGAATGCGTATGCGTCGTTTGTGAAGCGACGCTATGAGTGTAGCTGCAATAAATTCTATTTTCTGTAAAGGTGTTTTAGTTGTTTTATTTAATTATTGTTTATTACCTTTTATGTCTTAAACATTTTAAATATTGACCATTCTTTAACAAAAGAATCGTAATTTACCACTTGTCTGCTGTAAATAAATTACCTAAACACACCAAAAGTGAAGGGTTCTTTAAAATCTGCCTTTTTCATACAAAAGAAATATTTCTATATTTGTATATATTTTTTTATTAGATTATATGCAGATATCAAAGAAATCATTTCAAAAATAATTTTATTGAGTTCGGTAGGGTTTTATCATATGACACGGATAATACGCAGTGTCATTTGAATCAGTAACAATTAATGACCTCTCTTCAACCTGCAAACCCGGTAACAACAAAAGGGGGGCGCTGAACGTAAGCGCGGAGATTAATCTCTTCCTTTGTATTCTTATGAAAAGTAACTGAAGCATTATCAAAGTTGTAACAGTCGGGCAACGTGAAACCAATCTGTTTTATCTCCAAGCGATCGAGACGAGAGAACAAAAGTATTCAATTAAAAATGCAACTGAATTATTTTATGCTTAGAAAAAATAAGGTTATATAGCAAGGAATAAAATACGAGTTCGGTACCACGGTAGGCTATAGTTGGCTGAGTTCTGAAATACGATTGTAGATGCGAATGCCTTAAGGTATAATATCTACGTAACGGGATATAAAAACAAAACATATTCACATTCATATGTAAAATGCATTTTACATTCAATGAAGACAGAAAAACTGCCAAATCTCGGAATTTTCTGCAGTAGAACGGATCATCATTAAGCACTTTGTAGTGTCTTATAAATAGTCTAGATAAAAGTTAAAAAAATCGTTTTGAGTACTGTCACCGCTAAAAGGTGAAAACCGCCCTTAAATGCCGGAAGCTTATTTTTTAGTAAACTATTTAGAATAAATTGATAAAACTACATAAAATTATGTTTTTCGGTGGCTCATTAAGAATAATTTATTGTACAGCATGTAGAGGTCAAAATGGACAATTTGAAGAGGGTGAAATGTATAAAGTAGCGACTTTTTTTCTTACGACATTTAATAATTCGTTTTAAGTAAAACTATAAGAAACATGATGGTCAAAATCATGTTGCTACATTACGCAACACGGAGGTTTGAAATCGTCCCTAACCGCCGGAATAAATGATTAAAAATATGAATTTTTACGTTTTTTAAGGTGGCTGATTACGAATGTAAGACCAGAATTCTGTAAAAAGCAGGGTAGTCAAAATTGATAATTTATAGAGGGTATAGAGGGTGAAATGTGCAAAGTATCCGTATTTTTAAAAATCATTTTTCTCATGATAGTTAACTATAAATAGCAAGATAAAAGAGCAAATAGAATCAATTTAAAAAATACCTAAATGTATTTATATATATAATTGTATTATATTATAAGTGGCCCAAGGTACAGTACCTTTTCTTATATTATTTCAGTGCCCACTGTGCAGATCGAAAGTCAGTTAAGTTAATGACCATATTTAAACATTGTATCTCCCAAAGTATTTGCCCAACAAAAATAAAAAACTTATTTGTATCAAGGTTTATTTTTGTGGGTACCTATAATTTGCTAAATGCAATATTTTTCAGGTTTTATAAGGAAAATTAAAAATTTTCAGTGGCATCACTAAATTAACCTAATATTCAAATTCTAATATTTTAAAAAGTAATAGTGAAAACAATTTAAACATGGTCAAAATAATGTAGACTAATGATACCTGTTACAGATTTTTCTTAATTTGTATTTAGTAACAAAGTGCAGCAGAAACTGCCGATTTCTGAATAAGTATAAAGAATGCACACCAATTTTTGGTCATAACATCGTTACTCTCACGAACATTAGGATAAAACAGAATTCATTCGAAGCAATTTTTAATCTAATTTATGATCACTGTTTTATTTTAATGTATCGTTTTCCCGTAATTCAAAGTTAACAATTTTTTGCGGGCGTAAAAAAATTGAAGCGCCGAGACGTATCTTGTAAAGCGTTAGTCTTAGAGAAATAAAAATATAAACAAATTGCGTGCCATAAAATAGGCTTTATTATGTCTCTTACATTTATTTTTATAAATTAAAAATTTGTTGAGTTATATAATAATATATCTTTGTATTTGATGGAATCGTCAAATTGAGCTAACATTCAAACGTCTAATAGTATCAAAACAAACTACTAGAAAAAAATAAAAAATATTGAGCATATTGAGAATAAAGTAGATTAATGACACGTAATAGAGACTTTTTAAAATGTTTATTTACCATCAAGTTACAGCAGAAAATTTTATAATTTTTTCGGGATAATAATAAATACGAAACGTTTTTGGTCAAAATGATGTTATTTGTACTAACAACATGGCAAGACAAAATTAATTTTATAGTTTTATGACCTACAATTTATTTTAAAAACATAATACTTAAAAATTATTAGTTTTTGAGTTACCGAGAGTGAAAAATTGTGTTGGCTTTAAAGAAATTGAAGCACGATTTTTAAATCATACCTCTCAAAGTATTGCATTTACAGGAATAAGAAAAATACCATATCATTTCCAGTAAAATGAACTTTGTTTTGAATCATTACAATTTGTTGATAAAATGAATATTTTTTTAATTATGTAAAATATTGTCACTAGGTAACGATTTTATGGGGACTGACAAAGTTGTTAACTCGCATTAAGTCCAAAGCCATTGGATTCCATGGAAAAGACAATACCAACTTTTCTTCATAGAAATGAAAGATCTATCAAATACAGGTGTTACTTTTTTATTTCCCACGTAATGAGAAGGGCTGGAAACAACCCCCTACGGTAGAACACCTAAAAAAAAACTAAATGTAAAATGAAATAAATAACACCATTACGAAATCGAAAAAATCTAAAATTTGTAACCAATGCACCATTAAATAAGGACTGTATCTGTGATCTATAAGAAACCCTAGTAGTAAGAAGTATCAGGCTTTAAAGAAATTTAATAAAATGTTGATAGTTAATTTACCGGAACCACCCATTCATCAGGCAGAGAGGTTTTTCTTGTATCCTCATTTTGTATACTATATTTGACACTCCTTCTCACAACTTCCTCTTGTACTCTTGCAATGGAGATATATTATGGAAAAGTTAATTAAATTTTTTCTTTTGATACCGGATTCTATTTTATAAAACATGTGACGCTTGAAGGATTACTTTATCTTATTACTGCATATAAATAATGCTGAGAATCACGTTAATAAATTATTAAAACTTGTTTTACTTTGATAAAGAATGCATCCTTTCAAAACATGATATTTGTCGTCTGAATAGGGTCAAACAGTAGAGCGTGATACTACTAAGACGGTAGTAATGGAAAAATGTCATATTTTAAAACGCTTATGTTGTTCTCAACCTTGAATTAAATTAATGCTATTACAGATTAATACACAAGAGTCTTCTTTCTTGCCGAGAAGTATTGGGCAGTGACTTCTGAAAACTAGTGTTATTTCAGTTTACGATATTTATAGAAAATAATTTTCATATTTTGTTAAAGTCTGTTTTTGTAAAGGAATACTCCCCTTACTGATTCAGTTTATACTGTTTATTATAAAACTATCATTATTCATTTATATGTAATTACATTCATATTTGGTAATTTTTTGCATATTTTATATTACTATTAAACTATCTGATGATGATAGTTAAATACTATTGAAACAATGTAATATTCACAAAATAATAAAATATATTCTTGTACAAAATTTGTATTATTATTAATAATAGTAATAATAATAAATATATATTTATATATATTACAACGTAATTTTGTGACACTTACTTTTTACACATACGCACTTACTCGTATGCGCGCACTTACCCACATTTCGGAGGTATACACTTCTTCTGCAGTATTTACCTTGATGTTCCCCGGCTGGATCGCAGGCTTTGGTCGTTGATTGAGCGTGGATAAGCGCGTGAATAACGTTATAAGTTTTAATTTACAAGTAAAGAGTACAGAAGGTTGAGTACTGGTTGTGAAATTAGTACGACTGTTTCAAGAAAAGCATATTCATTTGATTTATTCAAAAATCGCAAATTGTCATGTTATTTTAATTGTTCAATGTGGGTTACTTGTTATACGAACCCTTATATTCAACCCGAATATAATATACTCATAATGTGTTTAACTCTGATTACTTATACTTCTAAGACATAGTGTATATACACATAAATTATATATGACCTGAAATAGTACACAGACATATACATATAACACATATAAATATAATAGGAAACGTAATTAATACGTATAACATTTAAATATTGATCTAGTCTTTGCAAGTGTGGTTTTCAATGTATACCACGTAAATGAAACTTTTAATTAATTCAAATATTAATTGAAATATTAATAGAGAACCTTATTTACGTCAATTGATTCTAATTTTAATGTCTCAATTAATTAGCCATTACGTAAATCTCATATTTAAAATTTATTCATCTAATTAATTACAAAATATAATAAACTATGGTTCTTTCTTGACCATTCAATTATGAGATTACTACTATGATATTCTCTATTCTCATTTACATATTTAACAATTATTTATTCATTCTTTAAGTTAAAACAATATATTAATGTTCTTGTAAACTTGGATATGGAAACTAGAGCTTTTGGTGATAGACTTCAGGGTCATTTATAATATTAAATAAATGTTCGAGTTCACCTGCATTTTTCTGCACCCGTTTAAATTGGTTGTTACCGTCATCTGGACTCTCGAGTTTGTTGATCCTCTTCGGTATCAGCTCCTCTTGTCTCTACGTCGTTGAATTCCTCGCTTCGTCTCCTGGATGCTGAGTTCTGACGTGGACCTCTAGTCTTGATGATGAACGGCTGGATGTAGATGCATGTGTTGTCCCTGCGTCCTCTCGTAGATGTCTAGTTCCTCTCCTCTTCTTTCTTGTCCCTCGTAGCTGTCTAGAAGTTCTACGTAGTTATGACTCTTGTAGCTTCATTAATACAGTCTTTTATTTAAATCACTCGTTCTTTAATAACTGCACCGACGTACTGCTGGTTCCATCGCACTTCAGTATATTGACTACTGTTCAAAACATTACTACAACTTTGTAAAGTTTACGTTGTCGAAATGCGTGGATTCCTCTTACTAAATGAGATTGATCTGAGCTTGATCTGAGATAGTGAGAAAGAGTGTGTCGCTCGCTGTGGTTTTATACTGCTGCCTCGTTGCAATTCCTGTTGGAAACTGTTTCTGACAACTTTGGACTGGCCGGCGCGTCGGTTTCATCATCACTTTCAACCTACGCGTCTTTTTATGAAGCGCACACTTTTTTATAAATCTTATTACACCAATGGTTAGGTATAATATTAAAACTTGTCTATGCAAATTATGGATGTTACGCTGTGCAAATTATGGCAGTTATGGCAAAATTTCACACGGTGTCTGAACCATTCCAACGATTAATGACCACTTAACGCAAAATTGAAGCGCCAGGCGTCAGCTATGTATTCACATATGTCGCTGATTCGTGTGACTTTTGGTTCACGTACAATCCTTAAAAAACTGTGTGAAATCTTCCACCCTCGTTTGCATAATTTAATCTGTCTGTTATTTACACATGTACACATACACACACACGCAGACTGCTACACAGGCGACCGCATGACGTTCTGACGTCACCGCTGCCGGTCTCTGCGTGTTAATTGCTCCCCTTCGTTACAATTAAAAACCAACGAAGCCATGTGTTTTCATATACATGCTTACGTACAATATTTGATTTATTTAAATTTAAATACTGCTTATATTTATTACATTCTTTCTTATGTAAAAAACATGAAAAAAGTCATTTTTCGAAAAGTGTCTGTGTGTCTGTCTGTGTGTCTATCTGTCTGTGTGTCTGTCTGTCTATCTGTAGATTTTTTTCTATGGCAAACGATTACAGCCGCAAATTCAAACAGAATCAAATAATTTTTGCATACAGCCCTGATTTGTAGAGTACTCAAGACCTATTGTTTTTGGTGAAGATCGGTTAAGGGAAAGGGGTAGTTTACCTGCAACTTTTTTTTAATCAAGGGTAATTTTTACTTCCATATTCCTTAAGGAAATGGAAGTATGGTGATGGCAAAAAAAATCGTGTTCGAGATTATTGCAGATTCTGATTGTATACTACACTCAAAACATGAAAAAAAGTCGTTTTCCGAAAAGTGTCTGTGTGTGTGTGTCTGTGTGTCTGTCTGTGTGTCTGTGTGTCTGTGTAGATTTTTTTCCTATGGCAAACGATAACTGACGCAAATTCAAACAGAATCAAATAATTTTTTGCATACAGCCCTGACTTGTAGAGTACTCACGACATATTGTTTTTGGTGAAGATCGGTTGAGGGAAAGGGGTAGTTTACCTGCAACGGTTTTTTTTTTATCAAGGGAAATTTTTTTTTTGGCAAACGATAACAGCCGCAAATTCAAACAGAATTAAATAATGTTTCGTATACAGCCCTGAATTGTAGAGTTCTCAAGACCTATTGTTTTTGGTGAAGATCGGTTAAGGGAAAGGGGTAGTTTACCTGTAACGTTTTATGTCTTAACAAGGGTATTTCCTATGGCAAACGATAACAGCCGCAAATTCAAACAGACTCAAAAGATTATTTGCATACAGCCCTAAATTGTAGAGATCTCAAGACCTATTGTTTTTGGTGAAGATCGGTTGAGGGAAAGGGGTAGTTTACCTGCAACGTTTTTTTAACAAGGGTATTTTCTATGGCAAACGATAACAGCCGCAAATTCAAACAGAATCAAATAATGTTTTACATACAGCCCTAATTTGTAGAGCACTCAAAACCTTTTGTTTTTGGTAAAAATCGGTTAAGGGGAAGGGGTAGTTTACCTGCAACGTTTTTTTATCAAGCGTATTTTCTATGGCAAACGATAACAGCCGCAAATTCAAACAGAATCAAATAATTTTTTGCATACGTCCCTGAATTGTAGAGGTCTCAAGGACTTTCGATTTTGGTGAAGATCGGTTAAGGGGAAGGGGTAGTTTACCTGCAACCTTTTACGTTTTAACAAGAGTAAAGTACTTGAAAATTTAAACTTTTTGAAACAATGGTAATTGTTAAAAATAAAATAATTTTGTTGCCAGGCAATAAAATTATAATTTTTTCATTTTAATGTAATATAATATTTTTCATTTAATACAGCAATAAAAAGGCAGGTAAGACACACACACACACACACACAATTCACGTTATTTCTGGCCTCACTCATGTTTATTTTCTTACATTTGCACGCTTTTTAAATGGAAAGTGCCGAAACCCACACCAACATAACGCGTGCAAGCCGAAATTTTTTTTAAGGAATCACTAAAAGGACGGTGGTTCAAATCGGACGCTGAGGTAGAGTTTGCTGTAACCGAATGGTTCCACAAACAGCCGTAAGAATTTTACTAGCAGGGAATCTACAGGTTAGCGCAACAGTGGAACTCATGTCTTAATGTTATTGGAGACTTCTTTTAAAATCGTTGAATAAAAAATGCTTTACGGCTCTATACGTGTTTCTATTGAACAATCCTTGTATTAGTCATACACAATAATACAACTGATTGAACTTCAAATTTTTAAACTTGATTAGTTTCTATATATATGTTTAATGTTACAAATAATTCAAATAACAATCTTGATCATCTGTTAGTTCAGCGGAATAACAGTGACACTTTTAATAACCGCATAAAATAAACACTTAGAAACAACACAGGCGCTTTAACTTAACTGTTTGGACCACAGAAGTGAGGCATGCCTCAACGCTCTATGTGTACAGCGCGGGACAATCCCCCCTCCCTACACTTCCCTATCACACCACTACATTGCTTACATACGATGTATACAAAAAACGCTGAGGCAAGTTCAGGTTGCCTCATTCGCTTTAAACGAACTATGCCGAATCTCACCTGTCACCATCTAGCGGTCGCTCAATAAAGCACGTTTCGGTTTAATAAATTTGACAGTCGCAGTAACAATGTATAATCTTTACGTTATGTAGTTCATACGTATTTATAATTTTTATTCTACAGAATTTTTTAGGGTAGGCATTGCCTCAGTTGCCTCCATGTAACTTCGCCACTGATATATATGTGTACAACGTTATCGGCAACAAAGAAGTAGTTTTTGTTAAAATTCCTTCCCGGGATATTTGGCCGTAGTCCAATGTTTTCTACAAAACTAGACATTTCGGCAATGCCATCGACTTCCATCATCAGTGAAAATCGAGTGCGATAACGTGAGGTGGTATACGTTAGTGACCACAGTACTGTGGTTAAGGCTGAAGCAGTAAGTAGAAAGAAGTAGTTTCTATAGTAATATTTCATTTCGAAAATGATTTTAAATATAAATCTTAGAATATGGAAGTCATGTATGGTTCTCCATACCGATATTTTTCTATGGCAAACGATAACAGCCGCAAATTCAAACAGAATCAAATAATGTTTTGCATACAGACCTAAATTGTAGAGTTCTCAAGACCTATTGTTTTTGGTGAAGATCGGTTATTGGGAAGGGGTAGTTTACCAGCAACATTTTATGTTTTAACAAGAGTAATTGTGTCTATGACGAACGATAACTGCCGCACATTCAAACAGAATCAAATAATGTTTTGCATGCATCACTGAATTGTAGAGGACTCAAGACCTATTGATTTTGGTGAAGATCAGTTAAAAGAAAGGTGTTTACCTGCAACGTTTTATGTGATAACAAGGGTAATTTTTTCTATGACGAACGATAATTGCCGTAAATTCAAACATAATCAAATAAGTTTTTGCATACATCCCTATATAGTAGAGTGGTCAAGGCCTGTTGATTTTGGTGAAGATCGGTTAAGGGAAAGGGGTAGTTTACCTGCAACATTTTATGTTGTAACAAGAGAATTTGTTCCATGACGAACGATAAATTCAAACAGAATCAAATAGTTTTTTACATATTTGCCTGAGTTGTAGAAGACTTAAGGCCTATTGATTTTGGTGAAGATCGGTTACGGGGAAAGGGCAGTTTACCTGAAACATTTTTTGTTGTAACACTTAATTTTGATAAATAATGTATCCTGATAAGATGATCTTAATAATCCACTGTAGAAACGTAGATGAAATATCTATAAATGAAGAGGCTAGTTGAACGGGGTGGGGGTAATTTTCTATAAATGAAAATAATAGTTTAGGGGGTAGGGGATAATTTTTATATGTGTACTACGTTATCGGCAACAAAGTAGTAGTTTGTTGTTAAAATCCCTTCCCGGGCTGTTTGGGCGTAGTCCAATGTTTTCTGCAAAACCAGATGTTTCGGCAGTGCCGTCGACTGCCATCATCAGTGAAAATGGAGTGCGATAACGTGTGGTGGTATACGTTAGTGACCACAGTACTGTGGTTAAGGCTGAAGCAATAAGTGGAAAGAAGTAGTTTCTATGGAAACATTTCATTTCGAAAATGGTTTTAAATATAAATCTTAGAACATGGAAGTCATGTATGGTTCTCCATACCGATATTTTTAGTTTACGATTGTTTGTTATCATTATAATAACATAGGGTTGTTGTCATTATAGTAACATTATAATAATAAGGTTGTCTGTCTGCCACCTTAACACAGAGACCTATCAGGGCTGTAGTTTCGTCTCTCTCTTTTTCTGGTTCTAGTATATTCCCCACGAAAGTAGTAGATGTTACCTAATTTTTCAGTAAAAATTTATTACCGATTTTGGAGAGAAGAAATATTTACCATTGGCCCTTTTGGTAGTAGCAAACATTTCCACTGGCTGTAACTATTTATTAAGTTGTAACTTTAATGGAAAATGCGTATATCTATACCTCCGTTAAAGCATAACTTTGTTGAACACAAACACTCGGGGCACACATAGCTATGGTAATACTCATCACGATAGTTTGCTTATTTCTCACCGACCATGTGTGGGAGTGGCTTTGTCCCGTTCTAGGCTACTCACTGATTACTTTGATCACGTGTTAATTGTATAGCGCCGTGTTTGCATACTTAATCTTAGTGAAGTGATGACAGTACGAAGAACTAAAAACATTTCCTAACAATTATTACGCAAAACTCATGGGAGCGATGCAATGGATTAACTAATCGAAAAATTAGCATTTAAATGACTTTCATAATCGGATGATTAATTCGACGAATCTATCGTGCCGTGTACTAAAATAGAGGCTATCAACACAATTAATTCAACATTACACTTTAGTCTCCATTAATAAAATGATATTAATCGTTTATACAAAACTATGTGGTGTCGAATCTGTGGAATTCTTACACTGACAGTACACGAAGTCAGCAAAGGGAACTACCAGCTGATCTAAACGTAACCTGGTAAGGTTGCGCCAACTGATAGAATATGTTTATTCATAAAGCTTTACATGAGGTCAGAAACTAATGGACTGGAACAGTACTGGTTAAGAACAACAATCAACGAGTCCAACTAACATGACGATTGACAGGAAATTTGTTCGGAATAGTCTTATCGTTAATTTATAAAGTAATTTAATTTTATATTTTTATATACTCGTAATATTATATATTATTGTATTATAATTACTTCTGCAAGTAGTTGTATATTTATTTTTTATCGTTTCAATTGACCTGACATACGTTCACTGTATATATCAGAATCTTCAGTGGTTTGTAAATGAATTAATCAAATATCTTATATATTTTTACATAGAATAAATATTGTTTTAAAATATAACTGGCATATTTAATTTTAAAAAATAATTTTGAAATGGTACAGAAACAATTCGTGACGTCAACTGATGAAGTCTATACTGGGAACCACTTTCTCATGGCATACAGAGTTTCGCGGACACGACTATTGCCAACATAATTATTTTCTTCTGATTACACTATTTACAATAACGAATCTGTAAACAAGTCACGTGGCAACTGTACGATTTCTTGAACAGCTCATTATAGGCGACTCTTGAACAAGTCGTTTTATAAGAAGCAAAACGAACCGCCTCTGTGTACCCTACCCGTTATACTAATAATATTAATGTATAAATTGTTATTTATAAACCCAAATGAAACTGATTCTGAACTGCCAATTCTGAGAAACGATTGCTTCAGAAGCCGATAGTTCAGTGCATTCCACTGATTCGTTTTTTATAATGAACATATAAAAATTAGCATCGCTTGACGACATATCCGTGGCATTGCTCACATGTGGTTCAGATATTAGTTTACTTATATTTTATATCAGATTTAGAAATAAATCAGAGGATTTGACAGGCCACGACTTTTATACTTACAAAAGATGTGAATAATTTTAAAACAGATGTGTATTAGTAAATGAACGAACGAAGCGAGTTTTAATTAATTCTCAATTTTGATTCGAACCTCCGTTTGGTATTTATCTATTGTGTACGTATCTGTCTAAACGGGGTATGCCTCAAGATGATTTTTTGAATGCATTATCTAAGTTTTCGTAAAACGTGGCATGCGTATCAGTACATACTGTATAACCTACAGAATTCTAATTATTATGAGATTTGTCTCTCAAAAATAGGGGGACAGAGGGCAAAAATGTGAGGTGTTAAAATTTTGAAAAAGTTGCAACACGCTCATGTGAGGTATCAAATTAAACAGAAGTTTTAACCACAGTTTGAATACTGTGTTCAGGTATGAACAGTTAGAAATTTTCGGAAAACAAAATAAGATATTACAATTGCGAAAAAGTTGTAAAACTTCATGCAGAAGATCAGATTAAAGAAATTATATTAACCCAAATTCGAATATAGCGTTTACTTTGAAAGTTTGTATTTTAGGGACACCACAAATTAAAAATTGAAGTCACAATTTTGGGAAAATTGTAAAAGTCTGAGCGAGTTCTCCAAGTTACTAGTACATTAGCAATATGATACTACTTGGCTACGTTTCTTGTATAAACAATATGATAATATTATGAAGGTTTTTGTTGGTGAACCTAATTTAAATGAAAACACAGAATTCCAAGAAAAATTCTGGAATGGAGACCAACAGGTAGGGGATAAAGAGGAAGGCCTAGAAAGAGAAGGATCGGGGATGTTGAGGAGGATCTGAGGAATATGAGGATAAGAAGATGCAGAAGACTATGTGATAAGAGGTCTGAATGGAGAAACATCTTTGAAGACGCTAAAACCTATACTGGCGTCTTACGCCAGTAATAGAAGGACCTTAATTTCAATAAGATTTTTTAAAAGAGAGGGTAATTAAATTAATTAATTTATTAAGTGATAGCAGTTGTAATAGTAAGAGAAATAACAGTGAAATAAATGCTTAACGGGTAAATATTTTTTGATACACAATTTTTTGTTATGGATAAAACATTTTGTTTTAGAAATGATTACAGTAGTCTTGAACGAGTAAAGAGTAAAATTCATAAAAGTAACACGTAACCACTGTATACTGTCTGAACGTAACTTCAGAAATTAGATGGCGGACATTTTAAGTTGGCAATAAAACTTAATGCGGTCCACTGATCCGTGCGGTCCACTCGCAGAGACCGGATAACGTACCGAACATTACTTGTAGTACTTCAACAAAATTGTAATTTCCTTATTAAAAAGTCGATCAATCGTTGTCCCGACCAGTTCCAGTTCCTGTTTTATGTAGGGAATTTAATAATTCAATTTCCCATTCAGAAATAGAGCTAATCTTTGTCATAATCGGTAACTGCTCCGACAAGTCGGCTTATCACTTTCAATCGTTTATCGTATCTGTCAAATCCAGGCAAACAGCACACTAATTGGCTGATTTTTTGCAAAGCAAGAAATCAGGAAATCATTCATCACCAAACAGAATGCAAAATATGAGGAATAAAACGAACAGTTAAAAGAAGCTTATTTATTGCTAATAGTCTTATAATTGGTAGGCCTAACAGACTGAACTCGACGCAACGTAACGCTTCCAAACTGTTATTGTTCGTGTGAAATTCAGTGTTTCTTTTACATTTTAACTATTGTGATGGTTGTGAATGTAAGCACAGAATCAATACTTTGTATTACAAAAAATATACTACAACTCGAATTAATTAGTCCAGGCAAATTAGACTTTAAAAAAGAAAAAGTTTATCTGCAACGACAACTTTAAGGCGAAAAACTACCCCTAGAGTGGATCTTTTTTCAGTTTCCTTCATTTATCTTCTAAACTGTTATTCGGGCAAAAAATATCATACAGCAAAAATATTTCCCATAAAAGTTTACATAAAAAAAACTTATACACCATAAACCTAATTCACATACAGTTCTCGCAATTATGGTTAAACTTTAAAAACAATGTGTCGCGCAAATGAAAAAATCGTCCTAACTTACTTATTCGTCGTAAATATCTCCGAAATTGTTGCACAAAAAATCGTAAGAATCTTGTAGAGCCGATCGTTTTCTACAAAGTACATGCCCTACAATTTTATTTTTTACGATATTTACTAAGGTTTTGCACCTTCTTTGTAAACGTGCGTTTCGTATCTGAATCTCGTTTCTACCCCACCCGTCAGGCTTAGTTTTCTTTTATTTTAATTTTGTTGGTTATCTTCTTCGACTTAACCCCATTGCGTTAAGTCTAAGTTTTCACCCTTCCAATCGATGATAAGCTCGACAGCAATGCTCTCGAGCAGCTGCAAACGTTTGTGGCAGTCTTGATAAAATTACAGCACTGTTTTCTGATTGGCTTGTCAGCTTATTAAAAGAAATAAATCTAGCACTAGAAGGTCAATATTTTGGCCTACGATAATAACATTTTCATGAGATTTTTTTTAGTAGAAGTTTAAATAATCAACAAGTCAGCATTATCGTCACCAGCAACTGTATCAGTTTCCTCTTCCTTAAGTTTGTATTACTTGTAAAATTAACAGTTCTCTATTGGAGAGTTTCCATAGCATTTTTATTTGTAGAGCATTTAGTGGCGTATTCTCGTCGAAGGCGATTTCTGCAAAAATGTGTTTTAGAATTCTTTATTGTTGTTCGATGTTTTTGTACTCGCGATATTTTTAGTACAGCCATTGTACACATCAGTCACTTTTTTCCACAATGTTTCCACAGTAAAATTTATGTGTACTGTATAGACATCCGCATATGTTCTTTCTTGAGGCTATACCACACACTGAATAAGGTTTCCTCCAGCCATAACAAACTCACAATCAATGAAATTGATTGGTAATTTTGGAACGGAATCAACATTTTCATATAAAGGTAATTTCTTAGTTTTTTACATCAATCTTTTTCGTTGAATAAGGAGAGAAGAAAGGAAGCAAGTTCGTATTCGAAACACATCTGCAAATCTGTTGCAGTACACATAATTCTCTGTAACAACTGAACAACTGCGTTGTGTCAATCTGAATAACATCACCATCTTGTATTTTAACTGTACTCTTGGTAGAAGAGATCGCCTTTACGATACATTGCCGCTTTAATTTCAAATATCCAATTGTAACACCATCTTTTATAAACTTTTCCAATCACTTTTTCCAATCTCCTTAGCAATTTCCAATGTTTTTTAGCAAGACAACAAGACCACTTGACAACGACATTAATTTTTTGGACGTTCTAAATGGGTAGTGCTCTTAAACCAATATATAATTGTTTTGCAGTCATCTTCGTGCCTTTTAATTGTCACATCGCTGCTGATTGCTGCTTTTAGTTTCGATTCTACAAAATGTCTCAGCGCTCTCGAACACATGGTAAGCTGCTGGTGTCAAAAAATCAATTTGTTTCACACGTTGTCAGAAAATCCTCTTCCTTGTGTAATGACTCCGATGCTTTTCATGTTCTTCATATGCGTTTATTACATATACTTGATAGCAGATAGTTATAATTGAAAGCACTTGGCAGTAATGCCTGACCATACATCACACCAGTGCTTGTTGGAACAACAAACGGAAAAGATTAATTTTTTTTACAATTTTTTGGAATTCTTTGCCTACCACTTATGTTGGAGAAACTGCTATGCTACTGCTGGCGAACGAATGATATGTTCACTATAGAAAGCTCCGTGCACACAAGTATCTGTGAATCGACAGAGATGTCTTTCCTTTAATAAGATGTCTTATCATCAAGTTCAAAATTGGAAGGGACAAAACACAGAGGCAACGCAATAAGGTTCTAAAAAGACGAAGAATGTTTTATCGCTTATTTATACCAGCGAAGCACCCAGCTCCGTCCACTGTTCTTAAACTCATTGCAGAACGGGTTGCAGGAAACGATGTAATGCAGCTGCATAAAAATTGGGTTGCGTCGCTCACTCATCTGCCCCAACTGCAATGGGCAAGGTTGTTTAAATTCATCAACCGAAGAAGAGTTAGTCGAAGAGAACAACATAGAAAATTAAAATAAAAGAAACCTAATGTGGAATAAGCCTTAAGGGGAAACCACATTAAAAAACATACCCAGAACTCTACCTGACGGTTGGGGTGGAAACAACCTTCAGTTACGGAATGCACGTTTATAAAGAAGGCGCAAAATCTTAGTGAAGATCGTTAAAAAAGTAAAATTAAAGGGCGTGTATTTTGTATAAAATATTCTGCTCTAGAACATTTGTCCTTATGATTGTTTGCGTAAATACGGAGACGTAGACAGCCGGCGTTAACACTGTTGGAATCGCTGTTAGGCCGCGGTCTACAGTTGTTGTGGACAAACTTTCGGCCTCACCATTGGAGGTCATCGTCAGTGTCTGAAGCAATTGGCACGGTGTCCGCCAAGACACCCCAGCGATGAGGTAGAGACTGAGGAAGGCCCACTTAGGTAAACTTTCATACCGGCACGATCTAAGCTGGAAAACAGCATCAAGTACTATCTGATTGGCTTGGGAGCACAGCATGCCAACGGTCTATCAGCCCGGATATTTCAGCAGTGTCGGAGATATGTACAATGAATGGGCGACTTTTGCGTCCCACTCCTCTTAACGTTAAACGCTAACTGCGAGAATTAACTTTATGGTGTGTAATACGTTTTTATGTAACATTTTATGGAAATATTTTTGGCTCTATGTTATGTTTTCGTCCGAGTAACAGTTTAGAAGATAATTGAAGAACATTTAAAAAAGATCCGCTCTAGGGTTAGTTTTCGGCAAGAAATGGTTGTTCCACCCACAATTCCGGTGGGAACTTTGTTGTTCCTATATTTAGCAAGGAAGAGGATCTCGTTAAATAATTGATTACCTTTTAGTTAAAGGGAAATTAGGTAATTTAGTGGAGGATACTAGCGTGTTTAGAAGATGTGACGTTGAGTCTGACCACTTTCTGCTCATATCAAAAATTAATATTCCAGGTAGGTGGAGAAAGGCTCGACCTACAGAGTGCTAGTGCTCTAAGCAAACTTTTAAAGTACATCTGCTCCAAGATGAAAGTATAAGATACCTGTACCAGACCCGGTTGAGTCGGTCTGCACAACAAAAACCCATCAGTAGCAATATAAATCAAGAATATGGTAACATCAGAGACGTCATATCACAAGCAGCATTCGGTGCATTGTGGGTGAGACATCAAAGGTATGGAAACCGATATGGGATGACGATATTAGACAAATAATAGGTGCTAAAAACCAGGCATACCTGACACATCTAGCCTTAAACATTGCTCAGACAAGGTGTGAATATAAGCGCTGCTGTGAAGAGAAGTCAGGAAAATCAAGCGAAGTTCATGGGATAAATATGTAAGTGATATAGAACACGATGCGCATGGCAGGCATGAAGGCTTACAAAATATTAAGGAATTTAAATAAAATGGAAAGTGATAACCTGAAGATCTCAGAACAACAATGGCTTGAATACTATGACCAGCTATGGACTCAGGATCAACTGGAAAAAAAAACCTTTGCTGATATCAGTGATTGTGTGGACCCAATAACAATGGATGAATTGTTAGCTGCTCTACACCGCTGTAAAAATAGAAAATCACCAGGTACTGATGGGCTAAACGTGGAGCTTATAAAGTGTGCACCAGCCTTGCTGCAAGATCGTTTACTGTAGTTCATTAATCTATGCTGGATCACTGGTCATGTTCCTGACGACTGACGGTTTGCAAAGGTAATTCCCAAATTCAAAAAATGTGATTGTAATGACTTCAGGAACTACAGAGGTGGTAGCCTTCTTGAGACCGGAATAAACCATCCTTGGCTTAATCCTTGAAGATGATGATGATGATGACTTTGTTGTTCCTTATTTGTAATCCTGCTGATTGTCCATTACAAAAAAAATGAGTAATATATATTTTTTTCTTCTATTTGGCCGTTTTTTGTCTACTTTGTATGTACTAAATATAACTAAATAAAAACCAAATGTCTCTAATGGCTGAGATATCGCATGATTTGTTTAATGGACAATAAATGTAATATTAGCGGTACTGCAAGCGGAATCAATAGGCAGATGAGAGTTTTTGTTTATCAAACATTTTTGCTAATTAACAAGTTCACACACACACACACACACACACACACACACACACACACACACACACACACACACACACACACACACACACACACACACAGAGTAACTTTATAGTAACTGTTCTTTTTTGATGTTATAATAATTTATTTAAATGACAGAAGAAGTTCATAATTCTGATATATAAACTGTTCGCTTCAGCAAACAAAAAGCCGTATTCATTTGTACTATTCTCCAACACAATGCCTGGACCACTAGACCTGCATTTTGAATGTATTGCAAACAGATAACGTAAATTCATTTTATTCTTACGTGTTTCCGATAGATTGGCATCGGTCAAATTTACTAAGTTACTTATTAGTAGCTTAGTAGTTTAATGTTACATCTAACTTAACAAACGCTAAAGTTTGTTAAAACTACTTTGGTAAAAAGAAGTTACAATTACTAATTCGTTTAATTGGCAGGCTCTCCATTACGGTTAAATGAGAGAGAGAGAGAGAGAGAGACAGACAGACAGAGGGAGGAGAGAGAGAGAGAGAGAGAGAGAGAGATAGAGAGAGAGAGAGAGAGAGAGAGAGAGAGAGAGAGAGAGAGAGAGTCAGAAAAATTATGTATTGAAATACATATCGTCTTATTTGACTGCACAAGATAGGCCTATATAGCAGAATAATGATAATAATTATATGTAATGACTGATGATTATAAATTTTAAAGTTGAGCCTAGGACGATGTGTTAACTTGTTAATCCTGATGAACATAAATATAAAGGTTTTTGTTCATTTAGTAATAAATATTAAGGAAACGCGAGTTGAAACGTTTTTTGCTTTGAAATAATTCTCACCCTTAACTTCACTTTATTTGTAATGTAAGTTTTTATTTTGTTCCATTTTTATGTAAGATTTATGATAATTACAACAAAACTCTCTTCTTTTGTAAACAATAATGACGAACTCGTTTTTGCGAGAATGGGAAAGAAGGAAAATGTTAGAGAAGGGTTCGCAAGAGCACAAACTTTGTTTGGCTGTAAAAGTGAACAAACTTTACAATAGATTCAAGCGGCGTTGTGACGAGGACTAGGAAATTGTCGGCGACGAGATTTACAGCGTCTTGCGGGAATATTAAATAAGGGAAGGTCAGTACATGTCAATGTGGAAACGTTTTCATCAAGGGCGAACGCACGTAATCCATTAGTGCCAGAAACGACACTCGATAACCAAGATATAATTTAATTAGCAGCAGTTTTTTTATAACAGTAATTACCATTATTTTAAACATTTATGCAATAGGCCTACTTTTTTACACACTACGCTAAGGTGAATGACTTTGTTAATAAATATTTACAATATTTTAGATTGAATACGTTTTACTTGATATAATTAGTTTTTTACTCTAACTACGTCAATTTTTTAAATAAGTATAATTTTATTGTGTCATAAAGATTAGAGCAAAATTTTATAAAAATAAATTGAATCAGATCGATATGGTTGTTGGCTCTCAACAAACTGACAATTTATATAGCGTTTTAAAGTCTGTTTGCGTTGAAAATAATACCAGAAAAGGAGAAAAATTTACAGTTAGCCTGTTTAAATTATAAAATATTTATGTGGCCACAACGCAAAGTGATTTGCTGAGAACATCTTGTTTTTCAAATATTCCTTTACTAGAAGCTATCCTACGCTTTACACAAACCATATTTCCTACGAGCTAGTTATTTTATTTTCAAACATGTCTGGAGTCGAATTTTCTATTAATTTTTGGGAACTAGTCAATACAATTAAATACTTTTCTAATAAAATAAGTTATAATTTTTGAATAATGCATTATTTACTTTCTAAGAGAATAAATTTCATGAATTATGTACGCAACGGTATTTTTAAAGTATAAAAAGTTTAACTTTCTTCGCCGGAAGTGCTAGAGTACAGATTCTGTGGCAGCTTTATTTCTGTATATCGGTAATTGTAAAGTACGTACATGATAAGTTGCTTGAGCGTTTACGAAAAACTCATAATTTTAATGAATTCTATCAGGTAATTTTAAAATTTCTGACTTTACAGTTTAATAGAATATATTTTTTCATACAAACGTTTTTTAAAAATATATAAACACTTGGTACGTTTCACAGATTTTATTTAACTCTGACAGCTGTTTTGACTTAAATAAAATCTGTGAGACGTACCAAGTGTTTATATATTTTTAAAAAACCTTTGTATTAATATGTTTCACCAAGTGCCCAACGAGTCATCAATTAATATTTCTTTATACATTTTAGTATACTATACATTTAATGGTATTATAATTAAACGTATAATACAATTCATTATACTGCACGATTATTGTACAAGTATTATTATGTGTGATATTCACTAAAACGTTTACTACCTGTTTTCCCATATAACAAGTGATGTTGTTGACAAATATGAAGTATGTGGTCGAGTAAAAACATATGGTTCACACCGTGGAGCGTATTCTATACAAGTGTCCTGTAAAGGTACTTATTTGTATGAATTATTCAATACGAATCAGATCGATTCTTCTTTAAATTACTTCGATGAGTTTATATAATGTCTGCAAAGGCCTGCCACATTATGATTTGCAATAATAATAATAATAATAATAATAATAATAATAATAATAATAATAATAATAATAATAACAAGAAGAAGAAGAAGAAGAAGAAGAAGAAGAAGAAGAAGAAGAAGAAGAAGAAGAAGAAGAAGAAGAAGAAGAAGAAGAAGAAGAAGAAGAAGAAGATATACCCTTCAAGATCGCATAAGAAATGTCGATGTACGACAGGAACCAAATATTATGACTACACTTAATAAGATTGCCCAATATCGGCTAAAATGGTTGTAACATCTTAACCGAATGGATGACTGTTGCATCCCCAAACAACTAATGAATTTTAAGCCGAAAGGACGGAGAGGTTTAGGGCGTGGAGTGACCAGGTCTAGTCTAATTACTTGGGTCCGGAAGAACCTATCTTTTGTTTAAGCCTTGCTGAAGATTACTACTACTACTACTACTACTACTACTACTACTACTACTACTACTACTACTACTAATAATAATAATAATAATAATAAATATATAAATATTAAATAGTTTATTTCATAATTTAATATATTTTATAAATTATTTAATGCCTTTTTTTCATAATAAACCGTTTAATTATAACAATAATAATATAAATGATATCTACTTTTACTTATATATAAGTAGTAGTATCTGCGTCTCAGATTAGGCAACAATATACAATTAAAATAATTTGTACGAGGTTTACTATGGTCACTTTGTTACATTCGGTCATTTTATGTTCACGGTATGAGCATGAAATTAAATTAATATAAGACGCATAGATAATAACCTTATATTTTTATAAAAAACATTATTTCATAACGTATTTAAGTACATATTATATGTGTTTATATACTTATAATATAACAAAATCTAAAGTAAAAAGTTAAATAATCTTTATGATACAACAAATGAATTGTTCTGAATCTTCGGAACGTGTAAAATAATTATTGTGTAAAAGAAATATAAGTGGTTAAATTGAATAGTGAACATAGTTTTAAATTAATTATGCTACTACAATTAATTATAATTAAATAAATCTTAAACAATTAAGATCGAAATGTTTGAATAGAGTATGTTTTAGAGCATTTCATATAGTACAAATGAACATGGCAAGCAGTACTAGATTCCCAATTTATGTTAGAAACACGTAACAAACAAACTATAGAGAAATAACACTAATATAAACCAATATGTAGGTTACGAATTGTGGGTTAGCCAGGATTCACTTGACAAACGTGTGACCTAAATGAAATACGACAATGTGTCACGTGACGCTATTACCTTACCTGGTAATCTGCATGACAATTATTCTGCTTATGCTAACGGCAATACAGTTGTATTGCGGATACATAACAGAGTAAGGCGGCGGTTACATTGCATCAGAATTCGTAAGAAAATGTGGTAGTACGAAATCGTGAGAGTTCGTGAGAATTCGTCAGAAGTGAACAAACCCATTGTTGTTGATAGACGCGCGGACGCGGTTAGTTTGCTTCCGACCTCTGCGTACGAATACTCACGAGTTCGTACGTCTAGTCGTATGCGACCAAAATAATTTGTTTTTCATCAGTTTTCGTAACGAAATTTGCCGTTTCTGGAAGTCATAATCTGATAGCAAGAAATCATTGTCGGTCGTCAGCAATTTACAACACTCGTACGATTTCGGAAAGAAAGTGTTTCCACGCTATTCTTACGATTTCCTACGAATCGTTACTCACGAGTTCTCACGAATTCCCACGAACACAAATTCTGATGCAATGTAACCACAACCTAAGGATGTTTGAGGATGTAGCATATATCTATTGTAAAAGTCTTAGCCTTTTCCATTTAATTGTCAATCAAGTCTCTGTTTCCTTGGGTTTTATTCCCAAACCCCCCCATATTAAAGATAAGCATAAACCTTATTCAATGGGCTTAGGAGTGGGTAAGGCGCCTGGCTACTAATCTAGAAGTCCTGACTTCTATTTCCGGACAGCACCATAAAATCGATGCACGTTTTCAGCCAGGAGGAGGATACCACTGTAGATGCTAAAACGTAGTGCCGCCGATCGTCTCACTCTACTTCGTTATCCTAAGTTACTTCGAGGGTACGAAAACGAGCTATCATTTAGGTATTAACTTTTGTTAATATTTAATGCGAAATTTTAGGCTAGACTTTTCTTCAAAGAGAAAGGTCATAAAATTAATTAATTAATTTTCATTATATAATAATTAATAATATTGTAATAACAAATTTGTAATTGTAATAACAAATACAAATTAATACAAAACATGATACAATTTTCAAAGCACTCAACATCGAAAATACACAAAATTCTAATATATACACCACAATCACACACAATAATAACAACTTAAAAAAAGAAAAACCAACGGGAAGCCATAAGGGAAAAATAACATCTTGAGGTAAAGTAAATAAAAATTTTAAATATATTATATAATAATTGTATAACTTAGAAATTATAAATATATTTCATCAGTCCATTTTCCTCCGTTTGCAGTTACGTTCCACGCTGCCGGCTATATGTATAGTATTATCAAATGGTTGTCAGCATAACGCTTTCGTGAAGATTTGACTTTAACTATTAAATCTTACATAAATATTACATTTGTATGTGGATAAATTATCAGGAAAAGACTGTGCATTCTACTTGAAAATGTAAATAAATTTATGTTAAGTAATTTTTTAATATTTATGTGATTACGATAGGTGAGTCATGACCATTCAGGCTTTTAAATTTGCAATTTACAGAGAGAAGTCCGTGTTACTTGATAGCTTCTGCTGTACAAATCTCGGCGTAGAAAGGGCGTTTCTTTAAGAAACTATGCTACAGTGGTGTGAGTGGTTTATTATTGTGCGCGTCTGTGAGTTTTATAGCTGCCTTTACTACTGTGCGTGTAATCTAGCTGGCAACTGACGCGTTGGTATTTCGCCCTATGTCTAGCTGCAATTGTTGATTTTCGTTTTAAGTGCGTAGAAATAATAAATTACATCGTTAGCGTGTGTCTGTGTGTTTGTTTGTACTGTACGGTGATCAACGAAATTATTATCAGCGTACATAAACTACTTATTTTTTTATTGTTGGTGGCGCATTTATGTCTTAATGTTTTCTTCAATACGTCACATCATGCTTTGAAGAATCGCCATGGTTATACGAAATCAGTAATACAACGTGGTTTATTTAAAGCGGTAACAGTAACCAGCGATAACGAAAATGCAATAAGTACTACAGTGATCTGAATATGTCTCCTCACACACAAAACACACGCGTGTGTATGTGAAATGAATCCAACATATTGCCCTTAAGTTTTAAGTTTTAAAAGAATAATTTTTACCCATTGTGTACTTCAGTCAATCAGTTATCATTTATGGTCAACCTACGCGATGAGTGATTGGTATTTTATTACACCAACAGTTTATTTGATAACTCCTTATTGTTAAATAATGAACACTATTATTAGATTACTTATATTTATCTTTGTTTTATTGTCATTTTGCAATTTACAAGTCTACATCCAAAACAGAGAATTAGGTATATCAGATAAAAGAGTTGGGCTTGCAAGGGAAACATCCTCTCACAGAAGAGTGTATTCTTATCTAACAAAATATTATTTCTAATAGCACTTACATCCGTCGTCTACAAGTACCACGGCTAACGTTATACATACTGTACTCACAAATTTGTTTCGTCAAATTAAACTGGCGCGGCGGTTATACTAGTATGTAGTCGTTTTGTCGCGATCAAACTAACTGAAGAAAACAAGTGAAATAGGAAGCCGTGGAGTAATTACACCGCATTTGTCAACAAGACAAGTTAAATTACGTTAAAGTTAATGTAATTCGTTTGTTTCTTAAGTTCATTAAAACTTCAAACTACAAGTTGTTGCAAGATACAAATTCGTCCGAGAATAAACTATAAGCCATTTTATAAGTTTTACAAACACACACATCACTCATGTTAGTACTCAATTGTAGTGTACGAATGAACATTTATGTACTGCTTCTACTTTTGCAAGTAAATAATAAATTACATTTGGCAGCAGGTTTCATACATAATCTGTGACTATCTAAAGTTTTGTAGTATGGATTTTAGCATGTTTTCAGAAAAGCTTTATTAACGTATGCGAAAAAACACAAAAATTAAAATTTTTAACCTTAAATAACTTTTTGATTTCATGTTTTCGTATTAGCGCGTGTATCAAGTCAGTACTCTTTCGATTAGCATGTAATTTGTGCTATTTGAATGACATTAAAGTTACTAGCTGTCTACATGATTTATAAAGTAAGTGGAATATTGTGATGTGCGCCCCCAACTACATGATGACTTTAAACTGTAACATAATGTAACATCTGTTACCCCCATCCTTGCACACGCGCGTGCGCACATACACACATAAATATGCATTTGCTGTGTAACTGACTTAGTATTATGCTTCACTTTGAAAACCATGTTAACTTTTATTCGTTGTTTTTTATCATGACTGAGGTATTGAACAACCCGATATTTTGAGAGCTTACAATGTGTAGCCTATATCTTCCTAGTCTAGTTAATTCGTGTAACCTATTTATTTTGTTCCATACGTTTAACAACTTAGAAGCAATAACAGTGAAAACATTTTTCGGTCATAAATCGTGTAAATTTTGAAGAAAAGGCGCGGACTAGTAACAGAAAGCAACGTAACGTTACATATTTCTGGATGTAAACTAAGGATACTTAGTGAAATCATCACTTATGAGAAAATATCAGTAACTCAGTAATACTTATTACTATTTGTGCATAAAGTATTTTGTAATTTAAATGCATTTTCTCTTAATAACTTAATTGTTTATTGACATCTTTTTTTCCTCTGGTAACTGGTTAGTTTTGGAACCCAGTTGTAGTTTTGTGTCACGTTCGTGTTTAAAGTTTAAAGTCACAATTTTAAAGTAGAGAAGACAATTTACACGCGCGCAGAAAGTGTGCGGAATGCTTTAGGAACGCATATATTAGTCGTTACCTACCCTCGTATATTGGCAGCAACGCTAAGTGGGGGTGAATTCGCGTTCCCCGTGAGTGTCATACGTAACAAGATCTATTGTGAGAAGCCAAGTTTAGCAATATATTGGGTAAGTCACTGTTAAAAGAGACCACACAGAAAGACCTTACCGTAAACATAAAAGAATACTTTAAAATTAAACTAACACAATTTGTATATTATGCTACATGTTTATTATGCTTGTAAGAGCTACAGGAGAAAGGAACTTACAACTACCACGTTTGGTATAAAAGTTAGAGATCAGTTTTTGTCTCCTGCATCTAAAATAGAAAATTATTGTGCCATGTGTATGTGTGCGTGCACGCGCGCGTACACATACACACGCGTGAATAAATAACTGAAAAACTGAAAACGTAGAACCCTTTCAGATCTATCAAACGATCTCGACAGGAGTTCGCAACACGCTTAAAATCGATAATCAGGAAAAATCTATTGTGATTTATTGTTTGTGGTTTTCTGTAAAGCGGCACTAAAAATTTTGTGTAATGTTATGAATACTTGAAAATGTTTCATATGCCTTAATTTTTATTTAGTACTTTTACCAACAATCTCTGAAATTTTAATAGAAATTACGAGCAATTGTCTATCAGTCCGATGGTTAGTTAGGATGACTGTAATGTAAAAATTAACAATCTTACCAAACTGTATTTATTTTAAGTTAATATTACATAAGGCCGTTACGTAAAAACTGTTGTTAGGATAATCATTTTAATGTTTCTCATTTCCGAGTTTGTTTTTGCCTTTTAAGCGTAAGCATTATACAAATTCTGATGTGTTAGTAGTTTTTGCAAAAGTTTTTGGAAAATCTAAATTTACCCGTTACGTTTACAATTTCGTATTACAGTATACGTATACAGTATACGTTTACAGTATAGGCCTAAAGGGAGTAAAATTTAACACATTATTTGTAGTATTCATCTCGTTTAAATAATATTCCTTTCTCAAAATGATGTAGTCAACATAGTTTCTTTAGAATCGATTATATTATTGTATAAAACATAGTTTTCTAGTTTTAAGGATACAATACCGACACTGGTTGTACAGTCAAAGTCCTTTCATCTGGAGTTACGATCTTTCACTACTTTTTCTCTCTTTATGTACCCTACAACGGAAAACCTTTTTGTTTTTTAAAGAGAGAATGGATAACACTCAGATGAACTCGAAGTCTTTGGCTAACTACCAGCTATGCGATCAATAGCAACTGCTAAATGCGGCCAACCACTGATTGCTTAATTTTTTATAACATATTATACTGTTAAAATAACAAAATGACACTTACGAATTGGCAGTAAATACAAATACGGCTTGATACTATTTATACAAATTATATGTGTAATCTACTGTTAAAATTTTGTTTAATTTTTTCTAAATCTCTAAATATTTTGATAAAAGTGAAAAACGATATACTCTGTATAGCGAGTGTAACAGCCCACAGAAGCCATTATAAGTCTACATAGAAGGTGTGCACACTGGAAGTATGTAGTGTATAGAAAGGACAACGATTGTCTTCGATATACAATTTTTGTCGCGACCAAGTGTAACAACATAGAAGCTGTATACAATAAGAATAGTTATAAGCATAAAACTACTGTCTTGGTCTTCTAAATGTTTTTCAGCATTATAATATTTTATTAAAACCTAAGGGAAACTAGCTTAGGGAACAGCAGATTATTTATTGAACGTTAAATATGTATGAGGATGAATCAGACGGGTCTGTCTCACTTTGTCTTCCCACATGGTTAATCAATATTTAAATGCGAATAGTGTGTACGGGTATGAAGATGTGTCCATTGAAGAGCGACGTATTTTGGATACACGCATAATGACGGTGCGTGTAGGCAGTCATATGCAAAAATTATTCTCACTTAATGAATTTCCTACGTACTATGCAAATCAAGGTAAAATTTATGTTCTTTAATTATTATAAATAACTTCTTACCAAAAATTTTACATGTAATGAAGCTCTAATAAATCATAATTTTATTAATATATGCTTCTTATTATTAAGTTGGGCGCGTCTACCAAGAATTTAAAATTCATAGCTTAATTGTTGTTTTGTCTCCTGTCAAGACTACACAAATGATGTGTTGCCTTTATTGGTACTGTTTTTATTAAAGTGGCCAACATCGAGTAAATGGTTAAGTATCAGTATTGCTGAGCATTTAATAACATACATGTAACGATGGCATATTGTACGCTTTGCTCAGTACATCGTGGCAGTGGGGTACACTCTTAGTTGATGTTTAGTAAATTTTAAATTATGTAGATGTTATTGTATACACAGATTCGTACATTAGGTGATTATAGAAACACACACACACACACACACACACACACACACACACACACACACACACGTATATGTATATATATTGCAATAGACGTTATAATTGCAAACGGAATGTAGCAGAGAGTAATAGCATATGATAGCACATGAAGACATTATATGAATAAATAGAGACGCAGGTTTGAATACTACATATAAATTAGTTGATAAGGAACACTGTTAAAAATGTTAGTAAGTCTTTTAGGGTTGTAAAACAACTTTAAGTGGTGTGAAGTGGTGCGTAAGATTGCTTAGCCGCATGTGCTAGGATACAATATTATTTTACTGAATATTCATTAAAAACCACGTTAATTAACTTTCGTGATATGGGGATTTTTGAGATGGGACTTATATCAGAATGTTCGTAATAAAAAAACATAACTGATGACATTAGTTATTTTTAAATCAGTAATTAAATGTAATAAATGTATGCACTTTTTAAGTAAAAAGGTTTTGTTGCCATACATTTGATTGTAAAAATAATCAGGTTTTTTTAGCAAGAACTGTTCTGTTTGGAAGCCTTCTTGGAAAAGAACATTTATTATTTGTGTAAAATTATTTGTAGGGGTTACTGAAGAACCAATCAGATTAAGAGACTTCTGTCCATGAATAAGCCTTGGAACGGATTAATCAGCCTCTCTTGGAAACCGATAACGCGTAAACGCCGCTCGGGTATCATACGTTTGGTCTGTCAATCGCCACAAACACAGGTTAGAAAATTCCGAGATTTGTTGCGAGAATTATAATAATTGTTCTATTCCGAAAAACACAAGATATCCGATTAATGGATTATAACGTTATTTGTATATGTTGTATATATCGTTGATGCCCCTGTTGAGTAGTACAAATATTTATAACGTTACAAATTTTCAATGGGTGTAATCATAATAATAACAACAACATACAATTGTTTAAAATAATTAAAACATTTATTTATAAAAATTTCTAAATAAATTTCGAATTAAAACTTCATTATTACTGCATGTGTATGGGTATTCGCAGTACCCATACTTATTGATTACGTACTCGTAATATCGCATCTTCCATACAAACATAAAATACTCTTATAATTATAAATACATTTGATTATTAATAATATGGCTCTCGACTTGCTCAGTATATTATGAGTAATTTATTATATTCTGAAATTTTTCTTTTTTTTTTTAATAAATCTTATTGTTATTGCATATGCATTTGTCATTTATATTAATTATTTTAGTAACTTTATATTCTTTCTAAATTACATTTCAACATTTTCAATCAATTATTAATCCAAGAATTATGCTTTCATAATTCAACAATTTAAATTTAAATATTTTCAATAAATTATTAATTAAAAAATTATGCTATAATTACTATAAAAGACATTTACATTTACAAGTTATAAATTACACTTTTATAAATTATTGTCTTTCTTTTGACAATGTTTATCTGTCTTTGATTAAGTCTTTTGTTATGAGGAATACATGGCTTTCTTTCACCTTAATTGTAGCGGTTCCTCAGCGTACCCTCTCCTGGTCCTGAGTCCTTGAGGTTGGTGAATCCTGCGTAATCGTGAAGTCCTGGATCCTTTCCTCGTTCTCCGGGTCCTCTCAGAAGTCCGATGACTCGTCCTCTACGTCTGGAATTTATGCCATGTAGTGTGCTGCTCCCTCGTCCTCCGTAATGGTCTCTGGCTGCAACGGTGGTGTCCTGAAAGTGATGATGTTGTCAATCATCGCCTCCGGCTGCCGCTATAATTGAAAAAGAGTTGTTGTTGTTGTTGGGCAGAGCCTCCGCCTGCCTCTGTGGTCTGACAAGAAAGAGAGCAAGGCTGATGTGCCTCACGTATTTGTAGCCTAGGGCACAAAATTCATGTTTCGACAATTCTCTGCAGGAATAGGTTTGTCGTGGCGTCCTTTTACAAACACGATTATTCACACACTTTTTTCACTTGTCTTCGCAACATGCGAAGTCTTTTGCAAGTTACCCGATATTCATCTGGTCGGTAATTTTTATGTGTACAACTGTGTTTAAACCGTTTCTCGTTATCTTAATTATTATGTGTTTTATTTATGTTTATTTTCACTGTATTCGCACTTTTTATTATTTTCGCACCATCTTTCATACACATGTGCGTCTTTATATTATACACACTGTGGCGTATTTGGTTTTGTGATATTTCATACACACTTATCACCATTTAAATAATTCATATAATTACTAGCGTTTATTTAGGGGTGACGCTTGACAGGAATCAACTGGCCTCACACACACCCACGTAAGATACACGTGTACACACAGACGCAGCTGAGTGGCGTGACCAACCTGTCCAAGTGTGCAATTTTGTTGTTTACTTTACAGTTCAGATTGAAAGCTGAATTATTATTACTAACAATATGGATTATTTATTTAAATTATATTAATTATCTTAATTAATTTTGCAATGCATAGTACCCTATACATTTGTACTGTTGCAGTATATAGACACTTAAAGTTTACTGGAGCTGTGTAGGCATAACACACCAGTAGCAGTAACAATATCGGTTAGCGGTGACAGAATATATAACTGTGCACGCGAGAAGTACCTACACCCCTGAAAGCGACCCTGAAATCCGATAGAGGAAATCGTCCCACATATTCTTCCAGATAGAATCAATCCGTCTATTATTTACAATTAGAAAAACATTATTTAAAGAAAGACCCTATCACATCAGTAAAGACTTTATAGTGAATAAGACAATAAGAACTTTTAAATATTAATTTATTTCATTGTATAGAAAGTAAATTTTTAGTTATATTTCAAAGATCAACAGAGACAGGTTAATTACTTTTTGTAAACTGTATTAAAAGCTTAGTAGATTGTTAGAAAATAATAGCATCATTAATAAATCCACTTCATTCCAATAACATACTTTAATGTACTTTTTGTCTTTAAATTTGTAATATAATTCCATATGTTACAATTATTGTTTTGTGTTTGTAGTAAACATCAAGTATGCTTGTAGAGAAGTCTGACTACGTTAAATGAAAGACTAGACAGTTTTTAAGAATTTCAGGATACAAATGCGTGTTAGAAATACTGGCATTCCCGACATGACACAATGCGTACCGGTACTGACACATTCCGAGACACTATTGAGCAACTAATGAAAAGTATTTCAAACACAGCTAAGGGTACAGTTCTACATCTTCTCTTTCTCTCTTTCTTACTCCCCCCCCCCACACACACACAGACGCGCTCGCAGACCACAGCGTTAGCTTCCTACCACATGCGTAATGATTTCCTAGCATTCCAGGTATATAATAACATTCCATACTTCATGTGAGATGTACAATGAAACAAAAGAGATGAACGCACATACATGACTGCAAGAAACAGTTACAGAATAATGCAGCCTGGCTTAAAAACTTAACGAGACTAACAGAATGTCATTATCGGAATGCACCAAGTCTTCGCCAATCAAGAAAGTGTCATAGTATATTAACGACCGGAGTGATACTAATTACTGACCGAGATTAATGATTTACTGGCTTTCAGTTTATCAGTAATTGAAAGTGGACGTGTCCGTCAGCTGGCGTAACTAACACGTGACAGTAAATTATCTGCTGTCTGTCATTTCACAGGTCACATGACAGCAGCGCGGTGCAAACCTGTGTGTCGTACGTTCCCAATTGTCCGCCACATTCCAATTGGCTCTTTATTGCCAGCCAGTGGACACAAATAGCTATGATGTCACGATAATTGGATTATAACCGGATGTAATTATGTGTTTATGGACTGTTCGTTGCAGTTATATGCCAATTGATAGGATGTTCCAGTTGTACGTAAAAAACAGAAAACATACGTAATGATACCCTCTGCCAGTCGTCCTGTTATGTTGAATCATTATCTGTTTAATCATTATTAATCACTAGTACCTGTTTCCCTCAGTTTACGCAACTGTCATATGGTCGCCGCCAAATAGAATTTACAGAGGTGTACAAATTATTAGAATCAACATAATGCTTACCAACTGTTTCTGCTTTTCATGTAGTTTTTGTTATTATCTGAAACTGTATAGCTGTTTTGCAATGTAGGTATATGGTATAGGCCTATTACTTGTTACCATTGGCCGTCTCTTTAAGATTCGACAGGAAAAATTTGTTTGAAAAAATTTCCTCGAACATGTTAACTGTATTCCTTAAGACTCAGTCTTTTGTTAATTACACAATTCATTGTTTCATTCAAGTTTTCTTGTGTTCCTTTTTAGAGATCGTTATAAATGTGAGTAGTTTTAGTGATACTTAACGTCTTCTTTCTAAAGAAAATATACGCGTATTTTTTATGTTGTATTAGAATGGACATGAGAGCAATTATTTTTCTTGAAAAGTTAAATTATGAGAGACCTAACCAAGGAAAAATTCTTGATTAATTACATATTAAAAGAAGAAAGTTATTTTCAGTTAAATATAAGAAAAAACTGATGTTTTGCAAAAATCAATCAGCTACATTAATATATTATTGAAAAGGGTATGTTTGCATTAAATTAAGTGTTTGAGTGTAACAATTTGCACACTTCTGTAGTGTCGTATTTTCTAGCCCAGTGCCCATAGTACATTTTCCTTTCCATCTTCATGCCCCGTTATACGTACAATTTAAATAAATGCCTGAGGCCACTATAAAACTACGAGATAATTCACTTTTCCATAAGTCACTTTAGATAATATATTTTCATATAAGTGGTTTTCTGGTAAATAAAAACGTGTATCCATCATAGAATTGTTATCATTATATACGCTGTTTCGAATCATATGAAGTAGTAGCCTATGGGTTAGAAAAGTAATTTGTGGTAGTGAATGTACCCTTCTTAAAATCATTATCTTTGTTTACGCATTCTATAGTCCGTTATTAATATTAGTATTGAGGATATTTTCATGCGCTATGTACGACAATTTCCGTGTCTTCTTTCAGTAGTCATAAAAAGTGATGCACAAGATTGTGGGGTTCGAATTGTCGCAAAATAAAACACGCAATCCCTACCGCATTATAAAACCGTTATATCTTTAGCGTTTTGCTTTTGCTAATTACGTTATTGGCTTAAAGATCCGCTTAGCGATCATCAGTAGCTCACATTCGTTTTAAGAAGAGTTTAGGGTTAACGTCTTATTATGGAACAAAGGCTACAAACGTCTACAAACTTTTAAGTTAAGCAAGAGTTTATCATCATTTAGCGTATTTTAAAATCAGTTTTTTTGGCATTCAAGTCACGGGATCAGAAGATAGAATAGAATCGCAACGACGCGTTTCAAAAACGCACGAGTATCATCGTCAGCTTAGACGTCATTTAACACTTTAAAATTAAGTAAAAGCGCATCACTGAGGCAAACGTGAAACCACGTTTTGAAACAAGACACTGTCAGATTTGTAAATTTTAATGTCTTGAACTACGATGTTTCAAAAAATTTGTTTTTGATATCAATAATGAAGGTTTAAGATTAACTGTAATAAAAACGGAGTCAATTGATGGGTGTAAAGCGATATGTTACTCCATTTAGCATATTTATCGACTAAAGTATCTGAGCCAAATAAGTCGATGTTCTCACTAAGGCCAATTGTATATTTATTAAAACTCCACGCAGTTCTGTACAAATTAATCTATGTATTCATTCCATACATTACATACATTCATTTATGGGTATCATTCCATAAGTTACTTCCATCATGAAGTTAACCAGAAAGCTGAGTCTTCCACCTTATCTGCAGTCCAGTATAAAGTGCTTATCACGACGCAAGATGAGTGTTATTATTTTCTGGAGATTAAATTTTTCTCCACATTATTTCATTACGTGAATCTGTTAACAAAGAATATACATATTCTTGAAGTCCTGACTGTCTTCTTCTGGATAATGTTTTCATAATTACATAGTTATAATATAGTATTTACAATTGAATATCGAAATTTTTCACTAAGTATATGATGTTTCTTTTTAGGCCATGTTGTAAATAACAGCCATGTTTTAACACCAATAAGGCCAGTCGGTCTTATTAGGCTACAACCAAACTACTGTTGGTGTAAGTATACTTACTTAAGTAGTAATTCCTTACCTTTTTACCTTATTTTTAAACTTGATCTATTAACCTTCGGTTATCTCTCCCTAAAATTTTATTGAGTATTTATGCAATGTTTGCATGCACTCCTATTGTAGCCAGGGAAAGATGGAATTGTATAAAAAAAAAAACGAAACGGGATAAGTGGACTGCAAGTCAATTAAAAGAAACTATGGAGTCTGTCGATAAGACAATGGAACAACAAGCCACACCGGCAGTAGCTTGAATTTCGTATTCAAGAAGTACAGTACGGAATCACTTGAAAATCATTTGAACAGTTTTGAAACTTTTTAGGTAAGCCTATTTGTTATCAGGCGAAGATAGAGCCTGTGTCAACATATTTTCTTAAGTGTGATTTCGTCATGCCTCTCATTCTTATAATATTACTGTATTCGTCTATAATGAGCTCAATTTGTAACCCAAATAAAGCTACTGCTGATAATAACTTGTTAAGCCTTTCTATCAAAAGAAGTCCTTAAGTTCCCAGCAGAAATGCTCAGGTTATAAGCCCCGATCGTATCAGGGTTTGTAAAGTTAACACATTCATAGTAAACGATACTTTTGAGTGGATGCAAGAGACCGGAGATAATCCATAACGTAAATAAAAAAAGTCAGACATTCGGCAGTTTTGCCTTTCAGAGATGCAAATATTTCACTCCTGAGCACATGTAAATCATGATTTAACATGTGCTGATATTGGTTCCGCTGACACTGTGTGGTTCTCTTTAAAGGGCAACGTCTCAAATAGAAATAGAACATGTTTACAGGAACCATGATCTACATGTGTGATAAAGGCTCTGTTTGTCCGTTGACTCAAACATTTTTGTATATTTTTCAAATAACAATGTAGAAAATATAAAATGAAAACTGAAATATTTTCTAAAATAATTTTATAATCATATTTGGTGCTATATTGTTATACAAATATACCATGTTACAATAATTTTTACAGTAACTGATACACAATACTAAAAGCTGGCGTTATTTGGAACGTAGGTTTCTAATAATGCCAAAACGTTGACTTTTCAATTACTGTTCAAATATATTATAACCTGAAAAATTACAAAAGTAGTCATTACTTTCCTAAAGAGATAAAGAGATCAGAGAAAGGATGTGGTTTTGTTTGTTTTCCATTTTTTACTTCTGAAATCATGAAAATAACAAGAAATTAAACGTTAGCATGGCCTTATTTGCTTCAGGTACCTTATAAGTCTCTTAAAACAGGAGACATTCTTTACCTACTGTCTACGTTGATACTTTGGCGGTAACTTTCCTTCTTTGACAGATGAACATCTATAAATATGGAGACTATTAATTATGTAGACCAGAAAAATATTTGCGGTCCTCGTTAAGTAATGAAACGGTAATAAATAAAACATCCTTATAATTTAATATTTTTCGCACAGAGTTACTGATGTGGAACCGTTATTATGGTTCCTCGTAATACACGAAAACCGCTTCAGGAAGTATTTAAAGAAATAATAAACAACAACCCTGTGTGTGTGTGTGTGTGTGTGTGTGTGTGTGTGTGTGTGTGTTGTAAAGAGAAGGAAAGTGGGAGAGAGGGGGGAGTTAGCAAGTACACAGCAATGATTGTTTTTCAGACACAGTAGTTAATTTACTGTCATCTATAGTCAACAATTTATTTGACAGTGTGGGTGAGCGGGGATTGCGAGGTGTAACGGTGTATTTATTGTATATAAATTTTAAACAAATACAAATCTTCACCACGTTTTGAAACATTCCTATTGGCCGACGGGATTATTTGTTGTCGCCGTTATTACAAGACTACATGGAGTACTGACTCATTTTGCATTTTATTACCTGAGTCTATTTGTCCTCCAGCGGTAATTATTCGCTTGAAAAGGTCATTGTTCACATTTACAGTTGTTTCTCGTTTATTTTGTTTTACCTTATCAATTATTGTTGGCATATAGCGTGTATTAGTTGCGTTTGGTTTCTGCCAATGACCTCGCTGGTTTAAGAAAACACGTATAGGAAAACCCTAAACATTGTTTCAGTCATTGCCCACAAATCCTCGCTCATAAACGATTCTCCTCACGTTTCCCGCTTGTTCTCATTCAAGTCACATATATTTGTATTATATTTGTGGTAAAATGTAATAGTAGTTATTTTATTCAGATATATTCTTTGACAAATTTTACGTTGAATGTTTTGCTGTAGGAAGAGGCAAGGACCGCAGTAATTTGTACAGACTTTACTGAGGTCTCGGTGGAAACATTTTGAATCAAAATAAGGATAAAACAGAAAGTTTTGTGTAGGAAATCTTACTCTCAGATTAAGTTTTGAAGGTGAAAATTATATTCAATAAATCTGAGGACGCCACCAAAATTATTTATCCTGTTACGTTAAATTTTATTGTCTTACATGTGAGTCATTGCTTTGCTAATGTTATAGTTAAACCTGCTAACATACAAAAGAGCGGTTACGATTCCGACCAAATACACGTTTTCTATTATTTGTTAATACATTAACCGCATGCAGATATTGTAACTTATCCTCTTTATGTTGTGTTGTGTTGTTTTGTGTTACTAATATATATTTAAATATGTGTATGTAAAGAAATAAAATTGTTTATTAAAAAAAAATTTTAATTAAATTTTTTTTATATATAATTAATTAAAAGCAATTAATTAATTAAGTTTCGTGGTGTTCCGAAATGTTTATCACTTATTTTAATTGTTTTATAGACTTTTGTGTATTTGTTAAAACCTATAACCACTTATAGAATTGTCTCCAATAACAATCGATACTTGTGTTTATTTTCTGTTTGGAGGTTATCTTCCTTCTGGTGGTGAGATTCTTTAGTTAGTTCTTTTTAATTGAAGTATTATGTTAGTTATCTATATTAGAAATGAAAAACTGTTTAAATAGGAAATATATTAATAATTTTATTGACAATTAGTTATCTTGACTCTTGTCGATATGTAAATCGATTCTCAGGGTATCGTTTGAATTATTACAAATTTTTTTATATAGGTTCTTTGAACAGCTATGTTAGGGAAAGTCAGAGAAATAGGGCAAAGATAGAAAAGTATAACATTACAAGGTAAATTCTTAAAATTAACAGTACATATATCAGATTCAAAGTATAGAAATAAATAAATATGTTGCGAACCGTCCTGTAGGCAGAAGGAGGCTGTGTTGGGCGGAGTTGTGGGTAATCAGCAATGGCCGCCGAAGAAATTGAAAGTCGTCACCTCGCAGTTTTGGCGTTCAAATAAAGATGTTTTCCTTATGAATTAATTTTATTCCTGGTGGCTGCAATTCTTCCTTCTTGTGTTGGTGGAGTGTCACTGGTTCAGTTTTGGTGTTGCATTCGGAAAAATAGTGTAGATTTAAGTCAGATTCACTTTTGTCGGTTAGTCATATGTTAGGCACTTTTATGGTGAACAGTTGTTACTGTTTTAATGGGTTTAAATGTTATTTCCATTGGTGTTCTGTGCTGTATAATGTTAGTTCAGTGTTGGTATATGTTTATTTCACTGTGTTGAACTTTAAAAATGTTTTTTACCGAAACTCTCGATTTTCACTTTCGGCTCAGACAATTATTCGCCATTACGGTATTCGTAACTAGGTTAAGATGGGTAAATTGCTCGTGTCAAGTGTCCCGTACAAAATTCAATAATTAACTAACTTACTTCCTTCATCTCCGACTAAAGTCTTAGCCAAAGCAATATTATTCACTCCATTGTTCAAATTTTATTTTGCATCCTGTGCATGTAATAAAGTTACATTATATAACTGATTATACTTTAGTTATTCTTCAAATTTATTAGCTAGTAATTATTTAATTTTATCCTTCAGTTCATTCTGCGTAATTTGATACCAAATAATGCCGTTTTATTAAGTTTTTGATATAAAAATGAAATTTTCCTTCATTTTGTAATTTCTAAGTCCTAAGGTCTAACTTCCTGTTCTTTTCCAAATTCTGCCATTACCAAGTTATATTAATGATTATTAAATCTCATATTGTAATAAAAGGTTTATATTCCCTTAATTTCTTGCAATTAGATGAATTGGTTAAGTTTTAAAATATTATGTTGGAATATATGACTCCCCTCTCCAAATTTTTGAGTTCTGTCATTTCCATTTTTATTAATAATTCTGGCTATAATTTTACAAAATCTTTCTTAGTTACATTTTTAATTACATGGCTTTGTTTCTGATTTACATTATCTAAATCCCTTCAGTTTAAATGTATTTATGTACTTAGTTTCTCAGTTTTGATGAAGTTTAGTTTTTAACATTCGGCCTAGATTCCTAACAGTTTTTATATACAAATTTTTATAAATAATACATATTGAGTTATACCCTCTCTGACTTTCATTGATATTGTGACATAAATTAAATATTTTCTTCTTGTAAACAAAATAACAATTAGTATATGTTTCATACTATTAACATATAACAAATAATGCCAATTAATAGTTGTCTTTAACAAATCAGACATTTTTTATATTCAAAGATTAATAATGATACATAACAAATATCATATATAAAGAATGTTGTTCCATTCTAACATCTTAATTAGTTATTAACAATAATACCTATAATAAATATTATATAATTAAAGAATGTTAGTGGTTCTGACCTTTTTAAATTTGCTTATCCCTAATACATTTTTACATATCTTATTCTACATAAACAAAACCTTATTTACTATAATCTTATACTCTATATTCCTTATATTAAGTTACATGAACAGTTTTTATCTGTTCTTAATTGGGTTTTGGGTAATTGTACCCTGTCACTTCACTTTTTATTCTGTGCCTGCTCTTGTTTTATAAACCATTCTAATGAATGTCGTTTAAATAGATTGGCAGTTCTTTACTAAAACACATGTATTATATTATTTCTGAACATAAATTAAGTCACTTCAAAGTAGTATCATTTCATTATTTACTTAGTTTGTGAATACCAATAATGAAACATAAGGTTCATTTTTTATAATACTAAAACTTGCACGGGTTCTCTTTACATTCCTTGATTCTATTTCTAAATGGTTATATAGTCTTACTAAAATCAAGAAATCTATTTGTAGATTATAATGAGATTTGTTCTTTGGTATTATATTATTATTTCACCTTGGTTCACCTTCAACTCTTACTCTATACACTTTTTGGCTTATATCTATTGTACATGTGGGTTTTTGCATTGATACTTTGTTATACTTTTTTATTATTATTATATTTATTTATTTTGGGGTTTGGGTTTTTTTACAAGAGCATTCCTTCTTCTTGTGGATGCTGTCTTCTTCTTGTTTCTTCATTGATGTCTTCTTTTCTTCTGGTTTCTTATAATTGTATTTTCTTCATCTTCTTGTGGATGTCATCGGGTTTTTGGGTTTCTTCTTCACCTACTCTTCTTGTTTCATACAAATGCATCACCTTTTATGGTGGATCTTGCCTTGTTCTGGGTTTCTTCCTTATCTACTCTTCTGGTCTCATAAAACAGATTTTCTTCTCTTTGTTGTGGGTTTAGTTATGTTCTGGGTATCTTCCTTGCCTACTCCTAACCTTCCTGGGTATTATATTTTTTCACCTTATTAGTTATTAAGATTGGTTTTGATGATTCATCACTTGTAACATTTATTTTATATGAACTTATATCTTAAATCAATGATTGTACTGCACGGTGGTTCTTAATTAATTCTTTATTATATTGCTTTCTTCGGATTTAAACATGTTATTACTTTATTTTAATGATCAATTCACCATTCATTTTTATGGGCTTATCTGTCATGCTACAATATTCATACAAATTATAAATATTAAAAATTTATTTTTCCATACTAAGTTAAAAATATATTAAAATTGTGCATATATTGATTACATTACTTATGTTTGCGAATACAGTTACAGAAAAATATCTGTAAATAAGTAAATTAATATTTACTGGAGATGCGTACTTGGGAGACAGACAGTACAAGTTGAGTAACTTGGCGAATCTCGTCGTACGAAACACCAATGTACTCCGTTTACGGTTTAAAAAAATTTATTTTGGCTTTTACGAGATTAAGTGTTACTTTTAAAAATTCATAGCTGTACTTGGTTGCCGACCGTGACTTGATAGCGGGTTAGTGGCTATTGTGCCTACCGCGGGGTAAATGGTCCATTAAGGCGTTTGTCAGCGTAAGCGCGGATTAATAGACAACTCGTTCTCGCCCAACTGCAAGTGTACAGTCCAACAGAATGGTGTAAAGCAAAATTCGCGTAATCAATGTGAATGGCTTAACAAGGAATAAATACATTCTTGGATTTCGTTGTCCATGACGTCTATATTGGATGAAGCCTTCTATAGGTGAAAGCCGGTTTAGGCTGTAAGGTAAAACTTTACGTTTTTGCTTATAAAAAACTTTGTGTTCCGAGTCGTCAATATTATAGTGATATTTAGAATAAATACAATTTCAGTATTCTACTTCTTTATAAGATTTGCGGTTTTTGCTGTTAATGCCTTATTGTAGCATTATATGTCTATGATCTATTATACATTTTGTGTGTGTTGCGTATATGATTCCGTTGTTATTTTTATTATCCTACGCTTATTATTCCATCCTTTAATAAGAAAAGCAGAGTAGTTTTTAAAAACCTACGCAAGTTTACTTCGGCTACTTTGTTACGAGTTGTTTACTCGGCGCATGGAGAAGACAAAGTTGTTTTCACTGTGACCTGTATATACCGCAGAGATCGGTACAACGTTACAGTATCCAGACCTATGACACTCGTTTAAATTAAAAGTATCCGTCTGATAAACACGAACGCCCGTTTTCTCCGTTCCAGCTAAGAAAGTTATATTCCTTCTGCAAAATACACTTTATAAGCACTTTTAAACTTTAAAATACACTTTTTAAGCTGCCTTGTGCTTTCTAAAAGACAGCTGCGCATAGATGTATGTTCAAACTTACAACATCTAAAAAACGACTCAAAAACGGTGCATTCGAGAATTTTTATGAGTGTAAAGAACGAAAAGAGCTCATCTCCAGTGTTGACAAGACGTTAAGGCGGACATTCTCAAGTAAATAATACAAAATTGTTGATTGTGCTTTCTGATCGATATAAATTACTACTGAGTATTCTTTTGTTAGAAGAAAACTTTGGAAAACCTACGTTCTCCGTTACCCTTCCAAAAACTTAGAACTCTATTCCTCGGTGTGCGAGACCTTCACCTTAAATACTGTCCCCTACAGCATAAAGTCCTTCTTGGAACTCAGTTTAAAAAGTACTTTAGGACGACGCAATTTTATCTTCGCCTTGTGGTCGCTTACCCGCTATCTCCTATGCCATCACATCATGCGCCACCCGCCCTAATAAAATAGTTTCCTTCTTTCCTCTTTTGACGTACGCTATACAGCATAAACCTGTTGATTTGCTGTGCGTAATTTGTGCCATGTACTCTCCAGATTTGTCTCTATTCTTTCCATCTCTCATTTACGAAAAACGTGTAGAGCTAATAACAGTTGTTATGTAAACAGTAATTTATTTTTCTGCTTTAATGTTTGTTTCAAAAAATGAAAAAAATTTTTTTTTGTAATTTTAAAACGATATCGACTTTGAAATGAAAGTTTATCGTTTGAAAAACAAACGTACTTTCCTCTCTACCCCGCCCCTTCTTTCTCGCTATTATTGTTACTCTCTTCGTGTTTTTTTTTAAATATCTCAATGTAATATAGTGCTACACAAATCGCATGAAATAGGCCTGCTATGCGCGTTTAAGTATAAAAAATATTTTGTTCTACATCATTAGTATGTATACCTATACATTTTTGTTTATATGTGTAAAAGGTATGCCGAATTTGTCATAATTTCATTTCTAGTTTTGTATAAGCCTATCCGTTTGTGTTGGAGAATCGCATTTCCGATTATCAGACTTCTTCAACTGTAATTAATCTGTTAATTAATTAATTAATTAATTAATCTTGATCTTCATTGCTTTAAGTATGCTTATACTCTCTTAAAGAAAGTAAAGTCCTAAACTTAGAACGTTGAAATTTTTATAATATCTAATATAAAAATTAAATAAATAAACCAATGTATTCTCGTTTATTTCTCTGCTTGACTGTGTAGTGTTATACTTTTGCGTTTCTTATTAATTTATAGTTGAGCGAAGTGCGTCAGAAGTCACTGGTTTTTTGGCTCTTCTGCAACTAGCATCGATTTTGTCTATCTGTTGTGAAAAACAAAACAGGAAAAGGGGCTGTTTAGTATTGCGTTTACGCAGCGATATTAAATTATTGCTTGTCTGTATTCCAAGATGGTAAAAGCTGTTGATTTTTTGTAAACGTTTACTAATTGCATAATGGCTACACTTTAAGCAGCTGTTGCGTTATAATTGGGAGTGTACTAAAAGTGTACTAACGTTTACCAATACTCTAAAAATGTAGTAACTATATCTACTATTAATTAATAATTATTAACTCGTATTTAGCAGAATTTCTAAGCGACGTTTGCGTCCGCATGTACAGTCGGTTCTTTAGTGGGACCATTTTTTTTCAAGCGTCAAATGGGTCGCACAGGATCCGCCGAGGTAAAATAACGTACTGTACTCTTAATTTTAACTTTACTTTGTAATTGTATCACAATTAAATTAATTCACACTCGTATCCGGTACGACTCACACACACACACACACACACACACGTGTATATATATAATATATATTCTTATCTAATATATATACTATATAACTTTATAAATATATATAATATATATTTAAACACTTTTTGCTACAGTGTGTTTCTTGATGTATATAATATATTCAATATTTATAATCACTTTGCCTCAAGATATTTTCTTCTCTCATTTGGAACATGTTTCGGGAAACCTTGTGTTCCCAACTTCAGCCTTCCTGATTTTGAGTCTAAACACACAAATACTTCACAAGACTCAAAATCAGAAGGCTGAAGACGGGAACACAAGGCTTCCCGAAACATGTTCCAAATAAGGAGAAAATATTTTGAGGTAAAATGATTATAAAAATTAAGTATAATATATATATTATAATGTACCTCGTGCCGTCGTCTTACTAGTACCTCCGTAAAATGTTGAAATGTGTCAGAGTGTAACTTGTGTATGTGTGTCTTACCACTTCGTCCTCGCACGGTAACGTAACTAACGATGCTCGAGTCCGTAGCGAACGTACAGATAACCAGGTATCGTAGTCCCCGATCTGAGGTTCACTAGTAGTGTATAATTCCCGGGTGGCGCCAAATTGTTTATTGAAAACAATTAAAAATAAATTATTACCAGCGGTTTGCTCCGGCTGTGTGAATAATTCAATTCGTTTCGCCGTTTCTCGATTTGTATAATCGAGCTGGCAGTTACAGTATTCGCTGCTTGAGCGCTAGTTATCACGTCAGAGACATTCGCTGTAAATTATAATTTTAAGAATACAGTTTCTTACTGAAAATATGAAAATAAAACACATTTTAACATACACAGTATTGATTTATTAGCGATTTGATATTACTGTTTTCATAGACACAAGCTATATTTGACTTCTTATATAATTTTGCACCGGTTATTTCTTTATGAGACGTTCTCTCCCTGGGTTTTACAATCGATTTGAACGTAACTAAACATACAGTATGGCGTTTTGCCAAACAAGTCAACAAATATTTTCGTTCAAATCGTACGGATTCTTTTGATCACGTTAAAAGGCTCAGATTCAATTACAATAATAAAAATACACAACTTTACAATGTTTCCACTTAAATATTGTAACGGGTAACTATAATTGGTTTATGGAAGTGTAGTAGAAGTGTTTTAAAGGTTCGTATATTAATGATAGGTTATCTTTATAATTTGACCAATATACAGTGTCCTAATACATTTATTTAATCTTTGAAAGAGAATAAAATTGATTCAGTGGTATTTCAAAATATAGTGAGAAATATTCAAAGTGCGTTATTTCGGAAGTTTATATAATTTATTGGATACTTAACAGCTTTGTAGCATGTGATTATTCTGTTGGTCGGGAATGAAGGAATGTGGCTGCAATATAATTCAGTTTTCATTTATTCGGGCTTCGGGCATCTTTTTCCAAGTATTTTGATTCATTTATTCACTTCTTCTTGAAATAAAACGTCTTCTCCCTCAGGTAATTGTATTCAGTGATAGTCAGACTCCTTCTCGTTCAATTTTGATAAGTTAATTTACTTTTAAAACATTTTAAATATGAAAATAGGTTGTTCTGAATTCTGGCGTCTGTTTTACTTGAGCGTCACTTTCTGAGTAATCATATTCAACGGTAATTACGTCTTCAACCGTCGTTTCCATGGTTACGCAATTATTCTGATTGGGCTAGCTTGACATCAAACCATTGTTATCAAAGTTTGAATTCTTTTCAAATCTTCCTATATCTTCTGACTTCCTTCCTTCTCTTATCTTCCTTCTTAAGTATTAATTATTAGCACTGTCATTTGTATTTTCTCACAAAGATTATTTTGGTATCCCAAAATATTAGGTTTTTTCATGTTTTCTAAGTTTACAATTAATTTAATATTTACTAATTACATATCTCTGTTTACATAACTCCTTATTTTAATATTTTGTTTTTAATAACATTTAACATTCATCCTTGGTTAATTGGTAACCTTGGATTTGTTAATTACTTGGCTATTTTCATACAATTAGTATTTGTTTATGTTTGACCGTTAGGCCTGTTTCAAGTCTAAGTAGCCATTACTGGTTTTTGTTTGTTTCATACACATTATATCTCATTTTGTCCCAGATCGTTATTTTGTTTTTATAATTAAGTTTATTATCTATGGGGGTGTTTTGGTTCAGTCTTGTGTGATTTTTGTGTGTAACAACTGTGTTATTCATTATTTCTTGCTAATTATGTACTAACAGTTTTCTCTTTTAGAACTCAAACATTGTTTTCTTTCCTTATTTTTTAATTACTCTGCCAATGTCAATAATATGGCTATTAATTACTACCCTTTCATTCTATAACATATAATATTTAGGTCTATGTTTGGGATAATTACCCAATCCATCTCCTATTCATAAACAATTGTTTATACAATTAATTAACACTTATTAATTAATATTGGTGTATAATTCATTACTTCTGATTTATTGTTCGGGTGATAAACAATTTCACCTCTATTGAACTTGTTCATTACTTTCCCCTTATAACATGGGTATTTACTTATGGTTATTACATACTTATTTTCTAAACCTCTTTGCTTTCCCTTCCATGTTAACATCATCTTATTACTTTTTCTTGTGAGTCTCACCTTTAAATTCCACAATTCATTCTTAAGTTTTACAACAATATTATTTCATAATTACTACAGTTATTCTCACTCTTCAGTGTTCATTACTACTGAGTCAATGTTTTATTTTAAATATTACTCATAATAACTTTATTAAATGTTATTGTTCACTCTTAAATCTTAAACCTTGTTTATTTTTACTAAGTCTTTATCTTAGCTTTCTCTATTCTTACTATTTTTATTACTGACAATATTTTTATTCATTTATCACTTTCACTTTTAAATTATTTAGTGTTCATTATAATTTACTTAGTGTTTCTTTTTTTATCAGTTCACTTTAGGGTAAGTTCACTTTCACTAGGTTAACTTCCGTTTACTTCTCACTATTTTACTCTCTTTCTCTACACATACTATATATAATTATTAATATCATGTCTTTCTGTATTAACAACTTACATGTATTCCTAACTCTTTGGCTAGTGTATTTTTAGCTATCGTTTTTTATTAATGATTATTTACAATTGTCATTCAATCAATACTAACATTCATTATTTATTTGGGTCTTTACCGGTCGTTTTTGATTAATGATTATTTACAATTGTCATTCAATCAATACTAACATTCATTATTTATTTGGGTCTTTACCGGTTTCATTTTCTTTATTGTTTTTGATTACATTATTTCTCCCTTCTCTATTTTTTATTTTTTATTTTTTGTCTTTGTTTTCTTGACGTGTTTCATTTTATTTTCTTCATCGTTGGTTTGTTCCCTCTTTGTTCTCATGTTTCTTCTCCTTCACTTCTCTTCTTGTTTATTTTATTTTGGTTCTTAACTGGCCAATCTCTGGGGTTGGGTCAATGTCTTTTGTCTGTCTGTCTGCTGTCTGGTCGTTGATTTTCTTTAATAATCACTTTTGGTTTATAACTCTTTCTCCTTCTTTCTTAATTACTTTTTACATTTTTACTCTCCACATTATTTATTTATTAAAATATAGTATTATTTAGCATTTTTAACATACTTATTGTTATCAAAATTGATCTGAAATTGGCGATGTTATATAATGCCCTTCCACCAAAATTGATCATTTTATAAAATGTGATTCTAAGTTTGATGAAATTATCAATTGTATTGTATCATTTTCTTCTTAAATTCTCCTGCTTCTCTATTTTTTTTATGCTTAATTCTGTATCTTTTATTTCCTTTTCTTCTGATTCTTTTCTTCATTATTTTATCTTATTACGAACTGGCTTATTGATTTTTTATTATAAATTATTCCCTATAAATCTTATTTTCCCTAACTGTCCTTACTTTGTAGCTGCAATCGATTCGGATGGGCTCTATTGGCTTACCTAACTCCGTCGTTCAAAACTACTCTTATTCTGAGATCAGGGGAACATCATCCCTGCTCAGTTAAATGATTGCTGGACTTATTCAACAGTCAATCTCAATTAATGAATCTTCATAACAGTCATCTCGTGACTCATAATAATAATAATAATAATAATAATAATAATCATAATATTTGTTGGGAATCTTTTACTTTTGTATTTCATTATTGCTCAGTTCGAGTCATATATTTTTTCATCTTTCTTTATGGATACTCTTTGATAATACTTGAAGCATTGCTCTTCATTGATACAACTCACATTTTCATTCATTTTTAATTACTCTTTTGTTTCATCTCATTTCATATTATAACTCTTAGAATGTTTATTTTACTTGTTTCGTTTTTTGATCATTGGCTTGTTTAATTTTACTTCCCCTCTTTTTCTAAATATTTGTGGAAGTTGATCATTTTGACTGGTATATTTTTTTTTCATAATTTTTTAAATATCATAGTAAGTTAGTGCTTCTTACTAGTTAGGAATTTTTGTAGCTTATTCCTTTATAGTATGTTTTGCTTTTTATGCCTCATATCTTGGCTAAGATTTTTGTAACTTAATCTTATTTTGTAGGAATGTTCTGTAACTTCATTCCTTTATTATTATTTTTTATTTAAATATTATAGTAAGTTTGTGTTTCTTACTTTATATGGATTCTTGGTAATTTTATTTCTCCATTTTATAATTGGTCTAAAATATTATCGAAATATTTGCGTAAGTTGTTCTTACATAACTTTTTTGAATTTTGAAATTCATTTTTTATTTTTTTCTTTGTTATTTATTAGCAAACTTATTCATTTGTCTTATTATTTCTTTTTATTTCAAAGTAAGTTGGTAGTTTTTATCTCCTACGTTTTTTTTGTTTCTCAGTTATGTTTGGCTGTCATAATATTTTTTAATTGATGCCTGATTGTATACCCCCTTTATTTTCTTAGTGATGGGGTTAGTGATTTAATATGTGTTATTGCCCTTGTCTTTTGTGATAGTGTACGGTCATACATATTATTATACATAGGACCTTGTTATTTATACCTTTTTGTAAGGTGATCTTCTCCTTTTCTTTCATTATTATTGCCTTCTCTTGTATATTACACTCTTTGTTGTCTTTCTTCTCTACTCCTTCAAATGTTAGATGTTTGAACATTTATTCTGGATGTTTCTTATAGTATTTATTTTCTGTTGCGCTAGTGCCGTTATTATTTTCATGGCATTACCATCTCACTACTTAATCGGGCCATATCTTTTCGGCGTAGCTGTGTGAATCATTCCTTTCATTCTCATTGCTGGGATCATTATTAGGTTCTTGGCTGTCCTCTGCCCTGATATGGTTTATCCGAGCTATTCGGGGTCCTCCGTCGTTACTTGCTTGATTATGCAGTATTGAAAAACCAGGATTTTCACTGACTGTTACCCAATTCTCATTGTCATTATTGTTTTGGTTAGTGATTGGCTCCTGTCGATTATTCCTGTTATTTACGTCGTTCCTGGTATTTTCTTCGAATGCGTGGCTTCTTGTGTCGGGTACCTGGTTAAAGTACGCTCGTCGATAGTTAGATTGGGGATAGTTTTTTCTTGGACTCCGTTGTCTTTGTCCTCTTATGTAATTTACCTGTGGTCGGTATCTTTGGTTGTTGTTATTATTACCGTTTCCAGGGCGATAAGAGTGATTATGACCATTCTGTGGGTAGTTACCCCTGTAGTTGTTCCGGAAATTGTTATTATTATTCCCATTTCTGTTGAAGTTTCTGGGTAAATTATTGCCCCGTTGGTTCCCTTGATAATTATTAGGGTTGTTTTGTCGTGGGTTATTATCCCCCTGTTGGTTTGGTGATGATGGTCCTTCGTTTATTCTATTACTTCTGAAGCTCGATACTCTATTCTTCCTGTATTGCCACTCATGCTCATGGCTCTCTAACAGACTAGCCATGTCTTGAATGGCCTTTACCTGGCTGTACATCCGTGCTTTTTGTATGGCGTCGTCGTAATGGTAAGACAGTTGTATCACAAGACACTCTTCCGGGATGTGTGGTTCCAAATTTCTCGCCATGCAGATCTTTCCCAGGAAGTAGGATGTGAGAGATTGTCCATTTTGACTCTCATACCTCCCGTTGCTCAGGTTATTGCGGACCATGTATTGGGTCGATTCGGACCAGTATTTAGCCTTGAATTGGGTCTTAAATTCTTGAATGCTTTGGATGTCTGGTCTTGTGGCAGTCCACCAGTTGTCGTAGGTCTCTTTGAACATTTTCCAGCATTCCTCTTACTGTTGTCCATCGGGTCTCTCGATTTTTGATTATTAACTCTTCCACCCTCTTCAGGAATTCGATAGGGTTCCTTTTATAATTACGGAAGTTAATCGTATCTCTATTGTCCGCGTTCACGATATGGTTACTGTTACATGGCCGGTCACGCCAGGCGTACACTTCTTCCCGTAATGAGTCTTCTAACCTGTGCATCTCGTCAATCCTTTGTTTGTTTTTGTCTACTTTGCTGTCTATTTTATTTAAATTTCTGTACACCCCTTCCATTCTTTCTCCCAAGTCTGTTCGTACAGCTGCTATCTCCTTCTGGTTTTCTTCCCGGACTTGATGTATGTCCTGGTCCCTCTGTTCACATCTTTTGTTCATCTTTTGGGTTGCTTCGTGACATTCCTCAATTCTCCTTTTATTTTCTCCTTCGAGGTTGTTCATTTTATTGAGTACTTCCGCACGGACTTCAGAAACATTTTCGTTGGTTTTCTCTAGTTTCTCCAACGTTTCCTCTAATTTTTCATTTGTTTCAGAGATCTGTTGTTCAGTTTCTAGCCAGTATTCCATCAATTGGTGTTGTAACGTTTCGTTGTTTTGGTTAATTGTTTGTCTTAACTCTTCCTTAGTACTTTCATTGGTACTAATTATTTTTTCATTGATTTGCTTCAAACTCTCCTCACTCTTGTCAAATTTTTGGTTAATCTGTTTTAAACTGTCATTGGTTTCTTTAGTCATTGTACAGTAGCGCGATAATTTTACTTTATAGGTTGGCTAATCTGCGCTTTAATTTTTACGGCAATCTGATTATTCATGTCGGTGCTCTACACAGTTCGTCTCAGACTCTCGTAAGCGGCGGTCGGCACGCGCCCGCAGCCTCACTGTCACATTTTTTCTTGTCGCGACAATCACTGTAGGCCTTAGGCCAACACTTTACTTATGGCCCATTAGGCCCGTTCATTAATTTAATTTAAATTTCATACGAATTGTATCCACATTATGCTTATTAGCCAATCTATCACTCAAAACAACTTCTAACTGCTTAACAATTTCTAATGTACTTGTGAACATTAAATAAATGAATTAACTACAGTCCACTCGCTTCATCATTTCTGCATCCTGGCGAATCAACTTTAAGTATAGAACATTTCACACTCAACATTCTTCAACAAAACATTTTCCGGTCTACTCGGACCGCATCATTAACATTTTTTGGTCCACACGTGCCGGATCTAACATTTTTTGGTCGCTCCGGACCTGGATTTTCGATGTATTATTCATAATTATTATTTATTCTGCCACTATTTCTGGCCATCACGGGCGAATCAGCATATCCGCTGATACGACCGTGGCGTGATTCCATCGGCATTTTGCTCGTCGCCTTTGAGCATCCTGACAACATCATCGCAAGAGCCTGCTAGCTTCAGTGCTTCAAACAAGGCTGTCATCTCTCCGAGCTGTGTTTGCCATCTTCTCCACGGCGTCGACGCTTCAGGACATCGCCTACAAGGTATCACCTCAATAACATCATATCAAGGTGCGTACAATGGCTGAAGAAGGCCTCAAAGTGTTAACCAGAAAGAGAGGCGGCTCAAAGTCCGTAATAGTGCGCATACAATCAGCTGTCAGTAACTTTGATATAAATTCCAATACAAAACACTTTTTAACAGTAAGACTTGAAAGTTTAAAAAGCTTGGCATCGAAGTACGACGAGGTACAATCTGAAATCGAACTTATTTGTAAAGACGTAAGCGCTGCTCAAGACGACCGAGTTGAGGTCGAAGAAATGCTATATTCGACTGAAGCAAATATTTTGCAATTGATTGATACATTTAATGTTCAGACTGTACCTCCCGTATTATCGACCCACATGCAATTAAAACCAATAAGTTTGCCCTGCTTCACAGGCAACATATTGGAATGGCAGCATTTTCATTCAATTTTTACGGACTTGGTGCATACAAGATCCGATTTAACGCCGGTGCAGAAGTTACATTATTTACATTCTTCTTTAAAAAATGAACCTTTAGATTTAATTAAGTCACTACCTATTTGTAAGGAAAATTACTCAATAGCGTTGAGTTTGCTGTCCGCAAGGTATGACAACAAGTTCATACTAGCAAAATACTATGTTCAAAATTTACTTCAAGTCAAGTCGACAATTAAGGACTCTGTCCAAAGTTTGGCAGAATTCACAAACACGATAACGTCTTCCGTTAATTCACTGGCGGCAATGCAACTGTCAGTGAATTCATTTGAATTTATTACTATACAATTATTATCAACTAAACTCGACCCTACTACTTTTAAACTATGGAAGGAGTCTATAGACCCTGATAATTTTCCTAACTTTCAAGATTTCACTCATTTTTAAACTCACGTAGACAGCTGTTAGAAAATACACTGCCTATCGATGCCGGACAGCAACTCAACAAGCCGAGTTTAAGACTCAACAATAAATATAAAACAAGAAACGCTGCTGGCAGTACTACATTTAAGAGTTATCACTCAGCGGCAAGCAATTATTCATGTTTGTGTTGTAAATCTAATCACCCGCTTTACATATGTGATAAATTTCGTGCATTAAGCACCGCTGAGCGGGGACAATTTGTATCAAGTCACAAATGTTGTACCAATTGTCTTATATCAGATCATGTTGTATCTAATTGTAAGAATAAGCAGCTATGTAAGATCTGTTCAAAACGACACCACACATTGTTGCACGCGAACAATGTGCCGAACTCAATCTCTGCCAGTAGTAGTAACTATTGCTCACTTAAATTACAATCCACGAACAATGTTCTTATATCAACAGCAATTGTATTTGTCATTGACCAGGCTGGCAACAGACAAAGGGCAAGAGTTCTTTTAGACGCCGGGTCACAAATAAATTTTTGCACCAAATCATTTGCAAGGAAATTACGGCTTAATTTGACTAAATCCAACATACCAATTACGGGTATAAATAATACAGCGTGTTACGCCACTAATCTTGCATCTATACGCATTATTTCTCGTTATCAGAAATTTAGCTTCGAGGCAACATGTGCTATCTTATCTGCATTAACCCACAATCTGCCGGCACAATCGTTTGACATAAATCAATTCCACATTCCGGACAGCATTTTTCTGGCTGACCCAAATTTCAATATATCCTCGGAAATCGACATACTCTTAGGGGCGCAATTTTACCTGGATTTAATTTTAGCTAATAAATACGTACGCGGCCCTCATTTTCCCATCATTCAGGAAACAAAGCTAGGCTACATTTTGGCTGGCAATCTGCCCAAATACTGCCGCAACAAGGGTCCTACTGTTTCGTTCCTAGCTAGGAACAACGACAGTCAAATTCTGCAGTCTCTCGAAAGATTTTGGGAAGCAGAAACTATCCCTGACAACACACCTGATAACGAGTCAGCCTGTGAAGAGAATTTCGTGCGCTCTACTCATCGCAATCATGAGGGTAGGTTCGTGGTTTCACTGCCATTTAAGCCCGATCATCTCCAGTTGGGGGAATCTTACACCAATGCTGAAGCAAGATTTTTGAATTTAGAGCGTCGATTCAGGCGTGATGCTAAGCTCGCGCGCGATTACGTAGACTTTATTAACGAATATAAGGATCTTGGACACATGACGCTTATCGATAATTGCTCTATCAATTCAGGAGTGTCAAATACTTATTATCTGCCTCACCATGCCGTATTTAAACAGTCTTGTTTGACCACAAAAATGCGCGTCGTTTTTGATGGTTCGTCCAAAACTACCAATGGCCTTTCTCTCAATGACATATTGTTGGTAGGCCCAAATGTTCAACAAGACCTTTTTTCTATTCTTTTACGTTTCCGCATGCATAAATATGTTCTCATCGCCGACATCGAGAAGATGTATCGACAAATTCGCGTAGCTGAAGGGGATTGTCACTATCAACGCATTCTGTGGCGTGACTCTCCTCTAGAACCATTTAAATACTTTGCATTGCGAACGGTAACCTACGGCACGGCTAGTGCTTCGTTTTTGGCCACTCGCTGTCTTATTCAAATTGGTAGGGACCATCAAGCTTTCTTTCCTGATGCGGCGTTAGCTATAACGAATGATTTCTATGTCGACGATCTACTTACCGGTTCTGACACCATCTCTGATCTGACCAAGTTGAAATCTGATCTAGGTGCGTTATTGAGTCAATACGGTCTCACGTTGCATAAATGGGCATCTAATGAACCCAGAGTGGTAGCAAGTCATGACAATTTATCGCTCCCCTTAAACAAACAGGACAATGTGCGTACCCTGGGCATTCTCTGGAATAACACTGCCGATTCATTTCTGTTTGACATTAAATCATTCCCCGTTGAATCAAGCATCTCCAAGAGGAGAATTCTTTCGATTATTGCAGGCATATACGATCCTCTTGGACTGATCGGTCCCGTTGTCTTTTTGTACAAACAGTTTATGCAGCAACTCTGGGTTTGCAAGCTTGGTTGGGATGAACCGATCTCCGGCCAATCACGTTTGGATTGGCATTCTTTGTGCGACAAATTGGGTCTGATTAGCAAAATTGTGGTCCCACGTTCTATTCGCTGTAAGCTTGAGGCAAGTACAGTTGAATTACATGGTTTTTCGGATGCCTCTGAAAGGGGGTTTGGGTGTTGTATTTATATCAGAGTCATTTATCAAGATTCATCGGCCTCTTGTCATCTCCTGTGTTCTAAATCTCGCGTAGCTCCCTTACGACAGGTGTCATTACCTCGCATCGAACTCTGCGCTTGCTTGTTGTTATCGCGACTAGTATTTAAGGTCGTTCCTGCGCTTTATTCGTTCATTAATAGTGTTCATTTGTATTCTGACTCTATGGTGTCTCTTTACTGGATTCATGCCCAGTCTACGAGGTGGAAAACATACGTCGCTAATCGTGTTGCTGAAATTCAGCGTCTTACGCAAGCCTATACTTGGCATCACATCAATTCTAGACACAATCCTGCTGATATTATCTTGATATTATCTCCAGGGGGTGTCTCCCTGATGTTTTGGGCGATTGTTCGCTTTGGTGGCACGGTCCCACTTGTTTGTCTCAATCTTCCGAGTCCAATCCTTTCCACCCTTTTTACCTTCTAATCCGTCGTCTTCTGAAGTCACTGCGGAAGAGAAACAAACCCATAATCTTTCTCTAATGTCTACCCTGGCTATCGACCTGTCTAAGGACTTTTCCTCGTTGCATCGTCTAACGCGCGTATACGCTTACTGTTTTCGGTTCATCAAAAATATTAGACTCTCCAGTGCTGACAAATTTACGGGCGATCTTACCCCTGTCGAAATTCATCATGCTCTCAATTTCTTCATAAAACAATCTCAGTCGATCCACTTCGCAGCCGAAATTAATTGTCTTCGTAACGGATCTTCTGTTTCCATTAGGAGTAAGTTGGCTTCTCTCGACCCGTTTCTTGATGATTCTGGAGTGATACGCGTAGGCGGGCGATTACAGCAGTCGCAATTACCTTACGACGCTAAACATCCTATTGGCTTACATCCATCGGCTCATATTACTCGCCTCATCATTGAACGCGAACACATTCGTCTACTTCACGCTGGTGCTCAACTCGTGCATCACTCACTTCGTCAACGTTGGTGGATTGTTAATGCCAGGATAGTCATTCGCTCCATCATTCGTAAATGTGTCAAGTGTTTCAGGTATAGTGCCAAACAGCAGGTTCAGAGGCTTGGTATTTTACCATCTCCTAGAGTCACTCCATCACGGCCGTTTCTATTCTGCGCGGTTGATTATGGTGGTCCCTTCATGATTCGTCATGGCGGGCAGAAATCCAGAACTCTTTCTAAGGCATACGTGTCTTTGTTTATTTGCTTAGCAACCAGGGCCATTCACGTGGAATTGGTTTCCGACCTTACAGCCAGTGCGTTTATAGCTGCCTTACGTCGTTTTATGGCCCGCAGGGGCATACCCAGTCAGTTATACTCTGATAATGGCACAAACTTTAGGAAGGCCCGCAATATTTTACATGATCTCTACAACCTTTGGCATAACAAGGATGCCATCTCATCGCTCAAATCATTCACATCCTCTCAGGGGATCTCATGGTCATTTATTCCGCCCTCGTCACCTCATTTCGGTGGCCTTTGGGAGAGCGGAATAAAGAGTTTGAAGTTTCACCTGCTCCGCGTGGTAGGCAAGTCTATACTCACTTTCGAGGAGTTTACGACAGTTTTGTCTCAGATAGAGGCATGTCTGAACTCTCGACCTTTATTTGCCATCTCTTCGGATGCAAATGATCCGGTGCCACTTACACCTGGCCATTTTTTGATTTGCGCACCATTAACGGCGATACCGGACCCAGACTTATCTCATATTCCTATCTCTCGTCTTGGGCGTTGGAAACTTCTACAGAAGTTTGTCCAAGGCATTTGGAAGGCGTGGCCTAGCGACTATTTACACCAGTTACAACAGCGTCACAAATGGAAATTCGCTAAGGATAATGTTTCCATTGGGGACCTAGTTCTACTTATTGAGGATAATCTACCTCCATTAGCCTGGAAATTTGGTGTAATTACCGCCACATTTCCCGGCCCAGATAACTTAATTCGAGTCGTAGACATTCGCACACCTACTGGTGTTTTGCGGAGACCAGTACATAAGTTATGTCTGTTGCCAGCGCGGGACGAGATTTGACACAAGATTATTATGATCATTTAGCACAATGCTATTTTACTCAGCCATTGGCTTATTACTTTATTATGACCATTTGGTCAACTTAATTGTGATGTATTATCACATTTTCATAACAATTTGCGCCATTGCGTGTTTCTATACTCATCATAGTTTTATGGTGGTATATTGCTATTTTGTATTTGTATGATTAATATTTTGTGTGGCATATTATGTCCTACACATTTACATTTTGATGTGTTGGGTATGTGTCATGTTTTCGGTGGTATTATTTTATAAAAATTTGTTACATAATATTCGCATGTGTTGCAGTTACGCAACAATGCATGCATATTTTACACAGTTGTTAATATGTGTGATTTATTGTTCTATGAATGTCTTTTTCAATTGTTCAACTCATGTATTACATTTGTAATCACAGTGTCGTATTTGTTACTTATGCCATTGCGATTATTCATATTGTAATTAACTAAATTGTTGTTTATTATATTTATTATATAACTTGCGTTTATGTAAAACATATCGTTTTTGCGTCTACTGTATGTAACCATGCCACGCCTAGGTTTATTTTATATTGTATTGTTATATTGTATTCGTATTTTGTGATTATGCATTGCACAATTATTATTTCTGCTTAAATTATGACATACATGTCATCATATATGTGCTTGCATTCAGTCAGCTATCTATAGCTTGTTCTCACACAACAACAGATTCTAAGTTCCTGAAACTTCAGGAATAGCATGAGTTGGTCAATACATGACGCCATGCTAAAATTACGTTTAAACATGTATAATTTGTGTCAATTTGTTCATGTAAGCAATACTCTGTATAGGTCCACTGGCCTCAATTATTTCTCGGTAACCATCTACGACTTGCATAGGGTTACAAGCTATCGGGCCATCATGTGATGAGCTTCCGATCATACATTATTAAACATTGTCTAATTATGTATTTTTCATGTTTCATAACGTTCGATATTGTACACATACAACATATGACGGCAATACTTTGCCAACGCATACATTTTTATTCATGCATGAAATTAGTTTGCTCGCCAACCTTGGCTTACCAAACGCTTATCTTTAAAGCTTATCTTTATTCATACTTATCGCTAAACCATTAACGTACAGCTGTTATCTAATATTACAACTCAAGGTTCAATGCAGCCTTGAAATTAACTTTCATTATTAAGAACACTGTATGTTATAAACTAAGTTACCAAAATGTATAATAATTTACTAAAATGTAGTAAAAAAACTATTGATTTTTGACGGGCAGCTTATGTACAGTAGCGCGAAAATTTTACTTTATAGGTTGGCTAATCTGCGCTTTAATTTTTACGGTAATCTGATTATTCATGTCGGTGCTCTACACAGTTCGACTCAGACGCTCGTAAGCGGCGGTCGGCACGCGCCCGCAGCCTCACTGTCACATTTTTTCTTGTCGCGACAATCACTGTAGGCCTTAGGCCAACACTTTACTTATGGCCCATTAGGCCCGTTCATTAATTTAATTTAAATTTCATACGAATTGTATCCACATTATGCTTATTAGCCAATCTATCACTCAAAACAACTTCTAACTGCTTAACAATTTCTAATGTACTTGTGAACATTAAATAAATGAATTAACTACAGTCCACTCGCTTCATCATTTCTGCATCCTGGCGAATCAACTTTAAGTATAGAACATTTCACACTCAACATTCTTCAACAAAACATTTTCCGGTCTACTCGGACCGCATCATTAACATTTTTTGGTCCACACGTGCCGGATCTAACATTTTTTTGTCCACACGTGCCGGATCTAACATTTTTTGGTCCACACGTGCCGGATCTAACAGTCATACTATTTAAATTTTCCTCATTCTTGTCTAATTTTCTATTAATCAACTCCATAATTGTTGTAAATCCATGCCTCCTTTGTCTTCCTGCCTGTCACCCGCCTGTGGTTCCCTCTCTTTGTCTTGGGTTGGTTATGTCGTGGTTATTGTTGTCTCCACTTCTTCGATCGATGTTCCTTCCTCTTCTTCCCCCCTATTTTCTTCCATCTCTTTGTCCTTCGCCAATTTTTTCGATAATCCTCTAGTATGCACCCTGATCTCCTTTCGTGACCGCCGCTAGAACTTCGTATCTTCCTTTCTTCTAGCTCCACCAGTTGGTCGCCAATTTATAATGTACCTCGTGCCGTCGTCTTACTGGTACCTCCATAAAATGTTGAAATGTGTCAGAGTGTAACTTGTGAATGTGTGTCTTACCACTTCGTCCTCGCACGGTAACGTAACTAACGATGCTCGAGTCCGTAGCGAACGTACAGATAACCAGGTATCGTAGTCCCCGATCTGAGGTTCACTAGTAGTGTATAATTCCCGGGTGGCGCCAAATTGTTTATTGAAAAAATTAAAAATAAATTATTACCAGCGGTTCTGCTCAGGCTGTGTGAATAATTCAATTCGCCCCGCCGTTTCTCGATTTGTATAATCGAGCTGGCAGTTACAGTATTCGCTGCTTGAGCGCTAGTTATCACGTCAGAGACATTCGCTGTAAATTATAATTTTAAGAATACACTTTCTTACTGAAAATATGAAAATAAAACACATTTTAACATACACAGTATTGATTTATTAGCGATTTGATATTACTGTTTTCATAGACACAAGCTATATTTGACTTCTTATATAATTTTGCACCGGTTATTTCTTTATGAGACGTTCTCTCCCTGGGTTTTACAATCGTTTTGAACGTAACTAAACATACAGTATGGCGTTTTGCCAAACAAGTCAACAAATATTTTCGTTCAAATCGTACGAATTCTTTTGATCACGTTGAAAAGCTCAGATGCAATTACAATAATAAAAATACACAACTTTACAATGTTTCCACTTAAATATTGTAACGGGTAACTATAATTGGTTTGTGGAAGTGTAGTAGAAGTGTTTTAAAGGTTCGTACATTAATGATAGGTTATCTTTATAATTTGACCAATATACAGTGTCTTAATATATTTATTTAATCTTTGAACGAGAATAAAATTGATTCAGTGGTATTTCAAAATATAGTGAGAAATATTCAAAGTGCGTTATTTCGGAAGTTTATATAATTTATTGGATACTTAACAGCTTTGTAGCATGTGATTACTCTGTTGGTCGGGAATGAAGGAATGTGGCTGCAATATAATTCAGTTTTCATTTATTCGGGCTTCGGGCATCTTTTTCCAAGTATTTTGATTCATTTATTCACTTCTTCTTGAAATAAAACGTCTTCTCCCTCAGGTAATTGTATTCAGTGATAGTCAGACTCCTTCTCGTTCAATTGTGATAAGTTAATTTACTTTTAAAACATTTTAAATATGAAAATAGGTTGTTCTGAATTCTGGCGTCTGTTTTACTTGAGCGTCACTTTCTGAGTAATCATATTCAACGGTAATTACGTCTTCAACCGTCGTTTCCATGGTTACGCAATTATTCTGATTGGGCTAGCTTGACATCAAACCATTGTTATCAAAGTTTGAATTCTTTTCAAATCTTCCTATATCTTCTGACTTCCTTCCTTCTCTTATCTTCCTTCTTAAGTATTAATTATTAGCACTGTCATTTGTATTTTCTCACAAAGATTATTTTGGTATCCCAAAATATTAGGTTTTTTCATGTTTTCTAAGTTTACAATTAATTTAATATTTACTAATTACATATCTCTGTTTACATAACTCCTTATTTTAATATTTTGTTTTTAATAACATTTAACATTCATCCTTGGTTAATTGGTAACCTTGGATTTGTTAATTACTTGGCTATTTTCATACAATTAGTATTTGTTTATGTTTGACCGTTAGGCCTGTTTCAAGTCTAAGTAGCCATTACTGGTTTTTGTTTGTTTCATACACATTATATCTCATTTTGTCCCAGATCGTTATTTTGTTTTTATAATTAAGTTTATTATCTATGGGGGTGTTTTGGTTCAGTCTTGTGTGATTTTTGTGTGTAACAACTGTGTTATTCATTATTTCTTGCTAATTATGTACTAACAGTTTTCTCTTTTAGAACTCAAACATTGTTTTCTTTCCTTATTTTTTAATTACTCTGCCAATGTCAATAATATGGCTATTAATTACTACCCTTTCATTCTATAACATATAATATTTAGGTCTATGTTTGGGATAATTACCCAATCCATCTCCTATTCATAAACAATTGTTTATACAATTAATTAACACTTATTAATTAATATTGGTGTATAATTCATTACTTCTGATTTATTGTTCGGGTGATAAACAATTTCACCTCTATTGAACTTGTTCATTACTTTCCCCTTATAACATGGGTATTTACTTATGGTTATTACATACTTATTTTCTAAACCTCTTTGCTTTCCCTTCCATGTTAACATCATCTTATTACTTTTTCTTGTGAGTCTCACCTTTAAATTCCACAATTCATTCTTAAGTTTTACAACAATATTATTTCATAATTACTACAGTTATTCTCACTCTTCAGTGTTCATTACTACTGAGTCAATGTTTTATTTTAAATATTACTCATAATAACTTTATTAAATGTTATTGTTCACTCTTAAATCTTAAACCTTGTTTATTTTTACTAAGTCTTTATCTTAGCTTTCTCTATTCTTACTATTTTTATTACTGACAATATTTTTATTCATTTATCACTTTCACTTTTAAATTATTTAGTGTTCATTATAATTTACTTAGTGTTTCTTTTTTTATTAGTTCACTTTAGGGTAAGTTCACTTTCACTAGGTTAACTTCCGTTTACTTCTCACTATTTTACTCTCTTTCTCTACACATACTATATATAATTATTAATATCATGTCTTTCTCTATTAACAACTTACATGTATTCCTAACTCTTTGGCTAGTGTATTTTTAGCTATCGTTTTTTATTAATGATTATTTACAATTGTCATTCAATCAATACTAACATTCATTATTTATTTGGGTCTTTACCGGTTTCATTTTCTTTATTATTTTTGATTACATTATTTCTCCCTTCTCTATTTTTTATTTTTTATTCCTTGTCTTTGTTTTCTTGACGTGTTTTATTTTATTTTCTTCATCGTTGGTTTGTTCCCTCTTGGTTCTCATGTTTCTTCTCCTTCACTTCTCTTCTTGTTTATTTTATTTTGGTTCTTAGCTGGCCAATCTCTGGGGTTGGGTCAATGTCGTTTGTCTGTCAGTCTGGTCGTTGATTTTCTTTAATAATCACTTTTGGTTTATAACTCTTTCTCCTTCTTTCTTAATTACTTTTTACATTTTTACTCTCCACATTATTTATTTAATAAAATATAGTATTATTTAGCATTTTTTACATACTTATTGTTATCAAAATTGATCTGAAATTGGCGATGTTATATAATATATATATACTGTAGCATGACAGATAATCCAGTTAAATAGATTACCATATGATCATTAGTAAAAATCAATTTTATATGGAATATCCAGAAAAATCCAAATGAGAACCAAATAAAAATCACAATAAATTACCACCATAACAAGAGAAAGTAAATATAAAACACAACTCTGCAACAAAAATAAATGTACAACAAAATAAAACCCCAAAAAACTAAGATTAAAATAAGAATAATACCCAGGTAGGATAGGAGTAGGTAAGGAAAGCTACCCAGACCAAGTAAACGAACCAGAATAAACAAGAATAAATAATAATGAAGAAACCAAGAACGAAAAAGGAAGTGATCCAGAACAAATAAAAATAAAAATAACAAAATGGTACTGAAGAAACCAAGAATGAAGAAGGAAGATACCCAGACCAAATAAACGAACCACAATATACAAGAATAAATAATAAGGAAGAAACCAAGAACGAAAAAGGAAGAGACCCAGAACAAAGGAAAATAATAATAACAAAATGGTACTGAAGAAACCGAGAATGAAGAAGGAAGATATCCAGAACAAACCAATATACCTAATGAACAGGGACAAGTTTGAAGATAACATGTAATAGAGGAAGTAGAATACGACCAATACCCAAAAGAAACCCAATAGGGAGAAAACAAAAACCCCAGAAGAAAGTAAATGTCACTATAGAAAGTATAACACCCCAAAAAACCAGAAACTCATGTAAAATAAATAAAAACAAAAGTGTTTAAAGTGCTAAGTAGAAGTGCACCCAAGAAAGTTATTGTATAATTAATAAAGACAAATCTTAACAGTTCCCCCATGATTAAACAATTTGATATTATAAAACTATGAAAATGACTAGTGATAGTATCAAGAAATAACAGGGGACAAGTGCAAGTTATTAGATTATCATAAATAAACTTTGAGAAGGTACATTAAATACTGTGCCTTTAAATAACTTTAAGAGAAGAGTTTAATATAGTAACATGAGTGCTATTTAATAAAATAGTATGGTGAAAGAGCAATGGCTACTCTTTCTAATAAAATGCCACTATTTATGTAATAACATTCAATGGAGTGAATAATATAAATAGAGAACTGGAAGTTAATCTATAAAGTAACAAGGGATACATCCCTAAAGTTAAGGAAAAACAGATAAGACTGTACCCAAATAGTTTTAAGTAAGTGTTAAAAATTAATGGAACAGAGATGTTAGGTTCCAATTACTATATATGAACTCTATGCATAAGGTTTGGAAATAGAGATTATTCTTATATTTATAAAATGTTATTGTGTTTAATAGTTTGAATTAGGAATGCAATGTCTGAATGTGGATACCATTCTTATATAATAAACTGTTTTTAGGAGTTACTGTAAGTAATCAGTACAAAAAAGGGTATGAATTTAAATACCATATTTAATGTCAAATAATTGTTATGTTTTAATTGTTTAAAGTCAATACTAAATGTTATAGTAGTAAAAGAAGAAATTATTAATGAATATTATATTAGAATAGAAGGTCAGAAAAGGGTATAAACTAACTGTATTATTAAAAATTTTGTAGGTAACAACAGATAAAATCTAGGCCAAATAGTAAATCTAAACTACATTATAATTGACAAATCTAGTCCTATAAACCAACTAAACTGATGAAATTTATGCAAGATAAACCCATCACATAGTAATATAATGTAATTTATACTTTAAAAAGATATTGTCAGAAGATAGGTAAAATTATGAATAAAAATGCAAATGTATTAACTAAAATTTCATAGGAGGAGTCATAGATAAATGAATTATATTTAAAAACAATAATTAATGGACAAAATTGCAAGAAATTAAGGAAAGATAAAAAATTATATCAATCTGAGATTCAGTATATAATTATATCAGATAAAATGGCTAATATTTGGACAAGAACAGGAAACAAAAATTTAAGCCTACTTTTCCAAAGTGAAAGAAATATAACTTTTTTAAATAAAAACTTTGTAAAACTATATTAATTAGTATCAAAATAAGCAAAATCGATTAAAGAAACCGATTATGTATTTAGTATGTCATAAAATTAAATAATAACGAATATATTTTCAGTGATATAATGTATTTAATAAGGATGTATCGGAAGCCAAGACAATTTGAAACAATGTATAATGTATATTAAATTGGCTAAGAATTTCTGGAGACGAAGGAAATGAGAACAGTTAATTATTATCCGTTGAAGCGAACACTTGAACGAGGTTTTGCTCCGTTTAACCTATGTAAGAAGCATTAATGGCGTGCGATACATAAATCGAGTTCAGTGAAAATTTATAACTTTTTTAATTTTGACATTTAACTTTAGAAGCAGTGAGCACAAACAATAAAACAATTAACTACAATAAAACAGAACCACATACGCCTAAATTATTGAATTAACACCACCACAAATAATTATTACGGACGAAACAAAAAGGGTTAAGTACGACATATTTAACCAAAGTGAAGTAGACATAATCACACACATTTAAACAAAGTGAACTAAGAAACACTGCACCAGGAACACTCAATTAACTCCAGAACTAATATCCACAATTGCTGAGACGAGGAAACGGCGAAAAGGCATCTTTATTGCAAGAAATATTTGTCGAGGTGACTGACGTTAACCTACGCAGTCTTCAGTCGGCCATTTTGGTTTTCCCAGCATCCTATGCGAATTGGAACAAATGAACATCGAGTCTTCACTGGTTCGAATATTATAATATATAAACTTTCAATATTGATTAATAACCTTGTAATTGCTAGTTTAAAAACTTTTAATTGTAAGTGTTCTACTTTCATGGCCCTACCCTTCTCTGGCTATTTATAAAATAACCGTTAAAAGAACAAAATATTTTATATACACTATTCATGTTAATTTTTTATCGACCGGCCCTGAGTAACGAGTCGATACTGTTGTCAATAATCGATTAACCATCGATCTTTCTAATAATTGTTAATAAATCATATAATTCTGCAAATTGGTTGAAATTTAATTTAAATATAATTAAAAATAAGTTAATTCAAGAGCACGGACTATCCGAAAGGCGGTATTTACAAAGGAATAAGGAGCATATTGAAGAAGAAGAAGAACCGTCTATCGACTAGTACCGGAGTTAACTATATTAACGCAGGAGTTATTCAGAGAAAGTGACACAACAACATATACAACCATAAAATAATTAAAATTTTTACGCAATACAATTACGAAAATTATTTATTAAATACATACAACCAAAAACACGAAAACAAATATTTTTCAGAAAACAAAAATTTTTATTTGAAATAAAAATTTTTTATTTCAAATTTATATTACTATAATTATTTTGTAACAAGTAAAAACGTTACTATATATATATATATATATATATATATATTATGACGATTCATAATAGTGTCCTATCAGAGCGTTATATGAAAGCTATAGAAGGTACGAGCGTAACGCAGAAAGGAAGAGAGAGAGAGCGTATAATTGCTGGCATCTCACTCTAACCGCGTCACAGCGACAGTAGAATCCAGTTCAAACAGGTAATTTTACTCAAAGCGAATTATCAGTTCAACCTGCGATAACTTCAAAAGTTGTAAATATACGGCAATTCTGAAAACAGCATTGTATTCAGCAAGAAAAGCTTTATAAGTAGCCGCAAGCTCAGTTAATATAATTAACAAATAAAGAAGTTATACGGATGACGCACGCCAACAGGAATAACGAGATGCTACGTAGGAATAAGGTGTTTTCACACACACACAGATAAAGACCTAAGCAACAATATTCTGTGGTCAGATCTTCGGAAACACATTTGCAAATACCTGTAATCAATCGATTTGCAAATACAGGAAGTACGATTTTGACAAGAATTTCTATGCCGTTTGGAACCAGTCACCACGTGTAAGTCCGACCTGTTCGAAATTGTCACAACTGGAAAAACGCATGATTTATTTGTACAACCAATCAGCAGCCCGTATTTAAAACAGACGCCAGCTCCAAGCGAGGGGTAGCATCACTCTTCGTTCGGTACTGAAACACACTAGACGTGTATAATTCGCATACAGAAATTTTTTAAATTACACAACAGTGCAAATTCAGTTCTAAATCGAGAAGTAGTCCGCAGTGTAGCTGAATTAACAACATGCAATAACACTAGCTGCGTAAAATCACCGTTCATTAATTAATTAGTTAATTAATTAATCCTTCAGCCGTGAAGGACCTGTGCTACAGAAGTCTACAGCATCTGTAATTGCCAGGGCATCTTCCACAACATTGATCAACCCATTCTTCTGTGCAACACCATCGAAAGGAGGACCTCTACAGATTCCTATCTTCGGTCAACGCATCAAAACAGTAAGAAATAGATTCATTGATCAATGATATAAGCGCTAAACAAATAAATAAAACAATAAACAATTTTAAAAAGACACTAAGAAAAGCACACATTGTATTTTAACTATAAGATTAGCTTTAAGTTAGGATAGGAGTGTTGAATGGAAAATAGTGTGTAGTATTGGACGTGCAAATTATTATAGACCTGTTCTTTAGCACTGGTTTGGGAGATAGAAATCTCTTAATCGGACCAGATAAGAGCTATAGGTCGTTTGAGCGTCTTAATCATTACTTTCCACACTCACTCAATAATTATAAGGATAGGGTAGAATTAAGCCACTACCATTAACAATTCAAAGTTTCAAAATCATTTATTAAAACATTAAAAATAATAATCAAGCAAATCTTAAAGAGTTATTTGTAACGATTCCCCTTGAAAACCACAATCACTGAACGAATCCTGAGAAAGAGTGTCTCCATGCGCTGAGCTAAGCTGAAACCGTGTCATTTGTATCTGGGATTTGTTCTGGCGCCCAGGTAAAGTAAAATCATGGGTAAGTAACTTTTTATCTAACATAACATCACAAATATTAGATAATTGTGTTAGACGAAAGGGAGCATTGTAATATATATATTACATTATATGTAATTATATATATATTATATAATATATATATTATATATATATATAATATATGTATATATTATATATAATATATATATATATATATATATATATATAGTAGCATAACGAAATAATGCAAAAAAGGAAACTCAATTTAATCATCAAAATTTATAGTAAAACTAATCAAATAGATAAATACTATGTATCAGAATGAGGAATGCAATAAAGAATGAGTAATCAAATGAGAACAACCAAAAATAATTATATAAGGAAGAATTATAATAACTAAAACAATAAACCATGAGTAAACAAAATAAGTAGTTTGCAGATGCATGAGTAAATTAAAAACAGGAATTAGCTTTGTAAACAAGCATAGTAAATAATATTACAAACAGACATAATAAAGGACTAAACTGAACGGTGTCTTTGACATATTAATTACCCAATAGATTAGGGAAATGATTTTGTATATTTTATTATAATATTGTAAATAATAATGTTGTAGTATGTAAGTAAAAAATGTATTTAGAGTTAAAGCAAAATCATGTGTATAACACAAGCTTAAAAGTCAAGCTAGGTCTTTAACCTAAGACTGGATTTGTAATTAGCTCATATATAGTGTTATGGCAAAGACTAGGTAATTATTTTAATAATTGTGTTTATTCGAAAAACATACCAGGTGAAATAAGCGAATAGAAAAGTGATAAATAATAATAAAAAAAAAACAGTGCAAATGACACAGTGTAAACAATGATAAAAATATAAAGTGTGGTGAACCTAGTATGGCCAAAAGGTGAGAATGGCATGTATTTTATACAAATGACCAAATAAAAATAAAATCAACTTCATTAGTGTGAGTGACAATATAAAATTAAGTAAAAAAAAAACATAAACGGGATTATGTAAAAATAATTAGGAAAGGTAAGGTTATATTAAAAACTTATATTTACTGGAGGCGGATAAAACAGCCCTGAGACCGAAAAATACACCAAACAAACCAAGGCCTCTTATAGATGAATCTAAAGCTGGTTTTAGAAGGAAGAAAGGTCTTTCTTGTCTAGTGTTGGCGTTCGAGGCAGAAGGAACAAACAGAATCAGTTGCCAATCCAACTAATATTAGAGAAGAAAGTTATAATAAAACGACAAGTAAAGTTATAGGAGATATCAGTAAACTAACGAACAATTTATATTCGACCAACCTGAAGAAGAAAAGTTGAAAATAATATCCTAAAATGGAGTACTACATCTTGAATTTGGTAAGATCGTTTTCATACTAAAAGCTACCTTGACAACTATCCACTTTTTACACAACACTTCAATACAAACTAAATAACGAACACATTTAGTGCGACTACATTTATAAACATAATCTATGATATATAAAGTGAGTGACACAATCTTATTTCGAACAAACAAAAGTATAGAACTCATATAATTTTTGTTAAACATTCAGTAGTGTGAATGCAACTCAAGCAATATGGCGTCTCTCGGTTTCTTCCAATGTTGTTGAAGGTGGACTGCAGTGCGCCATGTTGAGAATTCATGACCTATGAGCTATATAATAGACAATTCTTTTTTGTTTTATTTTTTCTTGTCAATTGTGTTGCTAATGTATAATTATTAATTATTTTCATTGTTTTATTAGTTTTATACTTTAATGTGTAATATTAAGTTTGTAAAATTACCTGAATTGATTTCTGTATAATCACAAGAACTCACATCCAAACCAGCATACACAAACAACAATTAATTACTACACATTAAAATGTTTTCTTCATGTATGTTATTAGCGTAAAACTTGTTGTATGAATTTATAATTTTACTGAAGACGATTGTTAATTTGGTTATAACCCTGAGATAAAAAATGTTTTCATCCATCCGAGAGCTAGATGGAGCAGGAACTTTAAAAAAAGAAAATTTGTTATTAATTAATAGAAAAAGAGAAAATTATTATAATAAGAGAATTAACAAATAAAACTCGAATGATTCAAAGCAGCAAAAGAAGTGTGTTCTCATTTATAAATGAATATCATTAAACATACAACTCAGAATATTGCTGAGACTAATTGAGCATTTGTACTCATTTACAATCAACAATAAGTACAAACATAACATATTTGGCACCAACAACTTGGGGCTCTACAAAATACCACTGACATTTCAAAATTAATTATATTTTTGTGATCTTACACTATATACACATATTTATTTATTTACTTAGTTAACAAAGTAATACCAAAGTATTGCGTTTAATCGGTTTTGGGAAAAAATAACATTTTCTGAATTATTATAAGGCATTTTGGTTCACGACAAACAATTTATAAAGAAAAATGAAACGTAAAACTATTAATCCTTTGTGGATTTGTGGATTAAAATTTTCAACCAAGTTAATAAATGGGTTTGTTCGTGTTGTTCAGAAATGCTGATTAGACGTTGCGCAGGTCACTAGACCTGTAATGTCTAGTGAATCAGGCATATGCAATGTGTACTGCCACAGTAGACAAAAGAAAACATCTTATCGACGACGTACGTTACAATTATGTCTACTTGATTCTTTCTGCAATAAGAAATGCAACTTAAAATGTGATTTGATGACAGATGGCACTCTAGTTGGTTACTCCTTGTTTTTTCTTGCAAATTTTTGTACGTGTCGTGTTTTTCTGATTGTTTATGTATTGAGTTATGACAAAAGGTTTGTTTGAACTTTTATTAACTGTAAACCAAACTAATCACTTTCTAAAATAATTTATTTAAGTTAAAAAGTGTTAAGTAAAAAGAGTACAAATGATAAAGATAAATCAGGATGATCTTTTGAGGAGACATGTTTTCCTAAAGGCTCCACAATTAAGAACCAATAGAGAGAAGTGACAGTGAACCGTTAAAAACATTTTACAAGCAGGAATTAAAATAAAAAATTAACGAGCCTCTTTACATCTTACAGTAAAATGAACGAACAGTGAGTAAACAAATCAACACTAAAGCGGATTTGTATAATCTTGTATACACTACAACATGAGCTCATAGTGATGGGTTTATTTAGTATTGAAACATGTGAAGCAACATTGTTTGAAGTCCTGATGAACATAAGCATGAGTCTTATTCCATGGCGTACTTGAATGTACTTTTCCTCTCGCGGTATATTACTTCACGTGTTTCAAATATTTATTGAATAAAAAATTACCAATACTTGTATATTGTTGGCATTATTTTATATTACTTGTTATAAATATTTTATTTGAAACGAATCAAAATTTAGACCTGTGACATTTTCAAGTAACACGATAAGACGGCATTAAGGAAACGTAATAATGTTCACTATTTTGTAATCAGACGTAGTACAGAACATATGTGCAAATTGTACTCTATCGGGAAGCTTTTTCTGACGTTCACAGTAGGTAACTGTCAAATATGACGCTAGTGTCAGAAGGTAGAAAAAGCCGTGCCTTTTTTCGAATTTGTAAAGTAAGGAAAACCCCAAAATATAAAACAACACGGTCAAGTGGAAAACTAAACAATGATTATAATGGTGTATTTATTTAATTTTTATCTGAGATATTGTAGAAGTTACAAAGTTCTAAAGTCAGCGCTTCATTATGTTTGAACAGATTACCGTTATGTTTTGTTTATTTTGAACTACTGAACAATATACATATTAGTTCATAATGCACATGTAAAATTACGTTGTTTATAAGAATAGTTATTGAGCTGAAGATTGTTAATAGACCATATGTCGAACACAATCATAAATTTGAATGTGTAGTTAATAACATAATTTTTATTGGTTAAATTTTATTTTACAATAATTTTATTGTTTAGTTTTCTATTACAAATATTTTAATTAAATTGTACTCACTGTAATCTAGTCGTCATTTCGTCGAAAAGTGTATATGAAGGAAACAAATTCTACCGCATTTTCTGAAAGTCCCAATACGTACGAATGTAGTTAATAATGACTATATTACGTCATAACTGACTAGTTTACGTCATCAAGAAGTCTGTTGTTACGTATATAAATAAAGTAGGCCTAGAAAATTTAAATGTTTAGATAATAATTAAATAATTATTTGTGTAATAATCAAAATTTTTAATAATTAGTTAAAATAAACTACTACGACTAAAATAAAAATAATTAGTTCTAGTGATTTTAACATGCCAACTGGTCATAAAGATTTTCGGTAAGAGAGAGCATAATGTTTACGTACTTGTATTTCAGTTTTTTCTAGTAGTGTTTTTTCTTATCTATGTTCGATGCTTTGCTGATTAAAATGGACGCTTTTACAATTCATATAATAGCTAACTCTTTTCAGTTGTTATTAGTCACATTCCAGACATAAGATCTGTACATTTCATTGCTGTACCTGGTCACTGGATGAATACGATTAAGAAAAATCAATTTACGTGCGGTTAAGCAAACGAAAAAATTAATTATTGTTGTACAAATTATTTATAAATTTCTAAATAATTTATTTCATAAATTAATTATAAATTAATAAATTATTGTTGCAATATGGTATGATTATAAAATCTGCTATTATACAGCTGCAAATTGTCAGCATTGTCGAAACATGTGGTTTTGAAGTTGAAGGAAAAACAGCGTTGCAATTAATTAGCCTATTTAGTTTTTATTTTTACCACGTGGTGAACAGTTCAGATACCCTAATTTGTTCATGAACAGTGAAAACAAAAAGCTGGTGAACAAATATTGTTAGATGAACAAACAAACAAAACGGACGTTAGATAAACGATTTAAATATTTCATACAAGTTAGTGTTATTCTCTATGCTGATTTCGATTTTTAAAATTTTTGTTTGTAATTACAAACAATATCTAAGAACAACATCCAATAAAAAATAAAATTAATCGGTAGATTTACCATGGATTTTATTATGTACTTACGGTATTCCACCTTAGGCTAAAGGTGAAGGTCAGAATTGTCTGTTTGCCTTAAGTAAATACTAATATCAGTGATGGACTAAATATTGTTTCTTGAAAACGTGTAAGAGATCTTACTTGTTCATCACTTGTTCTAGGTCTGTTGCACGATCGTAGCGAATCCTTTCAGAATGTTTAATTTTTTCAATGTCTGATTAAAAAACAACGGTCCGTCCGATGGCACAAACAATATTGACCGTATTAGTCACTGTTTAAGAATTCGCCATTAAAAGCTTTGTGCTTATACGTTGAGAATACTGCCTCACATTGACTTGATCCCGTACTCGCACACGGCAGTAAGAAACATTACTTACATTATCGTGCGGTTTTCATGACAATGGCGTTTTAAAACTACGAATGGGCCTAGTATAGAAGTGACTTATAATAACAGCGGGTAAGAAAGATATTTTTTCACGTCGTGGTTCATGTGTAGTGAGCAAATTAAGTATTGGTGCAGTGTATGTAACGCTTGTCAATATTTTGTCAGTACAGACGTAGATCACATTTGTAGTAGTGACAGTTAACACTGTGGAAATCGTATTCCCAAGATGCAAGCTGTACAAACATAAATGGAGTCCAGACGAGCAGCCGGATGTGTAAGATGGTTGAAGGATATAAGGAAACTAACACGCTTTTCACTCTCAATGATATTTAGACGACCAGATCTTATAGAAGTAATAACAACAACAAAAACAATGAATTTTTTCAGTTAGATGTGAAAAATCTACATTCAGATACATTGGAGAGGGACCAGTCTTCTGAGCATGCGGGTTGGTCAACAGACACATGTATTTCTGCTGATTTCTAGCCTGGAGCCATTTAACACAACGCTTCTGACTAGGTCCTTTTCCTTAATCCACGGGCCTCCGCCTAGACGGGTTTTTCTTCCTAGCTTTGGTCCAGGTCGCACTTCTTCGCATGAAGCATGGTCCTTAGCGCAGCGTGTCATCCTGTCCCACCCACCCTCTCTGCTCAGCATAGTGGCTACGATCTTGTCCATGCATAGCTGGAACTCAGCCTTTACAGCTGATCTATGCCGCGCACATCGCACCCAGCTAAAGAAAGTGTATTCTGTATCGTCTACTGTCTCTGAGCAATAGAGCCAGTTAGGCGACGCCGAACTCTCCGTTCTGTACAGACGGAAACTGACACGTCGCGTCGGTCGCAACCTCACCGTACGGTCTTTCTGTCCATGACTAAACGTCTCTAATGAGCTGTGCAGTTCACTGTCCCCTCGATTGGGACTTCCAGAAGGTTTGCTATCTCTCAAACGTTGGGTTCCTTTCCTTTCTCGTCACCACGACCTTGTCAGCATTGCCTTTCCTCCGATATATCGCCTGGCACTCCTTTGCTAGCAAAGAAACCGGGATAGCCCCAGCGACTATCAGGACGCCCGTTTCGTACAGCTTCCACGCGATACGAAGAAGCTGTCCTCAGAAGCTGCTCTACGATGCACCTTAGAAGCCACTTCCGATGTACCTCCTTGCTTACAGTTGGTTTTTCCCACATCTTAGCCCCGTACAACATGACGGATTTGACCGCGCTCATTAGGCGGGACTGGATATGAGTTTACTGAGGGCTGTAACACTCTTCGCAGCCTTGTCCGCAGCCCGCTCTATCTGCTCACCAAAACTCATCTTGGTGCCAATCATAGCTCTAAGAAATTTTCCAGCCGGCTTAGTTCGACACTTACCTTCCCTACCTGCATCGAGAGGATGGTATTAGTCTTCTTCGTTGTCTGTACCACGATCTCCGTCTTGCTGAGAGCCAGCGACAGCCCGTGTTCTTCCTCCAAGCGTTTACTCTTCGTATAATCTTGGTCGAGAGTGCGAGCTGGTTCAAGCGCTGCAACATTGTCCGCATACCCAAACAAAAGCGTTTCCTTTTGACCTCAGCAGGCTATCATAGACATGTTCCAGAGATCGGGTAATAATAAGAATACTTAAATATTGAAACGACAAGAAGAGTAATATACTACTTGCAGAAGAAACCATATTGAATAATATTACAGTATCATATATATATTCATATATGTTCAAATTTTTCTTGTTATTTTATTAAATATCAAATTGATGATGATAGATAGATTCCTATCGAAACATTTGTAATTTACAAAGTAAAATATATATTCTTGTTAAATTTTTTTTAATAATAATGTATATATATAAGCAGATGTGTAAGCTGATACTGCCGCAGTTTTAGGAACAACCAGAATTTGCAAGAAAAATATGAACTAAACAGGCATAAAAAACGTCTACAAGAATATGCTGTAAATTTGGAGGTACTTATGGAGAAACCGCCACAGTTCCTCTTCAGAGATCTCTTTAGCAAAACTTTTCAAGGGGAATGTGAAATAATTCCTGAAAATACCCGCTAAAAGTACTCTCCACAAAATAAACTAGAAAACTTCCTTTCGCAAGTACTTTTAGTTCTCGGTTTAGGGTGACCAAGCTTTCTATAGGAGGCCGTCAAAACCTACGTAGTTTCCGGAGAAATTCGCTACAGTTACACTAAAAAAGAACAAACTAAGGAAGCACTCTTTCACGATCACTTTTAATGCTGTTCGAGAGATATCTTTGGCAAGCACACCATTACATCTTGTGGACACTACCTAGACACGAACAGAACTACTCCATTTTCGGGGACAAGCGAAATTCAACGAAGCTTATGAAGTAACCGCATAATAACATCTACTAATAAATACATGCCATACATTTTTTATGACATTTATAGAGACACCTCCATTTTCTCTCTTCAGAGCTCCCTTTTTCCCAGTACTTTCTGAAGGTATGGAGAATATCCACAAAAAATCTAGAAGAATACGCCATAAATAATCCAGGGTTTACTGAATCCAAGGAAAGCACTGAATTCTTTCTTCAGAGCTATCTATCTTTTGCGAACACTTTTAGCACTCTTACCAGACTATCATAGTAAAGTTAAGGAGAAGTAACAGTAACTTGAGGAGAAGACTCTAACAGACACTAAGAATAAACTCAAGAAGTAGACTTAGGAATACACTGAGAGTGTACTATTAAAAATAACATACATAACCATCATACACAGCAGTACATTACAAAATACTGTGTTGCTTATGCTACAGACTATTAACGTATGGACAGGAAAATAATATAGTATAGGAAAATATTAGCTAGGTTTAAATTCTAAAAGCGCAAACTTCTCATCCATCAGCCTCTTATAGATCAGACTCAGCTTTTCACTTTAACTAAGAACTCTGTCATCTATCTTTGAGAGAAATTTCTTTTTGGGCATACTTTGTATACTTCCAAATGGCATAGAATTGACTGCCCGGACTTTGTCTTTATTTTCTCAAATCTAGTAGTTTACTTTGAACCTTGTATACTCCTTGTTAATTTCCAAGTCCCTTATATTTTTAATTCTCTAAACTCACATTCTCCAGTTTGGTAAAATACGGCGATTGAGGAAGTTCTCTTGAGTTTTCTATTTAAGTAGGGCAAAATTTTACTAAACCTTTGGGAAGAAAAATTTACATTTCATAATTAGAGAATACAAGAGGTACAATCTCGTACAATCAGGGGTATCTCGGGATACACTTAAATTCTTCATATATTTTACGATATTTTCCCCAAATACAGTGAAACCTTGAAAATTCGGATTAATTGGGACCGGGCCCCATCCGGATTTTTGAAATATACTTTAAACTGCTAGAATTCTATGTCGGAAAGCATTATAATCCATATTTTATTCTTTTTAATGAATGAGGAATTGTTAATTGGATACACAATAGCGCTGTTTTAGTGACTGAATAAAATAATCAGATCACTGAAACAGCGCTGGGAGGTGCATGTAGGTTCCAATTTTTTGTTCCAATTTTTCGATTTTCGTTCACGTTCCAAATCTCTGTGAGTTGTGTGGGGTGCAGTCGCTCTGTCTTTGCTTACTTTAAAACCTGGAACAGAGGTTTCACGGCGTGAAATAAGAGATTTTTTAGGCAGACAAAGCCAGTTTACGCCGGTTTCGTCAGCATTGTACACATCGTCTCTGCTGAAACCATTTTTAACACCCATATCAAGAAATTTTAGTTTAAATGTATGAGCAACACCATAGTTTGAAGAAAACCTTTTTCCTTGAATTATTAATTCTTGGATCCCCTGCCGTTTTTAAAAATTATGTAACCGCCCTGCACTAGCTTTGAAATTGGCAGGCCCTTTCAACGATTTATTGAATTCTAGTACCTGTTCATACAGCATAGGGCCTGAAATGGGTTCACACAAGCTTCTTCTCTGTTTAAACCATATGTAGATGGCATCTTCCAAATCTGTGTCATTGGCCGACTGCAATGTTTTTCTGTTTTGTAGCCCTTCTTCAGAATCCAATTTTTTGGCGTATTTTTCCAGTTTATCTTTTTGTGCTTTAATGTCACTTATGGTTGAAGTCCCCACATTGTAAATTTTAGAAAGAGATGCCTCACTTTCGCATTTAGATAATCTTTTCAGAATTCTTAACTTAGTTATTGTCAAAAATACACATTTTCGCTTTCTACTAGCTTTACTAACAGCGTACTAGCCATTCCGAACAACACTAAAGTATTGTTATACTCAAACAAATATTTATGGTGTATTGAAATCAATAACGTAAACACGCGTATAAATATATACATGTGCATTTATATAAACGCATAAACGTACACAACACTGCAAAATAACGCGATCATGCAAAACACTCGGAATTTGACTGACTGAGCGGTGACAAGAAGCAGGTAAGTCCTTCAGTGAATGATTGCGGATGGGTATTGTGACTCATTACCCTTCTCGTGCCTAGCCACTGCGCTTACGGTAACGGCGAGAACTGAAAATACACTCAGTCGGGACTCGGTAAAATAATTTATATTTGTTTTTGTCGGATCCGGATTTTCGAGGTCCCGAATTTTTGAGGTCCGAACTTTCGAGGCTTCACTGTATTATCTATGATCAACTATGCGACAAGCAAACGCTAAGGAGCAATTTCCAAAGCAAACTCAAAGAGCAAAGTCAGAGTAAACACCAGAAGCAAACTCAAGACTCAAACTATGAAAGTGACCGTCAGAGGTAACCCAAGAATTCCCGACCCTATGATGCAAACCGAAGAGTCCCTACAAACTAACTGCGGAAAGTCTTGGAAGCCTCGGAGCAAACAACGAGAGCAAACTCTGAACAAACTTCATGAAGTAAACTTCGAAAAGTAAACCCTTAGACATAATTCTCAGAGGTAACCCAAGTCTCCTACAAGGAGACTCCGGGAGAAAGAGTCTCCACTGTTGACGATGGGACACCTCGCCTGTCAATTCGAGACTTCGAACATAGCCTCTCCAATAGTAAGTTGTAATAGTTAATGTTAAATTAACCATAAGAATTAAAATCTTAAGCCACAACCTTTTCTACTTCTGTTCCTATATTTGTGTATTTATACTGCAATTATATTATGTTTAGTAAATAAGAAATCAACTAAATCGATTGTATTGTTAACAGTTTCACCCAATTATTACAACAACAGTATTTTATCATCCATTTCGATATTATAGGATACTAATCGATAAACGCGACTAATACTAATCTATCAAACACGCTAATATTTTGCTTATTTTTTTCGCAGTACATATTTCTATAAATTCCGGCTTAAAATTGTAGTCCAAAGGTTAACTAGGTCTTTTTTTACCGTAATACAATTATTCTCGTTTGTTGTTACGAACTGTAGGTTTTTATTGTTTAGTTCCACTTCAAGATCCTGTTGGTTATCGTATATTTAGATTAAAAAAATTAACTAATACTAAAGCTAGATGAACCTAAACACGAAGCACAAACACGATTACAAGACGAAAGCTAAAGTGAACTTAATAGACAACGTACCACAAACGAAAACGAGAACGCCTTTTTTTGAGAACTGTTTGTTTAATATACCTAAGGAGCACAATATATCGCAGAAGTTAATCTCAGGAGTTAACCTATAAAGTTAAGTTCCAGACTTAGCTTCTTGAGCTAGCCTCCAGATTAACTCTAGAGAATAAATCTGTAGAGTGCGCTCCAGATTAAATTTGAAGGTAGCCTCCATTTCGTTCAGAGTTGACCTCCTGGCCTAACCTCAGAGTTTACCCCGTGAGTGAGTGTCCGCTAGAGCTAACCTGCAGAGTTAACGTTATCAGAGCGAGGGTTAGCGAGGCTCTCAGACCGTGGTCTCATGGCGGTAAAACCAGACGTTTCCGCCTCACCATCGAATGTCTTCTTTAGTGAAATACGTTTTGACAGTTGTTCGCCAAATAATCCCAGTACTGAGGTGCAAACTACGTTTTGGCCCTAAGAAGGCCCTCTTAAATAAATTCCCATAGTCAGCAAGATGTAAGCTGGCAATCAGCATAAATCAATCAAAATCAAGTATTGGTTGGTTCGGGAGCACAACATGCCAAATCCCATTTACCAGGAGGGTTTCTCCTCTCCGACTTGTTGCAGCGGAAGCTCGATTGAAGATTTCAACGGTCTCCATATACAGCCAAGGGTAGTATAACTACTCACCGACTAGTTAACTACTTCAGAGTTGACCATTATGTAGAATATCAGCATAATAGTTATATTTAAAATTTTTAACTATTTTTAACAATTATTTATTACTTTACACTTACACTTTACTTACACTTTACTTTACACTTTACACTTATTATAATAAATTGAATTACAAAGCCTATCACAAACCACTTTCAAAGATTTTGTTAGTTAAAAAGTTTGTTTCATATTAGCCCTGATTTTTCGAAAGTTCTTTTCTGTAGTATACTCAGATGTGGCTTGTACCTTAATTGGCAGAAATATAGGTTCAGTGATTTTGATCAGGAGTTTCGAAAGGAAGACTGACAATAAGCGACCAGTAACAGCTTTAATGAGATCAGTAGTTGCTAGTCGGGACGCAGGGAGATGACGCAGCAAGATCCGGTGCGGTTACAACCTGACACCGAAATTTGTCCGCCACATTCCACGTCGGCACATTCTGTAAGATGTAGCCTACTGTCTCTTTGTTTCACATTTGCTCACGTTTTCCTACTTATCAATTTTACGACTCACCTCACCCAGTGACCGACGAACCGTATAACATATTGTCGATTTTTTTAAGTTTATAAAGCACAAGTAATTTTTGAAAGGAGGATATTTACTTACAATATAAATAAATTACTTACTAGTACTTTAAATATATAAATATTTAAATATTGTAAATATATAAATATTACATGTACTCAAAGAACAACGTAAGTTTTCTCTCAAAATGCAGTAAACTATTAATTAAACCGAGACAGACTTTGCTCATCTACTATTGATTATATTGTCTTCCCTTTTTTTTTTGTATTTTTACTTGTAATGGACACAACTTTCTGCAGCATCTTAACATTTCAGACGTTTTGTCACTGCACGATTTACGACACTTGCAAACTTAACTCGTTTTAAAGAACGTTTCATGTTAAAATATGAATACCGCACAAAGCAAAGAATAACTTCTCTTCTTACTAAACTGATACTTTCAGCGGTAACTTTTGTCCACTTCAGTGAATTTTACATTTAATTCGTAGTAACAATTAAATTTCAAGTAATAGTAATAAACGCACACACTTTTGAGTAGACGCGTTTAGTACAAACATTACTCTCTCTCACACACTCTCTCTCTCTCTCTCTCTCTCTCTCTCTCTGGCTCATGGCTCAGGAATTTTCTAATTGCAGACATAGGGCCTACTCAATACTATCTTCTCTTTACTCCCTACAATATTGGCAAAACGTTGACAGAGTTAAGTAGGCCTATACGTTATATAAGACGAGCAAAAGGTACACAAATTTTCATTGAAATGTTTTCCATTACCTGCGCTGAGGGCTGTGTATTGATATAACAGCGGCTATTTATAGGCTGACGGGATACGATACGATACAGTATGTCGTTTATTAAATATTGACGTTTACATTAACGTTTGCTTAGTCGTTGACGTAGCCCACCCACGACCCTCTTACTTCTCTCCGCTGCTGATTCTTCCGTCATCAAGGTAAAAATCGTTCACTCGCGTATCCCTGAAGATATTTTTTATTTGTATATATCAAGGGCAGTTTCCAGATTAAACAATGCGACAAGGAGGACAGTATGCGTGGGACCGACACCCACATCTCTGCCGAAACTCACTACAGTTGTTTGAGTTACAAGTCACAAACGCTTTCCGGACAACTACAGGTGTGATAGCGTAAATTTTGTCGACGCTGGTACTGGCCTATCCGCCCACCCAGCGTTCGCACTCCCCCCCGCCCCCCACAAACACATAGTAGCCGGAATAAACTTTCACAGTTCGCCTGATACTAATGTAAATTATACAGTATATAAAGAGTGCCGCCTTTTTTTTGTAAATAAAAAAAGATAGAAATACTTTTTTTCACTGTTACACTTTACATTAAAATAACGTTACGTACAGGTTGTCTGATACAAATGAAAATGTGTAACAGGAATGTAGACCATACTAGTAACAGCAGTTGAGAATCGTCTTAATATACTTATCTTAACTAATTTCGATTATTCGCTAGGCTTGAACTTCCGTTTAGTCCTAAGCCAATTAATTAAATAAATTTGCACTTCAATATAACAATGTACGTAAATCTATAAACCTCGAGTAGAAAAGTGACCAAACTATAGGAGTAGGTATTACGTAAAGGAAGTAAAACAGAACAACGAAGTGTTACCAATCGCAAATGACCAGGTGAAGAGGAAATATGATTCTGGAGCTGTAACCTAAGTTGGAAACATCAATGTAAGCTGTCTTGAACTTTCTGTAATTCTCTTCGAATGTAAACCTCTTTCCGCCAAATTATGCATCATGCCTGTGCCCAACGTAGTTTCAGTTTTATTATTACGTTGTATTGATTTTATTTGTTACTACATTGCTATTATGGTACAGTATTTTTAATACAGTGTATTTATTATAGCGCTGTATTTGTATTATTGATTTACAAATATCTTGTGATTTTTACGGTCATTTTTTTTAATATTTTAGCAAAGAAAACGTATTAAATAAATCAATTAAACCAACCAAAGTGAACCAAACTTGGTAAAATAAACCAACCAAGTGTTCTTTGTTACAAACATCTGATACTCGTTCGATTTTTAAAACAAATTTTAAAAAAAATAAATTCACATGTCACGTCTTCTGAAGCAACAGACATGTTAAAAAAATTGCTACCAAGTTTCTCGTCTTACGTTACCCCTTCCTATTTTTGAAAAGCAAAACATAATTCTTCACAACAATTCAGTGTCATCAGCTCGTCGAATTCAAATAGCGCTATTGTGCTTACTGTAAATTCTCATAAATGAACTCCGGCAACTAACTGGAAGCTTATAGTGAGAAGACGATAAAAACAAAATGCGGGTTGTAACGTGGTGCCATAAACAAATGATTACGCAAGAGGATAAAACGAAGGGTGTCATAAAATCAGTGAGGACAGCACTTAGAAAATGAACTTGACACAAATGCAGTCAATTCTGGGTATCACGAGATCGCTACGAGCTGGAATCGAGCTCCCACACTTTTAACTAAAATCTTTTTAAAGACCAAAATTCCGTGAACACATAGATCAGTACAACATCGTATGAGCGCAGCAACACAACATACAATAACTGGTAACTGGTATTTCTGTTGTGGTAGGCCATGGTGTAACTGTGAGAGAGGCGTTGATAATGACGATTCATTAGGCACACGCTGGGCTACGGTTTGAAGTTATCGTAAACTCTTTACCTGATTGTCACGTAACCACCGCAGTGCAAGAAATGAAAATATACGAACTTCTTTGAAAATGCTGTATTTTTAGGTCAGTTCCTTAACAAAGCGTTCAGTAAGTATAAAATAATTCATTTAATTCAATAAAGCATTCAATAATATTGTAGCATAACAGAATTATCACCTTAAAATTTAACTTAATGCAACATTAATAAAGAAGAAACTATCAATAGTGAGTGAGAAAAATAAATGGTTAAAAAAAAAAATAAATGGAAGAAGCTGATCATTATAGTCGATAAAATGTTGATAAATATCGGTATGGAGAACCATACATGACTTCCATATTCTAAGATTTATATTTAAAATCATTTTCAGCCAAACAGCCAGGCTGTGTCTTACCTGCCTTTTTATTGCTGTATTAAATGAAAAATATTATATTACATTAAAATGAAAAAATTATAATTTTATTGCCTGGCAACAAAATTATTTTATTTTTAACAATTACCATTGTTTCAAAAAGTTTAAATAAATTTTCAAGTACTTTACTCTTGTTAAAACGTAAAAGGTTGCAGGTAAACTACCCCTTCCCCTTAACCGATCTTCACCAAAATGGAAAGTCATTGAGACCTCTACAATTCAGGGACGTATGCAAAAAATTATTTGATTCTGTTTGAATTTGCGGCTGTTATGGTTTGCCATAGAAAATACGCTTGATAAAAAAACGTTGCAGGTAAACTACCCCTTCCCCTTAACCGATCTTCACCAAAAACAATAGGTCTTGAGTACTCTACAAATCAGGGCTGTATGCAAAACATTATTTGATACTGTTTAAATTTGCGGCTGTTATCGTTTGCCATATAAAATACCCTTGTTAAAAAAACGTTGCAGGTAAACTACCCCTTTCCCTCAACCGATCTTCACCAAAAACAATAGGTCTTGAGAACTCTACAATTTAGGGCTGTATGCAAATAATCTTTTGATTCTGTTTGAATTTGCGGCTGTTATCGTTTGCCATAGGAAATACCCTTGTTAAAACATAAAACGTTACAGGTAAACTACCCCTTTCCCTTAACCGATCTTCACCAAAAACAATAGGTCTTGAGTACTCTACAAACCAGGGCTGTATGCAAAACATTATTTGATTCTGTTTGAATTTGCGGCTGTTATCGTTTGCCAAACAAACAAAATTACCCTTGCTAAAAAAAAACCGTTGCAGGTAAACTACCCCTTTCCCTCAACCGATCTTCACCAAAAACAATAGGTCGCGAGTACTCTGCAAATCAGGGCTGCAAAAAATTATTTGATTCTGTTTGAATTTGCGGCAGTTATCGTTTGCCATAGAAAAAAATCTACAGATAGACACACAGACAGACAGACAGACAGACAGACAGACAGACAGACACACAGACACTTTTCGGAAAACGACTTTTTTTCATGTTTTGAGTGTAGTAGAATCAGAATCTGCAATAATCTCGAACACGATTTTTTTTGCCATCACCATACTTCCATTCCTTAAGGAATATGGAAGTAAATAAAAGGTTGCAGGTAAACTACCCCTTCCCCTTAACCGATCTTCACCAAAATCGAAAGGCATTGAGACCTCTACAATTCAGGGACGTATGCAAAAAATTATTTGATTCTGTTTGAATTTGCGGATGTTATCGTTTGCCATAGAAAATACGCTTGATAAAAAAACGTTGCAGGTAAACTACCCCTTCCCCTTAACCGATCTTCACCAAAAACAATAGGTCTTGAGTACTCTACAAATCAGGGCTGTATGCAAAACATTATTTGATTCTGTTTGAATTTGCGGCTGTTATCGTTTGCCATAGAAAATAAAACGTAAAAGGTTGCAGGTAAACTACCCCTTCCCCTTAACCGATCTTCACCAAAAACAATAGGTCTTGAGTACTCTACAAATCAGGACTGTATGCAAAACATTATTTGATTCTGTTTGAATTTGCGGCTGTTATCGTTTGCCATATAAAATACCCTTGTTAAAAAAACGTTGCAGGTAAACTACCCCTTTCCCTCAACCGATCTTCACCAAAAACAATAGGTCTTGAGAAATCTACAATTCAGGGCTGTATGCGAAACATTATTTGATTCTGTTTGAATTTGCGGCTGTTATCGTTTGCCAAAAAAAAAAAATTTCCCTTGATAAAAAAAACCGTTGCAGGTAAACTACCCCTTCCCCTCAACCGATCTTCACCAAAAACAATAGGTCGCGAGTACTCTACAAATCAGGGCTGTATGCAAAAAATTATTTGATTCTGTTTGAATTTGCGGCAGTTGTCGTTTGCCATAGAAAATACGCATGATAAAAAACGTTGCTCGTAAACTACCCCTTCCCCTCAACCGATCTTCACCAAAAACAATAGGTCTTGAGTACTCTACAAATCAGGGCTGTATGCAGAAAATTATTTGATTCTGTTTGAATTTGCGGCTGTTATCGTTTGCCATAGAAAATACCCTTGTTAAAAAAACGTTGTAGGTAAACTACCCCTTTCCCTTAACCGATCTTCACCAAAAACAAAAGGTATTGAGAACTCCACAATTTAGGGCTGTATGCAAATAATCTTTTCATTCTGTTTGAATTTGCGGCTGTTATCGTTTGCCATAGGAAATACCCTTGTTAAAACATAAAACGTTACAGGTAAACTACCCCTTTCCCTTAACCGATCTTCACCAAAAACAATAGGTCTTGAGAATTCTACAATTCAGGGCTGTATGCGAAACATTATTTGATTCTGTTTGAATTTGCGGCTGTTATCGTTTGCCAAACAAACAAAATTTCCCTTGCTAAAAAAAAACCGTTGCAGGTAAACTACCCCTTTCCCTCAACCGATCTTCACCAAAAACAATAGGTCGCGAGAACTCTGCAAAACCGGGCTGTATGCAAAAAATTATTTGATTCTGTTTGAATTTGCGGCAGTTATCGTTTGCCATAGAAAAAAAATCTACAGACAGACAGACACACAGACACACAGACAGACAGACACACAGACACTTTTCGGAAAACGACTTTTTTTCATGTTTTGAGTGTAGTAGAATCAGAATCTGCAATAATCTCGAACACGATTTTTTTTGCCATCACCATACTTCCATTCCTTAAGGAATATGGAAGTAAAAATAAACTAAATAACAAAGAAAACTCTTGGTCCATATATAAATAACCAACTACATAAAACCCCAGTACAACAGCAGTATACCCAGTAGATTGAGGAGCAGTAAATGAGAAGACAAAAGCGAAAAGTCAATAAAAAAAATTAATAAGGGGAAAATTATTAAATTAAGAAGCAGAAAACCCCAAGATACAAAACCAATAACAAGTTAACAAAGAGCTGTAAATAGACATTAAATGAAACCGAATATTCAAATAAGATGCATTGAATTAATACCACAAAGACTTGAAAACACAAGAGAAGGAATTTGCTTATATAATAAGAAAGAAGAGACAAAATATGTCAAGGTTCCTAAAAAGAACGTAGAAATAAGAAGGGCTATTCCCAAAATGTTAATAAAGGAATACATACCCAATTGAAACTAAATTAAAACCCATATATGTTAGACCCAGTAACTCAAGTTACAGGATACAATACAATTAAAACTAAATTGTAAACTAAGTATAAGTCTAATGTAAAAACAAACCAAAAGACTACCATAGAGTAGAAACCACTAAAAAGACTACCATAGTGTAGAAAATATAAAGTGAAGTGATATAATAAAAGTTAGAAACTACAGTGAGTGTAGTGAACAACCTAGTTAAAAATCTATATAAAAAATATTCAACGAAGGAGTTAAAAAAAAAAGATTTAAAAGGACTACCATGAGTGTAGAATGATACTAGAAAAAACATAAGAATCAAAGACAGCCTAATGACTGACAATATTATTAGTAATAAGAGTGTTTAAAATTATATATAAGAAATACTATTACCAATAACATGTTTTTAATTACAGTTAAATAAGTTATAAGAAGGACATAAATACCAAAGGACAGTTCATAACTGAGAGTATGACTAGTAATAAGATTTTTTGTTAATCAAATTATATATTAGAAAGATAAAGATAATAGATAAGGTATTTTGTTATAATTAAATAAGACAGTTAAGGAAAATAGGCATAAGATATTTTTATTATAATTAAGGGATATATAAAAATTAGCAGATATAAAATGTTATGTTGTATTTAAATAATGTTCAATAATTTCAAAGTTTGTTAAGGCAGAGAAGGCAAGTAGGTAATATGAATATTGTGTTATTAAACTGTAAACCATATAAAGAATAATAGGGCAAAATAATTAACAAATCCCATAGAAAAATAAAACAGAATTTTAGACCAAAATCAACTACTATCATAGAATCAAACCCAAATGAATAAATTCAATAGAACTGTATATAATTAATAGAAACTAGTCCATGTAAAACAAAAATATGAAAATGTAATCAGCACAGAAACAAATATTAGCAAACGTAATGACAAAAGAATAAAATTAACTTTATTTTGGAAATATGTAATACTAGGCCTAAGGGGTACTCAACTCAGATAAAGTGCAAATTAATCAATATTGGAGTATTATAACAAAAAATTATTAACAACAAGCAATAATCATGAAGTGAGTAAAATTATTTAAAATAAATATTAACATAAAATCACTTGTAAACCATTTAATTACTAAAATTGTAAAAAATACAAGGCCTATAAGAAATATCAAAAATTGTAAATTTTAGGCTTATCTGAACTTAAAACAGACCCAGTTATATATTGAATTATGTATAATTAGCACAAGAATATTGCTAGATAGTTAAATTTTCATAAAATTAATAAATAATTAAGTTTCAGCAAAAAAAGGAAAACTTGTCATGTATTTGTATGAGTTGAAATCAAATCCAAGACATGTAGATGTGAACAGACAATGGTAAGAGGAATAAGACATTTTATAAATTACCACCTAAAACGACGACTTTAAGTCATCAGTCTATTGTTCCTCGTGAATGTGTGCAGATCAAAATTTACGGACGGAAGATCTGAAAAATATAAATGGTGACAAAACATTGAAGTACAACCTCGAAAAATATTACAGAGGTTACCTAATGGAAAATAACAACACGACAACTTAACTAACACCAAAACTGAACCAGAACAACCGGAATAATAAGACCCAGTACGAGGCACAAAAAATCAACCGCCAAATTGCAAATTTATACAAAACCAATATTCACTGGACAACGAACTCAACAGAATTTTTGAACACGGAGCACAGCACTATTAACCTAACACCAAACAACATCGCCGAGGAGAAGAAAACACATCACACAATTATCCAGAGGGACTACATCGTCGCAGAGGAAGGAATCCGTATTTATATTTGAGGGAGCGGACCAAATAGCAGTCGGCGTGTACAGCAGAAAATCGAGGTGAACGGCAGCCATCTTTCATTTACTCACCCGAGATGAACACAGCCTTCACGAGCCAGTGACGTCATTCTACAAGACGGTTCGAATTTTTACTTATTAATTGACAATATTTTCAGAATCCTGTTATGTTTAGCGAATAATAATTTAGATTAAAGTATTTGTAAGTATTGTACCTTGTTCCTTGCCCTCTCTGACCATTTCGACAGTTAAAAGAACTCGAATAATTAATATTATAATATTATAATTATTGTCATTTATCACAATCGATCTGAGTGAGTCTCAGCCAATGCCATTGTCGATGCGCGTAAGATTGGCGCACAAATTCAAATTTAAAAATAATAAACATCAGAATTATTCAGATACTTGTGTTCATTATTATTTGTATTAGCAATATTAGCTTTTTCTTTCTTCTCAACATAAGTCAGAAGTCTTAGAAGAATTTATCAAGAAGAAGAAGAAGAGAAGCTGAGGGAGAAAAGAGATTGCTTGATCCAAGTAACATAACTCGATTAACACTTGTGAAACAAATATTTTCACACACAAAATAACACAATACACCATTGAAATAATTAAAAATTATAATTAATTAATTAATTAAAAGAAAAAATATATATATAAAACATTATTAAAATTTTTTCAAATTCATAAACAATAAACTTTTTTTATTATCAACATAAATTTATTATTTGTAATTATTAGTTTTATTACAAATTGGCGCTCACAACAGTGGGGTATCATCATCTTCTATTTGCACGTTTTATTACAAATTGGCGAGCTCAACAGTGGGACTTTATTATTATATTTATATTATTTTGTAATTTTAGGATTTATTACAATATTTATCGAAATTATAAATGGAAAGTTAAAAAAATGTATTATTTATCATTATTTATGTAGGCCTAGATAGTATTTTTAAAAAATGATGTACTTTTATTTAGCTCATAGTGAATCGGATAAGTTAGGCTGTAAAACGGATTTAAAAATTAACCTCTTTATTACTAAAAAATAACAAAATATAATATAACCATTCAAAAAATAAAATAATAATTAAACCCCACTAAGTATTTTACTCATTATTCTCAAGTGCAGAGGTCTATAGGTTTGTTCCGCTTGAAGGCACTTGAGACAGCTGACAATTTCCGAGAACTAATTGAGGATGCAGTAAAACAATCAGTTCATTAAAAACTGATGGAATTTGAGATAATTAACTCTGATATTAAAATTAGAGCCCTCCTAAATGTTCACCTGTATTCTGAAATCTAACAAACCCTGTAATTACCGTACTAAAAAAAAAATTAAAAGCAAGTTAGAAGTATCATTAAATAAATATGTACTATCCAAAACATTAATACATTTACTTATTCATTATTATTACTTCAACACAATTTAAATATACTTAACTTATTTTATTTTTATGTATGATGGAAATCAACTGCATCATTTCAAAATTATTTACCAGTGAACGTTACACGATAAAGAAACCAGCATTCTTGGGGAGATATTGATGTATCCAGTTACGGTATATTAGTTAATGTACTTACTAAATTTCAATTTCGTTTACTTTCCTGAAAGAGGAAATTTTCCATTACTTCATTGTTCTCTTTACCCAATAAGGGAACGCGCTAATGTTTTTAATACTTATTTTTAGAAACGATTTTCATTTAGTCTGTGCATCGTTTTAAATGATGGATATTGAGTTTCCTTTATTTTCATTCCGCGCCTTGAGGCCGTGGTCCATTTTTTAACGTTTACTTCGGCCAGATGCTTCTAATATATTTTGGTATGATTTTTTTTAATGTTGACAACGACAATGATGATGCGATCAATGTGATTGTTATACCGGCTGTCCAGATAATCCCATTTCATGTGATTTTCTTTTATAAATATCTCAGTCTTGACACGTGGAGAACTAATACAAAGTGATAGTTTTTGATTTAACTATTTTTAGTATCTTCTGTTTTCCGTTTTTTTCAGTTCTGAAGATAACGCTTCAGTTAACAGATGATAATGGCACAACTTTAAAAAGAATTTTAATGCTTACACTCTAAAGGAAGTGTGATAGGCACTTTAAGCTCCCCACGAAAAAAATTTATAAAGTTACTACCACATAAAAACACAGTATCCACGCTCAAAAACGATTGCAACGAAGGTACATTCTATGTTTGTCAGCAATTATTTTTGTGAACGTACATTTTTTTAATTTAAATATTAAAAACTAAAGAGTAGAATAAGTTAGGTCTGTCACAGTGGTCACTAATGTCGCACCTGAGATTAGTCACTACAAAAATGTGAGTATACAATCCGTGTTCTTAATAAAATAATTTATGATAGGACAATGATTAAAAATATAACTCTAAATCTTAACTTTGTCCCATAAAAATATACGGTTTTCTGAATTGTTTGTGTGTACAAGTTGTACAAGTTTAACGTGAAACATTTGAGGTTTGCCTGTAAAATATTTAAGTTGGGTCTACAATAAATTCATTTAAGAAATTATTTCTTAAAGTCATTTAAGAAGTGTCTGTAAAATTTACTTACCAATTACCAATTTCGTAGTTTGTTAAATAATCTGTACATCCGGGTTATAAAAAGTACGCATTGTATCTACTCAAAGTAGATGGGGTTTCGCTTACCCTGGCCCGCGAAGGTATTTCGAAACTACAATTTGGCCCCCGAGAGTAAAAATAAAGCAAATGTAAGTGTGTAGACGTATAGAAAGCTACAGTCATCTTAAATGTAATCTGTTCTGTACAGAGCAGTATGCAAGAAGTAAACGAGTGACAGAGTTGATAGACCTTTATATACAAAACAGTTGTATTAAACATCTGTATCACCTGTAAACAGTTTGTTTATTCAGTGAGTTATATTCTGCAATTATATTAATCTATTTTGTGTGCAGTTTTTGACTAAGTTTTACTTATGTTTTGAGAATCTTAAAATAGTGGTTTCTTTTATTCTTTGGAAATTTGAATAAACACTGGTTTTGATTACATCGCACTTAAACAAGGGACGATATAAGTTTATGTAGTTACTATCTAGCTAAAATGCAGTCTATATGTGTGTGTGTGTGTGTGTGTGTGTGTGTGTGTGCACATGAATATACATGTTGAAAGGCAAATAAAGTGTTTTAACAAGAGTGCGCCAATCGAGGTGAAAATTCATGGCAAGGGTCTGACGAGTGGAAAGGACGTAAAGTATTTGAATAAAACAATAGTAGACAGTGGTTGTGACATTATTTCTTATAGAGAAAGATTATATTAGATTACTCACTGGAGAACAAAAACTGTCCACGCGTTTGAAAATGTAAGCACTTCGTCATTGTGCGCTTCCTACAACATTTATTGATCAAAAAGGACAATAAACACAAGAAAGATATAAAATTTGCGGAGTAAAAAGAAGAGTGTGAAATGAATTATTTTAAGAAAAAGGATAGGAATTAGAAAGACATACAAGATAACTACACAGTGATTATCGCAGGTACAGTCTACAACATCGTAGAATTACAATTAAATTTAATTATAATTTATATAATTATATATTATAATAATTAACATTATATATTATAATTATATAACGTTTATATCTGATGATGATAGTTGGATTACTATCGAAACATATGTACTTTACAAAATAAAATATATCCTTGTGAAAAGTTTATTAATAATAATAATGGCTCCCGTGGATACCACCGAAGTAGCTTAGGAGAAGGCAGGGTAGGCTGCCTTATGTGAGCCATACGGCATACAAGGAAGGCAGTGTGGCCAGCACTACGCTTCAGCCGCTCATTATTATCCCCAGGATGTTATCCCAGGTACTCATTTTCAACAGGCTGAGTCGACCTGGGGGCTGAAAAACGCACCTTGATTTTATGGTGCGGGCCCGGGAATTGAACCCGGGACCTCTAGATTAGTAGCCAGGTGCCATACCCACTGGTCTAATTATCTCTGATAACGCAGATTGTGTCTGCGATAAATGCGTAAGAAAACACAATAAATACAGACTTGGTAGAGAATTGGCAGGACATACGTGAGAGTGAAGCCAAGAGACGTGATGATACCATAAAAAGGGCCCATTGCAAGATAGAGTTACGATCTTGTTGATGTTGTGGTGCAACAAACTACGCAACATTTGCTCTGTAGAGAAATCCCTGGAGAATGTTTGAATCTAGACGAACAGCAGTGGGACGTCAAGTCCTAATGATACAGTTTTTTTATTTCCGCTGTTATCATTTCTTTACATCGGCACGTTAAAAATAGGTCAGTTCAAAATCGAATCTATTTCATACGTTTTGCGGTCTCATTTCGCCTTGCTTCGAAGCATAATCTCAACTACGCTCTCAGGCGTGAACTCCCCGAGATCCATCTCAAGTACCATCCTCTGTCTTGTGTGAATATCCTGCATTTGGAAAAGGTGTGCAACGCATCTTCATGCGGAGTGTCGCCGTACTGGAGTTTGCACCTTTCCCTTTCTGTGGAGGAAGGCATTTTTGCCAAGACCACTGAGGAAATGTGACGGATGGTAGATAACCTCACTGTGTTGGCAGTCAATCCAGTCCTTCAAGTTCGATAAGCCTTGCGTTCCATGTTCCTCTGTCCTTCCTATTCCATCGATCTTGCCAATGCTGGAGAGTGAGTTCTCTACCTTCATGCTTTGCCGCACCCTTCCAGTAACATCTATTCTTCCGAAGAAATGCTTTCTCTCCACCAGGTCTATGGGAATCACTACCACCATCACCAGGACTACTGGACTTGGCACTGTCCGGTAAGAGGATGCTACTCTGAGGGCTCCTCTTCTCTGCATCGATACCATACGTTTCCTTTACTTCTCCGTCTTTAGTACATCGGCTCAGATTTCGCAACCATACAGAAGGATGGATTCCGTGACCACCATCAACAATCGCTTCTTGCTTGCAGTACGACCGTCTACATTGGCCATGAGTCTGCTGAGTTTTGTTGTGATGTGAGCCGCTTTATCAGCTGCATTCTTGATTTGATCTCAATAAAAGAGCTTTAAATCTAGCCTCACCCCTAAGTATTTCACTGCGTTCTTTGTAAGTACTGTCTCAGCTTCCACTTGCAGCGGTATAATAGTGGGAACCCGTCGCCGGGTGAGCAGTACTATTTCGGTCTTTTCGGTAGCTTCATTACCTGATTAGAATTCTTTGTGCATCCTCTGTGTTTCAGTACTACAAACACGACCGCGATATTATCTGCATAACTTACCAGGAAAGTGTCTGGCGCCATCCTTATTCCTAAAATTCCATCGTAGAATACGTTTCAAGGGCGAAGGCCCAAAACGGAGTCCTAGGCAGCCCCGGAGGTGATCTTTTTCTACGAGATCCATCTGTCGTATCATATATTATAACTCTGTCACTCAGGTAGCCTCCCATCACCCGGAAGAGATACTGTGGGATCTGAAAGAAGTATTCCAGAGCCCTAAGCATGTCGCTCCAATTGGCAGAATTAAAAGCGTTCTTAATATCCAAGCTTGCCAACAAGTCTATTCTTTTTGGAATAATGATTTCCCAGCATAGAAAGTTCTGACTACCTCTTCCACTGCCCCAAGAGTTGATCGGCCTTTTCGGAAGCCATACTGTCTGTTGGACAGGTCTCCTGCTCTTTAAATGGCTGCTAACAGATATGGCTATACAATATCCAGACAATTTCCAGCTCTATACAGCATGCACAAAGACCTGTACTCTGATGCCGTGCCCGGGTCACCCTTTGCTGACAAGCACCACCCTCTGCAATTTCTACCGTTTTGGGAAGTTCCGCTTCCTCAGGCAGCTGTTATACATATTAAGGGGTATCCGTGGGAAGGAACAAGCAATCATCTTCAGAACTTCCGATTCCAAAGGAACACTGTCCTGCCTGGGGACTTGTCCCTCTTCATCAAACCTGCGGCCTCCTTCAGTTCTTCATCACTAAATAGCGGCACTTCATCTGCTGCAATGGGACCCAGCTCATGTGAAGTTTCTGGGTTGGTCGGAAAGAGTACATCTACAATAGAATCCATGATGGGTCTGATCGACTGTGCCTCAAGCTTGCATATGACTACCCTGTAACTGAGCCTCCAGGGCTCACTATTCACATCAGCCTTTAGTCCCTCCCACTTTCGTCGTTTGCTGCTATAATAGCATATTTAAGGTCTTGTTTTGCTGCTCTGTATTCTGCTGTTTCTTTATCGTCTATGTCACCTCCTCAGAGTAGAGATCTCCTGAGTCCACCAGTAGACTGCCTTTCTTCTCTCACATGATTTTTTTCGCCGAGGCATTGAAACGTTGTTCGCCGAGGCCTGAAGTTTATTGTGGTCTCAACTACAGACTCTGCGAGACTGGACCTCTCCTGCATGTAGTCCTCTCCCCTCTCTATTTGTGATACTAGGGTTTCTACGCGGAGTTTGCTAACATTTCAGTTTCGTCTCCTCCAAGACTTTTCTCCCTCCTCTCTTCTTTCATCGTGGACGCTAAAGACTATGTATTGGTGATCACTACCAGTATATTCTTCGCTGACTTTCAAGTAAACAATTTTTAAAGCTAGAAACTCTAACACAAGCGTCATATCTGGAATGGTCTCTATAGCTGGGTCTTATAAACATTGATACTTTTCCGACGTTCGTGCGGCAATCGTAAAGTGACAAATGTGCGGCCAACTCAAGCACCCGCCTTCCCCTTTGATTCCGTGTTTGGCATACCCAATTCTACCGACCTGGCGTTGAAGTCTTCAGCAACAATGATGGTTCCTTCCCATTCCCGCAGAATGTCCTCCAGTCTGTCCAGTTTTTCCTGAAACTCGTGTATATCCTTGTTTGAGGTGAAGTAGCAGCTCATAAATGCAACCTCCCCACTTCTAACCCAAACGAATCCCCTACAAAACTGTGACTTCCTACCAAGTCTCTCCCTATGTCTAGTATCCAGATAGCCTCAGTACTTAATATATAGGAATATCTGGAATCCTGGTATGTCTCTGTCTTTGTTCTGCTCACTCATGAACAAATCAGCTTTGGTGCCCTGCTGAGACCGCACAAGAAGGTCATCCACTACTCTGCTTCTATGTAGATTGCCCTGGAGAAACATCATATTTTTCTATTCTTTTTCCCTTGCTAGTACTTTTTTAAACACTAGACACTAGACTTGTCCCTGGTATACACCCCATTTGGTCTGGAACCACATTCTTTTCAGTACACAGGAAACGCTTTGATCTGTTTCTGCAATCGCTCTTCTTGTGCCCTGGTTCTCTCCGCACTGTAAGCCCCAACTGCTTTCTGTCTGGTCCCTTGTAGTTGGCCTGCCGGTGACCATAGCCAAAGCACGTATAGCAGCGTATAACCTTTACCTTACGCTGAACTCTGCAATTCACCCAACCAATTTTGATGCGCTGGAGCTTCAGTAGCACATCTGCGACTTTTGTGTTAATTTCTAAGCAATCTTTAGTTCCCTCCTGTTAGCACCACCTATAACTCTTACCTTTAGGCCCACTACCTCTCGCCTCTCGCTCTCAAACCTCTATCTTAATCGCCTCAGTTACTTCTTCTAGGGTGGTGAGGCTATAGAGATCTCTTATTTAGAGAGTCTCATACGGTTCCAGCTTCCGGACAGTGGGATTTAACCCTATTATGGTCTTTAGAGTGTCACAGAATGCTGCTTTGTCCTGTGACTTGAAACCCAACTCTAATAGGACTCTCCCGGACCCAGTCTGTCTAATCGATCTGACTTCGACCTAAGAAGCTTCCGGATTTGCCTTACTGCAGATTAGGCCGAGCTCTTCGGCATACGTTTTGGCTTGTAAAGACTAAATCAACATAGCCTCTAGTCGTGGCTTTGATTGCTCCTCTTATTCCGGCCACGTGGAACAGAGTTAGTCACTCCGCTTTTCTGAGGTCTCGGATTGTTATGTTTCTATTGTTCTTGTCTTACGCTTCCTCTTTTTATTCCGAATAGAAGCGTAGTCCAGGCTACTGAGGTTTCCACTATTTTCTTCTTAATTTCTGTCTTTGCCTCTCCTGAGGTTGAAGCTTCCCTTTTTACACCAGTCAGTTGGGAATCCCCAGATTCCTTTCCTTCCAAAGGTGACTTTTCTCTCATAGGTATCGTGCCGCCTGCAGCGTGGTCGATAACTCGGTATTCCCCTTGCCTGTTGCCAGCTTCTGTGTCTTTTCTTTCATCTTCAGCCAGTTAGCTCTGCAGTGAGCAATCACATCTACAGCTTTCTCCAGCTCTTTCAGCCCAGTCTTCACATCCATAGAGATATTTCTCTGATTTCTTTGCCTGCTGCTTACAATCTTCTTCCGATCACTAATCTGCATTTCTGCAGCTGTTTTGCTTACTCATTCCTCATCTTTACTATATATTCTTTCCTAGGTGAACTTTGAGGCACGCTATTTTCCTTGGCATCAACTCCAACAGTGGCACTTTGAGGCTGGTTTACTCCGTATCGAAGTGGAGTCCTGTGTATATGTGCGCTCCTACGAAACGGGTCAGACACACTTAGTTTTTCTCGCGTCACTGACACATTATCTGCCAAGGAAGCCAAATCCCCCCCCCCAGACATTGCGGTCGCCTGATAATGACGTTCCGGAGCCCGCTCGCCTATTCCTGACAGACGTCCGTACTGTGGATCTGACTCCTGCACAGTGATATCCACATCCTTTCCCCCCCAACTCCATGCTGTAGTTTTTACACGGGGTTATTTTTCCGGGCGATTTGTTTGGCACACCAGCCAATAGAAGTCAAGAAAGTAAGAGGAAACTAAAGACTCCTAGCCCTCGGATACTCTAATAACGTCAGTGTCTGACGAAAATAAGAGTTGGTCAAGGAAGACCGACAGGACATTTGAAAGAAAGGAACCTTACCAAAAACAGGTTTAAACAAAGTGAGAATTCGGCTCATGTACCCCGGGCTTGCCGCACCCGTGCCCACAAGATGTAAGCCCATGGGATAATAATAATAATAATAATAATAATAATAATAATAATAATAATAATAGTAGTAGTAGTAGTAGTAGTAGTAGTAGTAGTAGTAGTAGTAGTAGTAGTAGTAGTAGTAGTAGTAGTATTCTATTTGTTATTCGTATCCAACTTATTGCCTTTTCTGTATGTGTGTATTGGTGTTTGTGTGTGGGGGGAGAGTGTGTGTGTGGGGGGGGGGGTGACTGTATAAGTCTAAATATATGTTTCAAAAATTTACGCAAACGTAAATGCATTTTAAAAATATTGAGCCTATTTAAATTTTATATTCTAAAATAATTGTGCGATTTCCGCATATACAGGGTCCGCCAGTGAAGCGGGAAATTTTGAAAGTCCAATAGTTCATTTTCTGCTCACGAGAGGGCGTGGAGGTTTTCGATTGTTGTTTTACATTTAATGCCATTTGTTAAACATGGAGCAGTGGTCCGGTGCACAGCGTGCTTTCTGCGTAAAATCGTTTTATAAGAATGGTGACTGTGTGACTTCTGTACAACAATTGTTTCGTAATCATTTCAATATTCCACGACATGGAAGAGTGCCGTCCGCTCATGCAATTATGTCATGGGTGAAAAAGTTTGAAGAAACTGGTTCCACATTAAACTTAAAGCATAGAGGAGCAACAAGGTCTGTAAGAACAGAGGAAAACATTGAAAGAGTTCGAGTAGCATTGACGCGTAGTCCACAACGTTCTGCAATGAAACATGCATCCGCACTAAACATTAGTGACACATCGTTACGACGAATTTTGCATAAAGACTTATCTTTTCATCCTTACAAAATTCAAGTAATCCAGGAGTTGAAAGACGGCGATATGCTGGCTCGCAGGATTTTCAGCGAAGAAATATTGCGACGTGTAAATGATGATGAAAACTTTATTCACCGCATGTTTATGTCAGATGAAGCACATTTTCATTTGAATGGATATGTAAACAAACAAAATAGTCGATACTGGAATGATGAAAACCCAGGTGAGTTGCATGAAAAGCCATTACATAGTCCGAAAGTTACGGTGTGGTGTGCAGTTTCATCATCTGTCATTATTGGGCCATATTTTTTCCAAGACGATAGAGGAAACACCACAACTGTCAATGTAGACCGCTACACACACATGGTCAGAACATTTTTGATGGAACAGCTCCCTAGGTTTCCGGAAATTAATTTTTTCCAGCAGGATGGGGCCACAACTCATACTGCTCGTGTGTCCATGGCTGCTTTAAGAGAACTCTTCCCGGACGGACTCATATCCAGATATGGCGTCATCTCGTGGCCTGCAAGATCGCCAGATTTGTCCGCATGCGACTTTTTTCTTTGGGGATTTCTGAAGAGCAGGGTGTACATTGATAGACCGCACACCATACCGGAATTAAAAACGAATATTAGACAAGAAATTGCACGGATTCAACCTGACCTGCTTCGTCGAGTGATGGAAAATTTTCGGTCAAGATTAGAAGAATGTTTACACAGAAATGGCTCTCACTTGAGTGGCGTTATTTTTAAAAAGTAAAATAATGGTAAACTTTACTCAACTCAAATCTGTAAAAAAAAATGCTGATAATAAATGTTTCATGAAAAAATTGGGTACTTTTAATTTTCCCGCTTCATTGGCGGACCCTGTACTAATGCCAGAGAACTGGAGAACTAAACAGGAATTTTTTCCAGTACGTCTGTTAAAAATGATTACAAATTAAAGGTCGATAGACAACAACTTTTAGTAACAAGTCACATAATTTTATTATACTTCGAAGTTTTACGTTAATAGCTTAATCGCATGGTTTATACACGCCTATTCATATTACCGTGTACTCTCTCTCTCTCTCTCTCTCTCTCTCTCTCTCTCTCTCTCTCTCTCTCTCTCTCTCTCTCTCTCTCTCTCTCTCTCTCTCTCTCTCTCACACACACACACACACACACAATCGGTACGAGTTATTTCCGTAGGCCTACATGTTTTAAGGGAAGCATTTTGACATCGAAAATATGTTTTTAGTAAATATACTAACAATACATGATAATGCAAACAGTTAAATAGTTCAGAGTATGTATTGACACCTAAGTTTAAAACTGGTAGAGTTTATGTATACCCAGTGATTATAAATTAGTTTAATAACAAACTATGTTGTATCATGAACCTGTTTTTACCTCGTCTGTTTTTACTTGTTGGTTTTCTGTCTTTCGTCTGCTCTGCATTCGTTTTTTTCAGATTGTTATTTTCATTTTCCTACGTTCACAATTACTATGGAAATTTTCTTGATGCACATATCGATTTTACCTTGTTCCAAATACATATTTATATAGTCGAGAGTGCCAAAGTTCAATGAAGTGGTGATTGTAAAATTTCTGCTTTTCAAAATGCACGTTCGATCGTCTCCTTTGCGTTCAGTACAAAATATAACATAAGGAATTTTAGTGTTCATGTTTCAACATTACATCTAATGAAAACGTTTACCATGAATACATATTAAGGTATTTGTAACTTTATAGTAATTTAATATTCTCTTCAAATGACCCTTACTTCATCGAAATTTCTTAATTATTTTAATGACTCTGGTAGTTCTGTGTGTATTGTGTGTGTGTGTGTGTGTGTGTGTGTGTGTGTGTGTGTGTTCTAGTGCTATTACAGCCGTAAGTTGAATTATGTTGTTGTATGGCATTTTGTTACGGTGTTTATGAATTTAATACATTCCTATGATAGTGGCAGCCATTTCCTTCAAACTAAATACCTTTTACTAGTGTGTGTTTTTGTTCCAACATTACTACTTGACAAATACGGGTTATTGTTGTTGTTGTTGTTCTTCTTCTTCTTAATTTTCTCGGAGGTAATCTGAAAAATCTGTCCACTTTAAAAAGACGCTGGGCTGGGCAGTCTTTCTTACTTAAAACTGCAGGCACTTTTTTTAACGAAGAAAATTTATCTGACGGTTCGTGCATTATTTTAGGATGGCGTCAATTCTGCTCAACAGCAACTGCTTATCCTAACGTATTTCACAACTTATTTTTTTATTTCCATAGCGTCCCTTACAAATTTGAAAATTACTTCATTGAGAAAAGTTTTAAAGCTTTTGAGATGTGGTGCTGTATGAGGATCTTTAGATTAGCGTGGACAGAAAGAGTGGCTAATGATGAGGTACTAAAGAGAGTGGATGAAAGAAGGATTCTGTTTAAACCCTTTCTGTGTAAAGAAGAAGCAGGATGGTTGGTCACCTACTATGCTATTCAAACTGGTTCACCGCTCTGATCGAGAGAATGATTAAGGGGACGGAAAGACCCAAACTGGAGTACATGGATGAAATGAAAGGAGAAAGAAAGTATATAGTGACTGTCTTCGGAAGGGAAACAATTGCAAGGCCACCGGCCTGTGGATTGGGGAGAAGTAGAGAGTCTACGTGTGCGAGTATGTAATACAATACATTATGCTTTTTAATTATTATTATTATTGTTATTAGTATATTAGCATGTGTGTGTTAAAAGTAACAGCTCGTGAGAAAAGCCCTGAGAACTTTAATATACCCTATAGGACATGTAAACTACACACCTTTAATAAGAACCAAAATAGCATTTTATTCATGATACTATACACGCTTTCAGATTTTGGGGTATAAGTCTTTTATTAACCTAGATTTGATAAGAGATATTATTCAATTTTTACACAAAATTTGTTTGTAAATAATTTATTTGGCAATGTCCAACGAATTGTGTTATTATCATTACATTCACATTGTTACTACGACAAAATAATAAAACTAAAAAAAAGCGTTGATTAATAATTGTATTTTTTTAAATTTTATATTTGAATGATTTATAATTTGTACTAGGCACTGTATTTATCATCGCCAAGTATTGTGTAAGAATTTCAATATTTGTAAAACGTGTAAAACACTTGATTACACGTTATGATTCGCACGTGAAAAACGTGCCACAGTTAACGATTTGACGTTTCATTATACTTGATACAAAATGTGGAGAAGTGGGAATGTTTAGTTCGAGACTAAGTACTTTATACTATTTTTGTGACAGAACTTAGGTTAATGAGAAATGTTTATTACTTTGCCTGTTATTTTCACTGTGCAACAACACCGTGCACTAAAATAATTTCCATACGATATTCCTATTCGTTATCAAAACTATTATTGAACTGTAACGTCGTCAGGTAGAAGTACAAATAATATCTGAAAGTTAAACATAACATAGTAGTAAACAAAAGATCACTTTAGTTTTGTTTGTAGGGTATTGCACAGCGAAACAATATTACTCGGCCAGTAACACTGATTCTTTAGGGAAACAAGTTATAAATCAAATACTAAAGTTGAAACTGGCGGTCTCGCCTGACACAAAAGACATTTAAATTAGGGCCAGGGATTAACAAAAGCGTGATTGACGGTAAAGCCGTACTCGCTACAGGTTTGGGTGTCAGGTCATTTTTACGTTTGGCCCGAACTCTGAAACTTGACATTTAAACAATTGTGAAAGAAACAATTGTTATAGCTCGGATTTAAGCAATAGTGATCCAAGAGATATATATCAAGAACAACTCTTCATGGAAGTGAGAATATTGGTGATGTCGCATGTCAAGTGTTTATTTTCTTAGCGTTTATGTGAATTCATCATCATGGTCATCTTCGGCAAGGATTAAATCAAAAATGGTTTGTTCCGGTCGCAAGCAGACTTGTAGGGCTTCTCCGGCCGCCCCACATCTCCCTCATGTCGGCTTAAAATTCCATACTTGTTTATTCAGAATGTGGTCGAGAACATTAGATCCGTTCAGTTACAGCTTCATTGCGACAGTTTATTAGATAATATGACCCCTGAATATGTTATTAGGATATCGAAAGGTAAGACGATGGTGGAGCTGCCACCTTCGGGCTCAACATCTAACCTGATGTTCTGTCTGGTTGCTTCCCTTTAACTGGCTGTCTGGCCGGCCTAAAGAGAACAGTTTTCCCTATATACACAGCATTACAGCAGACTAAATCCAACTAGATTGACGCCTGTAGTATTCCAAAGGTAAGCCGGTCCAGGATCATTTCCCTTATGCCTAAACTTGGTACTAGTGGCGCGACCTATCGATCTAGATCCGTACTGTCTTCATCAACAGGGTCACCTCTTGCAGGATGTGGCAATTCACCACGAAACACGGTTTGGCTGGTGAGAGGGTAAAGGGCTTCTTTGGGAGCTAAAATCACTTCATCCAATCCTTGGAATTTGTAAGGACCAGTGCCCAGTTAACCCGGTACAAAGGCGCTACCTCTCTCAGTTCCCTCGACCCTGTTTCTGTGAATTGTTTTTTGTAATAAAATTCGTCTCCTATTTTCTCTACCCCTTCCACTTCCTCTCATATTGTCCGCATCTCTATCTCTCCTCCTCTCTCTATCCTCTTTCTCTTGCTGTCTTTTATTCTTTCTCTCACTCCCCGCTTTCTCTCTCTGCTTATGCTCACTCCTTCTTCAACTCTCTTCCGTATACCGTATGCATTGCAAACAATTTTCTCAGGAATTAAATTATTTCTTACGTATGCAGTGTAAAGTGTATTGGGTTTTTTCAAGTACTACATTGGATTTTCTGTCACACTAACGTAAAATAAAAGAATGTTTAAATAAACCGTCTACACGTTTGGTAGATATCTGTGTCCGCTTTTGTCGTTTTTTTTTATTCCTATATTACTACATATGTCAGATTAGGAAAGTGGAACTTCGTAATATTTCATGTGCGTCTCCTCATACGCTATTCTATTTCTCTATTTTGTATCTGATTTGGACTGCGCACTACATTTATCATGGCCAAATGATTTATAACAATATTTATGTGTCTACGTTTACTAGTTCTGCACTTTTTGTAAATGCTAGAAGTATTTTTATTGAAAAGCTGTCGTATTCAACAGATATATATATATATATATATATATATATATATATATATATTTCAATTTTATGGAATACAGGATTTGTTACAATAATATGTCAAGTATTAGAATTATGAAAATTACATAAAATAGTTCAGGTAGAATTTTACTGCTTATTTACTCATAAATTATAGATATTTTCTTTTAATAAATACGTCGAATATAGGCCTACTTCAGTAAGAGTAAATCTTGAGTCTCTTTTTAACTTTTGCAAACGTACTTTGGAGAAACTATTCTAATAAACGCAATTCATGTTTTTACATGTATCATCACAAATATTTGCATCTCAAATAGATTTTATAGAAATTCATTCGTTTGCACTTTTATAGATTTTTAAAATTTTGTTATACATTTTAGCCTTATTGTTAATTTGTAACGCGACAGTTTGAAATTATTATGATCTTTGTCATAAGAGGCTGAAGAGTATCAATCACTATTTTATTTGTATTCGACTTTGTGATACATATCGATACAAATCAATACAATCGACACAAAAATCAATTATTTTATATTTTCAGCCTCCTGTAATATAAATAATTAATTCTGTGAAACCTGCTTTAGGCAAGACAATTTTTAAGCTTACACAATAAACCAATTATTTTGTTGTTGGTGATATATTTTAATATAATTTTAGTTCGTTGCCGAATCCAATGTTTGTTAATGTTTGACAACCCCTGTAATGTTCCCCCTTCAAAATCGAGTTTTATAAAACAACTTGCAGACCCTGAACGATTGTAGACTACGATCTGCAAGGAGGAAGTGACACTTGTACACCTGCCAGTCCAGTACAACCTTATTTTATTTAAATAGCGGCATCGAAATTTAAGTCATTATCACATAAACCGCATGACGATCTACGGATTAATTGCAGCACCGTTGATCATAATTACATTCATACTTAGTGCACTGCAAAAAACAGAGCGAATAAAATACTTTCCTTATGCAAATAGAAATGTAAACCTTTATGACGCGTATATAATTACGGAATGGCGTGCGATCCGATTTGTTGAAAGTTTGCTAGACGCGAACACATGCAAAGGTATTATATATAACGCACTGAGCAAAATTGTCGAAGTACTGATAAGTATGTTTTGATTTATAGTGAAACACCTACCTGTTGTGTCGCTACGCTATCGGACAAAATGAAATAACCACTTCACTGTAATAACATATCGCGTGCACTTTGATTAATTTCATAGTCGCGTATTTCGCACAGTCCGTGACTTCCTCTGTCGTGCCCGCCAACACTAACGTTTCTCGGGGTTATACGTATTTTAATGATAATAGTAAGCATAACAATTTGTTTTCAACACCAATTATCACAGCACTTTATACATTTAGTTGTCAGGATTTATCCAACACGCTGATGGCAACGAAGTGCCGTCAAATTTATGTGCACTTGTTCAAACCCCAAAGTCATAGCTTATTTCCCATTTTGAATTAAATTATAATAACACTTGTTAACTGGTCAAAAGATGTAAAACGTTAGGTGCCCGATATGTAATTACAGTGCTACAATTACATACGCCGCATTGTAGACAAATAAATTATGATCTAATGCATAGGCTGTATGTGATATATAATATATAATGCCGTTATGTGATCGGTACGTTTCTTTCTCTTTGTTGTATAAATTAGAAATTCTTTTTTGTTTCGTTTTTAATACAAGCTAAGTTTTATTTTTCCCCCTGTAGATAACGTATATTTTCTAATTTGTTAAATTTAGGGGATGCGGGGTAAGTTACTTTACCAAAACCTTCTGATAATTAAACGCGGAAGGACTTACGCATTTCAGTTGCGTTAAATTAAAAAACATGTTCAGGTTTTTTGACAGAAAATATAGGCCTACATCTAAAATTTATTGTCTGCCCACCAATTAAGTTCGTTTTTTTTAAATTTAGACCAATGGTTAGCCTACCAAAACTTTTCAATCCGTGAAACAACTGAAAAATGTTAATAGTTAATTTTTTTTGAGATCCCTTCTCAGATCTGACTAATACAAACCCTTGCTAAGATCTGAAGTAAAACAAACTGTAAATAAACAAACCGACCCTTATTTGTTTATTTAAACAAACGATTATGTTTTAATAAAAATGTACTAATATCAGCCAGCTCATAATTTGAAAAAAATAATATTAATGGCATCTGACACAGTTTATTTTAACAGTGAAACTGTTTACGAACGATTATTTTTGGAATGTTATATTTAATGTCTGATGATTTCTTCATTAAGCCACTCTCAAATTAAGTATATTTCTTACTTTTGATTATTAGAGCAGGCCGACGTGCCAAAATATTATCGTGTAAAACCAGCTACCTATAATATTTTATGCTTGTTATTGAAGACATTAATGCCACTCAGTTCGGATGCTACACAACGTGTTAAAGACATTAAAACTATTAATTTGACATTACTTTTAAAATTAAAACTTACAGCTAGCTTAGTAGAAAGAATACAAGAGTTTCGTATTAAGTGTTTTAGTGCGAAAATTCAGGTTTTAGAGCATACAAAATTATTGTTTTATTTTTTAGACTGTATAGTCTGTTGTTCGTAAAAATGTATACGGACCACCTGAAATTCTTTTTTAAAAATATGTGTGTGTGTGTGCGCGCGTACATAATATTGTGATATTGTTCAATATAGTTTCTTCTGCAAGTAATGTATTGTGTTTTTGTCGTTTCAATACGTTACGCACGTTCCACTGAAAGAAATCAGCATCATCAGAGGTTTGTAAGTAAATCAATAACAATAGAAATAATTCTATTTCAGAATTATATCAGAAGTATTTCGATTGTTATTGATTTCTTTACAAATCTCTGATGATGCTGATGTTTTTCAGTTACTAATATATTGCGACGATACTAATAAATATTTTCGCATAGGATAATTATGTGTGTTGAAATTATGCACAAGTCTATATTGGAGGTGTATAAAAATTATTTATTTATAACACAAGTAAATAAATGTTTATATATATTTAAATTAAACAAAATGTCATGAATAGTATTTTACTTGTTATCAAAGAGTTTATATAGTTCAGTTTTGGTAGGTTTTACTTGAACTTAAAATTCCTTTACACTCGGCGTGACGTCACTCGCTGCGTAGCTGTTACGCTCCTCTCTGCAAAGATCGCCGGACGCCTCTCACACTCTCTCTCTCTCCGCTGGGGTTCGCCGAACAACTGATAACACTGATGCAGATTTTACACACGAATTTGTCACTTTCCGAATCGATTGTTTACTCGCTCGCAATTGGTTATTATTAATTATTGTTATTCAGGGTGATAATGACTGATATTCTTTAAAAGCGGTGTATATTACTTACACATTCCGGCTATTCTTGAAGTGTTCCGCGTTAATAAAGATTTATCACGGTAGATAAATCTCCCTAAGCGGAAAATCTTCCACTAACCCGTAATAGCACTTGAATATTTTATAACTGGTAGTTCACCCGTTTGGTTCTAATCGACAAACTCGAAAAGAGTCCCAAGACTTAGAGTTACTCTAGATTAAACCAGTTCGAACAAGAAAAACTCTTGACGAAGAACACACGTTCACTATGCAACGGCTTCCGATGAACTGCCTCGAAGTACACACGACAACCGACGGATCTGACTGAATTTAAGGGCTTCTGTTAGGTCAATCAACTGTCTACGCGGTAGATTGGACAAAAGATAGGCGCGTTGCAGGCGAATCTTTGTACAAATCTGCGAGTGCCTGCTCAGATTTTATCTAGAAATTTTATTACTCTTCAATTGATAAGCGTGAAAAGTTGAGTTTTAAATTACTAGAAAACCACGTTTAAAAAATAGCTGAGAAAAAAAGAGTATATAGGAAATGTAGCTATTTTCATAAATAATTTACTGTCCAAGTCTTATACCGATCGGATAACTAACGCGGAAGACTTAACAACGAAGGTTCACCACACGCGAACGCGCGCACATATTCACAAACGAAGTACATGACATTATAGAGCAAAAATTTACAAAGAATTTGGTATAACACAAGTCCTTATCCATCACTACGTACAAAACTTATAGCTAATTGACAAAAATTGCATAAATCAATCTAAAACATACTAATGTCCATCATCCGTGTTCTGATATTCTTATTCTAGATCATCATCCTGTGGCTTTTGCAATATATATAAATGGACGATCTAAAGTTGTCTTTAATTAGTGAACATATATTACTTAAAAAGTATTTACTAAATTTACTATGTTGTTTACAGTTGTTTTTTATTATAGTTTTTAAATTTTAATGTTATTATATGTGTTTTAAACGCCCGTTTTGAAGGATTTAGCTTTTATGTAAATACATTATTCAGTTTATTGGAATCTTCTTAAAGTTTTAAAACCGGAAATTCTTAATTAACTATCAACAGTTAAGTCTGTTAATTTATAAAATCTTACACGTGTGAAATAAGTTATAAATTTGTTGTATAAATTATCGTTTCAAGATAGACTTATTGCGACTTATTTGTGTTCCTGCGGATTATATTATTGGCGATCCGTGATCCAGACATTACCGTGGAAATCGGCAGCTTACTGTATATAAAAATAATCAATAGACTAGTTGCGGAAAGAATACAGATTAACACTAAAGACATTTCTGACTCTAATAATCATGAATCAATGTTTATAATTAAGTATATGTACAATGAAATTTATAATAATAAATTAATGTAGGATTAATAATAACAACTTAATAAATTTCAATTAAACACACACACACACACACACAGTAACAACAAAATCCTTTAAGTATAACGCAGTTAGATACAGCAGTTAACACTAAACGGAAATAGATCAGTCGCAATGAATCATGGCAAGCCATCAAAACCCTTATGTGTACAATAAATACTAAGAGTTTTAATTTACAACCGTCAAATGACTATATTATCTCTGTGTCCCATAAACTAAATAGCGACGGGATAAAGTACAAACGAATTTGTGAAAAAAACGATAGTAGATCTGCCTATAAAATTGGAGATTAAAGGTGTGGGAAGGAGGTAATTTTAATAATGTGAATAAGTTTCTTTAAAAAGAGACATACCACAAACTGATGACAAGTGCCAAATTGTTCTTTGTAAGAATTGAACCTTTCCTGCTATTTGCCTGTTTGCAGTGTTTGCAACAGAAAAATTTGTTAAAAATAAGAAAATTTGTATGCATCAAACTTGTTCCTAGAGATCTAGAAACAGCTTTTCATAGGGTATCACGACAAAAATTATGGAAACTTAAAAAAAAGAAATTAAGGTATAGGTACTGTTACAGCTGTATAATAAGTAACAATATAGGGTCAGAGACATTTACAATGAAGGAAAGGCTAACACAAGGAGAGAGCCCTGAACCCACTTTTATTCACGATATTCCTGGAATAAAATAGTATTATACCTTATAATACGTCCTGCTATAAGTTATAAATTAAAAGAAAGTCACTGAAAGGATTAACGTCTCAGAAGGGACCTTTGCGGATGATGTGGTGTTGGTATCTGGAGGCAAAAGAGAGTTGCTAGAGAACCTGGATGTATGGAACTCGATAGCCTACTTGAAGAGAAAAGTAGTAAGAGTGAAGTTAAAGTAATAGTAGCTCTCGTCGCAAGAAATGATCTAAAACTATGCTCCCTCAGCCGTAGAGCTCACTATTTTAAATAAATTTCGATATTAGATAATTTTTTAATTATAGGAAAAATTACAAAAATAGCGATTCTTCTACTATTTTTGTTGTAATTAACAATTGTGGAGCACATAATCATACTATAAACACTATAAATTATAAACATCCGGATTTGGGTTACAATTCCTTTTAGTCTGATACCCTGCTGGATTTTAGCAATGATTTATTATCTCTTTTTTAGGCTCTGGGGTTCCAAAATTTTTAAATTTCCAAAACTTAAAATTGCATTCAGATATTAGTTAAAATTCACTTTGACACCCTTCATGAATTTTTGTGATTTATTAAAAATTGTCATCCACCGTTTGGGTCCTGACATTCAAACATTTTGAAACTTTCAAAAATGAAAACTATATTCAGATTGTGATTTAAATTTCCTTTAATTTGATTCCCTACATAGACTTTTGTAATTTTTTTACAATTTTGCCTCTCCCCCCAAATTTTTGCCTCCCACTCCCCTATTTTTTGTGTGATCAAGCTCAAAAGCAACAGCATTCTGTGGGCTAAAAGTGTGGTTACACATGTCAAGTTTTACGAAAATTGGCGAATGCGTTCAAAAGTTATCGTGAGACGTACTATAAAGAGACAAGCAAATGCCAAACGGTCGGGTCAACACAAAAAACTCGTTTCGCACCTTCAATTAGACAATGAGGGAACTACGACGGAACAAGTTAAAGTGTTTCAGTACTTATGTCGTAGGATCACAAGATGTGGAAATTAACGAACGAGTCAGAAAACAATAAAAACGTACAATGCATTGAATTCATAGGTAGGAGGTAAATCTCAAGAGAAACGAAAGTGAAGATGTTTATAAAACGAAAGCAATACATAGAGCCATTTTGTGGTTTAGCTTTGAGACAGGGGTACTGAGCGAATGCTGTGGAAATGAAGTAAGTTATATGAGAAGAGCCTTGGTGGTGACAATGAAGGACAGAACCATGAATACTGATACAAGAAAAGAATTAGAGATACAAATTACTCTTAACTTCATGGAACAAAGCCAGTTTAGTTGGTGGGGGCACTTACAACATATGGTACAAGCAAGAGTTTATGACAAAAATTTAGGAAGCAAATCCTAAATTTCTGGAAGAAAAGCAACGTGTATGTAAAGTATTGATTGTATTATAATGTGTATGTATGATTGTATGATATGATATGTATGTATGATATAATACTCGTATTATATGTATATTTTTATAATTTACTGATTGTAAGCTATAAAGTAAGATAATAGTAATAATATGTAGTAGTGAAATATGATCGACGCTACTGTACTGTGTGGATAATAAATAAACAAAATAAATAAAATTGTATGTATACGTTAAATGCAATACAGTAACAGTGCAATGTTTACCGATTGCAGAAACTGTAACTACAGTATAACAACTTCAACTTCACGGCTCTAGCCAGTAAAACTCTGCGCTCTCATTACAACGTGCCTCCACTGATCTGTGTCCTGTGTCTCTCTTCTTCATCTTTACTCTGGTGTGGTCAGAAATACTTTTTTAAATCCCTTTCCATCTGCCACTCGTTGCTCATGTTCTGCTCATCTTATCATTCTTTGCTTAAAGTTCATTCACTTCAACATTTGTTCTAATGAGACAAAGGCCTTCCCCTTATAATAAAATTGTTAATCTCCTCTTCTTCTTCTTCTTCTTCTTCTTCTTCTTCTTCTTCTTCTTCTTCTTCTTCTTCTTCTTCTTCTTCTTCTTCTTCTTCTTCTTCTTCTTCTTCTTCTTCTTCTTCTTCTTCTTTTACTCTACGGATTAGACTCTCGTTGATCTCTTATGGAAACTAATATTCTCTTAGGTCTATCAGCATCCCTTTTCCCATTAGGTTCATATTTAAATGCCGTCACTAGTAATAGGTAATTTGGTAATGGGGTTTTTATTGTTCCTGTCGATTTAGCGTTGTTAATTCTATTGTTAATCTGATCTTATTGTTAAGTCGACTTTTAGATCTTCTCCAATATTTTCATTCTCTTCTTATCCAGGACAGAATAGCCTTGTGTTTACTGGCTTTAACAATAACATATAAAATTGTTAATGTGCTATTATATTATACACTCTTGTAAAATTATTAATGCATAGATTTTCATATGTAAGACAGACATTCTGATTGCAGTCCATTACTGGCACTAAAGTGTCTACAAAATTTATTTTTCAAATGACGTCGAATAATACAGAAATATGAAAGGTCATGGGGATTTTTATATGTACGTTATACACATAAATAATTTCCAAACGTCTACGCTAAATGTTAGCAATGTTTGGAATACGTCACATTTTCTTTTTCTCGACGTAAGGCATCTGAACAATAAGCATCCAATCTTATTTTTTCTCGGAAACATGACGAGTCGGCAGGCAAGAGACGTCAGTTTGATGTACAGTAGACCTTATTGAGCTTTCATGGATTTTCCTAGTATTCCCGGGTCACACTGAGTCCAATATTGTGTGTTTGTCCAACCCGTGTTTGGCATATTTTTCGTTTCACACTTAATGGCAGCATGCATAGAATAACATTACTGATGTTTCGCACAACGTTCCCAAGCTGAAATAATTTGTTTCCCAAATAATACCGAAATTCCGATTCTTTTCTATTATGTATAACAGAATTCAATGTAAAAAAATGCCTCTTTAAGGCAAGTAGTGAATAGAATTTATAACTCTAATTACAGCCCAGATTCATTTGTACTTTCAACTTTAATAAATTTAGTATTGTAAGATATTCATTATTTCAAAAAATAGTAGGCCTAATATTTGTTCGAATGCTCCTGTTCAAGAACTTAGGCGAAATACTAACGTAACAGGCGTTCATATGAACATGATCACACACCAACATTTTACAAAAGAACGTACTTAAATTCAAACTTTGGCTATAAATATGTATTTCTTTGTGAGTGTATGTCTATGTATATATATACAGTGATTTACGTAGAATTTGGGTTGTGTACAGTGTTCAATTTTGCTGTTTCCCTTAAGATATTTGTGCGACGTTTTGCCAGACCTGTCTCTACCATCTTCAGGCTGCTGACTCCCCACGATATCCCAGGTGAAATACACATTGCCAATCATTATATAGTTATCATATATATATCACTGAGTAACAAATAAATGTTTTTAAGAATAAGTAGGAATAGGCCTCTATTTTTATTTAAATTAGCCACGCATTTATTATTATTCTGTAATACTACCATGCGTTAACCTTCAATCCCCAAGACCCCAGAACAGCAGTCTCTAGGTCTCAGTATTATATATATATTTTTTTTTTTTTCAATTTATTGGAGATTTGTAATCTGTTCGACTAAGCGAACATTGAGCAAATTGCCTGACAACACACATACAGGATAGGAAGAGCTGACCATTGACAGCTCTTCTTGTCGAGTATTATTAGAGGAACTAAAGTATTAGCCTTCCTAATTCTGGATGAAGAGACACGCAAAATAAGGCTTACATTGAATGAAGGTTAATACCGAAATAGTAGAGTGTCAAGAAGGAAGGGGCGCGTACAATACCACCAGCATTACGTGTTTGGTGATAATTGTTTTGAACCGGTCTCTAGTTTCCTGTACCTTTGGTTCTATTGTCAGTGAGGACGTTGATGAAAAGGAGGAAATAAGAACAAGAATTGCAGCCGGGAACAGAATGAAATCTTGGAAAGCAGGATAGTAAGCTAATCAACAAAGCTCAGGTTGTATAGACCTCATTTAGACCAGTCGTGACTTACAGCGGTGAAACCTGAAACTTAATAAGTCGGCAGTGAAGCTGCTGGACAAATTCGAAACAAATAGAAAAAGCTATATTAGAAAAACCGATGAGTTTACATCTGAGAGACAGAAAACGGGGGGGGGGGGAGAGTTTGGCTGTCAAGCAACGGGTAAGCTTGTCTCCTGGGGCCAATGTATAACTGCTGATTTCTAGGTGCGGCCGTAGGGCTTCAATTAGACGTTGTCTAATGCGGGTGAGCGTTCGCAAATAACGCAGTTACCCTGGAAACGGGCACGGTGGCAGTAGAATCCCCCGGAAAGTGTCCGTATGGTGGCTTTCAGGGAACGAACACCTAGGATACTGCGGATAGTCAGGTTAGAAATTAGATAATGAGCTTTTCAAACACAAAATTCTCGTCTGTATATTAAAAAAAAAAACTAACAATTCAATGATAGCCTATAAAGCGCTACACAAAGAATGAAAACTAACAAACAGTTAAAAATATATGAGGGTAACTGTCACTTGTCGATTTAATGGCGGATTGTCACAGACAAAACAGGAGAAAGAAGATTATTCAAATTATCTTCTGGCGCATGCGTGAATGGCTTTGGCTGTACCCAGAACAGGTCCAATAATCATTACGTAGAATACTAAAAACAAAAGTACCCGCCAAATATTTAAATTCAAGTCTTAAAATCGCCGCGGCATTCATAACAAACCGTTACAATACTTATTTTGACAGTTTTAGAAATTCTTCAGAGATATATATTTTTTATTACTAAAGTATGAAGACACAATAAAAAAAAACAATGAGAGTAATTTATTAAAAAGCATATAATTCGTGTTTGTGTGTGTGTGTTTTGGGACTCCTTACATAAGCTCAAATCTGGAATCCAACTTTGCAATTCAGCATTCCGTTGTAACAAACAAAGTAACCACCGTACTTGCTCAAGTCGTAACGTAATTTTATCCTGATGTCGTGAGTATCGACTGAGAGACAAACATTGCCATTGGTAATTTTTTTGTATGTTGGGACCGAACTCCAGTAAATGGCCAACGGAGCCACCTCTAAAAAGTTTCTTATCTGCTGTCGGTTCTGTAAACTGTCTACTAAACCACACAGTCTGCTAAATTAGTTTGTAAATTTCTCCTTTAGAAGCAGATAAGGCTAATCTGTAAAAATAATTGCTTCGAGTGTTTTAAAAATGAATGTCTTTTCACTTTGTTTACGTAGGTCGATAATAAACAAACTTGTGTAAATTAGTACAGAGTCCAAATGTAAGGTAGGTGGAATAACCAGTATGTTGCCTAGTAAGTTATATATGAATTAAGTATTATATATTTCTAAATATGTTCTTATAAATATGAGAGCTAGGTATTTGGTAAAGCAGAAAAAAAGTATGTTGGGAAGATGGGAACGCAAAGTCATGGGAAAGTAATTGGAGGAAAAAAGTGATTAGCTTTATGAAAGAACGAAGACAACGTCTTCATTAACCGGAGACCACAGGAGTAGTAAAACCACAGACTACTGTGTAGTGGCTGGGGCATATGATGAAGATGGCGACACAGAGAGATCGCGCTGGTTACAAACACTGGAGACAGAAGAAGACAAGATAACAATGAGCCAGGTGGATGAAGGATGAAACGAGGGTACTTGGAGACTAAATTCTACAGCGATAGTTATCCTTGCCATTCTGAAAAATCTACACTTCCAACGCTGTGTGTGTGTGTGCGCGCGCGCGCGCGCGCAAGAAATTCACGTACAGTAAAATGTCAGTAATTCGAAGGTCGGTAATCTGAATCATCAATATCCGAACAATCAAATGTGTATTATTTATGTTCACAGCGAAAATATGTATTTGTTTTAAATGGATATGATGTTGTCTAAGTGTTGTAATCTAATTGTGTCTGCAACTATTCAGTTTATTACTACAGTATAATGGCTTTCTGTATTTCATAGGGGGCTGGCATGAGTTGAGCAACAGACCCACAACTGTCCCCCCCCCCCACCAGGCATCTAGTGGACCACATGTTTATGAAAGCCACTGATGCGACTTTTTTGTGGTCAGTTCTATAACCTCTCCCCAAAAGAAAGATGTATTTACTAACATTTAATATACAAACATAATTTAGTTTATTATATATCTGCTTTATTTTGCTTAAAACGTCTGCAGCAAAACGTCTGGTTCAGTCTTTCTGAAACCTTTTTTGTGTACTGTTTTAAATACTTAATTCCTGGAAGCTATAGTTAATTGCACTTTCAGCAGTTGTTTAAATGGCAGCAATTGAGGATTTTGCGGCATAATAAGTAGCTTTTTAGCTTTTAATACAAAAATCAAATCGAAGGAATTTTATCAGCTAGAACTGGACGTTGCCTATGAAACTTAGTAACTCCCAACGTAATATAACAGTGATAAAATAATTAAAAAACAAAGAATTTCTAATCTCCCCCTCACACACACACACTTAATTTTGTAACCTATACAGTTTAAAGCCCCCACAAATAAATATGCTTGCCTGCGTGTGCGCGCGCCCGTGTGTAAAACCTATAAAGTAGAAGCGCATCATTAATTTTTTGCACTACCATTACTATGCAGTGACATGAGTTTTACTTAAATGCATACATACATCGTATATTCATGCGGCGACTTTTTCTCCACTTTCTTCCAACGATGGGCTATTTTTACCCGCGCGAGTTTTACCGTGTAATTGGAGAAAATTTCCACATTCTAATACAATACATTTTCTTAAAAAATAATTATTGTGTAATAAATACAGTTTCTGTTCTACGTAGGTAGAATGGTTGTAGTAACAACTACTGCTTTTTTCATGTACACAAAACAACGTTAACCAAACACGTTTTCTATAATCAGATTTGCAGAAACAGAAATTAAAAACACTAACTAAATCATAAGAGATACTCTATTTACCCATAAGAGATTAAACTATATTCCCCCCCAAATATAAAGTTGTAAAATAACAAAAATTGAAAGTGCCAAATTTAGGCCTGAACATATGTAGATCTTCGGTAATGAGTTATTTTAAAAACTACCAAAGGAAAGTGAAGTAGCCCGGCTACATTTGGAGAAAAAATAAGAAATGGGTTTCACATCAGCGAATCGCATAACCTTCCTTCCATCTGGTTTCTTTTAATGCCTGGTAATATTGTCGTCCTGTCATCTGTTACAATATGTATGAAAACATTTAAATCATGCTACATGAAAAATATCCAACATCAATAAAGAACAGCAACAAATTTTATTTTTGGTTTACGTTTTTTTTGTTTAGTAATTATCTGAAATGTTTATGTTTTGGCATCTTTTTGCGTACACGCGAACGCGATTTTCATCTTTGCAAGGAGAAATAGTTCCAACGCTAAACATAAATAGTTTAGGTATACAGTTCTGTTAACAAGTCGCCAACACTGTTCCTCTGTAGCTTTCATAAAACGGCAGAGCCGAAGGAAAACATTTTGACTGAGAAGACGCAGATCACTGTTCCACTGTTTTTGGTGTACTGTCCTTTCCAATCGAAAGTTAAAGTGGACAGAATAGCGAATCGTGTTAGCGTGAAACACGTGTGGAGGGGGGTAGACAGACTGAGATAGAGAAGATATTCTTTACCACTATTTATGTACTTATTATATACCACTCGCAAATGTATTTTTTTAAATACTGAATTTTTGGTATAATATATTATTTTTAAAAGTTCAGACAAGTCGATAATTCAAACTCATTACTAAAAACGTTTTGACTCCACTGCACGTAAATGTACGACTGAATACATATATTTAATCAGTTATATACACATATATTAATACAAAATAATAAATAATATGGTGCTGTACGTGTACAGTCTATAAATACATCACGTACTTATCAGATACATACAACGCAAACTTAAAAACATATTACATTTATTTTATTTGAACTGGACAACACTACAGCAACAAATCTGAATGGTAGAGATTTACGAACGCGCCTCAGATCCTTGGGTTAGGTAGGGTCAGATCCTTGTTATCAAGTCACGTCAGGTACCTTCTATTGAAATTACTGATTTCTACGCTGCTAGGTAGATACCAGTTTCGAAATATGTTAAAGATTTAATTTTGCTGAATTATTTTTTGAACCTATATGACGGAGTTGGCAGGCATATGTTCCCACAGATTCAGCGTTGCATGGTGCTGTTGTTTTTGTGCAATCAGAGACTAGTGGTTGCTATTTTTTGCCACTGGCATCAAAATATTTTCTTAATATCATAAAAACATTCACTCTGCATTTTCTAATATGAAAAAACTACTGTATTTACTATAGTATGTTCTTATTTAGACTGTCACTCTGAATAAAAACACTGTGACTAAACATAGTGACTACACACAGTGTTACGTACAGATAATAACTTAGTTAAAGTTTTCTGACCGTGAGTCAGTAGAACAGTTTTATGCGTGAGCTACTGTAAACGAGCCTAACATCTATTTAGGTAAACATGACTGGTAGGGGTATAATTAGTGGCATAGGTTCTTAACGTTTGCAACGAATTCGTAATCTTTTGTTGGAGCAAAACTACTGGACTGAAGGTATCATCAACCGATACTACTGGACAAAAATCATCCACCCAGAAGGTCCTCTACAGGACGTGGAAAGCATCACACACCAAACCCTAAATCCAACATAGTCTACTCCATTTATTCTCTAACCCACTGCAAACTTAACTAATAGTATAAAAGGCACACACACGCACACACACACACAAAACAGTCTCACATAAATACACGTAATTAAAGATTTCTATAAAGATTGGCTTTCTATACCTAAATGACTTTAATTTTCCTACGCTTTATTACTTCCGTTGATGAACTTGAGTGTCTTTAAGAAGTTTTCTTAAGTTTTAATCGTCGCTCATGTTTCTGTATTACACGCTGGACGTGTTGTACGTGGCCGTGTTTTTTAAACATGAGTACCACTGAACAAAGGGAAGGCTATACAAGAATGGTGTCAAACTTTATAGTACATACTAAATGAAAGCAGATGTGATGCCAGGCCATGGACATCTCTGTATATAACTACCGACGCTTCAACTTTGTGTTTTGTTTAGGATTAATTTAATTTAATTTGAAGATATTACATGGAAAAAAAGATAAAGTAAAAAAGAAGCTGAAGTACAATGATTATGTAAAAAGTATTAACACTGCACTTTAAAATGTCGTGTAAGAAAATTTCGGATGTATTTTATTCAAAAATTAAGTTTTATGTTTACCATTTTTATATAACTTACCTTGTTTCTATAACATCATGTTTTCTGAACTATTAAGTTCATGACATGTTATTATCTGCTTAATAAAGTAACGAAATTATACTAAAAAATAATTATAATAAATGGTAATGAGGTATTTTTTTAACATTTAAGTATTTTCTAAGTTAAGCAAAGTAGGTTGCCTTGTGTAAGTTGTTCTGAAAGTAGTGTAGCAAACATTATGGTTTGCCTGGCCATTGTTATCTTAGTACGTTATGTCAGGTAATAATTTTTACAGGATGGGTGGATCTGGGGGCCGAAAGAAGCACCTTGATTTTTTGTGCGTCCGAAAACTAAACCAGGGACGCCAAGGTTGTTAGCCAAGCGCTGTGCCCACTGGCCTACTAAGCACCCCATAAATTCTAATGTTACTCTCATCAATACGAGAAATATACGTATAAACTATTGTAAGATTATAACAGTTACGTGCAACGAATAAGGGTTTTTGGCTGCCTGCCCAATTATGTTTGATGATTAGTGACTAATACCAATATTCTTCTCCTATCTAATGCGCGCATCTAAAGTAAAAGTATAAAATTTGTTTTAAATTTTGTCTAAAGCATACCATTAAACTACCCATTATTATTAAATGTCTTACAGGTTGGTTCTAACAAAAGATAATGGTTAAGTTGATCGAACTTTCTTCATTTATCGTTCTGAATTTTCTGTAAGTAAACAACAATGCAACGTAGGGCTTAGTAGACAAGTAGTTACGACAATAAGATACTTATCTAGAGGTCCCCGATTCGATTCTCGGTTACACCATAAAACCAAGGTGTCTTGGTAATCCCCAGGTCGACTAAACCTGTGGAATTGTGTACGTGTGATAACATCATGGGGTAATAACGGGTGACTGACGCGAAATGCTAGCCATGCTACCTTCCTTAGGTTACATCCCGAACGACTGCATTAAGCAGCTTACCCTGTCTAAATACTAAGTTAATTCGGTAGTGCAAAAGATGCCATTATAATTATTATATAAGAATTTTGAAACAATGAAATAAAACTTATCTTTAGCAGAAGTAAACCGTAAGAAACAGTGAAGCGGATACGAGTATACCGTAAGAAATTGAGGAACCTCGTTGTTATACTACCAGCATCACCAGAAACGTACGTGTGTTAACACTTAACGTTATTGTAGCACTGTATGTGTAGAGAAACTGGCCCTCCACTTAAAACTCGTTGTTATATTACCAGCATCATCAGAAACGTACGTGTGTTAACACTTAACGTTATTGTAGCACTGTATGTGTAGAGAAACTGGCCCTCCACTTAAAACTCGTTGTTATACTACCAGCATCACCAGAAACCTACGTGTGTTAACACTTAACGTTATTGTAGCACTGTATGTGTACAGCAACTGGCCCTCCACTTAAAACTCGTTGTTATACTACCAGCATCACCAGAAACCTACGTGTGTTAACACTTAAGTTATTGTAGCACTGTATGTGTAGAGAAACTGGCCCTCCACTTAAAACCCGTTGTTATACTACCAGCATCACCAGAAACGTACGTGTGTTAACACTTAACGTTATTGTAGCACTGTATGTGTACAGCAACTGGCCCTCCACTTAAAACTCGTGGTTATACTACCAGCATCACCAGAAACGTACGTGTGTTAACACTTAACGTTATTGTAGCACTGTATGTGTAGAGAAACTGGCCCTCCACTTAAAACTCGTTGTTATACTACCAGCATCACCAGAAACCTACGTGTGTTAACACTTAACGTTATTGTAGCACTGTATGTGTACAGCAACTGGCCCTCCACTTAAAACTCGTTGTTATACTACCAGCATCACCAGAAACCTACGTGTGTTAACACTTAACGTTATTGTAGCACTGCATGTGTACAGCAACTGGCCCTCCACTTAAAACTCGTGGTTATACTACCACCATCACCAGAAACGTACGTGTGTTAACACTTAACGTTATTGTAGCACTGTATGTGTACAGCAACTGGCCCTCCACTTAAAACTCGTTGTTATACTACCAGCATCACCAGAAACGTACGTGTGTTAACACTTAACGTTATTGTAGCACTGTATGTGTACAGCAACTGGCCCTCCACTTAAAACTCGTTGTTATACTACCAGCATCACCAGAAACGTACGTGTGTTAACACTTAACGTTATTGTAGCACTGTATGTGTAGAGAAACTGGCCCTCCACTTAAAACTCGTTGTTATACTACCAGCATCACCAGAACCTACGTGTGTTAACACTTAACGTTATTGTAGCACTGTATGTGTACAGCAACTGGCCCTCCACTTAAAACTCGTGGTTATACTACCAGCATCACCAGAAACGTACGTGTGTTAACACTTAACGTTATTGTAGCACTGTATGTGTAGAGAAACTGGCCCTCCACTTAAAACTCGTTGTTATACTACCAGCATCACCAGAAACCTACGTGTGTTAACACTTAACGTTATTGTAGCACTGTATGTGTAGAGAAACTGGCCCTCCACTTAAAACTCGTTGTTATACTACCAGCATCACCAGAAACCTACGTGTGTTAACACTTAACGTTATTGTAGCACTGTATGTGTACAGCAACTGGCCCTCCACTTAAAACTCGTTGTTATACTACCAGCATCACCAGAAACGTACGTGTGTTAACACTTAACGTTATTGTAGCACTGTATGTGTAGAGAAACTGGCCCTCCACTTAAAACTCGTTGTTATATTACCAGCACCACCAGGAACGTACGTGTGTTAACACTTAACGTTATTGTAGCACTGTATGTGTAGAGAAACTGGCCCTCCACTTAAAACTCGTTGTTATACTACCAGCATCACCAGAACCTACGTGTGTTAACACTTAACGTTATTGTAGCACTGTATGTGTACAGCAACTGGCCCTCCACTTAAAACTCGTGGTTATACTACCAGCATCACCAGAAACGTACGTGTGTTAACACTTAACGTTATTGTAGCACTGTATGTGTAGAGAAACTGGCCCTCCACTTAAAACTCGTTGTTATACTACCAGCATCACCAGAAACCTACGTGTGTTAACACTTAACGTTATTGTAGCACTGTATGTGTACAGCAACTGGCCCTCCACTTAAAACTCGTTGTTATACTACCAGCATCACCAGAAACCTACGTGTGTTAACACTTAACGTTATTGTAGCACTGCATGTGTACAGCAACTGGCCCTCCACTTAAAACTCGTGGTTATACTACCACCATCACCAGAAACGTACGTGTGTTAACACTTAACGTTATTGTAGCACTGTATGTGTACAGCAACTGGCCCTCCACTTAAAACTCGTTGTTATACTACCAGCATCACCAGAAACGTACGTGTGTTAACACTTAACGTTATTGTAGCACTGAATGTGTAGAGAAACTGGCCCTCCACTTAAAACTCGTTGTTATATTACCAGCATCATCAGAAACGTACGTGTGTTAACACTTAACGTTATTGTAGCACTGTATGTGTAGAGAAACTGGCCCTCCACTTAAAACTCGTTGTTATACTACCAGCATCACCAGAAACCTACGTGTGTTAACACTTAACGTTATTGTAGCACTGTATGTGTACAGCAACTGGCCCTCCACTTAAAACTCGTGGTTATACTACCAGCATCACCAGAAACGTACGTGTGTTAACACTTAACGTTATTGTAGCACTGTATGTGTACAGCAACTGGCCCTCCACTTAAAACTCGTTGTTATACTACCAGCATCACCAGAAACGTACGTGTGTTAACACTTAACGTTATTGTAGCACTGTATGTGTACAGCAACTGACCCTCCACTTAAAACTCGTTGTTATACTACCAGCACCACCAGAAACGTACGTGTGTTAACACTTAACGTTATTGTAGCACTGTATGTGTACAGAAACTGACCCTCCACTTAAAACTCGTTGTTATACTACCAGCACCACCAGAAACGTATGTGTGTTAACACTTAACGTTATTGTAGCACTGTATGTGTACAGCAACTGGCCCTCCACTTAAAACTCGTTGTTATACTACCAGCACCACCAGAAACGTACGTGTGTTAACACTTAACGTTATTGTAGCACTGTATGTGTAGAGCAACTGGCCCTCCACTTAAAAACAATTTAGAGAATCTTTCCACAAATGTGTAACAACTGTAAAAATAATAAAACAAAACTGAAATAATTGGCTTCTTCGTTAGCTTACAAAGGAACGTATCTATGCTTGGTCACAGCTGTCCATCTATTTCTGTCTAGTACACGGGAAATCCAGCTCCTAGACTGACCTCAGAGGGTTGTATTTGTCTTCAGCTAAAACTGTTTCTCTTCTCCGGCTCAACCCTTCCTCTAAGCACTTCTCTTGGTGTCCTCTTGTACAGTTTCTTCAAAATCTTGCTGTCATCCTTTTTCAGTTTATGCTTCAGCCACTTCAGTCCCAGTAAGAGGTAAGGTTACGACAAGTGAGGCTTATAAGCTCCACTCAATTTTGCCTTCTTTTCAAGAGGAGCACGAGCACAAATGATGCTTTTCCTTCTTCTTGAAATACTCCTTGATAATGGGTGCGGTAGTTCGTGTGGAAAATAATATCTAAGAAAGCCAGTTCTTAACTCAAGACATAATTATTACCAAGATTGTAACTTTACCAAGACTTAATTATTACGTGGACGTTTGCAACTTTATTTTTCTAGATGGATGAGGAGCCGGATCATGGCAAAACTCTAAACAAAGGCCAGGTATTTTGTTTCTGGTTCGTATGCACTAGAGTGCTGGCTTCGCCAAAGGTATCGAGGTCTGTCCCTTTTAGTGACTGCTGATCTCTTACTGATGACCACCTTACCTGCTGATGATTCACCGTCACACCACGTATCACATCCTATAGTGGATGTGCTTCATCCTGTAGAGACTAGGAGGGCAGATCTAGCAGGTCAAATCACTGACCATATTCTATCACAAGAATTCGTTGGTTGCTGTCAGCTTTCAATAGGTTATTCTGCTTAAGAGTATCACCGCAGTTAAAGTAAATAGAGTAAGTGCATTCTCTTCAGCAAAGGCGTCTATATGCTTAATATTTCCTGTGGTCCAAGGAGGCTCTAAACGAATAATTTGAGAAATACTAAATGAGCACATAAATTGAGAGATATCGGGAATCTAAGGGTGGCATTATTAGAGCATTGACTCTAAAGTACTAGATGGCTATTGGCGGGGATGCTCTGGCCACACTATGATATTCACTAAAAACCAGGTTAGAAGGTTTGGCGGCCTTAGAAAATAGTTAATCGGCTGGAAAAAAAAGGTGTGCAAGAGAAAGAACTCAGCCAACAACAGGGGTTGGGAAAGAGAGCGGAGATTAAGAATTTGTAATTATTTCAGCCTATGCTTGTTGGTGATGAACAAAGGATACCTAGAGATACCAACCACAACATGACTTAGCAAGTGGAAGTAACATGTAGCTTGTAAATTTAATTTGAAATGGCAGCCAGTTATTATCTTTATCAATGGGTTACGTTCAATTGCTTAGCATAAGAAAGTAGAATACTCAGAGGAGTTTTCCCAATTTAGCACACATGATTGGTCGTGAAACGTAATTAACAGGCGACTGCACAAATATAATAGTCAAGAGAGCATAATACAAGAGGCTTTTAATTTAATACTGGAGAAAGAGAAATTTTAGAAGGAAATACAGTAGCACCGTATTCTCTTGTTACCAACGGAAACCTGTCAGTGTGTTAGTGCTGCGTTATCGCACACACTGGGAGGAATGAGCATTACGATCGGTGCACAGAGGGATTGCTGTCATTTCTACTAACACTGACTAAGTAATACTGAAATTTATAACTAACTTGGCATTTTAACTTTATTGTACTTCATAATGACGATGAATACAAGATGAAAGAAATGCCAGAATTCAATAAAATTACCAAGTCGACAATCTAATAACGGACAGGTTAATTTAAAACCTTTTGAAAACACACACACACACACACACACACACACACACACACACACACACACACACACACAAACTTAATTGCACTGCAGAATACAGTTCCCTGAAGCCACGTTGACTGATTAGTTCACGTAGACAGATTGGTCGGCTGCCAAACTGCATAACGCGTAGCAAGTTGAACAACAATTTCTGTTTGAGCTATTCCGCTTATATTACAAGAACATTTTACCTTAGGTTAACATTTGTTTTCCTACGGTATTTATCTACTTGTTTTTCCCTTTAAACCGATGTCCTTTTTAACATTGCCTTCAAGTAACGATGCGTATACCTTTGCATTCTTTCACTAATTAACAACTTGTATGTACATCAGTGTTAATTATGGGCAACCTGCTAACAGCTGATAGACTGATGACAAAGTGAGTGTGGCCGAGTTACTGACTGTCAAAGTAGGGCTATGTCAGCAAATTATGCCCGATACGTGGACTGTAATTTAAAGTGAATCGTAAATTTAACGATTGTTTACTCATGAGAAAGATAAACCTCGTGGATAGGAAATCGTCCTTAATGCACTATAGTTGTAATCAAGTCTTAGTTTTTCCAGTTTTTTATCCTTACGTTATTCAAATTTATTAAATCTCTGAAAGTAAATTACCAATTTATTACATTCAGTATACCGTAGCTTTTTCGTTGACCTTTTGACAATGGATTCACCAAAAAAGTCTCCACTGCCACCGTTCTTGTTTTGATACTTTACCACGCATTTGGATGAGCCCCATTACTCTGACATTGCACAGCTTGATGCTCTCCTGAAAAAAACCTCTCCTGAAATAAGAAACAGAACCCCTTGAGAGTCCAAAATATTGTTAAGTGAGTACCAGTGCTGAATTTTTATATAGAAGAAAGTGAGACCTAAAAACAACATGTAGATTACTTTGAAAAAAGTAATCACTTGTCCAAATCTCGTTTAATTCCATAACTTTTCTTCACTAATATAATCAAATACACATTATTAAATGAGGTAGAAGCAAATTCTAAGTTAGCTGTTAGCTAAAGCTAAAACATTAAATCCACAGTAATAAACAGCAAATAAAGTTTACAAGAACAAAGAATAACTTTACTAACTTGTACTTCAAACGGAAAAAATTCACATTCACATTGCAGAACATCCGCAATTTTCAAGACTTTGTTCGCTGTAACCTACTGGTTCCGTTTGCATTACTATAGGACTTAGTTAAAGTTATTGGTGAAGTAAAGTAACAGTCTCACTGTTGCTAGAACTTACTGTATGTTGGTAACATCTCCAGAAACGTGATATATATAGCTCATAGCGCATCAAATTATTCTTGACAATACCAGATGATTTTAGAATTATTTTCTTACAATTTCATCCAGTTGCTTACTACTATCCGTGAAATACTCCTCTCTGTATATAGGTTCAAGGTATGGTTAAGGGGTCAACGTTTCATATTCTACGAGTTAAAACTGATCGTTGTCTTATATTCCCTTCTTTAAGTTGTACATACAGTGTCTGAGCACTGGGAGGGAATGTGAGAAGCGAATTAGATGCAAATATTTGCTTTAGTATTCCTGTTCTTTCGGATTATGTTGATTCATTATTGAGTCCAAGTAACGTAGTCTGCCGCCTCATTGTTGTGCTTCTCACTGATGTTGTATATGCCTTATTTTCATAATAAATTTATTTTGTATTAAAGTCTAGCCAGCAAGAGTAATTAGTAATGTTAATTAATGAGAAGTGACATGTAGACAGTGCTTTCAGTAATGCATCTTCATGACAGCAAATATTACATCAAATACTATTCATAAATCACATATTTTTGTAATAGTTATCATAGAGTAATATAGTCTGTCCACTGAAGTCACTGGGTTTGGAACGTCCTAGTTTCATGAAGCTCTTTGGCGAAAACGTTGGGATGGTTTTTCAACCTGTTGCTGTCACTGGTGCTGCGTGTACAGCTTTGGGCTGGTACAGGTTGCACAGGTTGGACATCCAAAAGTCGCTGCAGATTGAGTGATGCAGCCTGGGGTATGCGTGGACCACTAATATTGCCGTGTCGTCAGCAAACTTTTCTGGTTGTTGGCAAGTCGATTGTATATAGAAGGTATAAAACCTCCCCCCCTCGTGGGGTACTCTCGATTTCATGAGGTACAAGTCTCTTTATGTATCAAAGTTTATATATGAACAAGACGGTTTTATGAGCATAACCCGTCTGCTAAATATGATTTGAGTAATAGGAAGAAGCAACGGGGCAGATTGTTTATTGTGAATAACAAACCTTGATGTCATATTTTATCGAAGGCTTGAGAGATTCCGTGAGGGCAGCTGTGCAGTAGTTCTTTTCTTCTAGGATGTTGCTGACTATCTGGACAGTTCTATGCGACTATTCGATCGTGCCGTCTTTTCCCGTAAAGTTGGATTAATGACTGGGAATCAATTTATTGAATGTAAAACAGGTTTTAAGTGTGACAGAAGCATTCTTTCAGAAACTTTATAGAGAACTGGTAGGAGACTTATCAGACGGTATGAACATAAACCTTTCCCAGGGCTTTCTATCATAGTTACGAGTGCCATTCTCCATTGGCTCGTATAGTAAATATAAGCCTTAGTACCGCAATGAAGATGTAGTGTATTGCTAGTTGTTAAGTATTTACTTGTTATTAGTTTGAATCGGGCAGACTCGGTATGTTTGTATAGTTTAGAATGGTAGTTTTTACCTCGACGTCTTAAGCAAATTCTCTGCATTCTGTTTGCAGCACCATTTTTTAAATTCCTTGTTGCTTCATAACTCCTGAATGCGTAGCATTTCCACGCACTGCAAACGATTCCACGTTCAATGCAAACGTCTATACACTTTCCGTATCTTTCTTGAATAAAACCTTTTTTATGTCATTGTTTAATGTAACATGATATAAAACCTGTTATTTATTTGTAACTTCTATGAAAAATATAATTTCAAATCTAGACTTCTGCCTTAGATTTAATTTTTAAATTTCAAGTCACTGAGACTAAATAATGTCAGATTTATTTATTGGCCTTTTTGAAATAGTAGAAGTAATGCTGAAATAGTTGAGTGGTACAATCTGCCCATCTACATTCCATAAAATAGGTTTATTACCTTCTGTCGCCTTCTTAAAATCCAAATATAGGATAGCTCGAGTTTCGACAACTAGTGTGTCATCATCAGATCCTCATGAATAAAGTTAAAACTACATTTGTCGATGTTTATACATCTCGTCAAATAATAAAAAACAACACATACATAGTACAAAAATAATAAATAATTTAACACATATTAAAAACGAAATAAAAACGAATGAAACACAATACACGCGGCCGTCACGAACCTGCACAGGAAAGCGTTAGACGGTAAAACTAATCGATATCGATTTGACCTTCGATTAACTTTATCGATCTGACACAACTAATTTCTCGTTCTATATCCTTGACTCTATTGAATAAAATATTATTTTTATATATTGATTTTTCGTTTAGGATACGATCGTAATTCTCTTTATATATCTCAAACCGTTCGAGAGTGTCCAGTTTAAGTGATTTCTTGCATTTATGTAATATTTCCAAATTCTCCCTAATACTTTTTATGTTGTGATCTTGTAAGCTTAAATGTTCAGCAAATGTAGATCTTCCTATATTTGACTTAGAGCTTGGGATGTGTTCTTTATAACGTAGTTTGAACGAACGACCCGTTTGTCCTATGTAGAATTGTGAACAACCTGAACAATTGAGCCTGTATACACCAGTACCGTCATATTCGTCGAAAGATATATTTTTGTTTTTAAACTTAAGTTTGTTCTGGAGCTTATTATTTGCTTTTGAAGCCAATACAATATTTTGTTTTTTTAATTGGTTTTTTAAGGTTGATGTAACATTTCGCCATACTCTATTGCAATATATTTTACTTTTTCTTTAGGTACGTCAATATTTATTGGTCTATTTTGTTTCTTATTTAATATTTTATCTATTTTGTTACTTTTATATCCATTGGCTGTCGCTATGTGTTTAATAATGTCAACTTCGTTTTTATAGTCTTCTGTGGAGAGGGGCAATGACAGCAATCTATGTATCATGCTGTTAAAAAATGCCATCTTGTGGAAAAAGGATGATAAGACGAGGCGTGAATAGCCTGATCTGTGGTTGTCGGTTTTCTATAAATATTAAAGCTGATTTGTTATCTATTTTTGTTAAAGTCAAATCTAAGAAATTTATTTTATTATTCTTTTCAGTTTCTAATGTAAATTGCAAACTGTTTGTTATGGTATTCAAATATTTATTAGCAGCTCTAATTGTCTGCAATTGCCATTATATATCCCTATCGTGTCATCCACATATCGACGATAAAATAGGATTTTGTTATAATGTTTGTTGTTAGGTGATAATATTTCGTTAGTTTCGATGTGGTTTAAATAAATTTCAGCCATGATACTTGATAGTGGGGATCCCATTGCTAATCCATCTCGCTGTAAATAATATTTATTATCAAAAGTAAAATAATTTTGTTTCAATACTACTTTTGTCAAATTAATAAGCTCATCTACTATTTCGTGGTTTAATGTGGCTTTTGATAATAATAACCTTTTTATTATTTCCAGTGTTTCATTAATTGGTACATTCGTGTACAAATTGACTATGTCGAATGATGCAAAGGTGTGTCTTGGTTCGATTGTAAGTTCTTTTGTGAGATCCACCAATTCTAAACTATTTTTCAAACTATAGTTCTTATTGAACACTATATTTTGTCTTAAAATTTTATCAAGTTTTTTGGCAATTTTATACGATTGTGCAGACGTGAAATTTACTAAAGGACGGACAGGCATATTATTTTTGTGTATTTTTGGAAGGCCTCTAAGTCTAGGTGCTTTAGGATCTATCATTTTTAAATATTTTTTCTCTTCATTCGTTATAATATATTTGGTTTTATTTAACACTGATTTCACATTATTATTAAACCTATCGGTAGGGTCGCTCTTAATTTCAATGATGTTATTGTTTATGATAAATTCCTGTATTTTACATTTATAATCCTCGTGAGTTAAAATTACGAGTGTCTGGCCTTTGTCCGCTTTGGTGACGATGCCGTTATTGTCTATCAATTTCCTTTTTATTTCATTAAATACTTTGGTTTCTTTATTGTAACAAGTTTTTATATTTTTGGCTTTCAAAACTTTCTTTATTTTATTATCAACAGCATGTCTACAGTTGTCTACCATCTACATTCACTCTCGTCCGCATTAAGTACAGTTGTATACACGAAATACTGACGTATTCAGTACTGGGGTTGAACCACTTGATCTTATCAATCTGTCTGGCAAGAATTTGAACCGAAAATTGCAGCTCTTATAAAGTTACCCAGGTACACAACAGGTATAAACAACAGACAGGAATATAGTTGAATGGATACACAACTGAAATAGTATAATTACATCATTAATAAAATAAAAAATTAATTAGATGTTGGTAGTATATATACCTATGAATAAGGTAATCATAATTACTAGACTGAAGGTCAAACAATGTAAAGAAGCCACTTGTCAAAATGGAGGCCGCTTACGGTTTTTAAGAAATTAGAAACAAACTGGACAAGTATTTCAAAGTTGATGAAGAAGTGACTGAAGGGTGACTGAGAAGGAATTTGCTGAACAGTGTAAAGAGAATTGGTAATGATTTTGATCACGACGACGACGACGACGATGATGATCATGGTAGTGATGGCGGTGATGTTTGTAATGACGACGATTATTATTATTATCATTACGATGATGATGAAAAAATGTTGATAATGATGGCGATAGTGATGATAAAGATGATGGTTATTTTATTATTATTATTATTATTTGGGACACACGATGAAATAGGTCTACATAGCGAAAAAAAGTTTCTTCTAAGGACGCAAAACCACCTACGCAAACCGATCGTTATATAAACAAAAGTTTTATTTGTGTTTGTTGCAAGAAACGATATTCTTAACTGTTACAAAGTTTTGGTTATGGTATGTGTAACACACGGTGCATTAACGCTACATATTTATACTTAAATTTCTGTTTGCTCCGTATATTACATAGAGGAGCGGAAGGCAAGAACATAAATGATTTTCAATTTAATTTACAACAAACGTTGGGCTTTCCAACAAACATGGGTAACTAACCATATTATAATGCAATAGGAATCTTGTGAGCCATTAAACATGGCAAACTGCCAGTGGAAACAAACACCTCGCACACAGTCACGAATATTGTTTATAGCAAGTGCAGAAACTTATAAACGCACTTTTTTATACTGCAGATCGTAAATGTGGGTTTGAAAATGTTAGAAGAAAATAATTACGTTGTTCCAGGTTTTTCTTTTATAAAATGAAAACAAGCGCTGTCCGCTTCGGAAAAATGACGTGATAGACTATAATGGGCCTTAACGGGATGTGGGGCTACTGTCGTGGAAACGAGACGCGAATAGGCCTACACGTTTCTCTCTCTTACAATAAGTGTCTATTTTTAAAATCAATGGCTGGAAAATAATGTAATTCTTTTTTCCTTTAAGTGATTGTTTTTATTTTGCGGAAAGTTGTTCTTATTCTTATTATTTCGTATAATTTTGTTCACAATATTTTGAATTACAAATGTTTAATACTTTTTTCTTATCTTCTGTCGAAGTATAAGCTTAATGTCTTTGAAAAAGTTAATTTTAACACTACCATGAGGTCTAATAGAAATGTTTAATGTAAAGTCAATAGAATTATTCTTCCTGTAAAATCCTAATAAGCAAATACAATTATTATCAAAAAACGCTCGCGCGCGCGCGCACACACATTTATATAAATGAAAAATTCGCAAAGCAAAAGATTTCCGGATTTCAAAACCGTTTTGTTCATATTTCTCTCTTTGTTTTTTTAAACTTTTATATACACTTAGAGCCTTTAAAAACATCACGGAATAATTTGCCAACTTTCCATTATATAAACTAACGACTGTAGAAATCCTCTCTAAAATAGAACTGTATGTTTTATTGTATAAAGTAAAATATATTTTTCAAAAAATCACTGCTACCCGATGTTTTTTATTACATGAAATATTTTTGCTTGGTTTGATAGAATATAAATAATATTTTTAAACTTTATAAACGAGAAATACCAGTATTTAATTTTCCTGCATAGTTTTTACGTATTCCATAAGAAAAATGAACTTTTTTGTATTTATTTTATTTTAGTTTATTGTAATTAATATTTGATTATTGCCTGTGTTGTGATTGTAAACTTTATTCGGGCAGTGCGTTGCGTAGTCGGCGCAAACAAACCACACCACTTGAGTACAACTCGCTTACACCACGAACAGTCAAGCGTGGTGCCAACTTTAGTTACAAGACGAAAAGTCAAGTTACTCTGCAATTAGTCAAGCCTTTAGTGATTAATAAATAACATTTATTAGTTTCGTGAAGTGTTTATAACCACACAAATAACCTGAAGCTTCTTTGTACATTCTGTTCTCTCTTAAATTCCCTTACACCGCCCGAAGGAACCTCGTGTCTGCTACGTGCGAGGCTGTTGAATCCACCTGACTTATTAGTCAACGTTCCGGACTATACAATAGTATGAGTACGGTCTTGTGAAACCGAATTTGCATTTTCTTCCGGGCTTTTACCTTAATGACCTTGAAACGGTGTCAGTTTAATGTTTCAATAATAACGCCTCTACCTTGTCTGTAAGTCAAGTTGCAACCACAGAAGTTAAAGTGTTACCTGTTCTAGCGCTCTGTTGTAGTGAACAAGCTTAGGGCTCTCCATATAGATGGATTTAAATGTCATAACTATCGTTATCCTTACAGAAATCTTCATGTTTTACTTTGAATCAGTGCACGCAATTTATACACCTTCGTAACAGCGTTCACTGATTTTAATAATATCTTGATAGTCTTGACGTAAAACAGTATTTAGCCACCGGTGAGTATTGTATCGCTTGTTTCTTCCACTCATGAATAAATGAGTGATGTACTACGTTTCCATATTATAAACGTATTGACTATAAAACTTAATGACATCCTCAGTATTCAGAATACAAATGTTAAATGTATGAGACGGGCATAGTATTTTAGCCTACAACTGAGGTTGTCGTCATCGGTGTACGGCCAAGTAGCTAAGTTGCATTGCAAACACGCCGTATATATATGAACAGGTTCCGATTTACCAAGCATTGGCTTAGTCATTAACAACTACCTATACTGTAAAAGAGCGAGAAGGCAGTGACAGATGTTTGCGTCTGTGGATGTAGTCTTGAGGCAAGGAGATGTCCGATGTATCTGTGAGTTAAATATATCCGTGGAAAAAGGGATATCTATGCGGATGTGGATTTCCTGTTGGTGAAGTTCTTGCGGAAGATTCCCCATCTTGTGATGTGCTTGCGGAACAGTGAAGATACCAGGGGAAGTAAACTCTCGTCATTTGACAGGCCTATCGATTAAGTCTGTGTGTTACAATGCCATTCACCAAAGAACAAAATTTATTAAAATTCACAGTGGTTCACACCAAATGAGAATTTGGAAGTTGTATGGCTAATGTACCTTAAACAAGATAAAAAAGTTTACATGATCACTGATACCCGGAAGTTTGAATAAAAAATCACATTTGCGAAAAATTGTAGATTCACAGAATATCAACATAAGTACTCATGAAGGGCATGAGACTTATTTGCAGAGCATCAGTCGTTTACATCCTGAAAAAACTTTACCTAGGATAGTTCAGACAAAAACCGTTTCTGGATAAATTGTGACTGAATTGATCCGTTATTATTTGTCAGGGCATAAGTCCGTGAAATATCAATGTTTTCTAAACGTTATATAAATTTTATAAAAGCGACATTAAAAAAAATGACTTCAGAGACATTTAAAATTTAAGTAAATATTATTAAAAAATGTAACTAAACAAAACAAAAATTATTTTAAATAAGAGGTTTTGGTTTTTCGGGCAGGATTAACAACTGCTCCGTTAATGTTAACGTGACACCAGGTACTGTAAAGCTTCTGGTAGCTTTACATCAGATACAGATGGTCAGACGTAAATTGAGTTTTATCTTTTTAATCAAATGTAGCTAATTCATATAAACTTCGATTAGTGAACAGTAGATCTGCAGATATCTTTCAAATAAAATGGGAATGATTAAAGATGACTGAGATTATCATACTTCAGTATATTAATGGATATAGCTAATAAATTTACATGATTTAAATCTAGATTGAAATTTATATCATGAAACCGATATCATGAAATTTATATTCTGTCATGAAATTTTTTATATGTTATAAAATTTATAAGGCATATTCCTAATGAACAAACTTATATAATAAGGTTATTTTTATATAAACTTATTTGTTTCCTTATTTACACTTATGCAAACCATAAAAAAACAATAAATTTTTATACTCAAAAGTTAAGCCTTGATGCGATTTTTACAACATAATTGGTATAAAGTGCACTAACTAACTTCTACTTGCAATATCTGATGCAAAAGGTCAGTCAGTACCGTGGACAAATATCGTACAACTAGACTGCAATTTTGTAGCATTTAGGTTTTAGTGCTGAAAATGTCATTATGTTATCGGTAACGGTTCCTACATATGTTGTTACAAAGTTATCGTACAATAAAAATTATCCTAAAGTTAAAAATTATACTCTCTTAACTGTTCAAGATAGGCATTTAATAATAATTTCTACAAAACTACTGTGAAGAATGTATTATTAGATTTAATCGCGGACTGAATACTTATTTACGTACCGGTATAGGTATTTGTAAAATATAATTTTTTCTCAGAAAACCAAAATTTGTAACTAAACTAACTGTAATATTAAGAGGTACGTACAGAAGTTTTAAGACAATATTTACAAACAAAAATTCTAAGAACTAAATAATGTACATAGATTGGTAGAATTCTACTGATACTGGCATCTAATAATTAATCGCTGGTAACGATCGTCTTAATTATAATTATTTGTGACGATTGTCTTAATTCTGAAATTTCGTTATTTTGTATTTACTTTTTTTATTAGAAGAGTAATTAATTTTTAAAAATTCTATTTGCAATTTTTAGTTGAATAATTATTTCTTTCACTCCAGATTCTTGAATAATTGAGAAAATTTTAAACGATAGATAAATTACTTAAACCTAACTGTTTAGAAATTTGTTACTAAAGATATTTACTGTTTGTTTAGACGGAGCAGTTCACACTTCTATGGCTTATGTTCACTGCTATCGTGCTGGGCAATTCGGCCGTCCTAGTAGCTCTTCTCCTCAGTAAGGCGAGGAAGTCTAGAATGAACTTTTTTATAATGCAACTTGCGTTCGCAGGTAAAGTGCCAAATATTTTTAGGAAGTACGTTTCTTAAGGTTAGGTGTTTGAGAATGCCAAGAGAGAAAGATGAAGAGAGGGAGAGAATGTAAGAGCGTGACATATATTTATTTAAGAAATTATTAAATCTAAAAATCAAATAAGGAATGTTTAATTGAAAAATTAGCATTTACAATTTAAATGCTTACGTAATTTGCTGAAATTAATTTGCAAGTTATATTTATAATATATTCATAATATTTTTACACGTTACTTGCTTTCAACAAATCTATTTTGTGAGCTGTTTTGTTGAATCTGATATAATAATTACAAATTTTGTATAATATCTTCGTGAGCGCTAAATCCATGAACTATACTAAACGTTTTGTTGTACGAACGGTATTTTTGACCAATCCATATTTTCAATTTCAAGTAAGGAAAGGTTACACAGAATTTAGTTTCATTTTTTGTTATATTTCGTAATAATTAATGAATAAAGCTAATTCAGTGATCATTTTATTAAATTAAATTATTTTATTTTTTAGATTACAGTTTATACCGCACTTCTTCTCTGTTGTGTTTTTTATTATTAATAATATTACCCCAAAAAACGACTTTTCCATTATATTCAGAATATTCATTAATATTACTGAATGCATGATTCGCATTGTTTTTTACAAGTGGTTAATATGAATGGGTGTTATATATGTCGTCTATGTAACTTGTGAACAAGAAATGTCAGTTCTACAATACAATAATTAATGATTGCCTCAACAATAATTTATGAACTGAATATCACTAGTTGCATCGAGGCCAATGGTGTTTCACTTCAGAGTCGGCAAAGATGGTAAAGCAAAAATAGATAAAATAACATTTTATTATAGTCAGTTGTCTATGTATTTAATCTTGTAGTTGTTTCATAAAATCTAAAAATGTAATTTCTGATTTGTTCCAACCCAGTCAAAGATTCACAGCTACTAATTTGTGTTGCCTGTTCCAAAAAGCAATGCATTAGTATTTCATGCAATTCTAATTCTTAGAATAATCTCGCTCTGTAAGCAGTTTTCACGCCGACGAAAGGATGTGCAATGTCGTTTTGAAACGGTAAACAAACAACACGGTTGCGATTGCAATTCGCACACGAACGAACTACGTAAAAAGTCTATTGGTTGTTGGTTCTATTAACGAACTGCGTTGTTGGTTCTATTAAAAAAAAAAAAAAAAAAAAAAAACAGGACTGCTGCAGGTTTTCATCATATTGATTTGCATTGGACAATTATTTCAGTCTTTGATTTACCCTCCACCCACAGTTATTTACCACTACGTCTGTCAACCTACGCGTAAATGACATTACAAGTCTCAAACAAGCAACTAAATGAAATAAAGAACAGCGTGGAAGTAAAGGCTGTTTGTTATAATAATTATAAAATATATTAATGTTTCAAATAAGTAAAAAAGGAAACATCTCGTAAGTTGGTTTTTAGTAAATATTTTATGAATAATACTTTAATTACTCACGTCTAGAGATTACAGTGTGTGTGTGTGTGTGTGTGTGTGTGTGTGTGTGTGTGTGTGTGTGTGTGTGTGTGTGTGTGTGTGTGTGTTGGGGGAGGTGCTCGCGCACGCGTGAGCGTAGGGGCATAGGAGGATATTATGTTTGCCTATATAAAGAAAACGTAAGTAGGCCTAGCTTCTGACTATTAACATAAGTCGCTCAAAGCAACTAAGTGCACAATAGGCATGGTATGAGGATTCATAATAGCGCTCCCATAATATCCTACTATGTATATTATATAGATCCCCTTTTCTCTTTGTGTACACCAGGGGTTCTCCAAACGTTTTCACTTGAGGGCCGAATCGAAAACTCTTGGAAGTCAGGCGGGCCAACAAAATATATGTGTGTATATAGATATATAGTGTTCGCATCCACTAAGTGTCCCGAAACACGTTCCAAATAAGGAAAACACATCTTGAGGTAAAGTTATTATAAATATTAAATATATTAAACAACAAAAATAGACTGTAGCAAAAAGTATTAAAAATACATATAAATATATTTTAAATTACTCTATATATGTTACAACATCACAACGATTTTAATGCGTTTATTTATTGATGTTTGTTAAATCTTTATGTACATTACATCACATTAAGTTCGTGTGTGTACAAGAATAAAGGAAAAATAATAATAATTCTTTTTGATTGGTTTATAAATCATTACAATTTTTATTAACATTTTTTTTATATTTGTTTTGCGGTTTAGAAACTCATTATTATTTTGACGTATTTATTACGGGTAATTTACAATCTCAGATTACACGTTAATTTCTTATTTATTTTACGACTCCAAATGATTCGTATTTTTACGTACCTACTACGTATAATTCGTAGTCTTATTTGACACAAAAACATATTATAAAATCTTATTGCTAATACATTGTTATAAATTTTCTATACTGCTCTCAGCTAGCTCAATTATCTTACTGATTATCTACTCTTTAATTATCTAACGTCTGTTTTTTATATTAATTGTTTCTCTTTGTTACTGCATATGCATTGCTTTCTATTAATTTCTCTGACAAGGTCGTCATTTGCTACTAACAATTATATTTTAGATTACAGTTACTGCTAACTCTTATCGTTACACAGCCTTTCATATTACTGTATTCAATGTACAAACAAAAACATATCTACAATTATACAGTTACTTGACTCATCTTAGAATCGAATTGTTTATTCTTTTTCTCTTTAATATTTAAAGTCTTTTGATTCGGTCTCGGTTCCTTATAAATGCATGGTTATTTGTCACCTTGTTATTTGTGTGGTACATCTGAAGCGTGTCCTCTTCGGTCCTGGATACGGATAATCCTCTTTGGTCGGGTATTCTAGGAGTCTTGTAGTCTCTCGTACTCTGGTTCACTGGATTCTCTCGTTCCTGGTCTTGGGCTCTGGTTCCAACTGCTCACTCGAATGGATGTGCGGTCTTGAAGACTCTGGTTTCTGTTTGTGGTTGATTACGGTAGTTGTTGTTCCTACGTAGATACTTTGGCTGCCATGGTTGTCAATCAATTCTAGAAGTTCTAGTTGTTGGACATAGCCTCCAGCTGTTCTGATGATTGAACGAGAATCGAGTTGTAGTTCTTGGACATACCCTCCGGCCGCTATGATGGTCTGACGAGAAAGAGAAAGATGTTTGCGCGTTCCCGTATTTATACCCAAGGCTCCAAAATCATGCCTCGACAATGTTCTGCAGGTTTGAAAGTGTCGAGAACGTCACTCTTAACCCACGCTTTATTGTTACACTTAATTTGCTCGTCTTCGCGAATTGCGAAGTCTTTGGCTCATTATCCGATATTCATTCGATCGGTAATTTCTAGGTGTACATCATGCACAAACAGTTTTTTCTTATCTTACTTACTCTAATTACTATTGATTTTTAACTTCCTATCATTACACTTTTCATTCGTTTTTTACAAATTTTTATACACTTGTTCGTTATTTTTAACCACACATTTTGGTGTCTTTAGTTCTTCGCTACCATGCACACAAGTATTATAAATTAATTTAAATACAATAATTTATATCGTTACTGAAAAGGGTGGCGCTTTTCAGGAATGAACAAGTCGCACACACACACACACACACACACTTTACGTGTGTACACACATACAAAGAGCAGCTGGCGTCAATCACCTGTCCCAACCTGCAAGTCAGGCGTCTCTTTTACAATTTATATTGCAGGCTGAATTCTTATTATTATCAAAATGCTTTATTTATTTCTTCTAATCACTTATTTAAATTACTTGGTGCAATGCACAGTACTCAACCTATTTGTACTGTTGCTATATATATATATATTATAAAATTATTTGTATCTGTTGTATATATCGTTGATGCCCCACGTTCTTGGGAGCCAAATATTTATAACATTAATCTCGTTGATGAGCCACCCAGTTGCAGTTAAATAGCACAGATATTTATAACGTTACAAATTTTCAATGGGTGTAATCGTAATAATAACAACAACGTAAAATTGTTTAAAATAATTAAAACATTTATTAATTAAAATTTCAAAATAAATTTCGAATTAAAATTTCATTATTATCGCATGTGAATGGGTAATCGTAGTACCCATACTTATTGATTACATACACGTAATATCGCATATACCATACTAACATAAAATATTCTTATAATTATAAATACATTATAATATTATGCTCTCGACTTGCTCAGTATATTGAGAGTAATTTATTATACTCTGAAATCACTCTTTTTTAAAATAAAATAAATATTATTGTTATTGCATTGTCATTTATATTAATTACTTTAGTAACTTTCTATTCTTTCAAAAATTACATTTAAATATTTTCAATAAATTATTAATCCAAGAGTTATGCTTTCATAATTCAACAATTTAAATTTAAATATTTTCAATAAATTACTAATTCAAAAATTATGCTATAATTACTATAAAAGACATTTACATTTACAAGTTATAAATTACACTTTTATAAATTATTGTCTTTCTTTTGACAATGTTTATCTGTCTTTGATTAAGTCTTTTGTTACGAGGAATACATGGCTTTCTTTCACCTTAATTGTAGCGGTTCCTCAGCGTACCCTCTCCTGGTCTTGAGTCCTTGAGGTCGGTGAATCCTGCGTAGTCGTGAAGTCCTGGATCCTTTGCTCGTCCTCCGGGTCCTCTCAGAAGTCCGATGACTCGTCCTCTACGTCTGGAATTTATGCCATGTAGTGTGCTGCTCCCTCGTCTTCCGTAATGATCTCTGGCTGCAACGGTGGTGTCCTGAAAATGATGATGTTGTCAAGCATCGCCTCCGGCTGCCGCTGTAGTCAAATGAGAAAGAGTTGAAGTCGTTGGGCAGAGCCTCCGGCTGCCACTGTAGTTGAACGAGAAAGAGTTGAAGTCGCCGGGCAGAGCTTCCGGCTGCCACTGTATTTGAACGAGAAAGAGAACAAGGCTGATGTGCCTCTCGTATTTATAGTCTAGGGGGCAAAATTCATGTTTCGACAATTTCCTGGAGGAATAGGTTTGTCGTGGCGTCCTTTTACAAACACGATTATTCACACACTTTTTTCACTTGTCTTCGCAACAAACGAAGTCTTTTGCAAGTTACCCGATATTCATCTGGTCGGTAATTTTTAAGTGTACAACTGTGTTTAAACCGTTTCTCGTTATCTTAATTGTTATGGGTTTTATTTATGTTTATTTTCACTGTATTCGCACTTTTTATTATTTTCGCATCATGTTTCATACACACGTGCGTCTTTATATTATACACACTGTGGCGTATTTGGTTTTGTGATATTTCATACACACTTATCACCATTTAAATAATTCATATAATTAATAGCGTTTATTTAGGGGTGATGCTTGATAGGAATCAACTGGCCTCACATACACACTTAAGATACGCGTGTACACACAGACACAGCTGAGTGGCGTGACCCACCTGTCCAAGCATGCAAATTTTGTTGTTCGCTTTACAGTTCAGATTGAAAGCTGAATTATTATTACTAACAATATGGAACTTGCCAATTTCCTTCTGTCTTGTGTCATCATATACAATGAAAGTTTGTTTGCCAACTTGTCTTAGCAAAGTGTAAGGTCCATCATACAATCTGAAGAGTTTTTTAGCAGTATTGTCAATACGTTTTCCAACTGGATTTGTTTTTAATAATACTTTCTCTCCAACATTAAATTTCTGCAATTTGTGAGCTCTGTTGAATCTTTCTATTCTCTTATTACCTTTTTCAATTATTCTTCTTTTAGCATGTTCAATCTTAATGCTTAAAGGTATCGGTAAGTTCTGATTAGCAGGTTTGTGAACATACCTCTTCAAAAATCTGTCGAGTTGCCGATCTTGTTCAATCTCTGTCGGTGTATAGCTCGTTGCTTCGCTATAATTATCACTAATGGCTTTTTCAAAGAATGGAAAATATTCTGCCCATTTATTGTGTTGGTTATGGCAGTAAATACGTAGGTACTTACTCAATTCTTTATTCACTCTCTCGGCTAAATTTCCCTGTGGATGTTTGATGGATGTGAGTATGGGTTGGATTCCATTTTCTCTTAATATTCTATTCCATACTTCACTTTGAAATTGCACTCCTTGATCACTAAGAATCCTCTTCAATTTACCATGTATTGGAATATATTTTTGTAACAGAATTTTTAGGACAGCTTTCGTTGTGGGTCGCATAATAGGATACAGATGAACTGCCTTAGAAAACACGTCTATACAAACTAAAATATGTGTTTAACCCCCCGACTTGATCGTGGTAATGACCCTAAGAAGTCCACTGCAACTAACTCCCCTTTCGCCTCCTTCTGTATACTTTGCATTTCCACATATATGTGAAGATTAGGTTGCTTAGCAGTCTGGCAATCATAACATTTCTTCAATTCATGTTTAATTTTTCTAAACATGTTGTTGATCGTAAAATCTTCACTAAGGGATAAATAACATTTTAATGCCGAGGCATGAGCTAAGCTCTCATGAGTTGGTGTTATCAGTTTAAATAACATCTCGTTAGTCAACACAATTTTCCAATCATGTTTTATGAATTTAAACAGAATGTTGTTATGTAGCTTAAATTGAGCTGGTAGGTGAGATTGACGTTTTAAATTTCGTAACGTAATGTCTTGATCCTGTTTTTCTGCTAGATTTTGTAGCATTTTTCTTACTTCGTTGCTAGCTTCAAATCGTATAGGTAAAATAGACGTACTTCGTTATCTTCCTTATTGTAGATCTCTTCACATTCTCCTGTAACATATCGATTTAATATATCTGCAACGCTATTATCTTTTCCTTTGCAGTACTTGATAGTGAATGAGTACTCACCAATGGCTAAAATCCATCTCAGTAAACGAGAGTTCGTTACTTTACATTTCAGTAGAAATGACAATGCTTGACGGTCAGTATGTATTTCAAAATGTGTACCATAAATGTAATATCGAAATTGTTTAAGTGCATAGACAATTGCAAGTATCTCTTTCTCTGATGTTGAGTAGTGCCGCTCTGCTCCTTTGAAAACTCTGCTCGCGTAGGCGATGACCCTTAATTTTCCTTCGGAATCCTTCTGGTATAGTACACTTCCCACGTCGTAATCACTAGCATCAAAATAAATTAAAAGTTTTCCTTCCCGTTGAGGATGATGTAGCATGATATTTTGTTTGTCTTTATTGTTAATATTATTATTATTAACGTTACTATTAAAATTACACCTTTTCTTTTTACAATATAATTACCTGTTGAGCGCCAGTTGTGCTATTATAATACAAAACAATTAACGTAACATACAAATAATATTTAATATAAATAATAGTTATCACATATAATATATTTTTTTATTTAACACACATTTAATTTTAGAGCATACATTTAACTTTAAAATTTTTAAAATAGTTAAATGGCATGGTAGCGCACCACGTTCTTGGGAGACAAATATTTATAACGTTATTTGTATCCGTTGTATATATCGTTGATGCCCCACGTTCTTGGCAGCCAAATATTTATAACATTAATCTCGTTGATGAGCCACCCAGTTGAGTAGCACAAATATTTATAACGTTACAAATTTTCAATGGGTGTAATCGTAATAATAACAACAACGTAAAATTGTTTAAAATAATTAAAACATTTATTAATTAAAATTTCATAACCACAACCTAGAATTTTTAGGCTCAACGTACTAAAATTGAAATTAATCTGATCGAAAACGTCATAGCTCTGAGATAATTAGTGTGTACCATGACGTGGCTTTAATTTTTTTTTGATAAAGACACTTTTGATATTTACTATGCTATGCAGTGAATATATGAATACATTTTTGTTCAGGACTTGGAATTGGTCACGGGAAAGTTATACAAATGTTTAACCATTTAAGGTTATTTCCGGGGATAGATTGTAATTTCAGTTAACCAAGTTTGTGTTCATCACTTTATACCCTTTTTGATATTTTTATACATTATTGTGATAAAATATTTGTATTGTTTTAATCATTTATGTTTATTTCTGATAGCCACTCCCAATTTTTTGAAGAGTTATAATACGGAATCATAAGTTTCCGTTTCCGTGTGAATCATTTGTACGGAATCTGCTAGAATTCTTTAAAATTAAGAGATGCATAAAACCCTTGTATTCAAAGAAATATGTTTCACTTTCGTATCTTTATGTTAATGTATGTATGTATGTTAATACTTTTCATAACTTTATCCACTACAAAAAGCTAAAATAGAACCAGACCAAAAGAATTATATAGGGTCATTGACATACATAGGATCACATACTAGAAAAATTATAAAATGTTTTAATAAATATGGAGTAGATATAGCTATTAAAAAATGTGAAACGGTATTTGATAAGATAAGGAATTAAAATATAGACAAAATCCCAGTATTGCAGAGAAGCGGAATTTATAAATTAAAATGTAAAGACTGCAACAAAGTGTACCTAGGTGGGACAGGACGGAAATTCGTATGCAGGTTGTCAGACCACAAACGTGGAGAAGGTAATAGAACAACGAATTCATTATATGCAAGACATTTCATAGAAGAGAACCATAAGTTTGTTAATCCTTTGGAAGACTATGAAATTGTAAAAGTGGTAAATAACACAGTTGAAAGGAAGCTTAGGGAGGAGTTAGAAATATTGAAAAAAGAGAAAAAGGGTTAGACAATTTAATGAATACTAAAATTAAATTTGATAATGAAGAAATATTTTATAACATAATTACAAAGTAAAAGATAGAGGACGGATAGATAAGATTAAGAATTAAATTGCATAGGACTAATTGGTTGTTTTTAAAATAAGGGTGAGTGACCGCGCCCACAAGTGTGAATGAGAAAGACGGTACAGCGTTAGATTTAAAATGAATGCACACACACACACACACACACACACACACACACACACACACACACACACACACACACACACACACACACACACACACACACACACACACACATGCGCGAGCGCGAGCGCACGCACACACACAACACATAAACACAAGGAATGTGCTAGAAAAATATGTAACTGTCCAGAAGGGGGTGACAGGGCTCGGAGGTTGGGAAGGGCCATTTGAAATATAGCTTGTTGTGTGTGGTCAGTGGGAGGGTGGAGGTGTGAAACGTTTGGTTTTTTACCTCTGCTTGTTAATTCCGATCTGACGATGAGCTGAGAAACTTGAAAGCGCTAATCGGAATAATTTTTTTTATAGTGGTGTGCGACAGTTATAATTCTGTTTGTGATTATAACCACTAACACAACTTTCTTCAATAAAAATTTTTTTATTGCCAATATTAAAATTACTCTATTACTTCTGCATGTTTTTTACTGTTATATAAACTTATAACAATATATACAACAGATTTCTACGCCACAGCGACCTCTCAGTTCCTGCGTTGTCTATACACATATCTCTTCCAGGCCTCTAGACATCATTGCTTCCTTTACATCGTCCCTCCAACTTCTTCGGGATCTTAACCGTCCCTGTTTTTCTGGCTGTATCCATTCCAATATTCTCCTGGACCTAGAGTTGTTCATTCTTTTAGTATGCCTAAGGCAGATCAATTGTTTTTTCTCAATCCGCTCCACTATATTTGTGTTCATTTTCAATCTTTCTCGTATAATCTCATTTCTCACTCTCTCTAATCTTGACATTCTACAACTATGTCTTAGAAAGTCCATCTCTGGCGCCATCAATTTTTTCTAATCGTCTTTGTCACATCCCATGTTTTGGCTCTTTAAGTTATTAAATTTTGAAGAATCCGTGTGTATATTTCTTTTGTTAGTTTGAATTCTTATTGTTTTGTCATACAAGATAGAATTAAACTCTATTATTACTTTCCTACCCTTGTTTATTTTTCCATTGGCTCGTCAGTGCTGGAACAATTACATTGACATTGATTATTATTGAAATAATTCAGTCCTGAAAGCCTAAAAGATGTTGCGATCTAGGAGTCTGGAGTTCGAGCTAGAAACCCCAAGCACATTAACTAGTCCCCGCGAGAATAACACAGTTAGAACAATGTTTTTTATATTTTCATCTAAATAACGACTTGTTATTGTACACGGAGGCAAAATTAATGCCTGGAAACAACTGTCGAGCTGTTGGGCCGTGGTCCAACATTATTACAATTATGGTTGCTATCAAGAAACTGGTTCATAATAGCAACCCCGTCACTATAAACCGTATACAAACTTAACAGATCCAAAACAAGAACAAAAAGACACGTTTCGGCCGTGCCCACGATGGGCTTCTTCAGTGTGGCGGGGAAAGAGGTATGTTACTTATGTTCGTATATCATAAGATAAGCAATAGGAACACAGTATGAATATATAAGAACTATCTGTCTATGTGTATATCGTATGTGATCTACACTAAATTTCATTCCCGATTAACCCGCCATAATTTTGCTTGTTAAGCACCCACAAATTTTTTCTTAAGCAGTCTGTTTAACCTTCTCTTATTAGTTTAACGGTAAATAACACTCAACGATCTTGTTTTTCTCCTAAATATGTCTAGGATATCTGTTGATATTCCTCCGATCAAAATGAGTGTTATTAACGAACCTATTGAGTAAGTCTCCCTGCCTAAATGTATTGCAACAATACAAATTAAAACTGCATAGATAGGTAATATTGAAATTATTACAACAAAGTCTATATCTGGAGTTAGGAAAATTTATTAAATTAAAACATTAAGATTTACTATTGTCTTATTACTTTATAATATAAAATTGTTTATTAAAAATTTGTCTTTCAATAATTGAGTCTATGGCTTGTTTTACAACTATGTTACTTGTTGTGTTGAATTCCGCTGTTCGCGTAGCCACTCGACGCTCCGCGCGCAGTTCGACTGGATCGCTGCAACTCTGCCCGTCGACCGTTCGAAGATCACTAACGCTGACAATTTATGTTGAAACTTCACGTCTTTGCACACACGCACACTGCGATACGAACTGTTACTGTTTACAATTTAGATTTACTCAATCTCAGGGATTAAAACTGGGTAAACTAGATCTGGGTGTATTGATCTTACACAAACTCCGGTTCCTTGAAGTGTTCTCGTGTAACTATCAAAATATCTCGGCAGATATTTTGTCCCTAGAGGATATCTTCCACTATACGCGAAAAGCACTAAAATGATCTATTTTTTAAATTTGAGTTCTCTAAGTGGTAGTGGTTTCGAAGACCTCGAACCGTGAGCCAACTTCTAAGTTTAAATGAAAACGACCTGTCTTGTCCCGAAAAACTCGTGACAGCGAGTACGTCTTTCTATAACGAGTCCTTAGAAGAAACTGAGCGAAGTGCTCGCGGCAGAGGACCAACTCAATTAATTTTTTAACCCTCTGATTGGTTGAAACTTTAGCAACGTCACAGATGAGAACACAGATAGACTGAAATCAGGCTTAAACTCTGTCCGATTCTGCAAAGGCCTGTCTAGATTTAATCTACAAATTTTATTACTTTCTAGGAGATAACGAGAATAAAAGACGACTGATTTCATTAAAGAAACCATATAAAAAGTACAGTTGTGGAGAATTGAGTATATGGAAAATGTAGCTTATAACCATGAGAATACTCTGTCCAAGTTTCAGAACGAAATGTTAATTTTCCTCGAAGTTATTAAATAAAATATAAATCACACGCGCACCCGCGCACTTACACACAAATATTTTACATGATATAAAAGAGAAATAAGTTGTGAACATTTTGACATAACATACTTTTCTAAACATAAGCTTGGTTCAAAACTTATGACTACTTTACAAAGAAAGAACAAAATCAATTTAAAACATGTCGATGGCCATCAGAAAATGTTATATAGCATTAGTATCCACTTAAATAAACTTCATAAAAGACTTTTATTTCGTTATTTTCCATTACCTTCCTTTTCTTCTTCCATTTTACTTTAAGCATTAGTTTAACAAATCGTGTTTAAAGCCCGTTCTGTCGCCCATTAGCTCTTCCTAACGTTATATGGTAATGGGCAGGAAGACATTCAGTGATAGTATTAAATATTTATCGTAAAAATCGCTAACAATAGAGATCATACAAAAACGTCAGTTTTTTGCTAAAACACTTGGAACTCAGTAGCTCATACGACAAATAACCTTATATGAATACCAATCCTGGAGAAAAAAGACACACTGAATTGAATCCTAACCGTTAAGAATACCGGAGTTAAGATTGCATGACTTATTAGAACTGATATTCGCATTATTGAGTACACGAGGGTAAGCATAGAATAAGTAAGTGCTTAGAATTAGGTCTATTTTAATGATGTATGATGACCGAAGAACAGGGCATGTCTTTTACTAGAAGACAGGTTGTGTTGTAAATTATTAAGAACAATTTTTATTGTAACTGGTTTGGTCTTATCGTTAGCTGCATACCTACATTGTTTACGAAGCCGACACAATCATAGTTAAACCGCAGTACTGGTACTGACGTACGACACCCCCCGTTAGGTTTCATTCTCGATACATCCACTGAAGATGGCAGCCAGTGGTGCTGCTGAAACGTTTGGTTTTAATGAAAACCTTGGACCACGGCCAAACAGCCCGGCAGATAATTTAAATACAACTAGCACCGGCCATGAAAGCCTTCACAAACTGACATCGTACGATTAGGACCAAGATTTGAAAACATTAACAGGCATATATAACCAAATGAAAGAACATTGGTCTCAAATAACTGCTCATTGGTCTCAAATAACTGTTCTATCAAAGTTTATGACAACATGTAAGCAGTCATACAAGAAGTGGAAATTTGATATGTTGAATGTTATTTTAATTTTGTTTATACTGACTTATATGAAAATATTCCGGTAACACATTACAAAAAAGTACAGACAATTGAAACATATCCACAGCATGAATCAAGTTGAAATTCATTAGTATCTTGTTTACATTTATGACATACGTAAGCATATACGTATTTAACAACGTTAATTACCGCTCTTTTTAATTATCACTATACTAAGACAACATTATCTTTACTGGGTGTTAATTAGTCACTTGTTTGTGTGTAAACTATGTTGTTAAGACAATGTTAGTTAATAAATTATAGGATTTGTATCCAGCAACGGTAATTAATGTTAACATGAATTCTACTAAAGCTCCAAATAATTTTATTTGTTTACATATGCTTGATGATTATGCATACTATGTCATTCTGTCGAATAATGATATTTGTTCCCTATCTCAGGTACGTATTAAATAAATAAACGCATACACAAATTTCAGTATACATGAGGCATTTATTATTTTCATACTAGTTCTTATTTAACATATTATGCTCATTCGAAATATTAAATATCCTCTATTTCAATAGCAATTCATCTTACGAGCTCTATCTCAATCTCAAGGTTTTAATTTGAGTTTCAACGTTAATAGTTATTAACTTTACTAATTACACAAAATTTATTTAAAATTGGATTCTTGTTTTTTTATGATATAAGAATTATCTTTACTAAGACACACATGAGTGTTTAAAATGCCAAGGCTTTTACGTGAGTTCTTTTAATAGGACAGACAGGCGTTTGTCAAGTATTAATTAATACATAAAATGTTACTTTTGGTAAGTTATTCCTTTCTACGGCGTCTGATCTGCGTGGAGTTGATCGCTCACTCCTTCGATTGATGATGTCATTGAAGGTGCGTATCTCATCTCGTGATTTATCCTTGTACACACACTTCACTTAGAATATCACATCCCGGCATCTTCCGATATTGCGATAGAATACTGACAGGTAACCAGTTATAGTGTTAGATTTTTGAAATTCAATTTACGGTTTTCACAAGACTGTTATAGACACATATTGCGATCTTAATCATTTTATAAGTTATGTACTGCTATATTCTTAGTTCGCACTTGTTAATCTCGATCGTATTACATACGTGGTTGTCAACTTTTTTTTATGAAATAACATATAAGTGACACCGCTTCACAATCAGTTATACATCTCGGATCTTAGTACGTTTTCAATTAATTCGCGGAATTTCACTATCAACGAATTATGAACTTCCGTCACGAATCCTAACTGTTAAGTTACGCTTTTAAAACTTATATCATACTTCGTCAACACTTCTGATCGTCACTCCGAAAATTTACTATTAGACTCCTGACTCTCACTCTCTCGATAATTTATCTTAGTCCCCCAGTTTGCGTTCTCGGTTTACTTTATATACTCAATCCACCGAATTCCCACTCTAGATTCTCTTCGCCCATCGGTTCCTTCCCATTGGTTATCGTTTGTATCTTCCACGGGAATACCCTCCTATTTTCCCTCACTCGATAATCTGCCAAATTCCCATTCGTTTTCGTTCTAGCTTTCTTAGAAACTTGCTATTAAAAACCCGCCTCCGTCGAGCTCTGGCTTCTGATAGGATATTTAATTTCCTACCCCATCGCCTTCCTTTTTGGATACACCCTTCGTCCCTGGCGGTATGTCAGATTTCACGCATGTCAATCATCCTGACATTTGTTTTTCTGTTTTTTTCAGACAAATTTCTCTAATTGCCACAGCTGCATCTGCTTAACAAGTACACTTAATGTCGCTATAAATTTCCCAGTCTTCCCTTGTCATGCCCCTGCTGACTTGTGCTACTCACAAGCGTGACCAATTTCTGCATTGTCTTATTCTGTCCATCTGCGTCCTTGTTAGTTCACACGCGCTTTGTGTGGTCGTTTCTAAGTAACGTCACCTCTGCTACTGTTTCTCTGTGTCTTAGAGCTTGAAACCTCTCACTTTACTTCGCTCCCCGCCGTCTTTGTTAATGGGTTCACCCATTGTACCCGTATCTCACCGGATATATCCTTTGGTCGTAATATATCTGGTCGATCTCTTCCTTTCATTGAGAACAGTCTCTCGTTGCGTCGTTGATGGGTTGAGACATGTGGTGTGTCCTGTTTTTCGTTATTCTGTATCTGCTTCTCGCGACGATAGCTTTCTCAGTAATACTCCCGTGACTCTGATGTCTTTGTTTTCTTAGTTTACAGCTCGACACCCCTTAATTTCTTTAAGTGACCATCTGCTATCTCGGATTTATGACCTGTCCAGAACCATGCTCGGCCGTAGCTAAAGGATTTTAAGCTCCTTTTGTCCTAACTGCATCTGGTAATGTCCTTTCATTCGTCATTTTGAAATCAACAGCTGCCTCTTGAGTCATCTTTCTTTTATATAAAAAATTTTTTTAGTTTTGGCGTTATATATATTGCATGATTTGTTTTGCATAAATTAATTCTACAAAAATATTTTTGTGTATGTTTTGCTTTGGCGCCTAGTTCAGGCTTGTAGTACACGTAGAAACGTACAAAACTCAGTTTTGCAAGTTTCGTGGGTATCTGAGGATAGGTAGTGACTGTAAACTATTAAGTTGTTTTTTTTATTGTTATTATTATTTGAAGTACCGAAAACATTTTCCTTCCACATTTTTGTCTACGGAATGTAATTTAGTATATTTTATATTCGTAAACATAAAACAACCCGCTTTACACGCATTCCTAACTTATATACTCAGAAGCAGTCTTGTTCTGCTACCTGGCCGCTAGCAGTGAGTACAGCTTCGCAACTCGTGTTCTGCTAGCTGGCCGGAAGCAGTGTGTACAGCTTCGCAACTCGTGTTCCGCTAGCTGGCCGGTAGAAGTGAGTACAGCTTCGCAACTCGTTTTCTGCTAGCTGGCCGGTAGAAGTGAGTACAGCTTCGCAACTCGTGTTCTGCTAGCTGGCCGGTAGCAGTGAGTACAGCTTCGCAACTCGTGTTCTGCTAGCTGACCGGTAGCAGTGAGTACAGCTTCGCAACTCGTGTTTTCTTAGACCGTGGTTAAACTAACACTAGTTAGCCTTGTTAGAATCAGCAAATACCCTCATAGAATCAGCAAATTATCTGCTTCAAACCTGGAACCGTGAACAGTACCTGTTACGAATAAGTATGTGAATATGATCCTGGCTTTATTTAACTATATGTTTGAACTAAATTTTCTTTAAAACCGATTCATACAGTAGCCCACAATCTTAAGGACACTCTTAAACAATTAAAAAATTTTTAAAAGTGGTCCTGACAGTAAGTAGAAACACGATTAAAAACGTAGCACACCGACCGAGTCCCTCATTTCTATATAATATACTAAAGGTAACTCTAACTAAATCATAAGGTTTAACTTATAATTTAATATAAATAAATAAATAATTATAAATAAATCACCTTATATCCGTCGTGTGACTTCGTTACGTCGATTAAAATGACGCGTTTCGGAACATCTGTTCCATCATCAGATAAAATCGCTCTATTGAGGTCGTTAAACGTTAAAAACACATGTTGCACATAATTGTCCACTATGTAATTCACTTGCTTCCTAAATGGTGCGCACCACGACGAAGCCGATCGGACACTGAACTATTATCTGAGTGATTACGCCTAAGCAGGTTCAAAGCTGTATCGTATAGCGGGTTGGATTTAAAATTTAAGTGGTCATTCAATATGAAGTCTCGGCTGTTTATGTTATTATATGCTTTGTATATTTCGAACTCCTCTATTGCGTCCATGTAACGGCCTTTGTTGCACACATGTAGGGGTATTAAATTAGATTTAAAATCAGTATAATTATGATTGTGTAAGATTAAGTGGCGGGCAAAGTTGGACTTGATATTATTTAACAAAGTGAGATTATTTAGGTGACGTTTTGGTGTGTGTTATTTAAATCGTTTGAGGAAACCTCTCCCCGTTTGACCAATGTAAAAACTGTTGCAGTGGTTACATGATAATTTATATATGCCGGATTTCTTTTCTAAAGGTATGGGTTTTCTATGACGTAGTATTTGTAATAGACTATTGTTTGTTTTGAAGGTAGCAGTAATATTCAATTTATTAAATGTGGAGGTTAGAATCTTTGGCATTATATTTGTGTATGCGGTAGAAATAAATGTTATTTTTGTATCCTTATCTATTGGGGGCTTGGATTTTCGAATTTTATGTTTCTTGATGAGATTATCAATCAACGTGTTTTGGTAACCATTAGCTAAAGCTATATGTTTAATGGTATTCACCTCCTCACGGTAATCATCATCACTGAGAGGTTCTGCCAACAATCTGCGGATAAAGTAATTATAAGCTGCCAACTTTTGCGAAAATGGATGATAAGAGTCAGCATGTATTGTCACATCAGTGATAGTCGGTTTTCTATAAATATTAAATTTCAATTTATTTACGTGTTTAGTGACAGACAAATCTAAAAAATTTCAATTTATTATCCACTTCAGTTTCCAACGTGAATTGAATGTTTTTATTAATATTATTCATATAATGTTTTAGGTTTTCGATCTGTCGTACAGTACCATTGAAAATTAGAAAGGTATCGTCTACATAACGTGCATAAAATATTATATCATTTTTGTATTTGTTATGTGAGAGCAAATGAGAGTTTTCATAAAAATTCAAGTAAACGTCAGCCAATAGACCAGAGAGAGGTGAACCCATGGCCAATCCATCGTCCTGAATGAAAAATTGGTTATTGAAAGCAAAGTAATTTTGTTCTAAGATAGTTTCAAGTAAACCAATTAACTCGTTTATCGTCTGTATATTTAATTTATTATTCTCTAATAAATTTTCTTTTAAGATATTTAGTGTTTCCTTTACTGGTATGTTGGTATACAAATTTACTATATCAAACGATGTTAACTTATAATTTGGTAGTATATCAACATTTTTACATTTATTAATAAAATCCGTGTTGTTTGTGACACTATGATTGTTCTTTAAATTTATGTTTTCTTTGATTACTTTGACGAGTTTTTTAGCTGTTTTGTATGCGGGCGCTGTGGTAAAATTAACGAGTGGTCTGACCGGTATGTCGTGTTTATGAATTTTGGGTAGGCCAGTGAGTTCGGGAGCTTTAGCATTAATAGGCTTCAGGAAGCGACGTGTGCATTCGCTAAACAAATTTACGCAATTATTGATTTTGTTATTCAATGTCTTGACATACATATCAGTAGGATCAGATTTCAAGGTTCTAATATTATTGTTTGAAATAAAGTCGTTTACTTTCGTTTTATACACGTCAAAGTCCATGACAACAAGAGTATTCCCCTTATCTGCCTTAGTAATTAGAGCATTATTATCAACTAATTTAGCTTTTATTTGTTTCAATAACTTAAACTCGTTGGAAAATCTTATATGTTTCTGTAAACCATGAGGTGAATGGTTGTCAAAATTATGGTGTTTTATGGTATTATTAAATTTATTATTTATTAAAATGCGTGCTTCAGTTTGTAGTTTTGGATCGGCAATTGTTTTTACTGCAGTTTCTGCATTGATAATTTCTTGTACGATTTGATGTTTATTATTAAGAGGCAAGTTATACTTGATGCCTTTATTAAGGATGTTCATTTCGTCATCATTAAAAGCTATCGTAGTTAAATTAGACACACGAGGATAAAATGTGTGTTTACAAGTGATGTCGGTCTCGTGGCGATGTTTACTCTTTAAATTATGAATTTTACGCGTCTGTTTAAAGTATGTATTGTGAGTAACGTCAGAGACGTATTTATGTACTGATTCCATAACATTATTTACGATGGCCGGATGAATATCGTTCAAAATATGTAAATGCAATTTATAAAGTCGTGTATTGAGTGTAGATTTCTTAATATACAAAGATTTGATTTCTTCCTTGATCCGAAAAATCTCAGCATGTTTTTTGGTTGCTTTAGCAGCCCTAGAGAGGGCCTTCACATTTATAACTGCATATTTTGGTATTAAATGATTTTTTAATGAAGGAATGCACTTATAAATATAAGATAGGGAGTTAATAATAAACAGACCCAAATGAATAGTGATAAAAATATAATCAAAACCAGTGAATCATACCCTGAGGCAAATAAAGGCCACAGTTAATAATCAAAAGTGATCATTAGTGAAGGGAAAATAAAGCAAATACTCATAACCAATAACCAAATTATGATGTTAACATAAATAAACAACATAGTGAATAATATCAAGTGAGTGGAATAAAGAGTGTATTAATACAGAAGTGGTGACATGCAGTTATAGCATGTTACATAAAGAAGTGAAAGTGAATAAATAAAAAACCTTCTATGAAGGAAAAAGTGTAGTGGGTGAACATAAAAAGATATTTTAATTAGTAGACTGTATTAGAATATCTGAAAGACCTGTGATAAACTTTATGCTAGCACGTAAGATGAACTAATTATACTGTGTTTAATTTAAGCAATAGTTAGTAAGAATTATGAAATAAAGTCATTAGAATGAAAGGTAAACAAGAAAGATAGACACTGTTTTCTAATGAAGGAATGAGGGAGCAGAGTATATAGTGTAAAGTACAGTTTAATAGTAGTATAATAAGAGTTTTGTTGTTGTTTAAAAAACCAATATAATGTAATGAATTATCAGTTGAAACAGATAGAAGTAAGAAACAGAAAAGTAGTTAGAAGTTTATTTCAGGCTTGAACCTGTCAAGAAAATGTTTATTGTTATAATAAGAGGTGTAGTTAGAATCACCAATGTTTATTATTTGTTTCTATTAAAAAATTGTTTTAATGTACCATATATAAAGGTAAGGAGTTACAAAGAATGTTAGATAGTAGTATAGGAAAATCTAGGCTCTAGGCCTAACTGTTAATGAAGAATTTTGTAAATTTAAGGACAAACAATAGCCCAATATCAAAGCAGAATATACCAAATGTTCAAACAAGTTAAGTAGGTATACCTAATACCAAAATGTATAAATAACATCCAGTTTTAGATAAAATATATATGAAATATAAATAAGAAAAATAACAAAAATGTGATTAGCTACTCAAAAGTAACCATGACCCTTAAAGTATCAAAATGACCCTTATAAAAAATTAGGAACAATGGTATTCATGTAATAAACATAGCTATTAATATAAGAAAGAAATCTTAACTTGAAGATATTTTATAGATTTAAACTAAAATAAAACGTTAGAATATAACAATGACATAAATTAACGACCAATGAGAATTAGCATAATTTAATAGGTAACCATAGCAACCGAAATTTATTGCCAAAAAACCGTTGGAATTTTTATTAATCCATTATTGACCGACGCGGAGGGCGGATGTATGCAGCTCTCAACCCAAATTTTACCATAAATAAGTAAATTTTGACCGAAATCAGAAGGAAGAAAGATAGTAATAGCCACCTATGGAACACCTGATAAACTAACTATTATTAAAATACTCACAAAATAAAATTATCAGTGGAAATTAAGAAGACTTCAAGAAACATAGCTGACGACTCATCCCGAAGGAAGAAAAAGAGCGATCTACTACAACCGAAGAAGACGAACGACTGCGGAACGAGAGGGAAGCCGAACTTTATGGAAAAACCATCTGAACGAGATTGATGAACATCCGGAGAGTAGAAGACGACCAGATCCATCCGGAAGAAGTAGACTCCATCGAGGAAGCCCCAACGAGAACTGATGAGTATAAAACAATAATCTCACAAAAAAAGAATCCCCATTTTTTATCCATAATAACAAATCACAATTTTCACTTCACTGATCACTATTTTGAACAAGAACTGAAGGTATTTATAATATCATTATTATTGAGCTTTAATCAATTAATAACCATTTAAACTGATCTATAATAATTTAGTAATAAACATAACTTGTTGTCAAAATCCTAACCAAAAACTATTCTAACTCTCATTGATGATTACTTACTTGGATGTATTAATGTATTAAATAATGTGTACCTAGTTTTAAGAAATATTATAAATTTGTGCATTTTAGCCGTTAATCCAAAACTTCTATAGTCAAAAGGACTTTTAATACGCCCTGTGACAAATTTTATTGTATACAAACGTTATTCGCCAAACGGCATTCCATGATACAAACGACTGAGCATGCCAACTGAGCAATTGTAAAAGCCGGAACTAATATAAAATAATGTACTACTAAATAACTGAAAATTATTAAAGGGTTTAATAAATCTGATTGTTCTGCAACGCTGTATGTTTGATTCGTACAAAATAAGATAATATATAGAGAATTATTAAAGTGAAAACAACAAAACAACACAGTTAGCGAAGTCGACACTGCAGGACGGCGTGTGCCAATCAGGTGGCGAGGCGGCAATATTCAAACCGAACGCCGAGAGATACGGTTTGCCCGTAAGTAGTAAGAAAAAGTACAACTCGACTCGCTACATACGAATAACAATCACAGAAATAACTGAACTGATTAATACCCTCAATTACACACCTATACTATACCACGAACCCAACCAGCGAATTAAAAAACGCTCGTCACGCGCACATTCGCGATACGAATAATAGAACGGGGGAACAAAAATTACATAAAATTCAAACACACTATTTATAATAAACACCCCGCAAAAAAGGTTTATTACAATATATATATATATATATATATATATATATAATTAAAGTAAGACAGTGTAGAACATATCTATTTCCTTAAGATAAGCACATAAAGAATACAGCAAAATATATGTTGATTTGACTACATTAAAATTGAATTGTTGCATACCACTATAGAAAAATTATTCCGATTAGCGCTTCCAAGCTTCTCAGCTCATCGTGAGATCGGAAATTTCCGACAACAGTGCAACAGTGATAATTCTGTTTGTGATTATATCCACTAACACAACTATCTTAATTAAACTTAAAATAGAATTATTTGGGGTCGTATACGTTAGTGTTATGGCGTCAACGGTACTTGTTTGCTGGCAGCACCACGTTAGTTTTCCATTACCCCTCCCCTACTAAAAAAAAGATTGGCCAATATAATATTAGAAAATATCTAATAATAAGACCTAAACGAAAATTACGACAGACATAAATTCTATAGAATAATAAAATTAGACGTTTTTCTAGCAACTTCAATTCAAAAAATTTTCACGACAGTAATATTGTATGAAAGTAACACAGATTTTAACAATGTTTATTACTACATATATTTAATAAAAATTTTAGTTTACATGCTGCTATCACATCCTACAAATATTTTATGATGCTTTATATATGAGCAGTAAAGTGTACAGCGCCCCTTTCTTTCCATAAACTCTTTTGTCACTTAGTTTGTAGTGTTATTATCTTGGCCATAGTTTCGTAGAGTTTGCAAAGTAGGGACTCTTTGAAATTTTTTTATAATTTCCTTAACGTTATAAAAAAACAGAATTAATGTTTAACTAGGAAGCAGTTTGTCAGTGAACGAAACTGGAGCAAGAGTCACGGCATTAAGTAGGGGTTTCTATGGTCTTGACCCTTGACGGTGAATATAAAACTAATTATCAACGAACTCGCGTAAGACCATTGCTAACTAACACTCTGAGATACTTGCAACGTCAAAAAATGGTAAGTAAACATGTCTTCAGGAGGATTTTAAGGGCACATGTAAGAACGACCTGTCGCGGAGGCATATAATCATGAACTGTAGGAGATACGCAGAGAGCCACCGAGAATCAGTCAAGTGAGGGAGCGAACCAGCGAGGAGATCCATGATGAGCCATCCAGGCGGTAGAAGGCGAAAAGGCAGACCCAAACTAAGGTGGATGAAGAGAGTCTAAGGTAGAAGCAGCGCTGAGTGTTCGAAATTGTTTGAATTTGTCTCAGAGAATGACCAACTGTAACGTGTCGTATGAGGTGCCAGAACAGGGAGAGAGAGAGAGAGAGAGAGAGAGAGAGAGAGAGAGAGAGAGAGAGAACATTCTATAATAAACTAATTGCTTCCTATAAAGTATCAACATAAATGCTAGACCACGTTGACCCAAGCTACAGCTTTTTCTCCACCCGTGTAATTGCAGAACAGTGTAAACGAGATCCGGTCTTCAAACATTAATGTTTACACGTTACAACTCAGTAAAACACCGTCACGCATGTAGTTACTACTGTTGGTATAACAACCATCTGTTCTTCAGATTATCATATCTATCAGCGGGCATTAAGCACTTATTTGTTCCCTTCTACCCTGACCTGTTTAAGACCGGAGTAATAGCGGTAATAATTTTACTTTGTCTGATACTTAAGGGTCATGATTTCCGTTTGATCTCTTTAACTTTTTTTTACAAATTTATGGTTATCCTTGGTGTTAATGCAATAAACACTGGGATAAATACTACCAAAACAAATCAATGAAATATAAAACCACTAGGCCTAATATTTAAATATTAAAGGTCTAATATAAATTTTACACAAATTATACGTATACTCTTTATCTTTTAATCATCTTCTTACTTGAAATAAAGCATGCCGAAATTGACGATGATCAGGCCTCTACACTAACAATATGTGAAAGATGCAAAAGTTTGTTAGGAATGTATCCGGTTTTTTAAAACAATTAGTACTTTGCAAGCAGAAATTTAAACAACGTTCATGATCAGCTTTTTTAAAAATGTGCATCGATTCTCTAAACCAATAGTTAAGTCAATGTACGGCAATGTTACAGTCCCTTTATGGCTACGTTGTGTAGTGTACAGAAACGTTTACCGTATCATAGTGTTTGTTATCCCTTAGAGGACGTTAAGGCGTTTCCATTGAGGTCACTCTAGCACAATGGAGTCATATCCAAAAATCACCTTATAGGATTGTCTAGTTATGGCGTAACTACAATCTGCTCCTGAGAGGGGAAGAGGTTAGTTTCTAGGGGGAGGGGGAGACTAACTTGAAGGTTGGACCCTTCCCCCATTTTCCTCGGGACAAATAAGAAATTTAGGATTCTTTAGATGTAACTTTATAAATACAGTTTTTAAATACTTTACGTCTCAATGATTTTGAGTATCCAACGTGAAGTAACGGTTGGAAAAAATATGGAAAAGCGCTGATTTCAAAATATTCTATTTTAATTAATTGATACTCAAATTAATGTCAGATCAGTGGGAATTACTTTAATTATAAAATAGTATTCTTAATAAATCTTGTGAAAACAACTATTTTTGGAGATATTTTGAAAAACCAGGCTTTATTTCCACTTTAATTTAAGGATGTCCCAAGAATGTTTTAAGCAAATTATAGTTTTGTTGCGCCAAGCAATAACAATTTTGACAATCAATAAAATCTTCCCAAATTCATGTAACTGATAGTTTACTTATGTAAAAACGAGTATTGAAAACGCAGAGATATTAGACTTGAAAAGTCGTGAAGTCGCCTTCATATTCTGACGCGTTCATTATACGTACGTTTTTTACGAAATGTTGAGCGATTGCCATTAATAAGAAAACTCTTATTAATAATTTATAAGTATTCTAATTTCTTTTATTTCTACAATTATTTTATAAGTCTTATTTTAACACACGCAACTGCTTGTAAATAGGCTTTACGTTAAGTAATTACAGAATTTGAGTGATTTTTTTTAATAGGTTTGTGGGGGGGGGTGTTTGATCGCCCCCACCCGTATTTATGCCAGTGCATTTCACTGATGATGACAGTAGTTATCTTTATTGCTTTAGTATCCTGCTTCCGTTAAAATTTCCTTCTCTGGCGCTAACTACTGGAAGTTAAATGAACCAAAAAGAAATCCGAACTGTTCGGGTATTAAGGCATCAAGTCTTTCGAGATATCTCGGTACACGTCTTTGTGCGAGATGTTCGAAAGCCTTAGAGGTAAAAGACAAGAGGCTAAACCATGGACGCCTCCTGCATTCCACAGCCGTATCTGGTTTCATAATCACGTTAGTGGTACTTTTTTAAAACGAAAAACACTTTTTAAACGTAAAGGGAATGCGCCCTTCAAGCAGATGCCGCTAAGATTACTTGAAACATGGCAGGAATCTTTCTAAACTGAACTTCTACTATAACGTCTCACCTACGATATAACATCGGGAACCTGTGCATACTTACCTCAGATCAATTGCACGGGCTGCCATACTCGTAATTAACTTTTAATTATTAAATAAACCACCTGTAGGTATAACTAAAGGAACTTTTACATGGGGGTCTGATGATTTATTCACTCAGTATTTTTGTGTAAAGTAATGACATCTCTTTATTAAACAATTACTACAACAGCTCTACATAAATATTCCCACATAAGGTTTTCTTAATAAAAGTTTACAATTTATAAAATATCTTGTGAAAACGGCGGGGGGCCCAAAACATAAGGATTTATATAAGCTAGCATCATCCACGGATCCGGGACCTTAAACTTGTTTGTGGTTAAGCTCACTTATTCATATTCTATCATACTATTTGGGGGACCATTTGAAGAATGGACTTAATCTAAAAATTTTTGTATCAGTGAAGCTTTATATATATACATAAGCACTACTTGCTACTACAAATATTTTTGAATCGTAAGACATACTACATGTTATAAAGTGATTATCATTAAAGTCTTTGTATATTTATTTAAACTGTCTTTAGCAATTCATTTGTTAGGATTTTAATTAATCACGGAGGACAAGTCTCCGTGTCACCTGTGATATCCAGAAGTTTACTCGAAGTCCGGGTCCTTGGTCCTTGAGGTGTTCGTCACGGTTGATCTTTAGTGGAGTTTACTTTCCTGTTGGAGTTCCTGAAGTGATTAGTTCATAATGAAGTAGGGTTGCGGTCCTCAGAAGTCTAGTAGTTAACCATCGTTAGTAGTATAAATGCCGTAAAATTTCTTGTTTTCGCAGAAATGCACGTCACATTATTGTTTATAAAAGTTCTCACTTTAGGTACCTCGTACCTTATTAATTTTTTACCAACAATGAGATATTACAAATTAGACAAATGGGATGTCATCCCTCACACAGTTATTTATTCCTTTTGGTTTTATAGATTACATTTAACTTATTAGCACACTAATTTGCCACTACTTTTCGCTGCACATTGTTATAGCAGTACTCTAAATTAAAAAAACATATTGTCGTACTTTGGGACATGGTTCAAGCGTGTGTTTTCTACGCGAGCGCTCCATCTCGATTGAATTACTATGTTAGGACGGGTAAGTTAACTGCGCAGAGTTTACGCATCGCAACAAAATAGTTCCTCCTTTCTTTTTTATTTAAGGGATTAAAGTTTGAGCTTTTAATTATCCAAATATATTCTTTATTACAGACTTTCTTATAGTACACTACTGTGTTCTTGTTTATTTATTTATTTAATATCAATTTACAAGGATTATTAGTTTGTTTATGGGTCGGTAATCAGGTTAATTCCGGTTAGTGCATGTCTATGCAGGGTAAAATTAATAAAGGGTTTCCCTATCTTTACACTCGCATTACTTTTTGCCATTTAATCTCTTTATTAAATATTATTATGATTTATGGTAGTGATATAAAATTAGTTTAAATGTGCGATTTATTAAAATTTAAATTTCTCAGCTTTTACATTTCCTATTCTATTATTTATTTTATTTTTAATTAATGAAATCTTCACATACTCCGCCGCTTAAATAAGACACCAGGTGGGGAAATATATGAGTTATTTGTTCAGCAAAGTACTGGGAGTATGCCTGGGGATTACCGTGCGAAATTTCTCTCATTCGTTTCTCTTTACAAAATTCTGAGGTGCATAAGTCACTCTCGACTTGCTTATTCTTATTATCAATATATATATAATACCTTACAAACTAAGTCTTATACTACATAAAATTCACACTTTATAAAATATATCGAAAACATACTAAATTCTTCTTAAATCTACTACTTACGACTACTACCGGGGTTTTCTTTAGTTTGTGAGTTACTCTTGTTATAGTATCACTCTTTAAGTAATTTATTACTTAATTATTACTTATATTCGATGTCAGCTGACTTCTCACTTTTCTCTACTTTCGGTGAATAGGATTCAAGGTTGATCAGGCCTCGTACCTATTTATACGATTAGGTAAGCAAATGGTTACTCAAGTACTCTTTAGCAGTTGAGTACAAAACATATACCTTTTTACTACATTTAGTTTGCTTGCACTCTACCATTTCCTTTTTCGTGACAACGCTTTATCTGCGAAATATGTGTTCTTCGCACATATTTTTGAGTAGAGGGTTCGTACAGGGCTACAGTTACTGGAGTTAAGTATCTGTGAATTTGATAAGGACCACACCATCGGTATGATAGCTTGGAGGTGGTCTTATCGATTGCACTACTCGTAGGGTGTGTTTTATACATTACTAAGTCACCGATTTGGTACTTTACTACATTGTTATTATTATTTCGTTCGTGATATTTCCACGATTTCGTTAAGTTTGCTCTTAAATTAGCGCGAGCTTCATTCCAGATTTTCTTTATACTTTTATCCCTAATTTCTAAGGGTAGTAACTCCTGTATTTTCCACTTAGTGGATAATGGGTGGTTAGGTTTTTTATTTAAACAATAATTCAAATGGTGTAGACTTATGTCCTTCATGATAGGCTGAATTAAAGGCGAATTGTATCCAGGATAGCTTCTGGTCCCAAGACGTATGGTCGTTTGCATGGTATGCTATTAAAGCAGATTTTAGATTTCGCAAATACCTTTCAGCTATATTACCTTGCGGACGATACTCTGTAGTGGTAATGTGGTCTATCCCTAGTTTTAAACACATGTTCCTGAATTCCTTTGACTTAAACTGGGGTCCGTTATCCGACACTAGATGTACGGGTGTACCGAAATCTTTAAATAATCTATTCTGTAATATACTTACGGTGGTCGAAGCTAACGCTCGCCGCATGGGATACATCCAGACAAATTTGGTGAAAGAATCTACGCAAATGAGTAGCATGGTATTTCCTGATTTAGAACGCGGGTATGGTCCTGAAAAGTCTAAATAAATTTTGGAGAACGGGGTAGTAGGAATTTCTGAGATTAAATGACTTATTTGGCTGTTTCTCTCTGGCTTGCTGAGTGCACACAACTTACACCTTTTCACGAAATTAGCTATCTCACTGTTCATATTTTCCCAGTGATATTCTTTGGGAATTCGATGTATTGTTTTATTTATTCCCATATGTGCTCCAATGGTTGAAGAGTGGTAGTATTCCATAAGCATTGGTTTAATAATATCCGGGGCGATTATTCGTAAATATTTTCCGTTTGCTATTCTATAACATAATACTCTCTTACTCAATATGTATTTTTCTGATTTATTTCCTTTATCGAGTTGTTCTATAATTGGTCTTAAACGGGGATCTTGTTGTTGATACTGAGCTATGTCCGTAAATGCAAGAGGAAATTCGGTAATTAAAGTATTGATAATCGGCGTTTCTCTACTCTCCTTGTTTTCATATGTTTTACTACTCGGCTGGAACATACGTGACAGTGTATCGGCAACTACGTTTTGGGTACCTCTAATATGTTGTACTTTAAATTTGTAACAATTTAACCTTAATACCCATCTTCCGATACGACCTAACTGTTTTGGGTGATTTAGTAGCCAAGATAATGCTTGATTATCCGTTTCTAATAGAAACTCTTCATGTTCTAAAAAGGATTTTAACTTCTCAAAAGCGAAAACGATAGCTAAACATTCTAATTCGTAGGCGGAGTATTTCCTTTCTTGGTCTGTCAGGGTGCGTGAAGCGTAACTAATAGGTAGTCTAGAGTTATCTACTTCTTGATATATTACTGCACCTAGGGCTACACTTGAACTGTCTGTCTGCACTACAAACGGTTTTGTAAAATCGGCTAATTGTAATACTGGGGGTGATATGCTTTCTTTTAGTTTCTCGAATGCAGTTTGGTGTCTCACATTCCACTCAAATTTAGCTCCCTTCTTTCTTAAAGCATTCAGAGGTGCTGCAATTTCGGCTAGATGAGGGATATACTTGTGGAAATAATTTATCATTCCCAAAAATCGGGCTATTCCTTTCGCATCCCGCGGTGGTAAAAATTCTCTGATCGCACGGGTTCTCTCGGGGTCTATGCTTACCTTTCCGTTGGCTTTTACGATGTGACCTAAAAATGAAAATTGTGTGACAGTAAAATTTACTTTACTGGGGTTTACGGTTAATCCAGCTTTCTCTAACCGGGATAGTACTTCATGTAGATGTTTAAGATGTTGGTCAATTGATTCGCTGTAGATAACGATGTCATCTAGGTAGTGATACACATATTTAAATTTTATATCATGGAATAATTTTTCTAATAATCGGCTACATACAGAACTACCTTGGGATATTCCAAAGGGTACTCTCGTAAATTGGTACAGGTTGAAAGGGACGGCAAATGCGGTTAGACGTTTTGATTCTTCCGAGAGGGGTATCTGGTAAAATGCCTGGTTTAGATCCATGATGGTAAAAACTTTCGCTTTCATAAAATAATGAAAAGCACTGTGGATGTCGGGAAGTGGTATAGACTCGAATTCTATCCGTTTATTTAGTTGCCTGTAGTCCACAACTAGTCTATGTTTGTCGTTACCTTTTGGTACTAAGAACGCGGGTGATGAATAAGGTGAAGTAGAGGGTTCGATGACTCCTTGTTCTAATAATTTGTTGATTTGGTTCTCATTACTTCCATTGTTGGAGGTGATAACTTGTATGGGGCTAGACGTATTACTTTATTGTCGCTCAAATTGATTTTGTACTCTATCAGGTCCGTCAGTCCTAACTTTGGAGTGAGCACGTTGGAGAACTGTTCTATTAGTGTCTGCATTTTCCGTCTATCTTTACTTTCTAGATGAGCTAACTCAGACTCGTGGTGTTCTAGATGTGTAGACGTTGTTCCAGTACTTTCTTGGTTATTTTTATTATCATCCAAACTATATTTTTGTGAACGATCGAATCCAAAATAAAACTTCTTATCGTGGATGTCAAGAATTATTCCAGTTTTACCGATAAAATCAGCTTCCAATATTAAGTCGGGTCCTAACTCGTCGCATACCAACATTGGAAAATACCACGTTAGATTTTTAATTTTGACTTTAAACGTGATGATAAGTTTTATCATTAAATTTTGTTTATTAGCGGTAGCGCATCTAATATTCACCGTTTGACTGCGTTTAACTAAGTTGTGTTTAAATAATTTATCGGCTAGCTGTTGACTAATTAAACTTCGCGTTGATCCGGAATCAATTAATCCGAGGGTGGATGTAACACCGAGGTCTACTTGTATATACGGTAATTGACACGTACTGAAGTCACATTTATAAATAGCGTTACATTTATCAATGAACTTTCTAACATAGGGGTCTAATTTTCTTTTGTCATTATTATTTTGTTTTAATTTGTTGTCTCTCAGGGGTTTACCTGTTTTCACGATGCTGCGGAAGACACAGGATTTCGGATCTCCCTGCCTTACATGTTTTTTGGATAAGGGGTCTTCCGATAGTACTGTGTCCGTTTACAGTTCTTACTGATGTGTCCAGGTTTCCCGCAGTTATAACATAACATTTTATTTACGAGGTGTCTCACTGGTTTCCTGTCGAGGTTGAGGCTCCTTGGATTTACCATGGTCATGAAAATTGGTTGGTCTACGAAATGGTCGTCTTTCGCGCTGAGTTCTTGCATCTGTCACTAGGGCTTGCGTTTCCTTTCTACGTGGTGCAGAGGGTAGCGATGCATGTCTGTTCTGATCCGCGTACCATACATTTGAAGAGTGAATACTACATTGTTCTAGATCAGCGAAAGTGTGGGGCCTATTTATTAATGCTAATCGAGAGCGTTCTTCCGGAGATAAACCTACTAGAATGGTATCGACCAATTGTTTCTCACTCCAGTTGACTTGCAGTAGTCGGGAAGACTCTCTGATGTCTGCAATATAGTGGGCCAGTCTCTCGTGGGCTCCTTGTACTCGAAGTACGGTGTTTCTTTTGATCTCCTCGTAAATTCCCGTGGGAATAAAATGTTTTATAAGGGTAGTATGAAGTTCTTCTACTGGAAGAGTCGAGCTTAATGATTCCAGTACACGATCCCGTAATGGTGGTTTACATTTGGGTAGGATTACTTGCAGGATTTGCCAATCGTTCAGTTGCTGTAAATCTTTTATTTGCAGGAGGTATCTGATGAAATTTAACAGTTTCGTAATACTTAAGCCATCAGTGTAGGGAATTTCTGTAATAATTTTTTCTACTGGGTGTGTGATCTTTCCGTAGAGGTCTACATTAAAATTTACATGGGGTATACGTCTAGAAGGGCTTGTTGCTGCGTTAGGCGTCGTAATAGCATATTTACTGGTGCGAGTATGGTGACCACTAGGCTGTGGGGGTTCTGATATCGTTAGGGTATTTAATTCTCTACTTGGTAGCTGTTCATGAGTCGGTTGTATCTTCGATACGAGGGGTGATTCGTGATTCGCGGTGGAGGGAGGGTGTTCTAAAGTAGGAGATTGAACTGGGGAAATATATAATTTTTGTAAGGATTGCTTAATTTCTTCCATTCTAGATGAGTCGGACTTTCTTCGCAATTGTCGTATTATCAAGAGTAATTGCTGTAATGCCTCATCCGCAAATTTTTGCACATCGGGAGGGATTACGGTGACTTCGGACCAGTTCAATAAATTCTTCAACCGGCGGGTTAAATGTTCTATTCTTTGCGTGATGCGCAATATTACTGCAGGCGATTTTTCGTCGTGAAGGTTTTGTGATAATAACGTCAGTTCCCTATACTTCGCATAACACGTTTCTCTTTCGCTGTCATAATCGAGTTCACGTAATCTATCTAACTGCGAGGGTATATCTGATCTACTTTCGCGTAACGATTTGCGCAATTCAGAGACCGTTACGTTCGCGTGAGGTAAACCGCGTAAAATAGCTTCGTAGCACAATTCATCTTTTAATAATAGATAGGGGTTAAATAAAGCCATTTTTTTTTTAATTGTGAGTCACTATAAATATTTATTCTACTATTAGTATTAAATTCTATACTACTCTTTCTTGTTTACACAAATAAACGTTTTTAGTTCCTTTCAAAATTTACATTGGTAGTGCGAGAATTAAATCTCAAAGAAAGAGAAATCTCACACAGGCGTCAATATACTTTCAACTAAGGGGGAAATACTTGGTTACAAGGCACAGGATGATACACGCTTGTTATAACAATAGAACAATTGAAGAGGGTTGGGTATTGTCTAACTCAACTTTGCAGAGGGTTTTAAACTTAGGACAGTTTTAAAGAGGCGTGAACAAGAAATTAACCGGTCTGATTTTGTTGACAAACCGACACGTTGATGAATGAAATTTTTGACAAGTACGTACATGATTTTGTTTCGTATACATGTGTCATTATGTTAACATGTGTAAACTCCTCTATCTAATTCACAATTAAAATTACCTACTTACTATACTATTCTAATAATAATTATTAGTTTTATTTTATTTAAAATTTGAGAAATACTTTAAAGTACTTGAGTGAATAGATCAACAGATTGGCACATGGTATATGTGTCACTATATTACACAATCATTTATTAAACAAAGCAGAGTGGCGCATTTTATAACGTCTCACCTACGTTATAACATCGGGAACCTGTGCATACTTACCTCAGATCAATTGCACGGGCTGCCATACTCGTAATTAACTTTTAATTATTAAATAAACCAGCTGTAGTTATAACTAAAGGAACTTTTACATGGGGGTCTGATGATTTATTCACTCAGTATTTTTGTGTAAAGTAATGACATCTCTTTATTAAACAATTACTACAACAGCTCTACATAAATATTCCCACATAAAGTTTTCTTAATAAAAGTTTACAATTTATAAAATATCTTGTGAAAAAGGCGGGGGGCCCAAAACATAAGGATTTATATAAGCTAGCATTATCCACGGATCCGGGACCTTAAACTTGTTTGTGGTTAAGCTCACTTATTCATATTCTATCATACTATCTGGGGGGCCATTTGAAGAATGGACTTAATCTAAAAATTTTTGTATCAGTGAAGCTTTATATATATACATAAGCACTACTTGCTACTACAAATATTTTTGAATCGTAAGACATACTACATGTTATAAAGTGATTATCATTAAAGTCTTTGTATATTTATTTAAACTGTCTTTAGCAATTCATTTGTTAGGATTTTAATTAATCACGGAGGACAAGTCTCCGTGTCACCTGTGATATCCAGAAGTTTACTCGAAGTCCGGGTCCTTGGTCCTTGAGGTGTTCGTCACGGTTGATCTTTAGTGGAGTTTACTTTCCTGTTGGAGTTCCTGAAGTGATTAGTTCATAATGAAGTAGGGTTGCGGTCCTCAGAAGTCTAGTAGTTAACCATCGTTAGTAGTATAAGTGCCGTAAAATTTCTTGTTTTCGCAGAAATGCACGTCACATTATTGTTTATAAAAGTTCTCACTTTAGGTACCTCGTACCTTATTAATTTTTTACCAACAATGAGATATTACAAATTAGACAAATGGGATGTCATCCCTCACACAGTTATTTATTCCTTTTGGTTTTATAGATTACATTTAACTTATTAGCACACTAATTTGCCACTACTTTTCGCTGCACATTGTTATAGCAGTACTCTAAATTAAAAAAACATATTGTCGTACTTTGGGACATGGTTCAAGCGTGTGTTTTCTACGCGAGCGCTCCATCTCGATTGAATTACTATGTTAGGACGGGTAAGTTAACTGCGCAGAGTTTACGCATCGCAACAAAATAGTTCCTCCTTTCTTTTTTATTTAAGGGATTAAAGTTTGAGCTTTTAATTATCCAAATATATTCTTTATTACAGACTTTCTTATAGTACACTACTGTGTTCTTGTTTATTTATTTATTTAATATCAATTTACAAGGATTATTAGTTTGTTTATGGGTCGGTAATCAGGTTAATTCCGGTTAGTGCATGTCTATGCAGGGTAAAATTAATAAAGGGTTTCCCTATCTTTACACTCGCATTACTTTTTGCCATTTAATCTCTTTATTAAATATTATTATGATTTATGGTAGTGATATAAAATTAGTTTAAATGTGCGATTTATTAAAATTTAAATTTCTCAGCTTTTACATTTCCTATTCTATTATTTATTTTATTTTTAATTAATGAAATCGTCATATTACCAGGTGATTTGTGACCTCTACACTACAAACTAGTTTAAAAAAAGTGATTTGAGGAAATCTACTGCTTTGTCTCAGACCTTTTACTCAATCCCCTCCCCAAAGTCTAACGAAGGTTAGAAACGACTGATGATCAAAACAGAAATCAAGTAGTCGTTTATTTCCTAACTTACCAAAGGCCCAGAGACAGCTCTAGTAATTATGAAAGCAGATGATGGATGACGCTTCTTCCTCTTCAATGCAGTCAGTAATTTCTACGGATTACTGTTGACTTCAAGAACACTACCCTTAGCTACCGCAACGTTTAAGCACCCAAGTTGTAGTCAGTATTTCACAGCCTGACTTACCGCCCATCTGATTTTTCACTGTCTTCCCAACTAGGTCACATGCCTTTCGGTATCATCTACTGGAATAATCTTCTTGTCATTAAGAACAGATGTTTTTCTCTGCAATACGCCTGTTGTTATGTACGAGTCCAGGTTTCGAACTGCAAGACACGTTCACTATTGAGACTTAGGGCTGGAGGTTTTTAACGTGGTAGAAGATATCGAATCGAATATATCTGAGAGATGGTGACAGACTGACAAACCACAAACTCTCTTAATGGATAATTTTTACTTCATGTCGGACAACAGAGTTCTTTTTACCATAACAACAAGACTAGGCAGTGATAATAATCTCAATACGATTTACGGGAAGAAATATTTCGATGGAGAAAGCAATTTCCTGTGATATTAAGAATACCTGATAACATGTTTAACTGTGTCCGATTGGGGTGGTCCGATTATCCTTAACAATAAAATCCTACGGAAGCTCTTTCCGTTTTTGTAGTTTAATATCCTCACTGTTTCTCCGGCCCCGTGCCATTGAGTCAAAACACACTCTGGACAACACCACGAATAACTGCTTACAGCCTCACTTCAACTGGCCCACAGTTCGGAAGGAGAATACCCATCATCACCACAAATGCCTTTGAGAGATTATCGGAAGAGTTACTCCGGTCGTTGCTGCTACGTCGAGGCCTTGAGACTCACCCCTCACCAGCTATAGGTACAGTTTTAGTTCCAGAACGAGGAGTTCATTTTCTAGTGAACAACGATCGTAAGGTCACCACAAGTTCTGCATGGACCACACGTATGAAGTAAGTTGTAACAAGACGTGGTGATGTTTAATACAAGATTTGTGGGTGAAGGCTATAATATCTCCCTACTGTTCTACTCTGTCGGATCCAGGTGCATGTCATTCCAGATAATCACGTCAAGTTGACTTGCATTACGATTTCGAGGAGTTCGAAATGGTTAGGATTCCTGCCGTCAGCATTCAAAGTAATATAGGGCCTCTATCTGTGCAATCTGTGTCAAAGGATAATAATTTCTGTACTGTCAGCTTTAGATGTTAACGGATGGTCAGGAAGTTTAAATTACGAGCTTAAGTTAGAAAATCGGAGACGAACTTCGAAATGTAGGCATGGCACTTAGGGAACTACCGCACACTCACAGATCAGCTTAGCAGAGGCGGTATGGCCAGTACACAATCTTTGAGATGAAATTGATTAACATTTTGAAGGTTTTAGAAGTGGTATGTGCGTTGGTCTTATAGGTGACACGATTGTCAAGCTGAAGAGCCTGGCGCTAGCTGGCGTTTCCTTTGTATTTGATTTTACTTTCAGTTTGCTTTGCGGTAATAAGCTACAGCATTGCAAGCACATTGTTTGGAGGATGGTCTATCTCTATCTTTATTACTGGCGTTGCAACAACCCTTGTGGATATTTATGATGTGGTGGTGGACCATTTAAACTGGAAGTTTAAGTTTGTTTTATTTACACTGGAACTCGAGTTAGCTGGCTAACTGGTTTAGGTACTGGCTTTGGCATTGATTGGTTGTTACTTTGCAACTCGATCTATGGAAATTACGGAAATAGTAGGTTTAGTGTTATGTGACCTGATGTGATAGTATAATAGAAGGTGGTTTTTAAGTTCCTGTTGTTACATCATCCAATCTCCGGTAGTTATCTGTATGAGGTTTACCGTATTTTATCCAGCAATATAGGCTGCAGGGGTTTATAGGTTTATAGTATCGGGCGGTTCATGTAACACAAACACAAATAGATCGTCGTGAAGTATCCGAGTTAGAGGGAAGTCATTGCACTTGTAACGCTGGGAAACAGTGTCACAGTGTGACCGGCCGTACTAACGTGATCACAGAAGCAGAACAACTAGTTTAAGGATAGCAGTTCTTCTGTCGGCTCTCCTTTCTCTATTTGGAGCTTGGTTGGAGGACCACTAGGAGTGTGCATTAGGGTGGCGTCACATCGTGTATCGCGACACTCACAATAGGACCATTGAGCTAAACAAATCTAATGTATGGGGCAGCGGGGCTCTGACTTAGACTATAGTCAATGACTATGGATTCGGTCGAATACTGACATACGGAGGCCCTGGACCGCCCAATTCAGGAGAAGAGAACTGGATTGTCCAAGTGCATCCTTTAATATCGGACGCTGTGCAACGTTACTCCATGTAGCGCATTACCCCGGATAGCGAAAGTTAGATACCACTGCCTCCCTAATAGTTCTACCCGGTGTAGGCAATTATCGAGTTGCAGTGGTTTTATCTAACGACGAAAGTAGCAGTGAGTATTGAAAGTAAACAGTCATAACAAATATTTCGTACCATTTTTACAGAACAAATACACTAGATCTAAGAAAAAGTAATAAAGTTTTGTTGTTTGCTTTATTTCAATATGTTTTGGCCATCTTACTTTATTACTGTCTTATTGTCATAGAAGAACAGCTATACAAATAAATTAAATCTAAATCTGTAACATTACAACAAATATGAAAGAAGAGAAATCAAAACTCAGATCACTGTTGTCATTCAGTAGCCAAGAAGCTGTAGTTGTCCGCCATCATATCAGAAACACATTATATATATCTGCCATTTAACATATCTATTAATTTACAGTTTTTGTTTTTAGTCCCGTTTTAGTTTTAAAATTATTTAACATCAAATCACCATTACTCATAATACTATTTTCATCTACACAGAGGGTTCCTCCCCACAAAAAGACACAAAAAATATAAAGATTAATTGTTATTAGCAGTATTTTACTAAATTAATTAACTCTTCAAACCAGTGAAATCGGTATTGATGAATGTTTCAATTTTTTATTTCTGAGAGAGAGTCCATTTGTAAATATAGTTTGTAGTGACTGCTTATTTTATTCTCATTTATTGTCACTGCTGGAAATATTCTTTTAATTTCCGCTGATAATAAGAGACACAGCCTTAACTAGTACTGTTATATTTCAAAACATTTGTTCTCTTCCAGCATTTTTAATGTTAAGAATTGTATTCCAAACCATCGCGCATTTTCGATTTTGTTCAGTGCTTCTACGCTTCTACAGTCTTCGATATTTGTCATTCCCTGTCAAGCTTTTCACAACTATTTTCTTCAACAACATTAAAAAATTTACGGCAACTGAAATTATACTGTAAGGAAATATTGAGAAGGAAGAAAGTACTAGATCGTGTACTTGTGGTGAAGGTATTGTTTTAAAAACGTTTTTGATCTAATATGAAAGTAGTAGGTTCTAGTAGCAGTCGCACTAGTGAAGATGGTTTACGACGTGATAAACTGTGCTGTGATGTTTCCAACTTTCGCAATCACGCCTTATATTCATTGGTTGTACCCCAACCACTGTTACATCTCCAACTCTCCTTGCTACGTCCTTCGAACGAATGGCTTCAGATTCATGTCATCTAAACGTTTGTCTGCTCGGTTACATCTTCTATCGGCTTTCGTAGTTGAATTCGAAGTCTGACAGTACTGCGTTTGTTCCAGGACCAAAGGTCTTTAGGCTATTACTGTCCCTCTGACTTTCGTAATTTCCGGGAAATCCAAATGAAAAATATCTGTTTTCTCTTCTAGTCCTAACGGATGTGCTCTTATGCCAAATGGGTTCTCCTGAACACTGCGATATACTAGGGCACCGCCTTCTCTGCAGATGACACACGTCTGGACCACCGCGTGTTCTTTTTCTTTCTATTGGTTCCTCTTGCCGTTCCATATCTGTCAAGATGTATTTTCAGAGTGTGTACTCTTGTGATCTGTCTTGTGATGTGTGCTTATATAAATCGCACGCTACACTGGTGTGGTTTAGTTGGCTCGCTGACGATAAGTCTACAATAAAACCACACAAAGGCGCGCATTCTTTCTCTAACTCCCCTCTCTTTTTAGAGAGTCGTATACCTCATAAATATATAGGGGTATTTCATAGACGTATTCCTCTCATAAATAGATTGGAAAACGTTTATATAACATAAGTCTGTGAACACTTTTTTCTCTAGTTATCAAGTGTAATCAAGACTTTCTCGTTTTTTAGCTCAAAGATAAAACAAAGACAATACTTCATCTATGTAGATGAAATTAACGGGACAAAATCAAAAATTTCAGACGGAATTTCACATAAAAAAATAAAAGCAAATGGTTCCAATGTCGCACATTGTATGCGTTTTATTAAAACTTACAAGTATCTGTAAATGATTAGGTAAATAGCATTTTTAACTTTTTTTGTAGAAAACCACTAGTATAATGCTCGAAATAAATCTCTCTCTAAATCTGGCAGACAATTTAATTTAAACAATCAAGTATAATAATCAATGAAGAAAAATGGCTTAAAGGGTAAAAAATTTGTACTTTTATTGCAATATTCCAAACAACAAAAATGCTGAGTATTTATATTGATAAGTTAAATCGTGTGTGTGTGTGTGTGTGTGTTATAGATGAGGACAAGTAAATTAATATTAACGAGACTAATATATGATTTATTAAAAATTAATTAATTACAGGATGGTTGAAATTTAAAAGTTTTTACTCCTAATTTACTTAACAAGTTACTCTGTTTACCAACATTACTTTAGTAAAATTAATTGTCTCTTAAGAGTTTGTTTTTCACAGTTTTTAATTTTTAAAAGTTATGCAGAGTTTATGATTGAATGATAATACGAAATGTTTACTTCTCTTAACTGTCGTCTGAAGAACGATGTCCGTAGCTGTAACTGGAGTCCGTTGAGCTGCTGATCTACAGTTGTGGCTGTCAGGGTCGCTTTCGGATTGTTATTAGGTTCGAAATTTCACCGGATCAACTGATTACGACTTGGGTGTATTGGACTTGCAGCAAATCCAGCCCGCTTAAAGTGTCTTTTTAAACCTATGTGGACAGTCTTCCACTACTACGGAAAGTAACGTACTCGGTTTTAAGCTGTGGTCGGACTAAAACTTATTTACAATTACAATACTAATACGATTAGAGAGTATTTCTCCGAGATCGGAAGCATCAATTATGTGAATTGGCGGACTTGTGACCGCTTCCTCCAAACTTGTCGCTTGTAGAGAGGGTCACACGTACGTTACGTCAGAATACGCGATGTGCGCAACTCAACCTAATCCTGACTAAAATTCTAAACCTCTGATTGGTCAATAGTATGCTCCTTCTCTACAGAAATTTGATGTAACTAAGAGAATTAGGCGTACAATCCGATCGTGTGACGTATTCTTGGTCAAGAATTGTTCTAATCTTGCAACAAAATTGTTTAACATTGTATGTTTCTTTTACGGGTTTTCAAGTACGACTAACACTTAAAATTATTAAAAAACAAAAAATGTTCACACCCAGAGAATAGTACAATTAATTCTGGGACAATAATGACTCACTTTTTTGTATATCGACTAGAGTATGCATTCATTGCACTCATATTTGCATTTTATTTAATAATAATGGCTCCCATGTTTACCACCGAAGTAGCTTAGGAGTAGGCAGCGTAGGCTGCCTTATGTGAGCCGTACGGCATACAAGGAGGGCAGTGTGGCCAGCACTATGCTTCAGCCGCCCATTATTATCCCTAGGATGTTATCCCAGGTACTCATTTTCAACAGGCTGAGTCGACCTGGGGGCTGAAAAACGCACTTTGCTTTTATAGTGTGGGCCCGGGAAACGAACCCGGGACCTCTAGATTAGTAGCCAGGTGCCATACCCACTGGTCTACTGAGCCGCCTTGCATTTTATTTATAAGTCTAAATACCAACGCTTTTTACAAACTAGTATACAGAGTCTAACACGAAAATCTACACATTTCATATAATATGCTACATACGTTTAGAAAGACAACTACGTAACGCTCTTGAAACTTTTGTCTTTCTATACGTGCCTTGAATAGCCTAGCGCGTGCAGCCGGCACGTTGGTTGAAGGTCGGGCTTTGAACTAGTCTGCAGACAGTTCTAGCCGCAAATTATGATCGCCGTGTCGCCCGGAAAATGGATGATTTTTCTGGAACCTCTTCGGGTATATATAAGCATCAGCGGCCGGCTTAGAGGTTCATTTACACATGGGAATTTTAGAAATGCGGTCCGGAGTTATTGTAACGGTAGAGTAGGAAGTGATAATCGTGTTAATTAGTACGAAACTGTAATAAGGTGACATTTATTGTAGTTGTTGGACGGATTTAATTTGAATTATTGTATAGGAGTGCTTTGTTGATTTATAACTGCTGTTTGTGTCTAATTAAAGTTTGTAATTAGTGACTTCATTTGGTGTTAGTTATTCTTCTTGAACTGAACAATACGACAGTTTGTGTGACTATCGTAACAACATTCTCTTATTCATCATATGGTTTATTCGACCATACGTACAGGTTATACGTCCTATAAAAATATGTGCCAGAGGATTGCTGTTATACAGATATTTAGCAACATTGCAGGGTGGGTTCTGTATAGAAATTTCAAAAGTTGTTAGCACAAGTGATTAATACATTTATTGGTACTGCTAAATTTCAAATTAAAAAATTATTAATATTTCTCTTCATTAATTTGAAATAAACGAAGTTCTTTTATGTTTTACTTTGTATTAAAATACAATTTTAGCTCTTTAAGTAGGTGTTAAATATCAATCTTTCAACGTTCTTTAAAATAATTAAATTAATCAAAATTTTAAATAAAAGGCGTGTCCGAGCTATTTTACAAAACATAAACATGAGCTTTTACTGTATTTATAAGAAGTAATGCGAATTATATTGAAACTCGAACCTTTTAATAATGTTCATAGTTATATATCTTTTTAGCCTAATTAATAAAATATGTCTAGAGTCTACAGAGTGTCTTTGCAATGTTCTGTTTTGTCCGTCGGTTTAACGATGTCCGTTTCCCTTCACGTCGCTACGCCGGGATGTTCATGGAATAGCCTCCGTCGGTATCGCCTGTCTTACGTTATTTAGGCAGCAAAACTTAGGACGTTTTCTCACAGCTGTGCTGTTCCTTTATACCGTAGTACAGTGCTTGACGAACTAGACGAGATTAGGCACGACTTCTTGAACGGTGTGTAAATAACAACTGAACAGTATTGATGCCTGTAGACTTAATAACACCATGTCGCATCGCAGGAAAATGCATTTGTAGTCTGTCTGATAAACAAGACATCTGCAACTGTCTCGAACCCACAATTTTTCAAAACGTCTTCTAGCATGTAGACCATATCCTAAAAATATCTAACTTCCGACTATCGGGAACACTTGATACCATGTGGTTTGAATTACGAATTATATTCTATCGGTTTAAATAAGCGATTAGGGTTCATCATATTATATTTTATTAATATTTAAATTATTCACCAATTACTGCTCTTTACCATTATGTGTAGCATGTCCGTGAAACGATAGAATGTCATTGGTCTAGAACCGATTTGCGCACCATATTTCCCCAAGCCACCGAAACAACGTTTTACAGACGCATCGCTGTTGTAGTATATGTCATTAATGTCTCAATATTATGTTAAGTGCAAGTCCTTTACTCACTGACAATTCACCCTTTCGTCAAGAATAACTATGTGCTTTTGACTCGTAATAAATTAGGTCCCTTTTATTATATACATTTGATGGAATGCTTGTCACATTGCAATACACGCACACACACACACACACACGTCTCAGAATAAAATCGCGTGGGCTTACACGCAACGTTTACTGAAGCGTTTCCGTTCCTACAACATTCTCCATCGAAAGCATAATACTAAGTTTGCAAGGTAACAGTTTTCCATTGTTACAGTTTCTTTCTTTAATTTTCCTTGTTCAGCAATAATAATTGAATAAGTTTTAACCTTTGCTTTTCAAACATTTGTGTCAGCTTCCTGAGGTCACGTTTTGAAGGCCAAGATTTGAATTCAATTTCTAATTGTCATTTGGCGTTTGTTCGATTTAAACCATAAATTCGACTCGAATGTCTTTTGTAAACATACAGTACGCCTTTAGGCATATACAGTCTCTGATTATTATTTTCCTGTATGGCCTACTTACTTGGATTGATAATAAAATACCAGAAACGAAAGGGTATTTCTGAAATATTATCCAGTTACGTTAATTAAACGAATAAATTAAAAGGAAATAAGTTTTCTACCATACAACAGAGAATTACAAATTTTAAACGTACAATGAGAATTAAAATTTGAATTTTAAAAGTTGTAAACTGTACAAAACTCTCCACAAAAATCCAGTTATAAAGCCACTGGCTCACAACTGACTTCTTAGTTCACCTCACCTTATTCTGACTGTGCCAGAACTTAATCGGAATTTTCTCATTCTTATACCTTTTTTTTTATAAATGAAATACGTAGCTAACTCGAATAGAATTGAGAATTCTTATAAGACTCTTTTGATGTGGCGATACTTACTCAATAATGTCGCTGCTCATACACGCAATGGCAATGACTTATCAGCGCATTAACATTGTTGAATTCACGTGTGGAACAATGTATAACATGGCAATTTCAATTTATCACAATTCCTGCGTGTATCCTTAGTTTCAACTTTTTGTACAAATACGTTGTAAAAATATCAAATAAAGTTAATGAGATTCATAAACGTATATATACCAGACCAAATGTGTGGTGAATTTTATAGAAAAATTTGCCTCTATTAAAACTATTTATAGAGTTGGTAAACTATTTATAAATTTACCATGAAATAAATTCACGGTATATTCCTCAGCAAAAACCTTTTTACTTTATAAAAAATATTTTTAGAATTAAACAAAAACTGGATATAAGCTCCTTTGTTAATATCAAGACTCATTTCAAATACTTTTAATCAATAAAATCGGTAACCCCTAATCAATAAATCATAACTCTACAAATGACTAAGAGGAAGAGTGTACATTTCCATTCCAATTTTTTGAAAATAAAATAGAATTTACTTAATACCTCAAAAGTTATGGGGCAACTTAAGAAACGAAAATAATTACGTACCTCAAAAGGTACATAAAGGTCATTGCGCCAATACCAATATTTTTTTACTTTTTCTACTAATACCAAGTCCTTCGTTTTATAACTAGTGCAAAGAGAATCTCCACAATTACAAACCTATGCCATAGTAGTGTGGCATGTTTGCAGAAACTCACCGATTCTCTACTGAAGCGTTATCGCGTCTTTCTCATGCCACAATTGAATTTTTAGCTCTGAAGTTCCTAAAACTAAACTTCTTTCTTACAACCTATGTGCCTTCTTTTTATTTTAACTAACAAATGCTTTGTACTCGCGTAAATTGCATTGGCGAGAATTACTGGTTGGACCAGGTAGATTGTGAAATTACTATTAATAAGACTAAGTCTAAACGGAGAAAACTAGGATAATTAAGTACGCATAAACAGTTTTCCGATAATTAAGTAGGGTTAAATCAGAAACTCAGAGACTTAATATTATAATCGCTTTAAAAATTAAGTTAATAATTTTTAAAACTAAAGTACGTATTGTAGTTACAAAGAATTATTATTACGCTTTGCAAATTTTGACATAGCCTATATACTAACCCTAACTCACGTAAAACAAAGAGATTACATTGGACTTACTTATGGTTTTTACGCTATCTGAAAAATGTAATAAAATGTCTCTCTACTTGATGAGACAAATGTTATACTGTACACACAACCACAAGTTCTTCTTCTTCCTCTTCCATTTTTTCCACACTATTTTTATTAGAAATATTTTACAGACGTTATTTTTCCTTATATTCTTCAATTTTACTACGTATAGGCTACTGAGTAACTAAATGTCACTATTTCTAAATCTATGCGCACAGCATGACGTAGTCTCATTTTATCTTGTATGCTAGTCTCGTGTTACTTGGCGGACATGAAGATTCACTACCCTACAACAGTGCTTAGTACAGCTGTAGTATTTCAAATTTTGTCCTAGTAACTGGATATGTTTGATTTTCTTTTAAGTAGCCTACCTATTTATTACTCTAAACGTTTGCCCTAATTAACACAATTTAATACTCTACACACATGACCTTATTTATCCAACGTATTACCCTACATATACGACCGTATTTGTCTAATCTACTACTCTACACATATGGCCGTATTTGTACAATTTGGTACTCAACCATATGACCGTATTTGTCCAATTTATTACTCTACACATATGACCGCTTACGACGGGCCAATTTATTACTCTTCCGTATGGCCGCGTTTATCCTATTTATTACTTTACACATATGGCCGCATTTGTCCAACTTGTTACTCTAATATGTGACAATATTTGTCCAATTTGTTGCTCTACACATATGGTCAATTTGTTCAATTTATTACTCTACACACATGGCCGCATTTGTCCAACTTGTTACTTTACTATGTGACAATATTTGTCCAATTTGTTGCTCTACACAGGTGGCCGGACTTGTAAAATTATTACTCTACACACATGGGCGCATTTGTCCAACTTGTTATTCTACTATGTGACAATATTTGTCCAATTTGTTGCTCTACACAGGTGGCCGGACTTGTAAAATTATTACTCTACACACATGGGCGCATTTGTCCAACTTGTTATTCTACTATGTGACAATATTTGTCCAATTTGTTGCTCTACACAGATGGCCGGATTTGTCAAATTATTACCTGTATACATATGGCCATATTAGTCCAATTTATTATTCCACATATATGAACGCTTACTATGCCCAATTTATTACGTTTCCGTATGGCCGTATTTGTTCAATTTGTTACTGTTCCATATGACCGTATTTGTCCAACTTATTACTCTACACATATGACCGTTTATGACGCTTCAATTTATCACTCTTCAGAATGACTATACTTGTTCAATTTGTAACCATATGACCGTATTTGTCCATTTTATTACTCTACAGGTATGACCGCTTATGACGGCCCAATTTATTACTCTTCCGTATGGCCGCGTTTATCCTATTTATTACTTTACACATATGGCCGCATTTGTCCAACTTGTTACTCTAATATGTGACAATATTTGTCCAATTTGTTGATCTATACATATGGTCAATTTGTTCAATTTATTACTCTACACACATGGCCGCATTTGTCCAACTTGTTACTTTACTATGACAATATTTGTCCAATTTGTTGCTCTACACAGGTGGCCGGACTTGTAAAATTATTACTCTACACACATGGGCGCATTTGTCCAACTTGTTATTCTACTATGTGACAATATTTGTCCAATTTGTTGCTCTACACAGATGGCCGGATTTGTCAAATTATTACCTGTATACATATGGCCATATTAGTCCAATTTATTATTCCACATATATGAACGCTTACTATGCCCAATTTATTACGTTTCCGTATGGCCGTATTTGTTCAATTTGTTACTGTTCCATATGACCGTATTTGTCCAACTTATTACTCTACACATATGACCGTTTATGACGCTTCAATTTATCACTCTTCAGAATGACTATACTTGTTCAATTTGTAACCATATGACCGTATTTGTCCATTTTATTACTCTACATGTATGACCGCTATGACGGTCCAATTTATTACTCCACATGTATGAACGTTGTGATGCCCCAATTTATTACTCTTCTGTATGACGGTATTTATCCACTTTATTGCGATACACATATGACCGTATATACCTAATTTATTATTTACATTTCTATCAAAGTCTAGTGAAACCTTATGCAGAAAATAATGAAAGTTTACTAAATGCGACCGTTCCAGAAACGGCGATGAAGATGCGAGTGCCAACACAGATAGTTCCATTCAAAGGCAGTTTATGTTTGATACGTGGAATATTTATCAAATCCTGTATTTCACACCTACTACTTTTTCTGTTTTTGTTTAAGTTTGTAGCCAGCCAGCGCAACTAAAATTGTGGATTTCGTTTTATTGTAATTTCTTAGACACGTTCCAGGTTAAGTTTGATTGTGAATATTCAACATGTAACCTGAATTTACGAGAGTGTACTGGCTCCTCAAACAGAATGCCAAAATGCGCAGATGTTAGCCTACAATAATGTGTAGATACTGTAATAAATGTAAGAGACGAATAGGCTGTATTATATCACAGTTACAAATCTACGGATTGTACAGTATACTTTGAAGATCTAGTGTATACCGTCCATTTTACGTAGGCCTACATCATATTCTTGCGCATGACGTTTACCTTTTGCTGGCCATTTTCTGTGTTTCACTGGAATATATTTACGTTATTACAAGATCACGTGACCTACAATAAGTCACGTGAAAAACTCGCTTACTTTTTCAAGTTAACTTTATTTATAAATTTCGAAAATACAAAATATTCCCGTGGTTCGTAGAATTCGATGTTGTAGTTTTAGAAAACTAAAAAGACCAAATAATTCACACAGGTCTTTGATGTTAATTTTTGTACAATTTCTACAATTTTAATATGTGGGTAATAAATATATTGTAGCATGACAGAAAATCCATCTTATTATAAGACCGAAAAAGAAGCAAAAATAGAATATAGCATAGATTATTAAGAAACCAAACTGGCGAAAAAGAAAAAGTATTATAATAATTAATCAAGAATAAAAGTAAAATGAAATACGAAATTAAAAGGAGTTAAGTTCATTAAAACCAACTTAAGTGATAATCCAACTTATATAGTATATATACCCAGATAGAATAGGAGCAGTTAAGAAAAAACCATATATAAACCAAAACCACCGATTAAAAATATAACTAGTAAGCACATAAAAACAAAACCCCCAACAAAGTATAACAAAGAAAAGTACAATACAGTAGAAAAAAAGAAACTATGTAAATTAAATATAAGTAGAAATATTAGATATATGATGGAAAGTGTACAATGATAATTTAATTTGATTGTGAAAAAATGACAAACAATAATCCCATTTAAGTGATGTTCTTTATTCCCCAATGACTAGATAAAATGGCTAGAAATCGAATTTGGGAATATAGTGAATAGTGAGGATAAATCCCTAAATTAAACCAAAAACACCAAAAGACTGCATAATAACTGATTTTAATAAAATGTTTAAATAAAAACAGATATGTTTTGTTTATGTTAGCAGTTCATTAAACTCAAAGCATTGAATGCTTGAGATTGAGTTTATTTTTTTAAATATAATATCTTTATTATATTTTAATGATATCAATTAATAATATACACGGTTGTAATTAAGTAAGGGCAATCTAGTTGAGATTTTATTAGAATTGTATGTCAGAAAGGTTATTAGCAAGCTGAAATAATAGTAAACTTTGTAATTGAACTAACATAAAAAAATAGGCCAAATGGTACCTCTCACCAACATTATAATTAGTAAATAAGTTAATGAAATTAATTGAATGAATGAAAATTGTTGAATGTAAATCACTAACCATCTATAATAACTGTAACAACACTTAGTGAAAGTAATTAAGGAATGTATAAGATATTATTAGTAAAAATGCAAGTGTAATAACACTGGAGTCTAAAGAAAAGCCTAAATTGAAGATAGTATTCAAATTAGCTAACCAAATCATCAAATTACTGAGAATTAAAGAACCCAAACCATAATAATTCAATCAATGATCTTGTTCAATGATAATTAGAATCTAACATAAATTGTCAACCATTTACTGTGGAAAGAAGTAAAGTAGGTAAGGCCTACAACCAAATATACTGTAAATATGACTTTTTGAGTTAAAAAATGCTATAAGATATATCATGTGTGGTATTAAATGATGCAGAATTAAATAAGGAATTTGATTATGTAATTAGCATTTAATAAGAATAAATAATAAGCAAAATGTAATTTATAATATAATGTAAAATTCAATTCTTTTGTACAACATCAAATTTGAGGCTTAAGAGTCAGCTGATTTAAAACAATGAAAAGTTACTAATAAATCAGCCAGGACCTTTTGTATGATGAAGAAAAAACGAGAGTTGATTGTTAAACGTCGAGATGAACACATCAGAACGATCTCACACAAATTAAAAAAGATAGAAAATATAATTTTGACAAGAACTAAACCTATAAAAGAAAAAAAAAAGAAATTTAAAATATGAGTTACTAACACTAAAATCAAATAAAATCAATTCAACTATTATCTTTACGAAGATTGGAAGGTAATCAAGATATTAGAACAGTCCAGTTACTAATCAGAAATTATTTAATGTGAATATCAGCACAACGTTATGGACGAGCTATTTGAACGAGGACACTTCTGAACACTTATTGCCGAACTAAACAGCGGATCATTAATACGGAATCATCACTCTAAGACGAAGAAAACTGATCACTACTACTATGATAAGGAACACATAAAGAATCAACATTTATTTGGAGGAATTTCGTCGTGAAGATCTCAGTGTGCATACGCAAGCAACGGAGACGGCCATCTTGTTGAATCTCAGACCACCCTCAGTCAGCTGTGGTGACGTCAGCCTACGTAGAGCCATTGGTTCGAATAAATCTAATTTTTATTAACCTTTTTATATTAAATATTATTTTTATTTTTGTCATTAAGAACTTGTTAATTGTACGTATTGTACCTTTTCAGCATTACCCTTTCTCTGACTTTTAATAACAGCTAAAAGAACCTATAATTCAATGTTAATAATTTATATAAAAAAACAATTTGCCCTGCGATATGAGTTTTCGAGCTGTGTATTAGTAGTTCGATTCAAAGTCGATTAATCGCAATTAGTTAATAAATTTATTTAACATTCCAATTTTGAGTTTTATTTCTTGGTGAACATATATTTAGAAGAATTTCAGGTAGCACTTGAAACCTGGACTTCAAGGAAGAAGAGAATAACATCGCAAAGGAGTACAATCACTGAATAGCTGAATACCACTAATCGATTATTACATTTCATAATCTATTTAACGCTGGAAACAAATTATTGTTATAACACAATAAATCAACTAAATTAGTAATTAAAAGAATTAAGGACTAATATAATAAATAAATAAACTAATAAATAGAAAATAAATAAATAAATAAATATAATTTTTCTTTAATTAAATTTAAACAAATTTTTTTACAAATTCATATATTTATTTTTTGTAACCCATAAAAAAGGAAACGTTACAATATTAATAAAGATGTTAATATATTATGTCTGGTATTAATTCATATAAAATATATCTGCGTCAGCATTTCTGACCCTTTGTGACTGGCAACGAAATACAAGAAAGAAATTTTGTTTTATTCCCAATCTACCAAATGTACTTTTGATTGTATGACACTTATTTTACAGTTAGTAAATCGATTCTGACACTAAAACACTCAGATATCATTCATATTTCTTACGAATTAAAAAAAAATTAATAACAGTTTGATTTTATGATCATTCGACCCCAGTAAACAGACGTGAGATACATATTTTGCCACTAATGTAAAACAAATTAATTAACCATAAAGCAGTCAGTAACTACTTTGATGAAAATGCACGTTCTGACAATTTTTCTGTCAAGTATCGTTATCCCGTACAGTAAGTAAACACTGATCATCGTACCTTCTGCATCTTCGACAAGCATACACATCGTAATAATTACACTATACACTTATTATAGACGTGTCTCCTTCTAATTTTTGATGTAGTTTTTGAAAGACTCATCTGTCATTTGTAATTTAAAGCACTGTTTGTAATTTGTTGTTTTTGTGTTTTCACAGATTTACTAGTGGGATTAATCAGCGTTTTAACGGACATCATTTGGCATATCACCGTATCATGGAGAGCAGGGAACCTCGCCTGTAAAATAATACGTTTTCTGCAAGTAAGTCAGCATCATATGTTTTCATGAGCTATTTAGGCCTGTATTGTATATTATATTGTTACGTCGGTCTCCTTGATCGTCGTATGGAACAGTGGAAAAGAAAATACAAGACACCAATTACTATTCACTATTCACCAGCTTTAATTAATCTCAATTAAGAGTTTGAAATCAACACGTTATTCAACAAGATTATACTCGTACAATAATTCAAGTTAATCTGTCCACGCAAATAATAATGTCAACTGTAAAGAATTCCGCACTATAATCACTTTTCACTAATACACCACTTGAGACGCACTGTGTAAATCGCCCGACATAAAACTGAAAACTAAGTGGCAGGTATGGGCTATTTATAGTCTGCAGGGTTTTATATTTTTGCGTCCTTAATAAACAGTTGAAAGTTCTAGAGAATTCTTAAGCACGGCGTTGGCAGAAACACGCACCGTTTGGCTAGTTGGGAAGCTTGTCGAACAACACTATCGAATTTACGAGCATGTTCCGTATTACGTAACACTGCCTCGCATATTAAGTGTCAGGTACCCACACAAATATTACAGCTGGGACAGCCGAAAATCATTAGAACGTTCTGTAATGACGTGACAATGTTATTATGAAATCAGAAATAAAGGACAGAATGAAGGACTATATGTGAGGGAGGAAGAGGCATAGATAAGTTGATAGACAAATAAGGAATGAGGCAGAGAGAGGGAGAAAGAGAGGGAAAGAAATAAAGCGAGTGAGAGAGAGAGGGAGAGAGAGAGAGAGAGAGAGAGAGAGAGAGAGAGAGAGAGAGAGAGAGAGGAGTTACTTATTACTTAGATGTGGTAAGAATGAGAATGAGAAAAAAAGGACAAAAAAGTAATGAGTCCAAATTTGTGAAAATCAAAGAGTTGATCTGCCACAAAGTTTCAAACATTACTTATAAAAATATGACTTATGGGTTGACTTATGTTTTCTTGACGGTATTCTCTGATTTCAAGCCATAATGTATTTTGATATAGTCTACGTAATATTACAGTTATTTAGTGGCTAAATGAAAACTTAAAGAAAGCACACACAAATTGAACCGTTAATCAAGCAAAACTGTTCCTGCTGACAGTTTAAATAGCCTATACAAATAAAATGTATCTCTTCTATAAGTCATAAACGAATCTTAGCTGACTTAGATTGGTAATAAGTGGATCGGTACGGAAGTGCAGTAATGTTAAGTAACAAACATTTTGTTACAATTCACTTAATAAATTATAAAATTAATAGCATTTTATTTAATAAATTATTAAAATGAATACTAAAGTCTGTCATACAAGGGATTGACACGGAGAGTGAGTTGGCCAATCCCCCACCCGCTTCCGCTACGAATGCGCACGAAACTCGGCAGCATTCAGTTTTACAACTGTCAGTCATCGGTCGCGTATTTCTAAGCACTACATGTACAGTTATAGAAAAGACAAAGGAATAATATCTTTCCTTTCACAGTGTTTATTGCCATTTATATAATATTTATTCCTTTGTCTGCGACAGAGTTTTATTAACGACTAAATTTTTGCATTACTCTGATCTATTCCATACTTTATTATCTTTCTGTTAATTTTAATAGATGTTATGTAAATTCAACCTTATTCAGGTCTGAGCAATTTCATAATAGCCTACCATGAGTATACATGGTATATTATGGCTCTCCATGGCTATTATTTAATTTTTTTAATAATAATTTGCTTTGTTGTAAACTTGCCCTCTGCGTTTTAACTGGGTTGGGACAGTCACGGTGTTATATTTTAACCTTAAGGTACAGAACATTTCTATTAAGTAGCAATATTACACCGAAGCCCGCATTACAAGTTTTTTTTATTTATTTTTGTTATTTAATTTTTTCTTTTATTTTGATTTTTTTGTTTTCATATAATTATATTTTTTCTTATCGACTGAATCATACTACTATGTACAATTCTTTATTTACTAAAAGAAATTCTTTATTTACATTGAAATGCAAGCACTTTTTACTCACTATCACTGTCACTTGGGAGCGGTTGAATTCCTCTTATATTTGACAGGCCACTTAAACCTGCTTCAGCGTCAGCCTCATTATCTGCAACCGATTCCTCCTCCGAAGTGCACGATGAGCTATCCGAAGACGTACATTGTGGATCACTCCTTATGGAAATAATCATTTCATCTACCCTTTCTTCTAGGATGCCTTCTGCGTCCCAATCTTCGTCCATTACTCTTTCAACGTGATTAACCGCTCTTCTCCAGTCCTCCTCTTTAATTTCATCGATGGCTTGAAGAGCCAGACTCTCTACTTCAGCTAAGGTGAATAATTAATTGTTTCTGGCTACCTTGCCTTTAACGTTTGCCCATATAAGCTCGATGGGATTAAAGTGACAGTGATAGGGAGGCTGCCTTATCACTCTGTGGCCTTCTGATTTTGCTAGTGAATCCAGTTCATAGGATTTGAAATTTGGCTTATTTTTGTGTACAATTTGAAGCAGTTCTGCCTTTTTTAAATGACAGTCAAACGGTATGTTATTTGACTGCAGCCAATCTTGGATTGCCGGTTTTGTTGAAGTCTGCTTTGGAGGTTTGTTTTCTTGAATACAATGATACGGCGCATTGTCCATTACAATTGTGGAACGGGGTTGTATATTTTCTAATAAATTAATAAACCATCCTTTGAAAGTGCTCGCATTCATTTCTTCGTGATAATCACCCTTCTTTGGCGATCTAAACATTTTTAAACAATTCGGTACGAATCCAGCGCTAGTGCCGGCATGAATAATTATCACCCGTTGACCTCTTCCTGTCGGCTCTTTTCTTGACGGTTGCAAAGTGTCATCGTCCCAACATTTGGCAACTGTGTGACCCGCATTTATCCAGGTTTCATCCAGATAGACTATTTTTTTTACATCGATTTCCCTCATCTCTCTTAAAAAATTACACCTCCAATTAACAACATCATTTCTCTCCATTAGAAACTTTCTATTATTAATCTTTCTCCACTTAAAGCCCAAATTTTTTATAATTTTCCAAAGAGTAAACCTACTGCCGTCGAAAATATCACTCTCTTTTAACGAATTCAGTAGTTTTCTTATTGTCGGTAGCTCTCTTCTTTTTTAATATGCGTATATATGATTCCGTGCTGCCGTTTCCGAAAAAGAATCCAAGCCCGACTTTGGGCTTTTACGAGGACGTTACTTTCCCGGTGTTACATCCACAACTTCCGCTGTAACTTTAGATACAGTCGCCCTGCTGACCTGGAGTGCATTAGCCACTCGTTCAGTGACTTTCGGAAATGGCAGTAGTGGAGCATTACTTGCAGACTCTTTTTGGAAGTAATCTCTCAGTCGTCTTATGAAAGTCCGTGCTTGTGAGTTTAATGTCTCCCCTCTCCCAAATTTACGCACTCTTCCTCGATCTACACGGGGTGGCATTTTAAAAGTAAATAAATAATACAACGATTAAATTAAAACTTAATTAGGCCTGATTAAAACGTAACAATTAAAACTTCGATCAAATGATGATAAAACTACTAAAAAAAAATTCTACACATACAAAAAACCAAAAGAGCTAAACTGATTATACTGTATTAAACACTGCTGCTAACCTTGTGAAAATGTAAGAATACTGGCTACACAATAATCTACTACCTGTGAGAAGTGGTAGACAGAAATAAAATGAGTAACGGTTAAGCGCAGAGAGCTTGTAGTGGGAGAGAAATTGGAGGGGAAATTGTCGCTATGAGCGGGCTCGTACCAAGGTCATGTCGATTCTTTAATATTACTTATTTTAGTTTAGGAATTTATTTACACGTACAAACTTGAAAAGAATAAGTAAAACATTCTATGCAGAGAAAGTTAAACTGTATGATATACAGCTTAAGATGTAAAACTGACTAAACTATTTATAATTTATAGTTACTGTACTTCATGAAATAATTTCTGAAATAATCATAAATATTTTATAATAACCATAACATAATCGTAAGAATTACTATTACAAACAATATAAAGATCTAAACATTTAACACCGTGTTTTATTATGTAGATATGGTTCAGGCTATTGTTACGACGGTCTCACGGATCGTCGTATTGTATAGTGGAAACAAATTACAGACTCTAAGTCACAAGTTACCAACTTTAATTAGTCACAAATAACAATTTGAACTCAACAAAGGTACTCTCATACAATAATCCAAGTTAGAATGTCCACACGCAATAATAATGTCACCTTATTACAGTACCGGACTAATCAACACAAGAATCACTTTCCACTAATCCGTAACAATCACATGATCCGCACTAAATAATTCACCAACTGTAACTGACATAATAAGCAGCTGCCGTTGCTTATATAGATGCCGCAGAGGTTCCAGAATAATTTTCCATATTCCTGGCGTCGTGTCGACATACTTTGCTAGTTACTACGTAGAGCTCAAGCAGCCTGGAGGCTACGTGAGTGCACGACTTTGACACAGACGCTGCACACTCGTTTACTCGCTGTAAACCTGTAGAATGACGCTCCCGAATTTTCTAGAGCGTTACGTAATTGTTGTAGCACTACTTAAAATAGTGTGGCTAACAATTGACGTATATTCTGCATGTGTTTTGTTAAGTGTGAAAGTAACATTTTGTGAATATAAATTGTTTTGCTCACTATCATAACCTCTACATCGAATGACAGACGCATACAGTTGTCTACAAACTTTTATTATGACTTTACGTATATTATAAATTAAGGAAAAAAATTGGTTTTTAAAACCACTGAATAATACGAGGGCTATTTGTTTTTCAACCTCCGATAGACCAATAAACAGACACATGAATGACATCACTAATTTTATTATATATAAAAGTTTTATATATATGTTAACTACTTTTCTACATAGTCACCACCACTGTTGGGGCACTTATCATAGCAAGACACCAAATTTTCTATGACCATGTTGTGGAATGTTCGCTCCTGAGCAGTACAGCCAATCTGCCATACTGGACTTTAACTCATCATTGGAGTCAAACCGTTGCCCACCTAACCACTTTTTCAAGTCAATGAACAAATGGTAGTCACTTGGTGCTAAATCTGGGTTATAAGGTGGGTGATCAAGGACTTCCCACCCATCCAAATTCACGAAGCAGGTTTTGTGTGAGTGCAGCTGTGTGAGGTCATGCGTTGTCGTTGTTTGGGAACCCTCCAAGCAAAGAGTTTCCTATACCCAAGCTTCTTAGTAAGAATATCATAAAGAGCAGACCTAGAAATTTCAGAAAAATCTGCAGAAAGTTCAGTAATTGTCAAACAACGGCGCTCTCGAACCATCCTGTCTACCATTTCAACATCATCAGTAGCCATGGACTTTCTTTTGCCCTCCTTCATCGGGACACCCTTCTTTAAATTTTTGACACCATTTCCGAAATGAACCATCACTCATCACGTTTTCTCCATACACATTACACAACCTTCGAATTTCTGCAGCACTATAACCTTCAGCTTGAAGAAATCTAATAACAGACCGAATCGCACACTTGGAGGCAATTTCAATTGTAGTTCCCATAATTAAACTGTCGTCACCACAGTAGTAGACAAAATAACTATACAACCAGTGGTTATAGGTTAGAATAAAGCCTCAAACACATTAATCAACAGTCAAATTGTTGCTATGACAACAGAACCAGGTTTGTCAACTCACCGGAGGTTGAAAAAAAAAATAGCCCTCGTATAGTATACAGTGGTTATATTACGCGAGCAGTTAAGTATCGTTACAGAACTGACAAGGCACAGATATTATATAACATTATGTATTATACGTGTGCGCAAGAATGAACTGAAATTTACAGGGGTTAGAGATGGAATCAAATGTCATTAACTCGTGTTTAGATGCTGCAGTCTACGTAGTTGTGTTTCAAACATGAATGATTCTATAGTTCTATGCTTACATTGATCAATCAACGATTAGTGGCCGTTGACGACAAGTACTGCGAGGGATGTTTGGTATGTAGGCCTACGTGATATTTCCTACACTTTGCAATGTGCAACACACGACGTTTTACCTGTCACTAGATTCCTACGCTCGTCGTGTCCAGAGTTATAACAAGCTGTTTCATTTAGTCTTTATTACAGTCAACACGGTGTATAATTATCTTATTTATCTTAGTATTGGGATAACGATTAAAAAAGGCATTTTTCTAACGTACTAGTTTGAATTTTATTATACTATATTCATATATATATATATATATATATATATATATATATATTGTTACGACGGTCTACTTAACCGTCGTAGGTACAGTGGAAAACAAAATAAGTACAAAACACCAATTAAGTCACTAATCACCAACTTTAATTTTTACAGTTAAACAATTCTTAATTAACAACAGTCTACTACAACAAATCAAATAAAAATTGTTCACACGCAATAAAATGTCACTAATATTAAACACAATTGTATTACAATATACCGCCCGATTATAAAACACAACACTTTCCTAATAATCACTTGAACGCGCACAGTAATATCGCCCGAGAATAACTCTCCAACCGCAATGTAAATATATCGCCACTATACTGAATTGAACGTCGTTGAGTACTGGTATTTACAAGCACGTACGCCACATCTTACAATCTGGATCTCTCTGGAACGTTCGATAAACACGTAGATTGTTCTGTGATGTCGTAACAATATATATATATATATATATATATATATATATATATATATAGTAGCACAACGAAGTTTTTACCTTATTCTACAAACTAAGATCATATAGGAAAAGAAGGGAAGAAGTCATCTGGAAGTAGTAATATCAACTTAAATAAAAGTAACAGAAAAAAGTAATTACAATCATAAATAAAAGGACTTAACAGAACTAGAAAAATCGATTCAAAGAAATTACATATAGTCAATTTATAGCCAAAAAGTGTTAAAAAACAAATAGTATGAGTATCATCTCAATAAAATAATTAGTAGACCCAGTAAGATATGGAGTAGTAAGGAGTAACAGCCCAGAACAAATAAAATAAAATGACAACCCTCAAGATATGGAGTAGTAAGGAGGAACAGCCCAGAACAAATAAATGAAAATGACAATTCTCAAGATATAAAGTAGTAAGGAGTAACAACCCATAACCAATGAATTGAAATGAAATAATATCAAGATACAAAAACCTATTTAAAAGACAGAAACCTCTATAGCAGCAAACCACATCAATGAAAGAACTCAAACCATATTAGCTATACAAAATTAGAACCAAAAATGATAAAATAAGAGAATCCAATACAAATAATCAGAATAATGTAAATTTAATTATAAATAAAATAAGTGTGTAATTGAGGGAAACACCCCAAACCAGTTTTAAAAAGGACAACAAAAGACAATCATTAATATAAAGTTTTAATGTGTTTATTTATATAATTATTATGTGTTATTATTTTGTGTGTATACCATACAGAATATGTTGATAGTAGGAAATACTAGATGTTTATATGTAAGAGTTTATTGTATTTGAATCATGTTAATTAATGTTGTAATTTTGTGAAGTAAGGAAAGGCAAAATAATAATTCAAACGACCCATAAATAGTGAATCAAAAATATAAAACTAATAAGGTGAATTAATAATAACATTGCTAGGAAAATTGAAAATTGATGACCAAGACAAATTCAACTTTGACCATATAAATCAAATCAGAGAATATAAATTTATAGAACCTAGATTAAATTGATATAAATTATCATTTTCAGAATACAAATACTTTATCCTAATGATAACAACAACCTATAATAGTGATTAAAAGAATCAGCATGTAAAATTGACTTAAATGGTGATTGTACAAGAAAATGCCAAAAGCAGTAAGCAAGCACTAGTAAAATGCAAATAAATTGTTAAATTTTTTAAATAATAGCCAGACATAAAAGGTAAATTACAAGGGTTTAATTAGTAATCGAGTGTGAGTAAAATTGTAACATAAAACATATTGTAAACCATTTAATAGGTATTTATGTGAATCAAAATAAGGCCTAGAGATGGATTTCAAAGAATGTAATTCTGAACCTTAATTCAAACCAAAACATGTCAAATTTAGTATTAACTTGTATAAAATAAAAGCAGGAATATTGTTCTATAATTAGAATTACATAAAAGTACTAAACAAATAATTTATAGACAATTAAATAAATAATATGACTTTTTTTTCTATAAGATTGAATTATTTGATAGGAACAGCTGATCAATGAACAATGAGAAATGAGACCAAAATCTTATAGAATTTTCTATATGAAGGAACAAATATAATTAGTTGATTGTTAAAAGCCAAACAGAACGGACGTGTCGGAATACATTTTCAGAGAACTATGAACGGAATTTTTTAAATAACGCAAACCGAGAGATTTGATGAGTTTATAAAAGGATAAAGAATAAATTAAATCAACGAATACTATAATAACGATCATTGAAACCATAAAACTAAATTAAATACTACTAAATCAAGCTGTCACTACGTATAGACACGACTGAAGAACGAAATTAAACTCAGATAACCAGAAAACGAGTGAAAGGAACCATTTGACACAACACAACTATTACCGAACAAAATCCAGTGGATGAATACAACTACACACTACAACTTGTGGATATTCCAATAGCGGCATCACTGAAGGGGAATTAAACAACTGGTACAATTATTTGAAGTGAAATCTCGGAGCTGAATTTACATCGCAGAACAACACATGGGGGACGCCATCTTGTCATTTTGAGTTAAACGCATTCAACCTTGGAGGAGACGTGGTGACGTCAGAGACATCAGCTGGTTCGAAAATCGACTTTTCTATACATTATACTTTATTATATTTTTGGTCTGTTTAATGAATAAGGTTTTTTATAATTTGTAAGTATTGAATTCTCTTGCCTTTCCTGACTATTTCTACAGTTAAAAGAACCCTTATATTATACTAATTTAATTGAATATTAATTTATATGTAATAATCGAACTGGAACTTAATCTCGAATCAGACTCGAGCCAGTCGCGGCAATTCAAATAATTACTTTGAACCTAATAAACTTAATTATTGTTTAAACATTGTTTTATTAATTATTTGAGTTTAATTATTAAATGCTAACGTGAACTTCTGAAGGAAAGGAACGAGCAGAAGAAGAAGTACAGATACTGAATTGGCCGCTACATGCAATCGATGTGGCCAAGACAATCTATTTAGCGTGAAGAAACAAATAATTTCTTCATCAGAGCATGCACAGTTATTAATCTTTTTTTTTATTGAACGCTGACAATAAAACCAATTAAAAAAAATTTTAAATTAATTATTTATACATAAATAACAAATAAATAGATAAATAAAAAATATTATCAACCAGTTATTCTACCGACATAATTTGTTTTATTACAAATTGACGCATTCAACGTGGGACATATCACCAATGGAAACAACACTATATTTGTAATAATTTGTTTTATTACAAATTGGCGCTCACAACAGTGGGGCATAACATAAACACGAGCAAGTCTCGTTTTATTACAATATATATATATATATATATATATGTACACACTATAAGAAGCATATTTAGGGTACTTATTTATTTTCATTGATGCTCGCTGTACTCCTATCTGAGTTCATCACAAATGCCGCATCTGTAAATTATAATATAATATATCCTATTATAATATAATATAATATACGAGGTTTTATCAGCAATTTTATGCAGTTCTTGTTTATTTTAAAAATTATGCCTTCATTCACCGAAACTTATACTGCCCCTTCAAAGGAATCTCAGTCGAATGTGACACGATTAAGCCAGACGTTTTGCAGTCTTCAAAATATTTCAAGCATGCACTTTTTGGTACAGACTTGAGCTTGCTTAACGATTTTCGTTTTCACCTTTGGGAAGAGGAAAGATCCCGTTGTGACACATCTGGTGAATACAGCAGTTGTGTCATCATTATGACGTTTTCTTTTGCCTACGTTGGCAAAATTCTAAACAAGCAATGACGTTATCGGGCTGCAATTTTCATAAATTATTCTTCCGTAAATCTGTCCGTTTTCTATGAATACAAATGGAGTAAAAATATCCGAATGCCGCTCTTTATTTACCACTGCGCCTAGCGATGAAACTTTGTGGAAACAAAAACATAATCTTCATCTGACAACCACGATCTTCAACTCATGTACGGCAGTCTTTGAAGCTTGTAAACCGCTTGTTCACGCACAGCAGTCTCCCCAGAAGCCTTGTGAACACGTTTACCAGGACAGAGCAGTTTATCTCTTAGTTTACACAAAATTTAATTCATATTTTTAAATCTCGCATGTAGAATGACAAAAAAATTGCCTAATACACGTAAGGACGACTTACTCAATTAGCTGTGAAATCTAAACTATGCATAAAATAGGGTTAACATTTTAGACGATTGTCACTAACATGTGTACCAACGTGACGTATAAACAGTTTTGTGATATCACATATTACATTTAATCGAAATTGCAAAATTGCACGAACTTTTTGACCAAACCTCGTACCTCCGTAAAATAAAATACACCCTAATATAGGCAATACAAACTCGATGTACCAAAAACAAAGTAACTTGACGTACCGTAACTTGTTGAACGTATAAAATATAATGGCTAATAAAATGTGTAAATATTATGCACGCTAGTTAGCAATATTGTCTAATGATATCCATTTTGTATCGTATTTCTGTATAATGCGTATCTTAAGTGCATTTTAAATTAATTAAACGGAATCACTGACGAGATGTATTACGTAACAATCGGTTTACGTAAGTAATACACAAGTAATGAAGTAATTAGTTTTATTAAAATAATTAATTTAGTTGGTTCAGTAAAAGGACTTACAGGACATTTCAATCTGTTACCTGACGTAAATGAAAAACAGTCTGTTTTCAATAACAAATCTATCTGCTTCTTTTCTTTCTTTTTTTTTTTGTTAAAATTTCTGAAAGTATTGTATCTTAATTAAAACAGATACATAGAACATTAGATACTAAAATAAGGAATTTGGTCATAATCCGTGATCTGATGTTAAAAAAAAAAAAAAAAAAAAAAAAAAACAGAAAACATAAAATGAGAGTGACAGAAACTGTAAACACAACAGAAAGCCTACTTACTCTCGAAATCCGCTGAGCACAACCGGAAAGCACAACATTCAAAAAAGTTCACACAGCTACCCAAGTTGCTTAGTGGGCGGTAACATCCCACTAAAATTTCAACAACGTTTTTATTCTTATATTTGCTAATACATTTACGAAGCTGAATATATTAGCTCCGTCATAATCTGGATTCTAAGTTATAAAACTGTGAAATTAATATTTATTATTGTAAATATTATTAGTAAGTTACTGTGAAGTTATTATCTTCCCTACATTGATGTTAATTTGCTACCCGATAGTCATATTTATTACAATAAACTTATTATGTGTGTTCGTAAAACGTTTTGAGGAAATGACTTTTTTGAATGCAAATGAAAGTGAAGACGTGAAAGTGGTACTCAATAACATTTTAAATTTTGCAAACACTGTCTTAATATCTCGATAGTAATCCAACTTTTTCTACAAAATATACTGCTCTTGTAGCTTTCAAGTATTATATTGTTACGCTAATGAAATAAACAGTATCACATCGCTGAGTGCTGGGTGATACTGAGCAAACTTGACCTGTTCTGGATTCTTCTAGATTCTCTGTGCTCCTTCCAGACGTTTACTCGACTACACTACTAACATCTAGGCCCGCTAGGTCGCTACACTGTAAGGCGGCGGAGGTGTAACTAAGGTATCGGAGCGGCCTATTTCAGTGGTTCCTAAAGTGGGGTCCGCACACACTTTTAAGAACAAATAGAATATACAGTAATTTTATCCGATTTTTTAATGCTCTAACATCTAAATTTTAGAATCCTAAAACAATTAGTAAAATATTGCAGTATTTTTTTTGTTCAAACTAATTGTAATTGTAAAAGTAATTTCAAACTAATGGCTTTAATAACGCCTTTAAATCATGCTGTGTAGCCCACCTGTTTGTCAGCCGAACTGACTAGACCTCTCTCTTACACTACAAGAAGAAAATTGATTGGCAGAACTTTCAACTGACAGTTTATTAAAATTACAGTTTTCGCAATTACAGCTAGCTGACTTCTGGTTATAAGCCTATGTAATGACTGACTATCCTGAACTCGCAAAAAAGCTTTGAAGCGTTTAACTGTGTATCCCTCTACTTCTTTGTGTGAAACCGCATTCTCACTGCTCACGTACTTGAAAGCAAAGTTAAGAAATAAACTTGATGGTGAGAATGACTTAATATTGAAATTATCAGACATTAAACCCAATATTGAAGAGCTAATGTTCAAAACGAGTTTCATTGTTCACATTAAACTATGTTTCATATCATTAATGTTATAGTTTTTCAAGTTAAGAGAATTTTGACTTTAATACATTTTAATTAAAATTATAATAGTTTCTACCATATTTACTGTTTGTTTTATTTCAGAGCTCAGACGGGGTCCTTGAATTTTTTAATTATTTTGCGGGGGGGTCCGCGGACTGAAAAGTTTGGAATGACCTTTAGGTAACGAGTATGTCAAATGTAATACAGGAAAGTACGGAAAGAAAAACGTTAAGCTAACTGGTACCCGAGAAAAAGTAGTGACACTGGTAAATGTTAACTGTTGATGGTTATACATTATAAGTTATTGTATGGCTACGTTGGGATGAAAGACCATTATGTGACACATATCACGCGTGAACAATCGAGGCTGTTCCAGACCGCACCGGTCGGCCCAGTGCGTTCAGAGCCAGACATTGACACAGCTTCTAGCGGATTCCAGAGAGCCTGTAATACGCAATTTGCTCGACATATCATACGGAAAGAGACAGATTATTCTGGATTCTCAGCGGGGTATAAACATAAGCACTCAGCTGCAGTCAGTCCAGTTACACCTAGCGATTTTAAAAGTGCCGTTCGAAGTGGTTGTTGCAGTTTAGTGGGAAGTTATTATTGTGTTAATTAGTGTAAAACTGTAATAAGGTGACATTCATTGTTACTTGTTGGACACATTTAATTTGCATTTTTGTATAAGAGTGTATTTGTTGATTTCTGACTGTTGTTTGTATCTAATTAAAGTTTATAATTAGCGACTTCATTGGTGTCTGTTGTTCTGTTTCCACTGTTACCCACGACAATACGGTGGTAAGTGTCGTAACATTACGTTATATCCACGAAAACTGCTTGCTCGTGTTAGACGATGACTGTAACTACTATATCCGTCTTTGCTAACAGTAAAGTAACTGCTCTATTGAATGAAAACAAATACGTTAACAATAAACTGCAGTTTAAATTAACACAGACGGTGTCGAGGTGGCTGGCAATACCTTTTAGCACACCTAACGTTTCTCAAATATAGTCTTTACCTTCTCCACGGCACTAACCCCAATTCTGTTACACCTATGTGGGCTACAGTAACTGTAAAACCAACTACAGCACAAGTTCATAGTTCTTTCAATTGGAAACAATCGGCCCCAGGTTCCCGTACACTCTGCAGCTGCGGGGTTTTCCATAACCGTATGACGAAAAATTACTGTAGACAAATTACAATTTACAATTCATTCTTTCATCATGAAATTTTAAATTTACGGAAAAACTTTCTGCGACTTTAAATTCTAATCATTTGACTAACTTTTCTTCTATAAGAGTTACGTCTAGAGTGTAAGCAAAACGATTTTAGAACGAACTTAGTACTTTCTAACAACTTTTAAATCGGTTTGATTGAAAGACGGGTCCCGATAAATGAACACTTTGTGTAGGCCTATAATCGCGAACAACTGTTTGTGTTACACTCGTGACTTAAAATTAATACTATTAATCGTCGGTTACTACTTTTTAAAGGCATGTGTATAATTTTCTCCTCAGACTTGAGAAAAATATCAAGATATGTGAAACTTAGAAAATGTGTATTGTCTTAATTTGTATCCCATTTTATTCCTTAGAATTTTCTCTTTAAACCCATGATACATATAACGTACCTTCCTGGCAAAGCGGTAAGAAAGAGAGAAACGAAAAAACGCGTTTGTTCCTAGTGGATCTGTAGGACTATATGATTTTTAGGATAATTGCGGGGTCAGCTTTCTACCATTTACCTAATGGCCGCACCTAACGTCGGGAACAGCAATTTTTGTATTCACACATTTCAAAATTTAATTTTACATTTAAATTAACAAATTTTCGTGTAACTCCACTAAACGACATTTGTAAGTTTGAACATTTTACTTGCTAGAAGTATTTGCTTACTAAAATGTTATGTAACTTTTCAGGCGGTGGTGACGTATTCATCCACATATGTGCTGGTAGCTCTTTCGGTAGATCGCTTTGACGCCATTACCCATCCGATGAACTTCTCTGGCAGCTGTAAGTAAGAAGTCATTGTACACTAACTTACTTCGTACTACTAAAATTACAAAGCTATTTTTACTAAATGCAATGCCATTTTACAAACTTGAACATTTACATCAATGAATAATGCGGAAATTGTGTTCTGGTACTCTTGGATTGATAATGACAAAATTAACTTTATAATAACGGTTTCAGACTTACAGTTAGGATGCACCAATTTAATTGAAATTTTTTTCACTTTTTTTTGATTCACAGAACATCTAATAAGTACACAGACAACATTAGTTCAAATTTAAAAATTGTGCTAAAAATGAATTAGTTCACAATTTGCTTTTGATTAAAAAATAAATAAATCAATTAATACATCCATGTACTATAAATGTATGTCTGTTACAGCTAAAAAAGTAAGTATTCGATTATGTGTTATTTTACCTTACAGAACTTGCTTTGTATGGCAAAACAATATTCTTATGTCAACAAAAAATACCTTAAACTTTGGTAAAAGTCCAGTGTGCGAACTCATTTAACAACATTCTCTATTTAGGCCTACTAGTTCTTTAACTATCACTAAAATGTTATAAGCGATTTATACATTAATCTAAATGAATAAATATACGTACATGAGCTATAACTATTCAGGATTACATTGTGTCGAAGGTGGTTACAACTTTATTTCAGCGTAGAACTTTAACAACAGATAGAAACCTGACAGCCGTTCTGGAGAATCTCCTCCCCCGGGGGAACGCAGTAACAGTTTGCTGTCTCACTCACACACTATCTCCCCCTGTCGCAAAAATGAATTAAAATGTTGTTAGCTTTGCAACGAGGTGTTTGTCCGCCGCGCATCTTGAAATCACTGTTGAATGTCTATCGTCAGGTTTATACCTAAGATGAAATCTTTAAAAGCAGACAAATAATAAACAATGAAACGTTAAAAAGTATTCATATATTTACAACAGAGCTTTATATACAGCAAAGCTTTATGGTAGATATAAATTCCAAAAACAACGATAGACAAAACGTACAATTCGTTTTCAATTGAAACTTAATTTTAATACAGTATACTTACTTATAGTATACTCATTAGACTTCTTGTGCTTATTGTGAATGAAAAAAATTGTTAGGATACAAAAACAATGCTTGCGAATAGATGAAACTCGTTACAAACTGTAGTAGAACACTTAAGAACTAAACAACAGAGTAGAGTGTTTAATTATAATGCACACATACACTAACAGGAGGTGCAAATAAGACAAAAAGATTTTAACTATGAGACAAGAATTCTTTTGAACGTGTCGGAAAAAGAAGTTTAAGTGGAAAAAGAGAACAATTAGAAAAATTTCACTCATTGAAGAACCGAGTAACGTTTAGCTATGGTCTTATTTAGCACAGTAAGAAACAGTCATTAGCTCTAACGGATGTAGCTACCAACAACTCAGCTGTAATTTACTTATTTTACTTCCATATTTTTGTATTATTACACTCACTTACAGAGCATTCAAAGTAAAAAGAAAGCCGTATTATGTTTCCTTCACCATAAGTATAAATAACATTCTTGTAACACGACAATAAATAGTTCTTCGTTTTATTTTTTTTTAACAGAACATGGTAAATTAACGAATACAAAGTTTTTCATTAGTTTCGCTATAGCAGCGTCAATACTCTGCAGCAGACAATAAGTGCTTCGTACAGTAGCTGCACTGTTAGAAACAAAGGTATCGGGTACGTAGAGCTTATTAAAATTCATCGAGTCTCGCAAAATTGGCTCTCTATAATAAACACTCTGTTTAAATTATGTAAAATTAATAGAAATTTAATTAATTTATACTATTCAGAGAAGAATTATATTTATATTTAATTAGAATTATATTTAATTAGACGAAATACATATATACTATATATTGTATAATATATTGTAAATTACCCTTGATAGTAACGTGTGTTGCATTAATTTTATTCAAAAATGTATAGTATCCCAGCTATTCAAAGATAAAAACACTTATAATGAATATAATTATTAAAATTAATATAGGTGAATCGACTTTTACATAGGGTTAAATATTTATTTTTTATTATTAGCTTATAATTAACACTTAGTGTATTATAGTTATTATTATTAGATATTACTTTTAATATTATGAGTAGTAGTAGTAGCAGTAGTAGTAGTAGTAGTAGTAGTAGTAGTAGTAGTAGTAGTAGTAGTAGTAGTAGTAGTTGGAGCAGGGGTGCTATCATTACTTATAATATAATTATTATCTTACGTTATCATAGTAATGATGGAACTTAATCTGGAAACAACTCACATAGCCTTTAAAGACTATATGAAGGCACTTCACAGAATACAAACACCTCTAGCATGGCAGATTATAAACACACGTTTACTATCTCACTAGACGCTGAGAAAACCATTCGCACCTGAATACTATTTTGTACACTCATGATCTGTTTATTATTCAGAAGAGCGAAGGTGACGTTCAAAGATCGACCTACCTTCTTGGTAAGCTTGTCTCTGAATTTTACACGAAAATTTCTAGAGTTAATAAAACTAAGGTGATGGGTTTTAGAGGTAATAACCTGTCTGACCAAAGATTCTAGTATAGCCTATCTTAGTATCTGGGATAGGACATCACATACGGCAACAGGAGTGACGTAGGCACTGTGTGATACCCACGCTGTAAGTACTGTAGGCAAACAAACAAGGAGACCAATCAGAGGCATGGCAGTCCCTACTATGTTATACGCGTATAAGTCACAAAGAGATATGAGCAGGATTCGAGCTTTCGAGATGAGGTTTCTGCGCTCTGTGAAGGATGCACACGAGCAGGTAGAATACATAATGAGATTATACGGCGGGAACTCGTATATCGGAACCGATGGATTATCGTCATATAGGCCTATACCGAATGACGGTTGTCAGGTTGCCAAGACAAGTTGTCTTTTATAAACCCAAAGGGGAGCGACCTCCCGGAAGACTCAAGAAGTGATGGCTTAACTTTGCTGATCGGAAGACGTGATAACACGTAACCCTTATAGGGAGAAGAAGAAGAAAACGTTATAAAGAAGACTCTGATTTCCCCGTGTAGCCTCTTCATGTAGGTCTTCCTTGTCAAGGATGTCTTACACTCTGGGTTGCACTCGCTCTCAAATATTCGTCGTTACTTCTCCTCTACCTGTCGATATAATTAAGTTTAGCAGGCAACATTTTGATCTTCAGTCGGATACACTCGTCAATATAGCCTGTTTACAGGTTGAATACACGTCACTTCTGATACGCAACTTTAAACTAATTTTGTATGATATGTGAATATTACCTGGAAAGTTCCTGCAAACTGTTACCGCCCACTAAGCAACTTGGGTAGCTGTGTGAACTTTTTTGAGTGTTGTGCTTTCCGGTTGTGCTCAGCGGATTTCGAGAGTAAGTAGGCTTTCTGTTGTGTTTACAGTTTCTGTCACTCTCATTTTTTTTTTTTTTTTTTTTTTTTTTTTTTTTACTATTATTAATTTGTACACGATTTAAGCTTGTTGTTACAAATCATATCAAGCAGTTAGTTTTAAAATATTAGCTTAAGTTCATGGCACACCTAAAGATGACCACAGATCATTAGTGGCCGAAACGTTGTGGAGTTAATAAATTTAATGATGGTAATAGACCGCGGGGAAACACTCCAGGCTACTAGCATCAAACAGTAATTCTTCAGCATGTAAACCAGGTTTCTTATATCTTTAAAAGAATTGAGCAGCCATAAAGTTTTGGGATTCGGCTGTATTTCATGGCTAGTTTTGTCAGAGGCGTACCTAGGGGAGGGAAATGGGGACCCCAAAATCCGAAAAAATTAAAAAAAAATTTGGAGCAAAAAATTTAAAACTGTTGCGTGTTTTTTGAAATGTAATTGACTTCCAAGTTTTGTCAATTTAAAAAATTACTTTTTTGGTCAGTGAGAAGCTTAAATAATCTACAAAAACAGGCCTTATACTCAATAATAAATATAACAGTGTTGGAAGAAATGGTGAAACTGAAAAGAAGTCGACTTGAAAGAGAGTAGGAGGACACGATTTTCCGCTGCTTACAAGCAGATTGAAACATGTGATTCACGTGACTATGCTTGAGCCATGTCAGGTGATTTATTTAATTCCTCATCTACGAAACTGTTTGCTTTTACCCGCTAGTTGGCCGTAAACCGCTGACGAAATTGACGAAGCTCTAACGGAGCGAAAAACTAGTTTAGGCCATAAGGTAAAAATATCTCATTCTTATCAATAATAATTTGTGATCCGAGTCGGCAGTATTCTATATAGTTAATTTTATTCTATATATTTTGTCTATATTTATTTATTTTTTCTATACTTTTTATTTTTTTTATATTTATTCTATATATTTTTTAAAACATCAAGAAGAATAAATAAAACACTTATTAAAAATGTATATAGTAACATTTATTTCTTCTTTTTTTTACCTTTTATTTCTTTTTCTATTTTTCCTTTTGAAAAAGACTGACAATCATTATATTTTTAAGAAAATTATTTAACATTATTTTACATGCTGTAAAATTTATATCCACAACCATGTTACATACATTTACATCCACAGCATTTATATTGTTACGGCGGTCTACTCGATCGTCGTAGATACAGTGGAAAACAAAAGTACAAGACACCAATTAAGTCACTAATCACAGCTTTAATTTTCACAGTTAAACAGTTCGTAATTAACAACACAGTCCCGTACAACAAATCAAATAAAAATTGTTCACACGCAATAAATGTCAACTAATATCAAAACACAATTTTATTGTAGTACAATATACCGCCCGATTATAAAACACAGCACTTCACTAATATCCACTTGAACGCGCACAGTAATATCACTTGTAATCGCCCGACAATAACTGAATTGAGCGTCCCTGAGTAATAAATACAATTACTCAGGGACGCTTAGTTCAGTTATTGTCGGGCGATTCCACATACTACGTATTACCTCTAAACTACGACGTAATTGATTGCGGCCTTGACACAGTCCGAGCGGCCGCGCGAATTCTCGCACCGTCTAGCAAATGCGTCGAGAAGCACGTACGCCACACCCATTACCTTCCGGATCCCTCTGGAACATTCGATAAACACGTAGGTTGTTCTGTGATGTCGTAACAATATGCATGATGTTAACCCTCACTTTCTTAATTTTAACCTTCTCTTTATAGTATTTATATTACATAGAAATGCATTATTAGGCTTTCAAAACAAACTGGAAGCCTGTCTGATGTATGTTTTTAATTGATTTTAATTAAATTAGTGAATTATATCTACTATTTGCTCATTAATTTAATTTGTTGATACGATTTTTATTATTATATGAGAAAAACAATACTCTAAGAATACTCCCCTCCGCCGAAATGACATCCTAGGTTGGCCCCTGAGTCTTGTGCCTAAACGGCCTTTAAATGCAGAGGGGGGGCCAAGGGGGCAGCCGCCCCGGACGGCATAGCCAGGAGGGCGGTAAAGTGAGCATAGACTTGAAAAAATTGTTTTCAGTTTATAAAACTACAAACGACTTCTTTCTTTATATGACTATTCCTTAAGAACTACAGGAATATAAGATTTTCTAATATAAGATTTTCTTTACAACAAGTTTCAGAGAGTTTATAAAGTCTTTTTTATTCAAGGAAAAAGAAACCTGAGTGTCAAAATATTACAATTAACAAGGAATCAACTTGCGTTCATAAAATGGACGATGCTTATGATAAATACAGTAAAGGTAACGACGTGAATACTTCAAACTGTGAAAGTGTCAAAGTACAGTTACAAGATTCAGTTGGTTCTAATACCATGGATGATGTTACACCTTACAGTCTTCAAATTACAGGCGACGAAGGACAGAACAATGTAGACCGTGTTCCCGGTGCTGCTCTACAAGATATGGTAGCTTGGCCAAGCGAGAAATCTCAATCCTTCCGAGATGTAATGGTGAATAGAGGAACAAGTCAGTTGCAGAACAAGGACAGGCATTTTCCTGAAGATGAAGCTGGACGATCCTTAAACAAGTAGACTATTGGTTTGATAAAACCTTGCAAAATGGCGAAGAGGTAAGTTGCACTTGGATGTGTTTTTCTCCAACTAAAAAATGTCTATTTTGCTTTTGTTGCACTTTATTTCCACAAAACTATCAAATAAGTCATTTCAATAGTAAAAATGGGTTTTCGTCGTGGCGAAAGTTAAATCCCCGTATTCAGGATCATGAAAACAGTCCTGCTCATCGCTCTGCGTTTTTGAAGGGAAGGAATTGGGACGTTCTTTAAACAAATGGGGATTTATTGATGATCTACTTCAGGAACAAATGAGTAAAGCAGCTAAGACATGGAAATAAACCCTCTAACAGGTCATTGCCACAGTACAAACACTTGCACAAAAAAATCTGGCACTGATAGGACATTGAGAGGCAATTACTAACGATCCAAATCCTGAAAACTTTCTGGCTTTGTTAAAATACTTGGATAAATATTTAAGTTATAAAAATATTCTTTGTGCATAACGTGTTTAAATATTTTGTTATGCTTTGGATAAATAAAGCATTGACACTTCTGGAGACGCTAACGGACAATGTTAAAAGTTTGGAGGAATGAGCTGTGTGACAATGTCGTTACTAAGGCAGAGCAGCTATGTAATGAATGGAGTGTTAGTATACGAACAAAAAGGATAAGAAGGAAGCGCACGTTCCCAGGCGAGTATGCAGACGATTTTGCATTAACCGTTCGGCAAAAAATGCGATGTTCTCTAATAGAAATTTGGACAAACTGTCAGTTGAAATTTCAAGCCGTTTCTCTAACACAAAAGAGTTAGAAAAACCCTTTGGGTCTTTGTAAATTTGAGGCGTACGTAAATGATGGGGATATAAATTTTAAGGAACAGCTTTTCCAAATCAATATTAAGTGCACAGTGCTAGCAAAACTGTATCCACATGACCTAAAGAGTGAAGAATTGTTCAGTGACTTGAAAGACGTCATACTTTTATTTAAAAGGGAAAAAGTTAATGCCGAAAAAAAATACTTTACTTCTCAAGGACTGCTACAATGCATTTCTTCAATGAGACTAGAAGCCTACAAAACACTAGCAACAGCTTTAAAATGTTTTCTTACTTTAGTAGTGTCTATGTTTTCTTGTGAAGATCGTTTAGTATGCTTAAATTGATTAAATCGTACCTACGATCAACAATATCTCAAGACAGGTTATCAAATCTAGCGATACTTTCAATTAAAACGACATTGCTTCGTCTTTAGATTATAGTGATTTAACTATTGCACTTTGCAGCAATTAAGACTAGGAAAGTTACATTTTAAAATGTCTCGTTTTAAATATTTATTAAATATTAAAAATAAATATTAAGTGTTTATTAATAGAAGACGGAACCATTAACCTGTAACCTGTAATGGTAAGTGATTTATTTTATTACTTTTAATGTAATTCTTTGTTTAACTTTATGTTGCTTTAGGATATTGTTTTGACGATGCGCTTTAGACCTACAAGGAATTTGGATATTTATTACAACATTTTTACGTTATAAATTTTTTATCCCACTATATTTTTATAGTCTACATTTGTTACTAATAATTGTATACAAACTGAATACCGGTAATATTATAATATTTTATTTCTTAATTTTGACTTATTGTTAAGACGTTTGCTGGACGTGCTTTCATACAAAAGTCTACATATTTGCATTTATTAAGTACTTTGTTCACTGGATGAGCCTTCATTTTTGGTCTTTTATCCCCCTTTAATTGTGAAGGTGAGGCGGCCGACGATCTCCTTGCCCCGGCGCCAAAAAGCCTAGCTACGCCACTGTTTAAATGTACCATACATTTACTTCGATTTATTGCTTTCGATTGCGCAAACCTCACCTGCAGTAATTACGACGGGGCATTTCATCGACCTAGTCGTTAAGTAATATAGTTTTTGTACGCACAGACTGTTATTGGCTGGGACATAACTCCACCGCTCTGCAGAGCTTCCAATATAAGTAACTACTAATTTACAATATATAGAGAGTGTGAGTCATGCGGATGATACCATACTTATTTATCCGGGGTTAAACAGATTTTTCTGTGTGCAGTAAAACGCTATCGACGCTATTATGAAGCGTAATTACGGTAAATGTACAGCTATTATTGCTCTCGGGACGGGATGGTGTCTTATTTTTGCTTGCAGATGTAACTTTAATCTTCAATGAAGTTTAATTTTCTCGCTGCTGCATCTCGCCACTCCTTTATTGCTTCCTCTTGAGTTGGCAGCAAATAATATTGACGATACGTGGTTATCAGACTAACCCTATCAGACGTGCTTATAAACGTTGTTTCGTTGTCAAAAGAACTACGTGAAACGGGCTATTACAAACTTCTTTACTAATCAGTTCTTAAGTAGTCAGCAGTTACGTTTGTTAGGTGCTTGTCAGGAATTTTTTGCGTTGTCGTTTATTTACTCTTCTATCGCACAAAGATATAATAACATTTGGTGGAATTGTTACTGTTATTGGCAACATAAACATAACAGAGATATTGAAATGGACCAAAAGACATAACTGTGTAAACGTAAATTAACACAGTTTGTCTTTTACTTAGGCCTATACCTTGTTGCACAAATTTTTGCCTTACTGTTAAAGACAGAAGAGAAATCACTAACTCTTACGTCATTCCGACATTTGCTATAAAACTTAGTATTTTAATTTAAATTTCTGAACAACTAGACGTACTTATTTTAAAATTTCTATTTAGGTCATTTGGAAGTTGTTAATCCGAGCAGGCTGCTCATCAATTTTCTGGACTTCCAAACAACTTTTCTAAGAGGACCCCACTAATAATTTTGTCAGCCAGCAATACGCTAACATTGAAACTAGTTAGCGTAACAAGCACCTCACGTGTAAGAAACGCATACAAAGCAAACATGCGTTACAGTCGACAGCTGTTGTAGACCTGACGTCGATAGCTACAGCTACAATTCTATATTTTAAAGTCACTTAAAACCAATCAATTTGTGCTTCGTATCTTATTTCCTAAAATACTAATCAAATCTTAAATACTAAAAAGTTTGAAAACTTCAAACGACTTATTTTGATTAGCGACGTCGGGAATGTCCTGATATATGATCGACATATGGCACTGAGAGAATTTCAGACTTAACAAAATGACAAGACGATCAAAATCTCGAGCCCTGCTTTATTAAGGCCTGGGCCTCTTGATATTTGTCAAGTTAGTTCTCCCAAAATTATGCCGTGATGAATTTTATGTAAAAGTAAATTGTTAAATTAGTATGGAAACATAAACTAAATTGCTATAACACTATATTTAATTGTATTGGAATTTCAACTAACGGGGAATACAAAACCAGTATTTATAAAATACAAGTCCATTAACAAACAAATCTTATGACGAAACTTTAATCAGCATTAAGAAATTTATTAGTCTTACGTTAATAAAATGTATTACTAAGTAAAAGTTTGATTTAATTAAGTAACATAAATTAAAATACGTTACAGATTTTTACAGAAAAAATGTAAAACCGTTAGCGCTAAGTAAGTCAAAACTAAACTACATTTGACAAAATATGATAATGTTGGGTCTCAGATAACTTAATCACTTACAATCATGGTACAACTATGTTGGATACGGAAAAACATTTAAGGAAAGAAAAAGATCTAATCAGTTGTTCTCAACAAGACATGAAATGGCTTGTCTCGAATGCAAAAATGAATGCACTCTAGGAGAAATGACGTCTGCTACGGGAGGTTAAGAGGAAATCAAGAAATGTAATATTGCAGCAAGGAATGTAATCACTGGAAGGGAACAAGAAGGAGAAACATTAGACTTTCATAACAACACAAGACAATGAGAACAGACTTCATAAAGAAATCTGCACTGACATTAAAAAACTATAACTTACACAGTGCATACAGCCTCCGGTTTGCTTTTCACAAAGTATTAAAGTTTATCTTAAAAGATTTCTGCCTTGTAACCAAATTACAGTGTACATTAAGAACTATCAATAGTTCAGATTTACGATGCAGAAACGTCCAGTTTTTTCATAGGTCAGTGATAATGATAGTTCCTCTCCCCCACTCGCGATGCCTGTCTGTCTATCTGTCTATCTCTATCTCTGTCTGTGTGTCTGTCTGTCTGTCTCTCTCTCTCTCTCTCTCTCTCTCTATCTCTCTCTCTCTCTCTCTCTCTCTCTCTCTCTCTCTCTCTCTCTCTCTCTCTCTCTCTCTCTCTCTCTCTCTCTCCCCTCACTCTGTCGAAAACACGAAAGTATGTTAATTCTGTTTGGGGCGCAGCTTTTGTGTCACTCTCCTCGACAACATGTTACATTATATTTTTAATCTTATTTCAAATATTTTATATTTGAACATAAAATTTATGCTTCGTCTCTTTTTGTTACTACATTTACTTACTTATGTTTAAGAAATGATACAATGTGTAGCGTTTGCAACAAATAACATTACAATGGCAACAAAACGTGCAACGCGTTTTCTATGCGATGAAATTTTTATTGTATTCACATACATAATTCTGATTTAAATTTAATCAAGCTGCCACTTTAGACAGCCCATTAGCACTTACAATTACTATTACCGTTAACATAATCGTTTGAAGGTATTTCGTAAACGAATTTTTTTAACCTAATATTACTTACGGTAACCTTACCGGGCCTTTTGAGATTAAATTGGAATATTCACAAGAATTCCTTAATTTTACATTTAACATAATTATTAATTTTAATTGATTATATAAAGTTGATTTTTACTCATGTAAGCGTTTTACAGAGAATCATAATCGTATAACTCTTAACTATCATAAATAAGCTTACCGTATATGTTATTTTTTCAACAACCATCGTTTGTTTTACCAAACAAACTTTTTATTATTATTTTAATTTTGAAATTGTATTATTTTAGGCACGCTAGAAACGATATTTTTAAGTACACGTGTATCAATGGAACCATAATAAAGAAAATGATTTATACAAATTTATATGCTGAAAATTTATGATGCATCTATAACAACAATTTTAATAACTCTTTAAAAGCTTCACTTTCAAAGAAGTTTTATACAAATAACTTCAAATGGATCGTTGTTTGTAAACAACTCCCTAGCAACCAGTTGTCATGTTAAAAAAGTGAACAAAATTAGTATTTTCCTCGATGAAAATTACTTTTAAACGTTTAAGGAAAAAATCTTGTTTGTAACACGTTGTGAAATAAGTGTTTCAGGTACTTGCCACATTGGCCTCGCTCTGCTCGTAGGACAATTTTTACGTCGCGTGCCTGAAACACTTCCATTTCATATACTGTTACGAACAATTTACGACCTGAACCAACAGAAGCTTCTCACAACCCTCTGTTTCCTATCATTTATCTTCATGTATATATTTAGTCAAACAACGCTTAGTGAGTTGGTGTAGAGAACGGAAGGTCCCGTGTTACGGAAAAACTACAGTGAAATTACCAGATGTTTCTTTACAGAAAGTATTTTAAGTCTTTTAACAAGTGCCAAGCTATGGGTCATTACGTATGTGCCTAACGTCAATGTCGTGGCATTCGAAATTCTAGTTATACGCCGACTCCCGAGCGCAACTACGTATTATCTTGTAATACAGATAAAAAGGTGCTCTTATAATAAGCCTAACTAAAACTTCTAACATCTTAATTAACAACGACAAATTGTTGTGAAAAGACGACAGTAAGGTCACTGATTAAATTGTACTGTAAACGAAAAACAGATAATTAATATCATGGTACACCTGCAGGCAAAGTAAAGGTGCAACTTGGTACTATGAAGAAGCCAAAGAAGTCTGAAGGGGAAGGAAGTCTGAATGAAATTTCATTATTTGTTTACCAATTTAGAATCTACTTACATTACGTATTGTGTAATAAGTAATTCTGATGAAAAGATATGTCATGTGAAGAGACATCATACAACGGTGATCCTCTATCTGAACCTATGGTCCGGCGAGGCGGCTATAAAATTTCTTGGTTTCCGGCCGTGGAAGGCCAGACGACCAGTGTCTCTTCATTATTCTTATAAGGGGTGGTGTAGTGTTCGTGTGTGCAACAAGTACGGTTTCCGGTTCCAGTGTAACAGAAAGTAATACAACAAAGTATCTTGTAGCTGTTGTCTGTAACGAATGTGTTTATCTTATAGTGTTTGCCTAATAACTCCAGCATTATGATAGTTCTCTTTCTGGAGTAACCATCTCAGCTGTTTTATCTGAAGTTTCGCTCTTTTAAATTTTATTTAAAAAGTAACAAATACAGTAAACAGAAATAGACAACAACAGTTACCCACACATAAACAAAACGATTTTAGTGCAATACACACGATGTATACGATGATTTTGTACATGTTTTTGTAACTGTTACCATTTTGGGGTTTTTGTGTATTAATCTAGATTGTAGACACTTTCCTCTGGGCCTACGTATTATGATGTATGACGGCCTAAGGTTTTCTAAAGATGGCAGAGCTACCAAATGAATTATAATTGCGATGATGAATGTCCGAGGTAGCAGATTGTATTTATTAGAATAATTCTGTTTATCAGAGTGAAAACATTGTCAATAAATGGTGTCTACCTATATATTTATCTTTCTGTATTTATTTATGTATATATATATATAATTTTTTTATATATCTATATATTTATCTATACATTTATTTATTTACTTTCATAGAGTTTTTATTACCTTGAGACCAGTGTTTGGTTTTGATTGGGGTGACGTTGATTAAAAGAAGCAGTCAGGAAGTAAACACTCTGCATTATTACACTTACAGTAGATAGTACATTCAAGATTAGAAGTGTTTGAGATCGACTGGCTTATAACGAGTCCTATACTATAGATTTAAAAAGCCTTTCAGTTCAACAGTAACAAATAGAATTCCTTTGAAAATCAGAAAGGACTACATTATAGGCCTGTAACTCATAAGAAAATATGTGTGGCGAGACAGTATAAATGTAATTGGTTCCCCTAGTCTGTCATTAATGTCTACGTGGCTAAGAGAGTCTTAGCAAGGTTACAGCACTCAGTGTTACAATACACTGTAAATCAAACTTTATGCGTTAGTATGAACGACAATGTAAGTTTGTAGAATGTCTAAATTTTGCTGCATTCTGAAGACAACGTGTGACAAGAGATTTAATCCATCTGACTATCAGTCACTGCGTATTACAATGTTCTCATTACCGAATCAAATTTGTTTCAGGGCGAAGGGCTCGGATACTTGTGGCAACTTCGTGGATACTCAGCATTATATTTTCATCGCCCATCATCGTTCTTTATGAAGAAAGAGTAGTTCAAGGTACTGTACAATATATACTTGTTTATGACTGTAAACATTTTGTATTTAACTAAAGAATCAGTTTTTGTGAGGATTAATGGCAGTACATGCAGTTATCCGTTGCGTTAAATAGCAATGCTAGAAGATTTTCCGCTAACTTTGCTAACCGCTAGTCGTAAATTTCTGTGTAGAAATATGCGTTTTAAATGCATAATAGAAAACGCATTTTTTTTTAACGCCTATCGGTAAATAATATCTTTGTCTGCCTGTCTATCTTTCTTTCTCTCTTTCTCTTTTTTGTTTTTAGAATCCGAATTCTTCTTTCCTTCTCTTTGCCCATTGTTCTTTACTCGTATGCGCGTAAAATTATTACAAAACAGAAATATAGTATACAATAGTTTGATGAAGCCTTCGTTACAGCTGGCGACGTACGATCCGCCCATGTTCTCTCATAAAATCTGAAAAAGCAATAACCAGGATTTGCTTCATAAATAATATATTTGAAATACTCATACCAAAAATTATCGACTAAGGCTGTTGTCAGATATTCCAAGACTACTTAATTGATTGTTAATCACTTAGAAAAATCATAATAACTATCAGTTATTTAGTAACTTATGTTTGTTGACTCGGCCAGTGAAAATTAATACTTAAGAGCATCTTCTATGTTAGTACCAGGTGGGTAAGGAATAGTACTGGCCACATTGCTATCCTTTTATATCGTAGGGCTTAAGCTCTTTTTCCTACACCGTATGAGATAGTACAAAAACGACTCCAATTGTAATTACAAAGTTGAATACTTTTAACTTTACGAACAGTAACGTTTAGTCAAACATTAAAAATGTTTTATTATTTTGGAGCACTGCCCTGTAGGATATTATAAAAACAAACGTTTTCTAATCAGCCACCTCCTATAGCCTGTAGCGTTCGTAGTGTGTATCCTATCAACTCTGTCGGTGTAGTAGCAACTCTGTAGCCTGCCTACAAATAAGCAAATTAATTGGCGTTTCTCGTTAGTATTCCTGGAACACGGTACTCGTGAGCTAAGAAATAAAACTGATTTCCCGTAGCACTTGAGATGTACGATGTTTACATCGCCTGCCAAGTCCATTGTAAAGCGACAGCCCAATCTTCACGTTAATTGCAAAAAGCATCTACGCAAACCGTCATTTGATTTAACACAAATTCTAAACTAATTAAGCAAACCTAACAGTTTTTGAAATGATTTATTTTATTAAAAACAGTATACCGTAATTAAAAAGTTCTTTATCAAGTTTAGTTTAAAAGTTAACCTTACTAGAAATTTAATTTTAGTAATTAATGTAATTCAAATTTATTTTATAATGTAGTAACAAATGAACCATCGTGGTAACAGTTAAATAATAATAAGACAAGCATATTTGAATGGCTGTTGTAAACTGTATCTGTATTTATATTCTTTTACTATCTTTTTATCTCTTTTTCTGTTTCTTAAATTACTTTTCACTGTCCTTGTCTCACTTCTCCCTATAACCTTATAAACTTTCCCTTTCCTGCGCCTTACTTATTGGCGTATGCGAATGTAAATATTGTATTAGAGTGTACAACCATAATAATACCACAAAACTTAAACGCCTATAGGCCTACACTAGTAGTTACTTGATGAAAAAATCTTACAATCGTTATTGACCTGCGATTAATTATACATATTGTTACGACGGTCTACTCGATCGTCGTAGGTACAGTGGAAACTAAATAACTACAAGACAACAATTAAGTCACTAATCACACCTTTACTTTTTACAGTTAAACAGTTCGTAATTAACAACTCAGTGTCTACAACAAATCAAATGAAAATTGTTCACACGCAATAAAATGTCCACTAATATTAGAACTCAATTGTATTACAATTATACCGTCCGAATATAAAACGCAACACTTCACTAATAACTACTTGAACGTACACAGTAATAACTCGAACCGCTCTGTAAATATATCGCACTAATACTCTCGAACCGCACAGTCAAAAATTCGCCTCATACTAAACTGAAAGTCGTTTGAGTACCGGTATTTATAGCTAGTCGAATATCTAGACGATTCCTAATTGCGTCGTAGCGTGCGTATGAACTACGTAATTAACTACGGCCTTGACACAGGCCGAGCGCCCGAGCTAAGCCCGACACAGTCGAGAAGATTCTCGCAAAATGCGTCTATAAATTTGATTAACTTTAGTCAGAACAGTGCGGTTATTGGTATTAAAATTCATTTTTTGTTCGAATTTATTGATCACTTTTTTTATTATCTTGTATCTTTACTCTTTTTATCTTACAATAAGTTTAAGTGTCAAATAAATAAACAAGGAGACTAAGAAAAGTTTATATTTTCTGTCAAAATTAGATGGAATTTATTGTGTAAATGTATTTCCAGTATCTAAATTTTTGTTTTTATTTGAACAATTAAATACAAAATTACATTTGCTGGTCAGGCGTTCATCAACTTGATCGCAATATCCTGCTGAAAATACCCAAACAAAATGTAAATTTTAATAACATTCTGCAATATTACCAAAATAACATCCACCTGTAATGTAGTTATACGCGTATTATACACGCGTGCATGCATGTGTTGATACGACTTAATTTATGAAATTAAACACTAGGTTTAATAATAGTTTGATAGACTTGTATTTAAGGTAAGAGTTTCACATTACACGCAAGCCTATACAATTTTGATCTGACCATTCTCTAATTTTTAAATTCGCTGAATTTAGATTCAAGACTTCTATTACTTTTCTTAGCATTAATTTATGAAAAATATAACGCCTTAAATCTAAAACAGCGTCGAAATTGTTGATGAAGTTTATGACCGACATGTATGTCCCAATTTTCACTCTAACACCTGATAAAAATATTATGTACTTAACTAACTTCTCGCTCACACAAATGCGGATGGTTTTTGTCCTCGTCAAGCACCCTTCTCTAGAGCAGTCTGGAGGATCATCCACTGTCGCTACCGAGGAATGCCCAGCTGCTCCCTTAACCTAATTCTAAGTTTTTCCGGTGGCCTCCTTCCCTCTAGTTCCAACCTCAGACACCTCCCTCAATCTCTATCCTTTGTCTCTTCTAACTGATGCCCCACCCATCTAATTCTTATAATCTTAGCGTCCCTCACCGCGTACGTTTCTGAATACAATTCTCTATACCCGTTCAGCTCCGCTTATATCAGGGTCCACATAATATACCCTCAGCCCCTTATTAGCGAACACATAAATTATATTTTTATTAGTTTTTTCTCAGTGTGAATGCCTGTGTTTCGTATAATAGTGGTCTCATGATAATTTATAGTTTCTCACCTTGGTTCTTCTTGATAACAATTTTGCTTTTACAAAAATTCCACGCCAATGAAATGCTCTCTATGGCGCTTTTAAAAACCCCTAAATGCTTAAAATTGTCAATTTTCCCAAAGCATGATTCTCAATTTGTATTACTTCACAGCTGCCGGTTTCAGATTGCTTTTCAACTCCATGTATTTAGTTTTTACAGCATTTACTTCTAGCCCCACCTAGGCTACCTCTACAAAGAATATTTTGGTTAATAAAAGCAATGAGGTTATTCGCAATTAACCCTTCTGTACAGGTCGTCTGCAGTGTTGGATAGAACTCACCAAGACTCAGTGGAAAGTGTACATGACCCTGGTGGCGACGTCGCTGTTCGCTATACCCGCCCTCATTATCACCGCGTGTTACACCATAATAGTGTACACGATATGGACCAAAAGCAAGATGTTAACGCCGCCTCATCATTCTTCAACTCCTCTTAAAAGTAAGTACTACATGTTTATTCATTTGGTGTTGGCTGTAGTTACTTCCGTTGTTGATGTCACATAACCTTTTTCAATTTCATGAACTGTATACTTGCATCCTGGCCATTAACTTATATCTGATGCGTAAAGGAATGACCTTTAAGTAACGAGTACGTCAAATGTAATACAGGAAAGTACGGAAAGAAAAACGTTAAGCTAACTGGTACCCGAGAAAAGGTAGTGCCACTGGTTAATGTTAACTGTTGTTGGTTATACATTATAAGTTATTGTATTGCTACGTTGGGATGAAAGACAATTATGTGACACATATCACGCGTGAACAATCGAGGCTGTTCCAGACCGCACCGGTCGGCCCAGTGCGTTCAGAACCAGACATTGACACAGATTCTAGCGGATTCCAGAGAGCCTGTAATACGCAATTTGCTCGACATATCATACGGAAAGAGACAGATTATTCTGGATTCTCAGCGGGGTATAAATATAAGCACTCAGCTTCGGTCAGTCCAGTTACACCTGGCGATTTTAAAAGTGCCGTTCGAAGTGGTTGTTGCAGTTTAGTGGGATGTGTTAATTAGTGTAAAACTGTAATAAGGTGACATTCACTGTTATTTGTTGGACAAAATTAATTTGAGTTATTGTATAAGAGTGTATTTGCTGATTTCTGACTGTTGTTTGAGTCTAAATAAAGTCTGTAACTAGTGACGTCCTTGGTGTCCTTGGTTATGCTGTTTATACTTAACAGCACGACGATCCGGAAGACCACCATAACAGTATTTACCTGTAAGCTATATTTCTCATCAGCTCTGCATATTATATATAAGAAAAACCATCTTTAAATTATTAAATACAGTATATTGTTTATCTTGGTGAGAGACAACGAGCCTGATCACACTAACAGATTAATTAGTTTCAAATCGTTGTATAAATACATATTTATTTAAACTATACTTGCTCTGTGAGCAGTAACAATAAAACTTAATATCAAGAATTTCACCGTACGAGCAAGTAGTGGAGTCTATCACAAGAACCCAATGGAACAGTCCGAATAATACTGCGGTCTGAATATTTACATGATGCATGAAATAACACTTGCCTCCTGATTCCAACAATAGATACTCTGTCAAGCTTCGAAAATATAAACAAATTCCCTTTGGTTTACTAAGACACTTTGTCGGGAAAATTGAATTGTTTATTTTGTATCTACTGTTAATGCAAAAGACATCGCGAGTTACCGGCAACGCAGACAAAATACAGCAACGATTGGGTACTTTTATCTTATATTATTGAAGTGATCTTTGCTTTTTTTTGTTACATTAAAACCCTTTTATAATAATTACTTTTCATCTGCTCTCAATTACTTTTTTAAATTACAGTAAAATAATTCTTAGATTTTTGTGAAAATAGTTTTTACAAAACTAATTTTTTTACATTTACATTTAAATTTTTACATTAAAATATTTTATATTTTTAAACTGTAATTTAATGTTTTAATACTGTAATGTAACTAACTGACTTTTATAGTGATTTATAACAGTAGAAATTTGTCATATACCCAGAGGATATAAGAGACTTTAAAGATACCAAATATATATATCGAAGATGTCGAATATATCGAAGATGGAGAACATGTCAAAGATTTCAAAGGCGTTAAAAATTTCATAGACCTCAAAAACATAAATGATGTATTAGACGTCAAAGATGTCATCAAAATAAAAAAAAACAATGATATCAAATGTGTTAAATTATCACTGCCAGAGGTATCAAAAGTGTAAAAGATATCAAAGATACCAAAACATATTGAAGGTATCGACTCAACTCTTATCAAACTGGTGATAACAATAACAATAATTCTAAACCTTTGTAATCCTATTAGATTTGAACGCACAGAATTATATTTATTTCAAGAAAACGGAAGCAGTCAAGTAGTTTTTCTGCATTTAAAAAAAAGATAAAGTTCATCCACTTCTTTCAAGACAGGAACTCCACTCATATATATGACAACTTTAATCATAGCATCTTCTCTAATTCAGGTTAAACAAACGTGCCTGAGTCGTTGATAAGACATTGAATTGACATCACAAAAGAATTATACACGTATTAAGGTTCCTGTATTACATGGAAATGTATGATAAGTTCTTATCGAAAAAGTCAGACATTATTTATAACACCATTGGCTATTAGTTACTTGATAAATAATGTAAACATGTATCAATCATTGAGTAGAATGTGTGTCTCTGTCGAGTATATATCATGTGACTGCTTGCTTCTTACAATTTACTAATGAAGCGCATTTGTAGTGTACAAGTATTATTATTACTTATTCTTTCCATTGTTGGTCGTAATTTATATTATAATAATAATCAATTATAACTTAATTACGAAAATATTTTTCTTGGAAAAATTTAATACCAAATATCTGTAAATATCGAATGTTATATAAACATATTTTCAATTATTGCTATGAGTATTCTATGGAAAACTTTTATTCATACCTGATGATCATGAGATTTTTACGTTGGATATCTCCAACAGATTCGTACTAAAAGCTCTTTTTTTCAATTGAAGAAAAGAAATGTTAAAGACATTTTAACGTGTTTGTCGGAGAAACAGACAGATAGATTTTTACAGTTAGTCTTAATTGTCACTACTCTGTCAGGGTCTTGTCCGATGTGTGCCAGGTTCGTAAAGTTGAAGCTGTTGATCCTGTACTTCGCTGTTTATTGGATCGCATGGAGAGGAGAACGCGCATAAACGCATTACAACGGAAGGCGCTTATGTTACGGTTGCACCCCTTGTCTGAAACAGCGGCTGCGTGGGTATCCTTATTTAATTTGTGGAGCTTTGGTCCGTCGTACATGGTGGGAGACAGCCCAAAACCGCTTATTACATCTCAACCACGATCGAACGCCAAGGCGAAATCCGCGTCCGATGACCTACCGTGACTGAGACCGAAAACTTTCAAAGGATACGCTTGTACACTTCACGGAAACTCGGGGCCTGCTCGACAGTTATATTCGAGATAGTCTCACTGATTCCACCTTTGCGTTCCCCTCGTCTGGGCAAAACGACTCTCTAGATGGGCTCAGATTGTCCAGAGAGTATAGTCTATACTGATATGCCACTAACCTCGCCTCATTTGTAATGACCGTAATGAGCTCTTCTACTTTGAAGGTGTCTGAATCGGCGTGACAGAAAAATGTGACGAAGATATCCTACGTTGAGTTAGTGTAGAAGAGTGTTATTATAAAATTGCATGTTGTTATTAGTTATAGTTAGTGCGTTTTCTGTATTTTGTGTGACAGAACCTGTCAGTATTGTTTCTGAATAAAAGGACTATCAAAAAATAGCAAGCATTTTCCATTTCAGGTCCTGCACGTTGAATCTACACCACCAACAAGAGCTTTTAAGTGATATGTTGCTGTTTTTCCTTTAAAAAGTCTGTCATGTTTATTTCGAATACTACAGATGAAATCCCATTGATTGTGCTTTTATTGGTTATTCTAGAACATACAGCAATGGTACGTTATACCATATTATGAATGTATTGTGTCTTTAGCTGATTATAGGCAGTGTGTCGGCAAAGGTTTTATTGCTGAGAAGAGAACACACATCGAAGCTGACAGGATGCATATTGTCTGTATTGTATTTGACACCGTTCTGATGTTAAACAGTATGTACTCTTGACGCACGAGTGCGTTTTTGTTTCTCCTTTCCTATACGTTACAGTAATGTGTTTGAACCACTTTTAGGGATTTCCTCGCATTTTCTCTTTTCCTCTATCCTTTCACATGCCTTTTATTCTCTCTTTCTAATGGTACTGCTAATTTAGAGCTACTTTAAATTCAGTTTCCTTTTCTACCTTACTTCCTCTATAATTATCCTTCCTCTTCATAATATTTATTTACATTCTGAGCATTGTATCCTGACGAATATATAAAAGAGAGTATACTATTAGTCTACGGAAACCACAGACACACTATGTATACTCGTGTATGTGTGTAGGTTATATGCATGGTTTACTCACCGTTATTCCTAATTAAGGAACACCAACTCAGATGTGTAAACCGGCTAACTTACTTTTGGTCAAATCGTTTAAGCAAATATTTTAGTTTATAGGTTCTTTCCCTACAAAAACCAACGGTTTTTTGTTTTTATTCACCTCATTCTTCAGAACTGACTAACCATTATCTTTGTTTATAAGAAGATTAAATGTCACAAGAGGAACTGGGTCAAACATCTGATAAAATCGATAATGTCGAACCTGTCTACCCCGCTCATAGCTTCTGTCTTATAAACACCGATTAACCCCGCAAAATTCCCAACTAAAAGTTTTTGTCAATTTTACTGCATTATGAACATTAGGAGTGCCTTTGTCTTCTTTAGTTCAGTTAACAGTACGTTTATAATTGTAAGAGTAAAGTAGAATATGTTAGAAGCACAATTTTGTTTAAATGAAAATAGAATTTACATACACATTATAGGTAAATAGGATCAATTTGAGATATATTCCGCTCATGTGTCTTCTGAGTGCGTCAAGGGCAAATAATGTCATTAGGTTTCTTTGATAATCCTGTTATAGTCTGTATTAACCTCACGTATAAATCTCACGTATAAATGCTGGATATAAGAACTTAAAAAATAAGTAGTAAATTCCATTACAGAAATTTATTTCCAACATTTACTTGGATTGAAGTGTTTATTAGTACTAATAAAACGGTAAACTAGAGTAATAAACGCAAAGTGACGTCACATGTGATTGTGGGTCAATGTATTGTGTGGCCGCTTGAACCAAGTAAATTAATGTTACGACACTTACAGAACAACCGTACTTAAAATTTCCGGCCACGAAGGGGATGAAGATATCACACAACTGGCCTGAAAACAGTTAAAAATCAACACAGAATGCTAACGCTTACTAACACATCGTAACATATTTAACTCAATTTAGAATAATGTTTTACATGCTATGATAACTATCCTTGTCATTTTACAAAAACAGTTCAATTAGTTTTTCAGAACAACTTTATCAAATTTTCACAGTTAATGCACGAGGTGATAATAAATTAAGTTACTGACTGTCGGAAACCTGATGTTAAGTTTATTATTAATTATTAAAATCAATTGAAGTACAAAACAATAGTTAAGTACTAAGTTTATGTTGAAAGTTATATGTTGTAAAATGTTTGTTTTAGTTTATAAAAATGATATACCATAGTCAAGTAAAGTATATAGGGAATGTCACAGCATTGTAATACTTATTTCTGTTAAATAATGTAGGTCATAATGCCTTAAAAATAGGTCAGACTCATGTCACATTAAGCATAAATAATTAATATTATATTGTAAAATGTAAAGAAAACAATATCAAAATATTGTAGCTAACATCTGTGACATAAAATTGAGTGATTATTAATAAGGAATCCTGAAATAATTACTCTATTATAGAACTTGTCAGGAGGACAATTAATATGTTTAAAGAGTTACTAATATAGTTTGTTGAATTATAGTATATAATTTGTGTTAATATTAGTAAACATCATGAACAAACTGTTGCAAGTAAACAGATCATGATGATTATTTTGCTAAAGAAAGAAATCTGTGTATTTCAATGTTATGGTTTATAATTTGTGTTAATATATGTAAGAATTAGGTATAAACTGTTACAAAAAGAAACAGGTCATTATGTTAAAGTGTATAGTAGCTAAACCAAGAAATGGCTTAAAAATGTTGTATAAAATTTGTATTTATATTAGAGTAAGTTTCAGAAGAACTGTAGTAAGGTAAATGTATGAAGTAATACATAATATGATTGTATTTCCTAAATAAGCAATGTATATTAGGAAATTAAGGAAGTTAAAGTATGAATAAGATAATTATGTTAAAATTTGTCATAACCATTACTAATATTAATGTATTTAACTGTTATTATCACATTTAATGTGAATAGGAAGTCTGTTAAAACATTAAGGATACAAAAAGGGCACTTTTATAAATAAAACATAAATTTAGATAAAAAATCCAAAATTGTAACTTCTAAGATACTGAACAGAAACCCATCTTGTGAGGTGTCTAAATAATCAGTGGAAAAAGTGGAATTCATTAATGACCATCTCATTAAAATTAGATTTAGTATAAGGTGGGAGTTTCAAAATAATTATTTGATGGTATATTGGAACTAGAAAAAACCGACGCCATCAAATGACAATGCCTAGGGCTTCGACCAATCGGAATTTTGCAAGTTTTGGTCTAAGAAGTCAGAAAAATTAACCCACGCCAGTTATTTGATTGTTACACCTCGAAGAGTAAAGAACACACTCCCTGTATTACTTGTGTCCAGGAAATTATTAACGAGTATCGAACACCATACAGGTTAGGTGACCAAGATATATTTGTGAGTTATGAAATTCAGTGAATAACCTAATCCGTGAATTGTGAAGAGTGATTTGCCAATATTTAATTGTGAAAACAATCAACCAGAGTTTTAAAAGTGTATAAGAATTGGTGAGATCAACCCAACTCATTATTTATATATAACCTAAGTGTAACACTGATTATACACTTTTTTATTATTTGAACAATCACTGAACCACTGAACACTAACACTTTTGTAATTATTAATTGTAAGATATTTATTTTTGTGCACTCAGAATTAAGAAGTGAATTCGTTATTAACATAGAAAGACACTGAACACTATTATTTCACACTGCCGAAAACTGTTTGTTAATTAATTATAAGTAATTATTTAATTTATGTAATAGATCGAAGATTTGTGATGTTTTGTACTTCACTAAGGGCATTTTTCAAGTAAATTATTGTAGTCGGAAGAACCCAGTAACATATTTAAGTTGAATTAATAAACAAAAATTAACCTAGTCCCTGAGAATTTTTCGATACTGCCAACCTATGAGCGAGTAATTGTACAGTTCGGGTAATTAACTAATAACTTTCAAAGAGTACCTATTTATTTATTCTATAATAAAATAATATTGAAGTAAACGAGTTCAGAGTTGTTGTAATCATTTGGAATTATTAATAAAATTTTAAAATACGAGTGCTTCTGCAGACAGAATTGGAAGCGAAGTCTGGTAGTGGTCAAGGGTACCAAGTGAGCCCGATAATAATCAGATTTTAAATTATTATTTATTTCAATCAATTACTAAAGTAATCATACATTCTACAAACAAATACTTGATGAATTATTTTTATATTGAAAAATAAAATAAAGTAATTAAAGGTAAATTAAAAAACGTAAATAAATTAGAACGTTACGAAAATTAGTGCTTACAACAAGAGGGGTTATAGGAAGAATTTAAATACACTACCTATTACAACATTGAATTTAAACATTTATCAACTTCTTATTTGTTATTTTTGAATTACATATTTGGCGTCCACAACTCGAGAATAACCCAATACAGCATTTAATTTATTTGATTATTACATAATTGACCCAACGACGTGGGATAACACAGAATAACAAAACGCAACAGACCATTTTAATTTTATTGAATTTATTTAATATTACATAAGTGGTGCTTCAAACGTGAGGCATATACGCAGCATTTGAATTTAATTTATTATTTATTAACTGTTACAATATGCAAAATGCTTGCAACGAAAATGCAGCTTTCTATTCATTACAGATATTCTTTGGATCTATACTCTTCGCCGTACGCAATTACTTAAGAATAACGTACATCTTAGATATTAATCACTTTCTTCCCATTAACATGGAGCTAAATACGAGTGTCGTAACCTATGTAATTCAATAACAAAATTAAACGGACTTACTTATGATTAGACAAATGTAGCACCTTTACTTTAATGTGTAGATAACTATAAAAGGTAGGATCTCCAGTTATCCTTTCATAAGTGCTTTTGGGCATTCAAATTCGGTAGTATATAAACTAAAATTTCTCGATTAGAGCTGTCTTCAAGACAACATATCATATGTGCAAGAGACACATTTTAAGAAAATCTAATATCCTGTTTGACCGCTCCGACTGTACGTGCTGTCCTGACGGATTTTCAAGAAGTGTGAAACAGCCTCCTTTCGAAAGCTTTCGGTCTTTGTTATGGCAGCTCTCCGAAGACGCTCATGTGTCTAGGCAACCGCGGTCTATCATCCACGCCAGTTGTATGTTCGCGTGACATTCATCTTAGACGTGAGGGAAACACAGCGGTGCAGAGTGACAATTCAATCGTTATTTCTCCTTTACACGCTAAGTGTGAGTACCCGCTCCAAAAGTACTGGTGACTAGAGTTGCACAAACGCTAGATTCAATCGCTTACCTGGCTATACAGCAGACTTTGGATTTCAAGATAGACCTACCCGGTCTTAGCTCGAAACAGCAACTCGTTTATTTTCTTGTAGTCGACAAAGACTATTAAAGGAGAAAAGCCTTATAAACTTTTTGAAAAATATAATGGCAATAATGATAACTAAAATGATGACGACGATGATAGTTGATGATATGATGATCGCTGAAAGAAAGTAATGTTAAAGTATCTGTGAAATATATTCTAATATTACCTTACGTATTATAGTAACTGTGTAATTTAATTAGTAACTGTAACTGTGTAACGGTATGAAATAGGCCTAAACAAAACATCTGGTACGCAGTGGCTGAAGGTTCTGCTGATCTCTAATATTCTATAGTTTTGGCATAAAACTAATCAACTAAGTTATTCAAATATAGGCCATAGAACATGAAATTATTTATCTATGTGTCAGTTATAGTTAATGGTGTTGGAAGACTAACATTGTTTTACCCAATGTTTTTTGAATTTACATATGCTAGAATAGTTTGAACGTTTAGTTTACACATTTCGCTCACACGGAGGAGAAACAAATGTTCTACAATAGTAATGTGATAGAAAATATGCTTATAACAAAGTTTATAAAGGTTTCGTGGAAAATTTAAAATTCTTTCATTTTTAAACTACCTTTATACTTCCTAAATCTACTCAGACGTAACAAAATAAAAATCTATCATAAGAATATTTTATTTCATTTAAAGCAAAGTTGATTTTGGAAGTAACATTAATAATTTATCTTGAATGAGCCAATGTTGGACAATGGTTTGAAATCAATTGCAATACAACTTAAAAGAAGACATTATTTCAAATTTCGTAAAACACACATACACACACACACACACACACACACACATAACATGTAGGAAAGATACATTTATATGTTTCTAATATAATTATACAAATTTTCAGAGTTGAAAAACTAACATTATCAGAAATACCAAATTATTGTTTTGGATGCATGTTTCTAATGACATTGATATTTATTGGAATGTGAATAATTTTATCACAAAAATAAAAGTGCATCTTTGCTGAAAATTATATGCTGTAGGCCTATTCATTCAAACAATCTTATTTACAGAGAACAAGTAAGTATAATGTTTCATTAAAAACGTACGGAATAATCAAAATAGGATCTAAATTAAAATAATTAATAAAAAACATAAAAACTCACGTGTATTTTCATTTGACGTACATAATATAAAATTGAAATTCCAATAACAAATGGTCTGTGCAAAAGTGTATCCAAGCTACGAGCCAGTACCGAGAACAGGGATTTCGTTGAGACAGGTCACCTTTGACCCTGAACTAGCCTTTTATCTCTTAAGCCTTTATCAAACGTTGACGTTTGATCTCTTAAGCCTTTTATCTGATTGCTTATTAAGAACAATGATTGTTCCGGGAGACTTGTAAGCTTAGGCTTAATACAAAGTTTGGCTCTAAAGTACTCAGACATCCATGGATTAACTACAGACTTTATTCGCAGGGGGTGAGTGTAGCAGATACAGCTTGCATTATCTCACGCACACGTGTGCCACCTACTGCAGTACTTACAGTTACTCTGCCGTATGTGTTTGAATAAGTTTCATTTACTAATTACACACATTAATCAAGAGAGTATAACTAATGTTTTACAACATAAGTACAAGTAATCAAAGAGCACGCCCACTTCATTTTGAAACATATGTTACGACGGTCGCAGGGATTGTCGTTTTAGACAGTGGAAATTAAATAATTTAACATCAGAGAAATTGTTAATTACAACTTTAATTACAATTCCAGTAATCAAAACAACGATAATATTCGTAAATAACAATTTTTCAATTTTACCGTTTTTCGACATTCGGTAATGTTGCAACAATATTGCCTAATCAACACTTTGGCAAGAAATAATAGATGTCACTAATGACATATGTCTGCACACAACAATTGACTATAATCACTTTACAATAAACCGTTATTAATCATCTTACTAAAATCGCAATCTTAAACTGACTGACTCGTCACTTCCGAACACTGTTCAGGCGTTAATTTGTTTGTGTTTTATGTTTGTATATATTGTAACATACCGCGAGCTTTCTTACGTCTTATTTCTCTCAGTGTTACGTCTATTTGATACTCTGACTGTGTTATTTTTATTTATTGTGTAAATTCTTTAGTAAAAATAAACCACGGGATCCTTTGCCGTTTTTTATCTCCTTGCACAGGTATTACAGTTCAGTTGTTATGGAGAGAGAGAGAGAGAGAGAGAGAGAGAGAGAGAGAGAGAGAGAGAGAGAGAGAGAGAGTGAGAGAGAGATAGAGAGAGAGTTCCTCTCGTGGTGTACTGTTTAATCGTTTTATTTAAACGCGCGTTGCATCAGCTGTTTTCAATTTGATAACCAGTTACAGGTTATGTTGGCTGTTGTACTCATAGGCTACGATGTCTGAGCTATCTTTCTCACTCTTCACTGCTATTCACCGGTTTCCTGTAACAAATCTACTATCTACAAAGAATAATACAAAGTCAATTCCCTAAAAGAAAGGTATTTATTGATTGATATTGGTTTATTTTCTGGAAACTATTACATCCAGTTCATCGATTTTCAGATCGACTATTATCGAAATTACAACAGTTTTCGATATAAGTTGTTCTATAACACAACAGATATATTCAAATATAGTTATTAGTAAAATTAATAAATTATTTGTCTCAGGGTTATTTGGGGATTCTTTGAGCTGTAAGAAAGTCAGAAATGCTTAGATAAGAGTATCATACTTTACAATAATTAATATTTTTTATTCTTAAAGTATGATTCAATAAGTTCGTTTTTTAGACACCAGAGCGCAGACTACTCGTATTCATACCGATGGCAAAAAAGAAATATGGCTGCTGTGGATGTCTAATGAAACCACGTGTTTACTGTTTTGGGTTAAATAAATAAGTTTAAAATCTTCACACTAAGTTTTCTTATAAATTGAATTATGTTGTACTGGTTTCTAGTGTTCGTTACTTGGTGGTGATGTGTAGTTTTTTTAGTTTATTAAGGTAGGCGTTCTCACCAACGTAATGACAGTTCAAATTTTTCAAGCGACTGATGGTTGGACAATTTTTCAATGTTCTTGGATATTCCAGCATCAATTATTATGTTTCAATGTATGTCTCAGACGTAGTTTCTTGTGCTGAATTGTTTCGTCAAATCTCTATAGTGAATAGTTGCAATATTTGGTTAATATTTGATAAATTTGCTGGACACTATTTCTGTATCATCTACCCTCTTGAAAATCCAATTTAACAATCCTCATCTTGTTAACCCTGTTACTCTTAGTAACCAAGAAATTGATGAGTTTTTATTGGCTAACCTAGGTACAGTTTTAGTAAATAGGCTAGTATTAAGATATTATTAGTTCTTCAATTTTTAGGAAAAATACTCCTTTATAAATTTTAACTCTAATTACATTTAATTTACATAATGTTTTTCTTCATATGATTACATAAACTTAGATACTTGTATGTTATAATTTAGTGGTTTTTTAACTTAGTTTATTTCTGACTTTTACTTCTGTAAATGTATTACTGCTCTAGGGACTATTTTATCTTCCACCATCTCTTTACAATTTATTCTAATTAGCAGTGATTAATTTCTTACATAACCCTGGATCCTTCAAACATAAACAAAAATAACATTTTACTTCCATTGATATTGCCTTTGTGGGATAACAAAATAAAACTATAATAACTTATTACAAAACTTATTGTTTATTACCATAGTTCTGTATCTTTATCACATGATGTCTTTTTTTAAATTTACATATATCATACTATGTTGCACTTTGTATACACTGCACTTCAATAGTAACACTTAGTACACTGTTTTTTCATTGCTAAAGTGTTTATTGTTTGGTGTAAAGATTATACAAATGTTTCATAGTATGATACTTAACTATCATTCATTTCTGACTTGGGGAATGGGGTAACTACTGACTTTTATTATTAGTTTTTATAAAATAATAATAATAGGTATTCCTTTATTTTACTCAGTATTAGACATTGATTATGTAATGTTACTATATATATATATATATATATATATATATATATATCTATATTACAACAGTATATTTTGTGTATACAGGTTGCAAATACAAATTTATTTGTGTTTGAGGAGCCCCACGTTCTTGGGACGCCAAAATTATACAACGACACAACGTATTAATTAAATGTAATGTAAATTGTGTAGTGGTATAGCTCATACAACATTACTGATAACGTGTATGCATAATTAGAGTTTGGGTGTAATCATAATAAGAGTAGTCATTTTTAAATTGTAACATGTTTTCATTACTTTATTCAGAAGAAATTATAAGTGTTTTTAAATTGCATTTACTTCGCCATAAAATATTCATTATCATTTGTTTAAACGTTTCTTTATTGCAGTACACTCATCATAAAATAAATCTTATATACTGTTGCGGTTTGGAAGCTCTTGATGAATCGCGAGTTATTCCAAAGACGCTAAGCAGGAAAGGCTGGTTGTATATTAGAAAGAAGTGGACTGTATTACGAATATTTGACATGCGTTTATTGAAATTTGAATTATTAGTTGTGATCGGCACGTGCGGATGCATTTGAGGCAATAACGCCCGAAAATTAATTTTGAACGAAATCGTGGTCCATTGTAGATGGACGCAGGTAATCTGAATTAAATTGAATCTTATGAAGACATATTAAAAAATGTCCAGAAGCCGCGGCTGGAAGAGAAGTGTTTTACGAGAGATGCGCTCGGAGCCTTGTTCGAAACTAAACTAAACTTGTCTGCCGACGGCCGAGATGACCGGTGGCAGCGTTTGATAAGCGCGTGACGTCATCCGCTCGTGCCGTATTGCGGCGGTACACCGCGTACAGCTTATAAACAAGTACAAAGTTTAAACATACTGCCCGCCAAAATCGGGACGATTTTGTACATTAAACGTTAACTGGGAACAGTATATTACAAATATTATCAATGTATATATATAAACAATACATAATACACTTAAAGGCTTATACATAAAATTTGTAGAAAACAAAATTCATTAAGCTAGCACAAAAGCTTAAATCAAAACAAAACAATTTCTGTGCTAGAAAAGGTACAAAAAATAAAAAATCATGATAAAAACGAGCCTTTACATAACTAAACATGATCTCTCTTGAAGCATAACATGTGGATAAGAAATACATATATTTAAACCTTGACAAACGTAAATAACAACCTTAAATTATATAAGAGAAACCATCTTGATCACTGCTTCATATATAGTAATAGAAATAATAGAAACATAATGTTATCATAATCATATCAAAGTTCAATGATACATGACATTGAAAAATACAATACATACGTAGAATGATTGACACTATAAGTAATACTTGTAGTTCTCAGAACTTGAATTATATAAACATATGACAATACACAACATCCATAATAATTGATAGTACATATGAAACACAGTCACTGTTGCAGTAATAGCTAGCGGCACGTAAACAGTATTACAATGCTTATGATACTTACAATGTTTATGATACAATTGACTTGTATGCTCGCCCGGGGAATGTCCCGGGCGTGGTCCAGGCAATGTGACAAATTCACAATCCTAGTATGTCTCGTATGGCACGCATACGATTAGTTTGTAGCCACCGGGAGGGGGCATAATTTGTGGATGGGTCGGCGTAAGATACCTAGCGCGGTGCGAACTTCTGCGACGCGTACTAAGGAATCTTGACCCGGAAAAACATTGGTAATTACCCCACGCTTCCATTCTAGAGGGGGGGAATTGTCATCCAAAATGAGGACAAGCTGTCCGACATTCAAATTCCTAAACGGGGTGCGCCATTTATTGCGCTGCTGCAACTGGTGCAGATAATCCCTAAACACACACACACACACGGACACACACACACACATGCATATGAATAGCGCGATGTATGCCTTGGTCGTGGACTTAGAGCGCTGCCCGCCATGGCGCAAAAGTACAGGACCGGCGTAGTCCACGGCCGACTGTGAAAATGGCCTTGAAGGCGTGACCCTAGAAGGGGGTAACTGACCTAGTAGTTGATTCGCGCCTTTAGCCCGGAAACGAAAGCAAGTGACACACTTATGTATCACTGAGCGGATATAGGATTTGTCGTGTATGATCCAATACTTTCGCCTAAGCGAAGCTTGAGTTGATTGCACTCCAGCGTGCAACAAACGGATGTGTTCGTATTCAATTATTAATCTCGTGAGATGAGAGTGCGGGTGCAAAATTATTTGGTGTTTACTCGCGTAGCTAAGTGGGGAGAATTGCAAGCGTCCACCCACTCTTAAAATGCCTGATTCATCCAGGAATGGGTTGAGAGCAAGAATTTTACTACTGCGAGGAAGGCACCGGTGTGCCTCAAATTCCATAACGTCTACGCCGAAATGCAACTGCTGAGACTGCCGGACAAAAATCAAGAGCGTAACAGACAATTCTTGAGCCGACAAAAAGGACGTGTCTCTATCAACAACCGCGAGCCTAGAATTGCGAAAAAATCTACGGCAATATGCGAAGACACGAATAAGCCTCGTAAGTGATGAATAATTTTCAACATAACTATGTGTTGAGGACGCGGCAATTAGTGAGGTTTGAACCTGCTTGCGACGTTCCTCCTCAAGGTCGGGAAAAGTACAGGGAGTATTAATGTCGAACGCGCTGACTGGCCATGATGCTGACTCATGCGCTAACCAGGACGGACCATGCCACCATTGAGTATGACAGTGCAAACTACGAGGGAGGCAACCGCGCGATAAAATGTCGGCAGGGTTGTCATTTGATACTACATGACGCCAAGTTCCCCTGATGCTAACAAGACGCTGTATTTCCGTGACACGGTTGGCCACAAATACCTTCCAGCGGGAAGATTGTTGATGTATCCAATACAACGCTATCATCGAGTCCGAATAGAGATATAGTCCGTCAAAATTGTAATTGATGACGTTTAAAACCTTGGACGTTAATTGCGCCAGCAATAAACAAGCACAAAGCTCAAGACGTGGTAGCGTTATCTGTTTCAGCGGCGCGACCCTGGATTTAGCACACAACAAGTTTGTCGATATGGCGCCGTTCGAATAGACCGCCCGCACATAAATGCAACACGCGTAACCTTTAGCCGAAGCGTCGGCGAATCCGTGCAGCTGTAATGAACTAATTGGGTAATTGTTCGAACTCTTAACCGACCTCGTAATCTCAAAATGAGTGTCGGAGACTAATTGAGCGTATAATTCCAACCATTGATTGGCTAATGACCCAGATAGGGGTTCGTCCCAATCTGTGCCCGCCAACCACAACTGTTGCACGAAATGCTTGCAGTAAAATGTGATGGGAGCGATTAAACCTAATGGATCATAGATCCCGACGATGACCGACAACACGCTTCTCTTGTTGAACACGGTTAAATTATCATCACCCCTAACGGTGTATAAAAAGTTATCCTTTTCAACGTTCCATTGGATTCCCAATGTACACAAGTTTTGACCTTTGCTGAAGTCACGGGTTACTTGGGCGCGAAGGGTCATAATCTTGTGGTGGTTAGAGAACCACTTATGTAACGTAAAACCATACCTACTCAACAACTTCACGATCTCGCATTTCATTTCAGCTAAGCCGTTCGGATCATCCGAACCCGTTATGAGATCGTCTACGTAAAAGTCATTTGCTATGGCCCTAGAAGCTGTAGGGTAGTCGGATTTATTTTCGTAGGCTATTTGAGCCAGACAACGTGTAGCAAGGAAGGAGGCACTAGCAGTGCCATATGTAACCGTCCTTAAAGCGTAATGTCGCAATTCCTTATGCGGCGCATCACGCCAAACGATGCGTTGCAGGTTTGAATCCTTAGGATTAACAATGATCTGGCGATACATCTTTTCTATGTCCGCAATAAGTACGTATCGGTGGGTACGGAACCGAACCATTATCGAAAACAGATCCTGCTCGATCGTAGGACCGACCATTAAAGTATCGTTGAGGGACAAATTATTTGTGGTTTTAGCGGAGGCGTCAAATACCACGCGCAATTTAGTGGTTAAGCTAGAGTCCTTGAAACTGCGTGATGTGGCAGATAAAAAATCTCTGAGCTGTCAAGTGACAAATCGTAGTCATTAAGCGGCGACATGTGGCCAAGTTTCAAGTAGTCACTCATGAACTCGCTATAATCCTTATAAAGGATAGTGTTCTGCTTGAACTTGAACTCTAACGATTGGAATCTGCGGATGGCTCCGCGGAGAGTATCTCCCAAATGAAATTTATCGGATCTGCGGGGCAGGGATACCACGAATCTCCCCATCGCGGTTACGGCTAGTGTTTTCCACGAAATGTTTTTCACACGGCGAGTCCTCAGATCGGGCTTCGCGACTAGAGATCTCCTCCAACTTCCAAAATTCCTTTAGTTGCGAGGAAATCTTATTGTCATCCTTGCAGACCATAAAGGACGAAACTGTTTTAGTTATATCGACGTTGAAGGGTAAGTCACCGGCCAAAATAAATCCTAACTTGGTTTCCTGAATTATAGGAAAGTGTGGTCCGCGCGTAAAATTCATAGGTTCAATTAGTTGGAGAAAATATTGAGCGCCGAGTAATATATCGACTTGCGCCGAGCAATGTAGGTGAGGATCAGCCAAGAATATGCGCTTGGGTAAATTCAAAGAGGCAAGATTGAACGACTCCGCCGGTAAATTATTAGTTATACTGGGTAATACGGCACAATGCACGTTTAACGTGAAGGGTTTATAGCGTGAATGTAGCCTTACATTAGTACTGAAGTCAGCCTGGGAAAGCGAGTTGTTTATACCCGTGATGGGTAGTTGCGATTTAACCAATTGGAGGCCCATTCTGCGGGCGAAATCCATTGTGCAAAAGTTCGCTTGAAGAACCGGAATCCAGTAATATCCTAACGGGAAATTTTTTACCGACCTTATTAGCGGTCATACAGACGGCGGTAGATAACAATACCGATTTATTGGTCTGTGATTTCAGTGAACATTGGTTGTTAACAGAAGTTACGTCCCTGTTGGGGACATGAATCGTGGTGTGGTGACGCCTAGAACATTTTTTGCATGAGAATTTTGAGGGACATTTTGAGCTTTCGTGTCCCGAACGGTGGCAGTTTAGGCAAAGTTTGTTTTTTATTAACACGTTTTTTCTGTCAGGGATAGACAGCGATGTAAATTGTAGGCAGTCGATGATTCTATGTTCACCGTTACACAGCCTACATAAATTGTTTCTGATATGAGAATGGAATGCGCCCTTTGGAGCGCTTATCTGTTTAACTGCCTTGCGATAAGGAGACTTATCGCTTTTGTTCGACCTGCTCGTTGGGGTAGTCGCGTTATCGAGATTTTGCAGTAATTTTCTTCGTGAATTTAGAAAATTTATAAAATATTAAAATCAGGGAATTTATGCTCCGACAAACTCTCTTTCCACAAACGGAAAGTGTAATTATCAAGTTTTTTGGCTAAATAATTTACGACAATAGTTTCGAACGTGTTGACTGGCAGTTTGAGATTATTTAAAGCGTTTATATTGGCAGAGATTTCATCAATAAATTTCGATATGCTGACTTGGGATTCTTGTTGAACTAATGGTACGTCCAGGACATTCCCTACATGATGGGCGGAAACAATTAGCTTACTGTCATATCTATTCCTCAACAGATCGATAGCCACTGCGTAATTCTCATGAGTGATTGGCAACGATTTTATTACGTTAAGCGCCTCGCCATGTAATGACGAGTGAAAATAGTGAAGTTTCTGTATATCCGTCACATCTGCTCTGACGTGAATTAATTCAAGAAAAATATGGTAATAATGTTGCCACTCAACAATACTACCCGCAAACCGTGGTAATTTTATTGGTTCCAATTGAATGGGGGGTGTTTTAGGCTGTTGACTTTCAGCATTAATTACTGGTTTTTGGTTCATATGCTCAGCTTGCTCCAGCAGGTGTTGTAATTTACATTCTATATTACAAAGATCGTCCTCCGTTTGTACTCTATCACTCGTTAAAGCAACGTCCGCTTCCTCAGCTTCGATTTGCGACTGAATCTCATCATATTTGGTGGATAATTCCATCAAATGACGCAGTTTTATTTTCAGCGCATGAGGATCGCTGGTTAACAAATCGAAGTTATCCGCGAAAGTATTTACTCGTGATATTGAGGCTTTAATTGTGCCTCGTTTTTTATTAGAGCCCTTACATCGGCCATTATTACAATTTAAGAGAAAAAAGAAAAATATCTTGAAAGAAATTGAGCATAGAGCATGTGAACCATAAACTTAAGTTTGAATGAATTTAAATACGTTTCGGTAGCTAGCGATCGTTGTTTAGAACATAAACTTACTCTCTCTTACTAATCAAGCTTTGTTGGCAATTAAATTATTAAAATTATGAATTTAAATGGTAACAAAATATATCTTTATCTTTAAAGTTTTAACTGACAATGAGCTGCCAACCATTTATTAAGCTGTATTGTGTAATGACGGTGTTTATTTATACAAATGTGTTAAGAAATAACCACTAAAGTGAAATATTATTAAACATCAAATATAAGTAAAAAGTTTATAGTCACGTGGCCGTTGATCCATTCGTGATGAAGCTGGCTTCGATCCCGTTGTTCGATCCTGTTAGGAGCTGTTGCACCTCCTGTCTCTGCTGGTCAGATGACGCCTCATGTTGTACCCTCCATGAATTAAAGCTGTGGAATCCTTTTTGATGACCTCGCAAATGCTGTCCTGCCGTGTCCCGTCGTCTCTGGTCTACTGCTTGGCCGAATCTTGTCGAGATGACTGCGATGTGATTCACAACAATGGTGTCGCTCAGGACAAGAATGATGCCCGTAGGGCGTGACTAAATTCAGATCGGTTGGTCCAGAAATGATGCGTATAAAGAAATGCTGTCGCTTGTGGACCCAAACATGAGAAATCCGTCCCGTGGTGACCAAAAACGTTTTCGTTTTTGGACCAAAAATAAGAAATCCTGCCCGGTGGGACCAAAAAATGATGTCGTTTTTGGGCCCAAAAATATGAAATCCGGCCCGGAGGACCAAAAATGTTGCGGTTTGGAAGCTCTTGATGAATCGCGAGTTATTCCAAAGACGCTAAGCAGGAAAGGCTGGTTGTATATTCGAAAGAAGTGGACTGTATTACGAATATTTGACATGCGTTTATTGAAATTTGAATTATTAGTTGTGATCGGCACGTGCGGATGCATTTGAGGCAATAACGCCCGAAAATTAATTTTGAACGAAATCGTGGTCCATTGTAGATGGACGCAGGTAATCTGAATTAAATTGAATCTTATGAAGACATATTAAAAAATGTCCAGAAGCCGCGGCTGGAAGAGAAGTGTTTTACGAGAGATGCGCTCGGAGCCTTGTTCGAAACTAAACTAAACTTGTCTGCCGACGGCCGAGATGACCGGTGGCAGCGTTTGATAAGCGCGTGACGTCATCCGCTCGTGCCGTATTGCGGCGGTACACCGCGTACAGCTTATAAACGAGTACAAAGTTTAAACTTTCTTCTACTTCTTATATTTATTTAGCATAAATATTCCTTATTTCTTATATTTCTTTCACATTTCTTTTTATTTAATTCTTTAACATTTTTCTGCAATCATAACATTTTTTTGTATATAACTTTTAACCTTTTTTTTAACATATTATTATTCCTTATTATTTAACTACTTATCTAACATTAACATTCCTTCTTAATTAATTCTTTATCTTATTAATAATTAATAGTAATATTTTTCGTTTAAAAATTATTTTTATTTTCATTAGAGCGTAGAGTGCGGTGTGTCGTTTGATTTTACACCCTCCTTAGTTTACGCTAACAATTGTTTGTCCCTCGACAGGAAATATATTGTTCCTTGACGTGTAGTAGCCATTGTCGTATATTAGCCGACACTTACCATTTCCGTCTTGCATTCCTTCCTCGTTAAAATTCCATTGTAACTTAGCGACTCTGCACTCACCTGATGTGACGGCATAACATCTCTCTCTCTTATTCTCTCTGCGTTCCACAATTCTCTCGTCACGAATGCGTTGTGTATGGGCAGTCGGCTTGAGGCCTATATAAACAGCTATTCGCTTTTTCGCGCGTCGTTTATGATAACCTCTGTAGTTTTTATAATTACAGATATAATTATCGTTATTATAACTATCGCTCGTTCGGTACTTACCGTGCGTATAATTAATATTATAATTAACATTCGCTTGATATTTATTGTGCGTGTTCTCGCCGTAAATGTGATGTTTTAATTGTGTTACTGTTTTAATTGCTTTACTGTGAGTTTGCACAGCGAATTGGATATTCCTATCACTAAGGTATGATTGTTTAATTTTATTTCGCATTCTTCCTTATAGTTAATTTCTTCTCTAGAATTATCATTATTAATTACGAACGTCTTTTCTTTCGTATCTTCAATTATTATGGTTTGTTCCCATAGCATTGTTTCACATATTTTTTCTGTTTGTTTATTAATTACTTCACATATATTTTTTCCAAGAGTGTCAATACGTGCGTTGGTATCAACGGTCTTTTCTGTTAACCCTTTCAGACTCTCCGTTATTTTTATGGTGCGCTGTTTAAAATTTTCAGACTGTTGTTCTAATTTATTATTTAACTTTTCAGTTTGTTCCTCAAGTTTAGCATTTAGATTTTCTGTCTGTTTTGTGCTTATTTCATCTACCCAAGCACGCATCATGGTTTGAAGTGCTTCCATGTTCAGGCTTTCTGGTGCTGCCATCATGAATACGATGTATTTAAATTTATTTTTAATATTATTATTACTATACAACCGTTCGCTATTTTCTTTATTGATTTATTTGATTATTTTTTTTTTATTAGTAACTATTATTATACTCTTGTTACAATTACATCTGTTATCATATAATCAATGTATTGGTGGGCGCCAGTTGTGCCATTACACACAACAAAATAAACAACGTACAAAAATATTCATACATAACCTCCTATGCACACATTTAACAATAGAGCATACATTTATTCAATAAATGTAGGCGTCTCGTGCCACATGTTAACGGGCGATAAATTATACAACAGTATATTTTGTGTATACAGGTTGCAAATACAAATTTATTTGTGTTTGAGGAGCCGCACGTTCTTGGGACGCCAAAATTATACAACGACACAACGTATTAATTAAATGTAATGTAAATTGTGTAGTGGTATAGCTCATACAACATTACTGATAACGTGTATGTATAATTAGAGTTTGGGTGTAATCATAATAAGAGTAGTCATTTTTAAATTGTAACATGTTTTCATTACTTTATTCAGAAGAAATTATAAGTGTTTTTAAATTGCATTTACTTCGCCATAAAATATTCATTATCATTTGTTTAAACGTTTCTTTGTTGCAGTACACTCATCATAAAATAAATCTTATATACTATATTCACAAAAATCTATGTTAAACATTTATTTGTTACTCTAAAATTTCTCGACCACTCAGTGTGACTGTGTACTTTATTTGCAGTCTTGTTTTCTTTGCTTTATATATTTTTTCTTTATTACATTACTCTATGCATTGCATACATCTTAATGCTTTATAAAATTTTAAATTGACTAAAAGAATTGTTAGTCTTCTTCTATACTTCCAACTACGTTACTTTGTACATTGCGTGTAATATTACTCACTGATTACTTTACACGCTTTAAATGAAAATTTAAATTTATTACATTAATCGTCAATCATCCAAGCAATGATTTAAATTAACTTTAAATTAATTGTTTATCATCAAAGAAAATGCTTACTAAATTTAAATTATATTCTATTATCTCTATCTACATTTTACACAAATTTTCTTTATTTTAAAATGTATTTTCAATGTCTTTATTCTTTCATTTATTAATTATAAATTGGTTATTTGTCAACTCAATTCTGTAGATTGTACCCCTGTCCTCCGGTGATCGGTAGGTCCTCTTCTAATGGATTTCGCTGCACGTTCTCCGGTTCCACTTGTCGTCCTTCAGTTACTCGTTCCTTCTGGTCCTCTCTGGTTTCTGTAGAACGATATGTCTCTCTGCATCAGCTGCTGTTGTCCTAGCAGACGCCTCGATTGCTCTTCATATCGTTCCTCTGCTTGATGTGACCTCGCCAGTTGTCTAGAGTGCTGAACATTTGTGGTTGTAGACTGGTGGTGTATGTTCGATAATTGTATTTAAAATAATCAAACTAAGTGTTACTGTTTGATACTCGGATGAACGTATTGTACAGTTTATTTAAAAAAAAAATCGCGTCGCTACCGGACATAGCGTCTCGCTGCTTCTGAAGATTGAGAGTAAAATTTGGCTCTCCTGAGCCCGAATGTATATTCAACAAAAAAACCACACCTGTCGGCTCAGGATTCTGCCTGTCAGAAACTGTCCGTGGCGTCAGTTCCCCCACTATCGTCCAATTTCACATATTCGCACATTTCTGCTAATTGCAATGTCTAATGCGGATTTCAAAGTGATCTAACATTGTCTGACTTAATTACACATGTTATACGTAATTACCATAGTGATCGCATAATTAGTGTAATTACTATGCTCCTAAAATCGCACTGAACGTCATAATCACACCGTTTTCGCACTGCACATGTGCATGATTTTTATGCATATTCAGAAGTCTTTGCAATCTTTCTAACATTTACGGTTTGCTTATAATTAAATAAAACTATAATTTAGGGGTGAGATTTCAAACTTTCAGGCTTGAACAGGCTCCACGTACACACTATTTACTACTGTACACTCTCTCAGCAATAATCGCGTGATCATGCATGTTCATTCCTGCGTCTAATTCAGCTTTCAACTTCACACCTGGTTGTCTATTACATATTACTAAAATTAATCTAAATATTTATTTTATTTAATAAATGCACATTACAGCATATGCTTGTAGTGTCGATATATATATATATATGTATATATATATCTATATATATATATATATATATTGTACTGCTGTTAAAATGCACACAGTACATAATAGGGAGGTAATAAATTTTAAAAGAGAAAGTATGCAGATTTTGTATTGAATGTAACATATGCTTTAAAATGTAAACAAAAAACATTGGGACTATCGACTCACCCAGTCAACATAGAGGTCGATTCCCATATGATAAAAAACAATATTCAGTTATATGTTCTGAAAAGAATATATGAAATTGGAATGAATGTTATGATAAGAATAAAGAGTAATAAAAGTATAATTTAATAAATAACAACTAAAATTAAGAATATTAGAGGTAAAATAAAGATGTTTAATAAGAAATAGAAAAATGATATATGTTTTAATAGGTATATGATAAACAGATGTAAAGAAATTAGGGAATTATCAAAGTGGCAATTTTGTAAATTGTTAAAAAATGGTATTGTATAGTGATGAAGGAAATTTTTTTAGTCTTCAAATATATTTAATAAGAGTTACATCAGGAGTCTAATTTTATTTTCAATAAGAGTAACGTGAAGAGTCTAATTTTATACCGAATAATAACAGCATGAAGAGTCTAAAATTATATCTATTAAAAGTAGCTTGAAGAGCCTAAATTCATAAAATAACATTTGTACATCATCCAGTTTAATGTAATAGGTAAAAGAAAATAAAGTAAAGGAGTTTAATTTGTGATCCCAGAGTTTGATTATAATATTTAATAAATAAATACTATTACGAGAAATATAACAATATCCTTAATAGAACGACGATAGAAGAGGGAAATCCTGGACTGAAGAAGAGTTTAAGTGGCCATAAAGGATAAATAAGTGTTCCGAGGAGACATCTGTGTTGCAGTCGTCCTGGAGAGCGGCATTCAGCGGTGAGATCAATAAGAAATTTGTGTGAAGGAACAGATCGCCAAGCCTAATATTGCTTTTGAAAAAAGGTAAACAACAACAGAAGTGAACCCGTGGCAGCTGGAAGAATTCAGCGTCGGTCAAGTTACATTAGTCTGGTATTCATTTTTTACATGGTTAATTCTCAAAATACTACATATTAACTGAATTTGGTTTGGTTTAAAGAAAAGAAAATATTAGATACAATCGTAAATACGATCAAACAGCTTAATAATCATTAACCCTGAGAGAAAGAGTTTCTTTACATGTACTGGTAAACAAAAAAACATAATAACAGTAGGTACATTTCTTAATTATATTGTACTATTACATAATTACCATACTCATAAAAAATAACAGTACATTAAATGGCTGATCCAAAGTGGAGCAGATCTTAATTACAATACCTGTAATTAATTACAGTACAATATATATATATATATATATATATATATACTTTCAAAACATTAATAATTCTGTACGAATAATCTGTTCTTTTTTAATATATGACCAAGTAGCTCTGTTGTGAAAGTGATACAGAATAAAATTCCTGCGAATGTTTTTCTTTGTTTCAAAATGGGTGCCAAGGCGTTAAAAATACAGTGGTTTATAGTTTTTCCTGTCTTTACCGTAATATTTATATAAAATTACAAAATAAAAAATTACCTTACTAAATTAAAAGAATTGCCGTCTATCGTAATATTTTAGGCACGCTTCACAGTGTTAATAATGATTTTATTTCAATACATTTCCACAGGGATTAAGTTACTTCTTAAACCTTGATTATAATGATCGGGCGTCTGCTAATGAACCTTGATTATAAAGAGAGTCGGGTTTGATAAGCCCTTACAGAAATTAAAGATCTGCGGTGTTTGTATTGTTCATGTTTTATTAGTAACATATGGGAATTCGAGTCCTGGAATGTTAATTGATTTAAAAATGCTTTTTTTTATATACATTTAAATGTTCAAAGTAGCGTTTTTTGCTATTTTTGTCTGTTAATATAACGTTTGTTGTAATCTCAGCAAGATTAGTAGATTTTATTGTTTAGAATACTAATAGTGTTGTATAATTTATTTATCATTTTACACTGTTATGTTTTTTCTAATGTTATTTTAATGTGTATGCACATTCGAGTATACTTGCATCCGTATTTTGCTATGGTTTAGCAAGAAATTTAATTTGTGTTCCACATCATTCAGTAGCCAAATACAAATGTGCATCTTCTCTGACGTCTAGCGTAAAGGATTGGTGTCTTCAGAGTTTTATACTTATTATTAATCGTCTTCAGCTACTGGTAACTTCCAGCTGCCACTCCCTCTATAACAAACTGCTTCCTCAGCCTTCCTATGTTTTCTTCTATTTGGCCCTCTAATAATAATTATTATTAGATTATAATCAACCACCCTTATCTTATACAGCGTATATTTCTCCTGATTACGACTTTATAAATTAATCTTTTCATTTACTGTTTTCAGAACTTCTTCATTATGAAACATTAGAGTATCATAAGTATCATAACTGCTTTTTACTGTATCCTCAATGATAGCAGATGTCTACTTTCTGAACAAACGCTGCTAATTGTGAGTAATTTTCTGAAATGCTCATTGTGTAAAACATATCTTTTCAGATCACGTGTGCAGTTCAGTTGACCCAACAACGATAGTAATTACCAAGCATTCTCCCATCAGCCTTCTCAAAGTCATACAGGTGTTCTTCTTAATTAATTAGACTATTAACAAACAATAATTACCTCAGATTTTATTAGGACCCGGTTTTACAGTGTCCTACATGGTTGTCTTTAGCTGCATCTTGTCGAATGAATCTTGTAGAATGTAAAATACAACAAATTTAATAGAAACAATTGAATCATAAATGCTGAATGCAATAGTACATGAATTATGATTATGCGTATGTCCATGTGTATACACAGATATAGGCCTACTAATATCCGTGTATAGTATGTTAGTAGTACAGTATACCATAATACGCGTGTGCCATTGTACGAGTATGAGTGTAAGTGCTAGCCCGTACGAGGTGCTAAATATTAAATATTGTTAATATTTACTCGGATATAAAAACAGCTGGTGACAGCTGTATCTTTGAAAGCTACGTAGGGTGTATGTCACATTAGATAATTCTCTCAGTAGTGCAAGAGACACGCCATTCCTTGCAGTAATACTATAAAAAACTAGACACCCAACAGACAGTTTCATATGTGATTATGTGCAAAGTCCTGGAACGTCATACTGACATTTCTGTTGCATAGAAACTATTCTATGAAGAAGACAAAAATTAAGTTTTATGAAACTCGTTGCACACCGTTACATACTTGTGATATTATTACTGAATATTGCGGATCACGAAATGAAATTTCCTTTTACGTCGTACCAGCACAAGCCGCTCGCTGTTCTGCCTTACATTCCTTTGACTTGTTAACTTTACATCATTATTAATTTTACAGGAAACGTAGAATTTTTGGACTGATTGTAATAACGATTTTTAAGAACTGTCTTGAAATTACCTATAAGGTAAAATTCTATTTCTATTTCTACGATACAGATCTCTTCTGTCAACCCATTTTGCTATATACTGAAAACGTAAGATTCCAAAATCAAATTTCTTGTAGTTTGAATGATCAAAAACAGAAAATGTTTTGTCGACCAAGATTGTTACGGCTGCGACGTCAAATCTGTTTGAAGTCGGGAAGCTGAGTTTACATTCAAAGACGAACATGTAAATGATTTGTGCGTCGTCTTTACTAGTTGTTTGTTAATTCTGAGAATCGTTTAATTTGATATGATGATCGCACAGACAAGTCGCCACACTTATTTCACTAATTTCTAAAATGTCATTCTATATATTCTGTATATTCGACTTACAGTCTCTTAAAAGTATAAATCACTTATCACAGTTCCAACAACACAAGTGATCCTAGAGTTCCGTTAACCAGTATTTCATAATTCCATTAAGCTCAAAAAGTCCCTGATATCGTCTACTAAATGTGTGCCACTACTACTGTGTCGTTGTAATGATATTTTCTGATCCATATTCGACAAACAACATGAACTCCATATTATGTGCAAATGCGTTAGTAAACCACAAACAATTGTTCAAACGTACAGGAATTTTACTCGGATATGGCAGCTGACAAGTAGATGTGCAGTCGTCAATTTCAGACTTCTCCCATCCCATCAATTTCAGACTTCAGCGCTGCTCGCGCATCCTAGCCGCCATGTCACACTGCAACGCGTTCTCGAAGTTTTCTCTAATGACGCGCGCTCCGAGATACAAGAAATCAAACTGGTGTGTTCAGTCGAATTCTTAATTTTTCATGTAGCAGGTATAGAAATAATTTCCATTTTTATGTGCAATCATTACATATTATAATATTTTATTCTTTAGTTGCATTTTTATTACACTAAGTTTATTGAAAAAGAATAAAATTCTCCAATAAACAATTTAAAATTAAATGTTTATCAGTTACATGTGAAAACGTGAAACAAATTTATATCTCATTTACTTTACATTTATGTATGGAGTAAATTTACCTCAACAATATTAAAAGTTTTTCTTTTTTTGACAGATATTCGTCAAAAAGTTTTCATTTGGTGAATTACCAGTAAATCGTTTAAAGCTTTAATAGACATTCTAAAGTTGTTAAAAATGAAGCCTTATATTATATAATTTTTCTAAGTAATACAAACAATTATAATTTAATAAATACAATACTTATAAATAACAATACATTTAAGTAATGTATATAAATAATTTAATAAAATAATTTAAGTCTAAAATAATACATTACACTTTTGAAGAGGTTACAAATAATACGATAAGTATCAAATTTAATAATTCTATACAAATTTAGCATGCATCTTTTTAATTATATCCAAGTTACTTGTATGAATATACATAAATAAACAAACTAACCTTTTTCAGCTCACTTTGTGACTTTTTTCCATATTGATGACGCGTATCAAGCATATGGTTCATCATCTGATCTTAAAATATCCTCAAATATCTCTCGTAGAAGGTCCTCATCGGTTAAAACTCTAATAGCATTTGAACTCTGTACGCGTCGTACGCAACTATTCACGTTTGTTCGACCACTGAGAGGTTATTCGTCTCTATCTCATATAAGACGAACGTCTGAGATACGAGCAGAACAACGTTTGAGATAGAGTATTTGATATAGAGAAAAAAACCGCTCAGTGGGTGACCATAGTAGGTGAATAGGTGCACACCTACTGACGTGTATACTACAGTGCAAACGCTACTGGAATTTTAACCGATGACGAGCTCCTACGAAGGATATTTTAAGATCTGATGATGAACCATGCGATTTAAAATGAGACATCAATATAAAAAATACGTAAGTCACAAGGTGGATTAAAGAAGGTTAGTTTCTCTACACACAAACGAAATTTTACTGTGTTTTTAAGGAGCTGCAGTCGTTTTCCCCCATCAGCCTAAGACTAGGCAGTTTTGTCTTCTTATTCTGTTAGAATTGCTCAATAAATGCTTTGATAAAAATATGTGCTGAAATTTTGGTACGCGAAAGTGCGTAATAACTGCACTCTGGTTCCTTATATTAATGTTGTCAAATTATTAAGGATAGGCTTACTGACTTTGTATTTAAGAAACGTCCTCATACTTTCATGCCCCTACGTTTTGGCTCATGGTACCCTTAGTTTATCGTAAACACCACATTCGGATTTGCAAACTCCGTTTAATTTAATACCCGGCGTAGATTTAGACAATTGTTGCAAACTTGTCATCCATTTCTGAGCCTTCTTGTCCCAAAATGTTTTTTCCAAAACTGAACACTATGTTCAGGTTTCAATTAAAATTGTCTTTAATTCTTTTACTTCCATGTTCCTTAAGGAAATGGAAGTATGGTGATGGCAAAAAAAATCGTGTTCGAGATTATTGCAGATTCTGATTGTACTACACTCAAAACATGAAAAAAAGTCGTTTTTCGAAAAGTGTCTGTGTGTGTGTCTGTGTGTCTGTCTGTAGATTTTTTACTATGGCAAACGATAACAGCCGCAAATTCAAACAGAATAAAATAATTTTTTGCATACAGCTCTGATTTGTAGACTACTCACTACCTATTGTTTTTGGTGAAGATCGGTTGAGGGAAAGGGGTAGTTTACCTGCAACGGTTTTTTTTATCAAGGGTAATTTTTTACTTCCATATTCCTTAAGGAATGGAAGTATGGTGATGGCAAAAAAAATCGTGTTCGAGATTATTGCAGATCTGATTCTACTACACTCAAAACATGAAAAAAAGTCGTTTTCCGAAAAGTGTCTGTGTGTGTGTCTGTCTGTGTGTGTGTCTGTGTGTCTGTGTGTCTGTCTGTCTATCTGTAGATTTTTTTTCTATGGCAAACGATAACTGCCGCAGATTCAAACAGAATCAAATAATTTTTTGCATACAGCCCTGATTTGCAGAGTACTCGCGACCTGTTGTTTTTGGTGAAGATCGGTTGAGGGAAAGGGGTAGTTTACCTGCAACGGTTTTTTTTTAGCAAGGGTAATTTTGTTTGTTTGGCAAACGATAACAGCCGCAAATTCAAACAGAATCAAATAATGTTTCGCATACAGCCCTGAATTGTAGAGTTCTCAAGATCTGCTGATTTTGGTGAAGATCGGTTAAGGGAAAGGGGTAGTTTACCTGTAACGTTTTATGTTTTAACAAGGGTATTTCCTATGGCAAACGATAACAGCCGCAAATTCAAACAGAATCAAAAGATTATTTGCATATAGCCCTAAATTGTAGAGTTCTCAAGACCTATTGTTTTTGGTGAAGTTCGGTTGAGGGAAAGGGGTAGTTTACCTGCCACGTTTTTTGTTTTATCAAGGGTATTTTCTATGGCAAACGATAACAGCCGCAAATTCAAACAGAATCAAATAAGTTTTTGTATACAGCCCTGATTTGTAGAGTACTCAAGATTTGTTGTTTTTGGTGAAGATCGGTTAAGGGAAAGGGGTAGTTTACCTGTAACGTTTTATGTTTTAACAAGGGTATTTCATATGGCAAACGATAACAGCCGCAAATTCAAACAGAATCAAAAGATTATTTGCATACAGCCCCAAATTGTAGAGTTCTCAAGACCTACTGTTTTTGGTGAAGATCGGTTGAGGGAAAGGGGTAGTTTACCTGCAACGTTTTTTTAACAAGGGTATTTTCTATGGCAAACGATAACAGCCGCAAATTCAAACGGAATCAAATGTTTTGCATACAGCCCTGATTTGTAGAGTACTCAAGACCTATTGTTTTTGGTGAAGATCGGTTAAGGGGAAGGGGTAGTTTACCTGCAACGTTTTTTTATCAAGCGTATTTTCTATGGCAAACGATAACAGCCGCAAATTCAAACAGAATCAAATAATTTTTTGCATACGTCCCTGAATTGTAGAGGTCTCAATGACTTTCGATTTTGGTGAAGATCGGTTAAGGGGAAGGGGTAGTTTACCTGCAACCTTTTACGTTTTAACAAGAGTAAAGTACTTGAAAATTTATTTAAACTTTTTGAAACAATGGTAATTGTTAAAAATAAAATAATTTTGTTGCCAGGCAATAAAATTATAATTTTTTCATTTTAATGTAATATAATATTTTTCATTTAATACAGCAATAAAAAGGCAGGTAAGACACAGCCTGGCTGTTTGGCTGAAAATGATTTTAAATATAAATCTTAGAATATGGAAGTCATGTATGGTTCTCCATACCGATATTTACTTCCATGTTCCTTAAGGAAATGGAAGTACTGTATGGTGATGGCAAAAAAAATCGTGTTCGAGATTGTTGCAGATTCCGATTGTACTACACTCAAAACATGAAAAAAAGTAATTTTTCGAAAAGTGTCTGTGTGTGTGTCTGTCTGTGTGTCTATCTGTCTGTAGATTTTTTTTCTATGGCAAACGATAACAGCCGCAAATTCAAACAGAATCAAATAATTTTTTGCATGCAGCCCTGATTTGTAGAGTATTCAAGACCTATTGTTTTTGGTGAAGATCGGTTAAGGGAAAGGGGTAGTTTACCAGCAACGGTTTTTTTTAATCACGGGTAATTTTTTCCTATGTTAAACGATAACAGCCGCAAATTTAAACAGAATCTACTACTTTTGCATGCAGCCCTGAATTGTAGAGTTCTCAAGACCTGTTGTTTTTGGTGAAGATCGGTTAAGGGAAAGGGGTAGTTTACCTGCAACATTTTATGTTTTAACAAGTGTATATTCTATGGCAAACGATAACAGCTGCAAATTCAAACAGAATCAAATAATTTTTTGCATGCGCCCAGATTTGTAGAGTTCTCAGGACCTGTTGTTTTTGGTAAAGATCGGTTAAGGGAAAGGGGTACTTTACCTGCAACGTTTTATGTTTTAAAAGGGTATTTTCTGTGGCAAACGATAACAGCCGCAAATTCAAACAGAATCAAATAGTTATTTGCATACAGTCCTGATTTGTAGAGTACTCAAGACCTATTGTTTTTGATAAAGATCGGTTAAAATAAAGGGGTAGTTTACGGGCAACGTTTTTTTTATCAAGGGTAATTTTTTTTTATGTTAAACGATAACAGCCGTAAATTCAAACAGAATCAACTACTTTTTTGCAAATCTTTTTGAATTATATAGAACGCAAGGTCTGTTGATTTTGTTGAAGATCGGTTAAGGGAAAGGGGTAGTTTACCTGCAAATTTTATATTTTAACAAGGGTAATTTTTTCTATGACGAACGATTACTGCCGTAAATTCAAAGAGAATCAAATAATGTTTTGCACACAGCCTGAATTGTAGGGTTCTCAAGACCTATTGTTTTAGGTGAAGATCGGTTAAGGGAAAGGGGTAGTTTACCAGCAACGTTTTATGTTTTAACATTGGTATTTTTTTTTGCAAACGATAACAGCCGCAAATTCAAACAGAATCAAACAATTTTTTGCATGCCGCCCTGAATTGTAGAGTTCTCAATACATATTGTTGTTGGTGAATTTCGGTTAAGGGGAAGGGGTAGTTTACCTGCAACATTTTATGTTTTAAAACGGTATTTTCTATGGTAAACGATAACAGCCGCAAATTCAAACAGAATCAAATAATTATTTGCATACAGCCCTGATTTGTAGAGTTCTCAATATACGATAAATGATTGTTTTTGGTGAAGTTCGGTTAAGGGAAAGGGGTAGTTTACCAGCCACCTTTAATGTTTTAACAAGAGTAATTGTTTCTATGACGAACGATAACTGCCGCACGTTCAAACAAAATCAAATAATGTTTTGCATGCATCCCTGAATTGTAGAGGACTCAAGACTTATTGATTTTGGTGAAGATCAGTTATGAGGAACGGGTAGTTTACCAGCAACATTTTATGTGATAACAAGGTTAATTTTATCTATGACGAACGATAACTGCCGTAAATTCAATCATAATCAAATAATGTTTTGCATATGTCCCTATATTGTAGAGAACGAAAGGCCTGTTGATTTTGGTGAACATCTGTTACGGGGAAAGGGTAGTTTACCAGAAACATTTTTTGTTGTAACAAGAGTAAAGTACTTAATTTTGATAAATAAAGTATCCTGATAAGAAGATCTTAATAATCCACTGTAGAAACGTAAATGAAATATCTATAAATGAAGAGGCTAGTTGAACGGGGTGGGGGTAATTTTCTACAAATGAAATTTATAGTTAAAGGCGGAGGGGATAATTTTTATATGTGTACTACGTTATCGGCAACAAAGTAGTAGTTTGTTGTTAAAATTCCTTCCCGGGCTGTTTGGCCGTAGTCCAACGTTTTCTGCAAACCCAGACGTTTCGGCAGTGGCGTCGACTGCCATCATCAGTGAAAATCGAGTGCGATAACGTGTGGTGGTATACGTTAGTGACCACAATACTGTGGTTAAGGCTGAAGCAATAAGTGGAATGTAGTAGTTTCTATGGAAATATTTTATTTCGTAAATGATTTTAAATATAAATCTTAGAACATGGAAGTCATGTATGGTTCTCCATACCGATATTTTTTTGGCAAACGATAACAGCCGCAAATTCAAACAGAATCAAATAATGTTTCGCATACAGCCCTGAATTGTAGAGTTCTCAAGACCTATTGTTTTTGGTGAAGATCGGTTAAGGGAAAGGGGTAGTTTACCTGCAACGTTTTATGTTTTAACAAGGGTATTTTCTATGGCAAACGATAACAGGCGCAAATTCAAACAGAATCAAATAATTTTTTGCATACGTCCCTGAGCTGTAGAGATCTCAAGGACTTTTAATTTTGGTGAAGATCGGTTAAGGGGAAGGGGTAGTTTACCTGCAAACTTTTACGTTTTAACAACAGTATAGTAATTGAAAATTCATTTAAACTTTTTCAAACAATGGTAATTGTTAAAAATAAAATAATTTTGTTGCCAGGCAATAAAATTATAATTTTTTCATTTTAGTGTAAATCATGTATGAGTGAAAATATATCGTTCGTGGCAGGCAATCATATCTCAATTATTGTATGTTTACGTTTCCATTTTATTATTATGATTACTGCAATAAAAAGGCAGGGAATACACACACACACACACACACAAAATTCGCGTTATTTCTGGGCTCACTCATGTTTATTTTTGTACATTTGCACGCTTTTTAAATGGAAAGTGCCGAAACCAACACCAACATAACGCGTGCAAGCCGAAAAAGTGTCCAGCGTGGATAGCGATTTGCTTCCTGTGGATCGCTGGGCAGTGTAACTGCACGTGTTTACAGAGGAACGATTCATAGACAGACTTTTCGTCTTTAGGGAATGAACCCTCTGCAAGATGCTGAGGGTCCATGAGTGACTTCCGAGCGCTCCTTCTTTTCCGCGTGTTTGTTCTGTTAAACGTACACTGTAGATTCGCAGCTTTACTCTAAGCAACGCTCAATAGGAAATGTTGAAAATTTTTGTCCACGGTGTACCCTCATACACACTAAACCCGCTCTGATGTTTTAATTACGGACATCACAATCTTAAAACTTTGGAAACTTGAGCACTACTTAATGGAGATCAATCATTAACTTATACAAGCCATTAATTTTATGCATATTTTTTATATATATGTGTACTACGTTATCGGCAGCAAAGAAATAATTTTTGTTAAAATTCCTTCCCGGGATGTTTGGCCGTAGTCCAATGTTTTCCACAAAACCAGACGTTTCGGCAATGCCATCGACTTCCATCATCAGTGAAAATCGAGTGCGATAACGTGAGGTGGTATACGTTAGTGACCACAGTACTGTGGTTAAGGCTGAAGCAGTAAGTAGAAAGAAGTAATTTCTATGGTAATATTTCATTTTGAAAATGATTTTAAATATAAATCTTAGAATATGGAAGTCATGTATGGTTCTCCATACCGATATTTTAATAAACCACATGAATTCTTTTTAATTTTTTTCCAAAATTTAAACATACTTTGCTCCTCACCTCTATGGGGGGGGGGGGGGGAGAATCGAAAGCAATACGCATCTGTTGAGTAAAAGTAAGGACATGCTTGCTAAATTTTTGTGAAAATTGGGTGATCATTCAAAAGTTACCACGAGACGTCACCCAAACAGATAAACCAAAGGCTCGCGTTAAATCTGAGAACTTGCTTTGTTCATTCAGTAATAATAATAGTTTGTTATTGTAATAGTAAATGTGATTATTGTAGTTTTTATATGTAATAGTTACATTAATTACAATAATACATTACGTACAATAGTAATCACTATTTTTTTGTGAATTAATTATTAAAAATAATTACTATTAGTACTAGTAATATTACTATTAGTAATAGTATTTACTATTAGTAATTACTAATAGTAAAATAGTAATTACTAATTTTTAATAATAAATATACGTAGCACTTACGTAATTTTTAGTAATAATGAGTTAACGTATTGTTTAACAAATATTTAATAAGCATGTTCAACTCATACAGCAAAAAACGATTGTTACAATTTTTGGAAGGAATCTCTTTAAAAATATAATGCCGTTTTATAATCGACCAGACACCATAACATAAACACTTGAACGGGAGCAATGCAGCCGCAAACACTTGAACACCACAATAGTCTCACGTGTTCTTGTTCCTGCCTTGCCCTGCACCTTACTTGTTTCAAGTGTTGTCTAGTGCCGTTGCAGAAACCATCATTACACCGATGTGTACTTCAGTATTTGATTTGTTTCATTCACTGTAGATAAAGGCATTACACATGTTCTACTCATAATGTAGCTTCTTACTACTTATTTTCTTCTTCTTTTATATAGGCTTAATAGCATGTTTTTCTTCACCATCAAGGGGATTTGCTAGAGGTTGGTTTCAATTCCCTCGTCTGTCTTTTACGTGGTCAACCAGGATTCAGTTTCACAACGGTTTAGAATCTCGCACTACTGTTATTAATCTATCGTCGCTTGACCTGTCAACATGATCACTTCATTCTGTTTTTCGCCTTCTAACCAATTTCACTACATCCTCTATTTGACTTCCGTCTTATGTTACTACTTTATATTCTATCACGTGTCGTTTCTCCAACAGTTGTCCTGAGTCTACTCATTTCTATCGTTCGTAACAGTCGTTTTGTTCTACTAGTCTTACCCTGTGTGTTAGTTCCGAAAATCGGCACTAGTCGCATCATCATCGTGTATCATCATCATCATATTTTCATTTACTACTTATCAAGCACAGTAATTTTCCCCTACACGTAGGACATGGGGGTTAGACGGACAAATGGTGCTTCCACAGATCCGATAGGTTATAAAGTACTCATAACTGTTGATAAAAAATACTGTCAAAACAAACCTACAACAAATTTAAACTGTTCAGGAAGAAACGTTCTATTTATCAAAATAACCATCATTATTTGTCTACAACCGTAATTAGACAGATACGCTTACTTCTGTACAAAGTACCTTATTCAGTTGCAGGCTAATCTAAAGTGTAAAGCAAGGAAATGTCATAATTTTTCATGAAAACGTCGAACTTTAAGATGAAGAGTCGTGTTCATTACATGTTATGTAATCCGGAGCGGTAGTCGGGAAACAAACAAACTAGGAAATTTAAAATATGATTACAAATTGGTGATGTCAGTTAGAAATTATTGAACGCGTCGGCTTCACTTCAGGCAATAGTTTGAATGATTCGTAGAAGGTTTTTGAAGTTAGCGATCTCGCTGGTAGAACCGGTGTTACCGTAACACATGGAGTGTAAAAGACTGCCTTCAGTAATCTATAGCTACTTACTATCTGTAGTTTTTGCACTTACTGTAATTTGCTGCTGAAGTACGCAAAGAATTCTAAATAGTACGTATATGTAACTTAAATTGTATAAAACATTACAATCAGTATAAAATTTTGTGAATAGTACGTAGTCAAAATTGAAGTAAATTAACTGTTTTGTTTATATTAACGTTATGGTAATCTTACACAGACACGACCTAGCGAACAAAGCCGATATAGACATAGACGTCTTTGTCGTCAATAGAAAGAGCGGTAATTACATAAACAATCAGAATGATCAATATTGCACACCACTATATAAAAATTATTCCGATCATTTACATATAAAAATTTTTATATAGTGGTGTGCAATATTGATCATTCTGATTGTGATTTCAACCACTAACACAAATTTCTTCATTAAATTACATAAACATTGCCAAGCATAAATAATACACAATACTAGAGAAAGGAACAGAAGTTAAAGAACCAACTGTTTTCTATAATTTTTCGAAGAGAAAACGTTACTGTCTTTTCGGCCATTTTAGAAAACTAGAGCCGGTTCGACCTTGAGGTTTAATCGCGTAATTCCAATGCAAACATACGGTTCACCTTTAAACAACCAATTCTCTTGGCTAATTTATGCATTCATTTGGTCCCAAACACATGCGAAAAGACTCGTGCGACTTTTTTCTTAAATGGATACGAATCGTATGTTAACAATATTTTTTTTTAATAAATACGCAGATAAAATATAGGATTACTGACATTATAAACCACCCGTCCCCAAAGGTTTTGAGCTACGGAGCATTTTCAGGAGATAAATTCGTCACGGAGCATTGACTTTCACTTATCGCCCATTCAGCTATCAACGATAGACTGTATTTTTTAGCATTTCATCATGTTTAACATACAATTTATTTAATTTGATAATTTATTTCCTCCACCAATTTTACAAGAGTAAGGAATTCCATTAATTACATAAAGTAATCACACAAACAAGAAACAGCAGAAAGATAGGAAGGTAATAGAACGGACTTAAAGCAAGTAGTTTAAATCTACAATATGTTACCTTACGCAATATTGAAAATTTTGTTTTCTTTACTTTATTTATTTTTCTTTCCAATCTCTTCGCGGAGCACAGTTTGGGAAACGCTATTATACCAAACTCACCTGTGTGTTCCACGCACAGGCGTATGATCTAGTTTACTAGTTTCTGAACAGTTCCTGAAGAATCCCAAACTTCCACACTTCTCGTTAACTGTTTAAGGGGAGATCCGCACTTTTTTGTCCAATCCATTTTAAATGCGGGAACAGGGGTTTAGTTAGGTACAATTAATTAATTATTGAACTTATGTATTTGATATTCTTACCATATATTAACTCATATATTTGTAACATGATGTACTAGTTTGAAACAATTTAAGAAAAATATACCAATATAAAAAAATAATTACTTTTCATAAATTTTTTGAAAAACTTTTTTTTATTTCAAAATGTTTTACAAAATTAATTTTTTGAAGGAAAAGATTAATTCTAGTGCACTTTGATTGTTGCACTGTACTGTTCAACCACGAAAAATTTGAACTCAACAGTACTTTTAGTTTTTGAGAAAAGTGTACCTAATTGTTGAAATCGATGGTTACGGAAAAACGCGCGTAAAGCTAAATAATGGGATTGGAAAACAATGTGTAATACGTTTTATTTTATTTTTTTATGGCCACATTAATATAGATAACTCATAAAAGTAATATTTTCTTAATCAGGATGAAATGGAGAATTGTTTGGGACAATAAAAAGAAATTCGATTTTTGACCGAAAAACTGCTGATCCCCCCTTAATGAAATTTGTAATAATTAGCCTACTGTCAAAAGAGGAATGTTGAACGTTGAGAATAAATAGTAGAAATTTTGGTAAGAAAAGCTTATGTGATGAGGATGCTATGAGAACCAAATGGAAGAAGAAGAAAAGGAAGGTTGGCTGGCAACTGAATGGATGGAGTAGAACCGATAGTCTTAATGGACAGACAAAAGTGGAATATCAGAATTAGTTTCAAATTGAAGTATGTAGTTAATGTGATGTGATTGGTTGAGACCCAGCATTGCAGAAACCTCTAAATAAATATGTATATTTAATTGGAGTAGTTGTTGCGTGGACTACACAAGACTAGTGTGAGATGTAGTCAGATGTGGCTCAGCAAGTTTAGAAATTATCTTCAAATGTGATGTAAGTGAGATTCATAAAGGGAAACGAGTTGTGGTGAGGATTTCGTCAATGTAAATATAACGTTTATAATCATACTGTTATTTACTAGTGTAATCTATGGTCCTGCAATGTTTACAGATCATCTGTTACTTACTTATTTAGTAGTAGCAGTTGCAGCTTCCACTGTTTTTGCATCATGATTCTTAGAAAATAAGTTTGTATTAGTATTCTTGTACACAATGCTAATTTTTATGTGTAGACGTACTCTTTCGGATTCTTTACGTTCGTAATTCAAATATTCTGATTTATTGACTGTAAGTGATCCACGAGAATGAGCACTCATCTTTTTTCATATTGGTTGTGAATCTTAAATACCCTTCTATTAACTCGCTGTTACTTTCACTTCATCCAGTCTCGTATACGCAACTCAATCAACAATGAGATCAGTTTCTTACGTACTGTAATCATCAGTCCCACAATAACCCCGCATTGCGGCAACTTGAATCCTTAGCAGGCAGATTTCATTTACAATCAAGAATATGTTATGTGAAACAAGGAAGCACGTCAGAAATCTTCTTCCATATCCTCGGATTGTTTACGCACAGGACTGCTTATCGTTATTTTTTTAGAGTAAGTGAAACGTGGTGTTGGATAAACATCGATCCTTAATAGTAAAAATGACCCGTTCTCAATTTGTTAGATTTATACTTACAAAACATTTAATATGTTGGTGAAACATGAAACTAGTGACAGAATTATAGAACTATTAAGTATTGTTTTCTATGCAGTTTACTTATTACTGACGCTGAATACCCCTCACTGTTAAAATGTTTACTACAATTTTAAATTGATTATTCAAACAAGGAAATAATTTAACTTGTAACGACGTGTTTAGTGTAGCAGATGGTATGTTTGCATTCCCACGGCAGGTAAATATAAACCTGATTGTCGTGGACAACCTGATTCTCTTCTGTGAAAAACCAGCGATGAGTATTCCTTCCTAGTCTACTTAGCCGATTAGAGCCGAAGGTAAACTGTAAGCTCCATGCACGCCTGTGAGAGGCTGTAAAAATACAAAACACGGATATGTAGGGCTGCAACAAACTCTCCCTCTCTCCCTAACTTGCTCGAGTCGAACGGAAGAAAAATTATCTACTTGTAGTAACACATTCATATCTAGAAAATAGCAAATTTTTGTAGCGAACATTCTTTTGCGATGAAGATACTTAAAGGCAGGAAAAGCATGGGTGCAAACGAAACGTTTCGACTCCTTGAGAACGTGAGCTGACTTGCACGTACACAAATAATGTTAAATGGATATATGTGAATATTTATATTTATGTATACAAATATGCCCTATTATCTGTACAATATATAAATAATTATTTCCGCCCACTAATACCGTTAACAAGGTAAGTTAAGAAGTCTGTAATCTTGTATGATCAATCAATCAATGTGTCGCACGCACACACATATATGCGATTACAACTTATTCCTTAATTGTGTGTGTGTGTGTGTGTGTGTGTGTGTGTGTGTGTGTGTGTGTGTGTGTGTGTGTGTGTGTGTGTGTGTGTGTGTGTTATTGAGATTGTTTACTGATCAAGAAAATTATAGTGAGTCTCAAAAGTTACCACTGAGGAAGCACATCACAGTAACGGAGTTGTTAACAGGGCTAATTGTAAAGCACGCTCGTTAGCCAAAAACTGTGCTTTTAAGTTAAAAATATAAATTTGTATTTTACTAGAAATTATTTCGTACTATAAAATATTTCTGGCCATTTAAAAAATTTATGTATCCAAATTTTTATTTTTCAAAAAAGATTTGTTTCAAATAGGCTACTGTTGTGAGTCTCAATTTTTACAATGCGAGATAATAGGCCTACACTGTGATTATATTCTGTTAGTACGATAATAATTATTACCAGGCGACTTAACTGGAGCATTGTTTTTTAAAGGATGAAGACACAACTGAACTATTTGGAATGAATGATGAGTAAACCAATGTGAGAATTTCTGTTTTTAAGTGAACAATTACTGTATTATTTTGCTAATAAATTAATATTATTTACTTAAATTTTTTACAAATGGTGCAGGCCGGAACGGTAGTAACGTTTGAGACTCTCAATCTCAATGGCTGTGCTCCGGTCGAGAGATCGAATCTACGTCCCTAGCTCGGTTTGCTTGTCAACATTTGTCGCTAGGGTCAAAAAATACAGCGGTCTTGCCTAGTATGCCTGGGCTAGATAAGTAACAAAGGCACACCCATACACACACAACGCCCTCTCTATCAGATCTGGACACTAGATGGCTGATTGCACTCTAGGGGTGATGGGATGTATCACAACCAGGAGGCGGAACACGCCTTAGACCTAATGGTTGAAAGGAGACGACCATGAAATGTTTTACTATTGGAATTATTTGTTTTAATTTTAGTAAAATGCTTTTATTTCCATTCTGGTGTAATTGTTGTAAATACAATGATTTAATTTATATTAATATTAATATAATTTTTAAATGTATGAATAATATTTTTAAATAAATAAATATGCATTATATAGTTTGTTGTTTTAACTGAAAGTTTCAATGCAAATATTTGTGTTATTCCTGTGTTTACTTATGCACGTTTCGTTGAAACGTCATCACAATTGTTTTTTATCTATGTTTAAAATTTGATTTTATTTATTTATTTTAAAATACAATTTTATTTGTTTCATGTTGTATATATCTATATATATTTTATATTTAGTATTAACATCATTTAATTAGTATTTTATGTTAACAACAGTTACTAAAATGAAAATATCTCCAGGAAAAGTATTATAGACGAGTAGGTTCAGTAGGTTCAATACTCCCCCTGCTGGCAATGCACCATTTTCAACGTTTCTTAAAATTCTGGAATGATTCCTGCAACGCACTTTTTGGAATGGTGAGCAGCTGTTCTTTCATATTTTTCTTGATCTTCTTTATTGTTTCAAAACGACGTCCTTTCAAGGTCGCCTTCAGTTTTGTAACAAGAAAAGGTCTGCTGGGGCTAAGTTTGGAGAGTAGGGTGGTGGGGCAGAACAGTCGTATTGCTTTTCGCCAAATAATCGACGACAAGGAGTGATGCGTGAGCTGGTGCTTTATCATGTTGTAAAACCCAAGTGTTATTTCCACAGGTCTGGCCTCTTCTTGTGTACTGCTTTTCCCAAACGCCTTAAAACTTCCCTATAATACTCCTTATTTACTGTCTGACCACGTGGCACGAATTCATGATGAAGCAACCATTTCCAGTCAAAAAACACCACCAACATCACCTTCGTGTTTGACCAACTTATCCGGGCTTCTTTTGGTCGAGACGATCCTTTTCCCACCTACTGCAAAGACTGTGCCTTCGTTTCGACATCGTATCCATACACCAACGTCTTGTCCCCTGTTATAACGTTTTTGATGAATTTTTCACGGTACTGGCATGGCCAAGCAGTTCCTAACTGATGTTAATGCGATTTTCTTTCTGATCATCGAACAACAAACGTGGCACGAATTTTGCTGAGATGCGATGCATATTCAGTCTTCCTGTTAAAATTTCGTGGCATGAACCCACGCTGATACCCAATTCCTCGATAATCTCACGTACAACTAAACGACGAACTTCACGTATCATAGTGCGAACTTCATCGACTTTATCGTCACTTATTGACGTTGAAGGGCGACCAGGCCTTTGATTTTCATCGGTCGATGTTCTTCCCGCTTTGAAACGAGCAAACCAGTCGTAGCACTGCGTTCGGTTCACACAGTCATCCCCATATGCTTGCTGAACATTTCGAACGTTCCTGTAAAAGTTTTACCGAGTTTGAAGCAAAATGTTATATAAACACGTTGTTCTTCAAGCTTATTAATTTTCACTACGGGAAAAATTCGCCGAGAGGTTAGAATACCCTACGTATTAATTTCAACTGCTGTTGCGAGAATCACAACGATGGTAGAAAGAAGCGGAATACTGGATGTTTCCGAAAGTTGCCGTTAGTTAGCGCCACTTGGCGGAGCACGCTCTTTACGTAACCGCCGTAGTATTGTGAAAGTTCGGTCTTTTTTTAACATACCTCGTACATCTTTCATATTGTTTTTGTGAATTTGTAACACACTTGTACTATCATTATTAGTGTAGTATTGTAGTGTAGTACTATCATTGTAAAATTCAGGATATGAGTGTAATAGTAATAGCATATCAGTAACTTCTGAAAATCAGTCCTGTTACATTTTTTTTATTTTGAAAACTAAATTAGTAAAGTTAAAATTACGTCTTTCGCAGCCGTGGCAGTGTTTAAGGTCAATGTACGTACAAGGTTAAAAGTTTAAACCGTATGGTATACAAGTAGGACAATGTAACTACAACAGTTGATAAGATCCAGAATCGGTTTGCACGTTATTACGATCGGTCTCCTGCGAGCTGAATTCGAACCAAAGGCGTTCTGCTCTGGAAACTAGAGCTAATTCTGCGCCATAAGGACATTACCAAAAAGAAAAATTATTTCTTTTAATTACGTTTGTATTTTAATTTTGTAAAAAATGTTTACTTTTAGATCCAAGAATATTATTTCAACCTAAGTAAACCTATCAAAATAAATAAATAAGTCTATCATAAAGTTCTTATGGTTTTCCATGTTTGTTATATTACACAATTCACTTTACAGTTTTCACAGAACATACCCCCAACTTTAGATATACTTCAGCTTTATTAACCCTCACAAACCAGTCAGACAATTTCTTTCAAGAACGATGTTTCATGATCGAAGAGAGACTCGTTACTTTAAATCGCTCATTTTATACGACGCATTTGAATTTATTTTATTCAGTCACTTTGATTTCCAGACACAATCAAATGGATTTTATGGATGGATAGGATACACGGCGGGATTAAGGGATTCCAGTGACAAAACTCTTATTTTCCACGGGCGCATAAATTAATTTTATCTTTCGTCGGAAACGTTGCACAGTATTTACGCACAATAAGGTGAAATCTTTTGAAACTTTCTTGCTGAGTTGCGTTTTTACACCAAATATATTTTCTTTCTAAGAAAGTTTAAATCTGGCGGTAATAAAATACTTTGTTGTTTGGAACGCAATGTCTCCGTCACATTTTATGTATTAATAATGAAAAGTAACATATAGGCCTGAGGCGAATTTACCCCAGTGTACTATTTTGTAAGAATTCCAGTACGAATAGTGTACACGGAACGACAGCTGAATTCTAATTACAAGGAACAGTCTGTCTGATACTACAGCCGTGATATCGGTACTGCGGAAATACCGGTACTAGCGTTTCAACACTTAGTTACCGTAAAAGCAAATATAACGAACGGGATCTTAGTTGGACCACGGCAATAATTATGGTACGTTACGATGATTCGATTAGTAAAGATTTCAAGAATTTAGTACTTAACGAAGGTTAACTACCTCCACCAAGTGGTTGATGAAGAAGGTGGGACACTCGGCGTTTCTGGTTGGCCGATTTAGCTAGAATAAATAGACGGAGATTTTCATTCGAAGTGTTAAGTCCAGGTCAAGGAAGGTTCTATTTAAGGAGTACAGGATAGTGTTGCTGAATTAGATGCTATAGGTGGGCAGAGGTGAATTAGGCGGAGAATCCGCCGTTCTGTTTTCTTTAATCCAGATTGTCAGGAGTGGAAGCCAGTGAGATTGGGCACAGGCACGCAGGTCTGACTGGAGCAGACGTTATCACAACTAACAGGAGTGTGCACAGACTTCTGCGTGCATGGGAGATGACTACGTATTTTGATTTTGCACCAGGTAAAGGTGGAATAAAGCGGGGGGGGGCGCTACTGGGTAGGACACATGTACGGGCGAATGAGGGGTGTCATTAGTTAAGATGGCGTATGGAAGCAAAATTATGGCTGAGCCCTGTAGGCCACCGGCATTTAATCCGAACGGTACCGAGAGACTAACGGACTCGGACTTGTAGAGTGCGACCATTCAGGAAATTTGATATTGTTGGGAGCAAAATGCTATCCGAGGATATTCAATCTAAAGCAAATGTGCCAGTCCAAAGATTTTCGGATCCCGAACAGGACCAAGATGGTGGTGTCTTTCAGAGGAGTTATCTTGGATAGCGTACAATTTGAACGAGTTGGTCATAAGTATTACACCCAGGGAGAAGAAAACCACCCTGCGTGTTGGGTTGAACGTTATACGCCTTTAGGTGGGGATGACTCCTGGTGAATAGTATTTTTTCAAAGAACCTGGAGACAGCTGGAAGATAGTGGCTGAGTTTTGAGATTTGGAAACATAATTTTGTGGCCATGTTTCCACACTCGCGGGAAGTATCCGGTTGTAGCCTGGCGATGAAAAGGTCTGCTAAAGCTTAAATACTTTTGCGTGGAAGTTCTTTTGATACCCTATTGGTAATGATATCATGTCCAGGAGCAGTACTCATACATTCCTCAAGTTTTATAAATATTTGTTCGGGGGTAACAGGCAGCTCCACCTGGTGGTCAAAGGCGCTAATCATTGTGTCAAACAGTGTGCTGTGAGTGGTCAAAAAAGTGTCTGTTGTCGTCTCCATGGTGCTATCAAAGTCCTGTTTGTCAGAATGGCTAAGGACCGATTAAAGTTTGGCAGCCTTCTCATAACCGTTGCTTCTAGTCTACGTTTGTATAGATTATAGTTAAAATCAGACGTAAGGCTCGACAGAATCTTTACGTCACCAAGCTTGTCTCAATATGTGTACACGGTTTAGAGTGTTTTATAACGTGTAAATTATAGATCACTGTCACAATTTACTTGTTCTTCATATACGTAAAATCACGTTTTAACTAGAGTACTTTTCAACTTGTTTATTTTAGGTAGGAACAATTTTAAGTATAAACAAATCGGAATCTACGTTGCTGACGTAAAAGTTACTGTTAAGCACTTTTACATGTGTAAAGTTTATTATTTAAAATCTTCAATGTTACAAGTTCAGGAAGGTGTCATGCTCTACTCCATGGTAATTAAATAAACGACAATAATTACTTTATATTTACATTAATCTGATATTCCGTTTACAATTGAGTACTATGATTTTCTGCAGTTCGTCGTAAGTAAATATTAAAACCACAAACACTACTTTGTTCACAGTGTTTTTTCTAATTTTAATATTAAATTTTAATAATTAACTGACTTATAACGTTTAGGCAATGAGTACCTAGAAATATAAATAACTACACCCTGTACCGCTGTTACTGTAATAAAAAGGTCAGCAATTTGTTTGTTGTCTTTTGTTGCCCCTTCACCGCAGTGTACTCCGCAAAGTACTCCGTATAATTAGTTAAGTCAATTTTTAACACATTTAGGCATGATTTCTGTTTAGACATTTAAGTTCTCCCTGAAAAACGTACTATTTCGAATTTAAACCCCTTGGAGACTTGGAAATGAGGAAAATCAACGAACTTGATTTATGGGGTCGATTTAAACTCCCTTTTGAAATCCGATAGGGTTGAATTTTTTAAGCGTTCTTAGCGAGTACGCAGATCATAGGACGCAGGACCTACCAAAGTTCACGGTCATAGGTTTAGCGGTTCTGGAGATATTGTGACGGCCGAGAAGTATTTGGATTTTGGATACACAAATTATGTAAAGATTAGGTATCATATTATATTTAACAAGTCAACACGTTTCATTGCTCAATCAACAACACTTTCAAACTACTAATTGTTCTATTTCGTTTATTCGTTGTCGGTTACTCATCTGTAAACGACAGTAGGCTTGTATTACTTGATGATGGAATATGTTATGTCTACTTAATTATTACGTTTCTAATCTTTTGTTAACACTCTACCTGAAGCCAAGCCATGAGTGTAACTGATAACGGATAAACGTTTTGCTATCGACATTTATAATTCACGACAATACGATCATTAAACTAGACAAATTTTGAAATAAATGTGAAGAGTTGTGTGTAAACTAGGCTCTTTAATAGTAATGACTTCAAAATGGCGCTGGCTACAGCCGTTATCCTAACCGAATACAGTGTAGACAACGTGAAAACATTCTTTACGATCGTTGGCATCATAAATTATATGATACATTCCCGTTTATAGTACAGAACATGCGGCAAGCTTCAAAGACAATGAAGCCCATGAAGTATTGTTTACTGTGAAAATCAAAAAAATATTTTAATAAATAAATCCTTTTTTACTCTGATGTATCCTTTGATGTGTTGTTTTAACGGAAAGGGTTTGATTACTGTTCCCACGTTTCCCATACAGTTTACAAACGTGTAAACTCTGAAACAGATAAAATAATTCTTTTAAAATAGATATTTTACGTATATTTGTTATGATGTTTTTTCTGTTAAATTTTTAGAAACTGTAGATAGTGGCTTTAGAAGTAGTGATATTAGTATTACAAATTTGTGAATTACGTGTTACAGAATTAACACAATAGTTCAAAGTGTCTTTGTAAGAACCCGTTAAAAATATGAACGCCGTTGTCATAACTTTCCCGTACACAAAGTAAATATCAGCACGACATTTTAATAAGTATTTCTTGTCCTGGCCTTTGATATCAGAATTGTAATTCTAATGAAGCGTTGATTTTTAATACATGTCGTATTTTGTAACCAACATGTTAATACATAAATAATATTATGAACATGACGTCTGATTTTTATGTATATGTTACTACTTGTCTTCGGACTACTGAAACGAAATGTTTCTTTAATTTCAGGTCATCACATTTAGGAGTACTTCAAGTTTACATTGTAATAAATTTAAAATCCAACAGTATCACGTATTTTAACAACATATTTTTGAGGTTATACATTCACCGTATTAGCAATTACTTACTTACTCCAGTAATAATTTCCATACTAAATGTATGACTGTATGATAATAATAAGAAGAAGAAGTAGAAGAGAAGAACAACAACAACAACAATAACGATAATAAAGTTGTATAATAATAATAGTAATGTAATACAATATAATACTAATTAAAACAATAATCATTATTATTGTTGTTGTTTTTGTTGTTTCTCCTGATGATGATGATGTTGTTGTTGTTGTTGTTTTGTGATTGCTACCTGAAACACAAAAGAAGCTCAGCGGAAATTAAACCAAGTCAGGTTACGGATGACCTCGTGGTTGGAGCCACAGGTGTCATACATTTATATACCTGTGAGGTGTGCGCTGAGGAACTGAGAAAGGAGAAGTACACAAAGCAGATGGCTTCAATGTAGCGAAGTGGAGCCTTTGGAGTGGCGTTCTCTTCTCGACCGTGTCAAAGCAAGCGGTCATGACAGTAGTGGGGATCATCCTTATTGATTTGAGGATCAGGAGCGGAAGCAGCTCTATAAACCTAAGCTGCATCCAGGAAGAAGCGTAAATAAGAGTCGAAGCCGGTGGTGACTGGATTGCCGAACAATAAGACTAGGGGCAGATGCACTGCCAGACTGACAGGAAGTCTGAGGGAGTGACTAGATCTTCCATTCGGTGAGGACAGCTACTATCTCACACAGTTCTTACCTGGGGTCGGGTCTCTCCACGATTACCTGTTCAAGATGGGTGCAGCCAGGACATGCCCATCTGCGGCGACTCGGATCACGACAAACCTCACATTTACTTCGAATGCGATAGGTGGGCGGTAGACAAGCAGAGACTTAAGGCGGAGATTATCCAGATAGCGTCCGACAATGTCATGAAGACCATGTCACCTGACAGGAACAAGTTAAGGCGCCAGTCTAGAGACCGTGCTGAGCAGAAAGAAGCCTATGAATTATCTAAGGACTAATTATTATCTAAGGGAGCAAGGAGCTCGATAGCGGCTAATAAAGGCGCCATCTTAGTAAAATGTGAATGCGGTCCCAACGTGGTCAGTCAGAAGAGGAGGTAGGGTTTTTAATGGTGGGTACCCCACACAACCGGGGAAGTCGTATGGTGCATTATGGTGCACGGTGGATAACTCTCATGAAAATGATATTTATTATTATTTCTATTACCATTGTTGTTGCTGTAAGCAGAGTTTCGTATGGATATGAAAAAGTTTTGTTAAATTTTATGATGCCGAGTAAACTGAAATCGACATAAAAGTCAACAAAATCTGTATAAGCAAAGAAGTAACTAGAATGCCTTTAAAACACTGATGAATAAAATTTCTTGAACACTGATTATATTTGAACTTAATCGTGTACCTCCAGTAACTGAATATTTACCTACAAACATCTAAACTTTCGAATAACGAACATCTAAGTAACGAGTGCTTCCCAAGCTTCCACGCAATAGTGAGGGGACGGTCCGTCAATAGGGGAGCCTCATATAGTATCCAGTCGTAATAAATTACACTTTGTTAAGTAACGGTAGGTGAAAGCAGGGGGAGGTATCAGTGTATCAGTTGAGGTTTTAGCAACAAAAAGAAAGTGTCTACTTCGTGCAAAATTTTCGAAGACTAAGGGTAGAAACTAGTAAGAGCATACAACAATAAGACCTTTTTAGTCAGCGAAAGTAAAGTAGACATTGAACCGGGGCAGAAAGCGTCGAATTGACACAAACAAAAGAAACATAGAAATAATAGTTTACTCTTCATAAAAAAATTATCAAGGGATGGTTGGAAAGGGATGCGGTGACAAATAAAGTGAAATTCACGCCAACTAATAAAATAAATTATGCGAAAGTTACAACTACTAAAAGTACAAGAGAATCGTTACGACGATTGGAAAAAAGTTTACTGTAAGAAAGGATAATCAATAAAATGATATACAGAGAGTTCTGGTAAACAGAGAAGAAATTTTAAGAAATACTTCTGTCAAAATAGATTGCGGGTTTTACCCAACAGAACAGTAAGATGTCAAAAAGTTTAAAATTTTGATAAGTAAGCCTACTACTTCTACTAAAGAATCCAACAGTTCTGAAGTCTAGCACGAGAAGTCTTACAATGAGATTCTAACAAGAAGTTGAATAGGAAATGTCGAACTGTGACGATTTAATTGGTAATAAAATATTTAATAAAAAAAAATTGAGAAAGCATTTAAGTATTTTTAAATCGCACAATTAAACCTAATAGCCCTGTACTAACTCAGAATAAGTATGAGATTTAAATGGAAAAAGATCTAACTAAACAAGTAATAAAAAATCGTATTGTAAATAGTTAATAATATTACAGTTAACCCTTCAGTAAATCATCATGCGTTGACCTGTTTAATTCCGGACACAACGTCCTTAGCGAACCGTCTGTAATTTAGAAATATTTGAAAATCGTAATGTAAGTAATTAATAATTTGAAGGCACAAATAGTAGTTAAAATAATTCCTGTAAACTAAATAAGTCTAAATAATTTGTTTCATCTTGCTATAAGAATATCTATTTAAATAACAGTTGGAACTATATTATGGCGGAGTACTCGCTCCGCTTCGTTGTTATGTACCAGTCGTATCAAGTTAAGAGTTACGATGCGGCGTTCAGACAGTACACACCTCCAAGCGAGGGCTCTTCAAAACAGTGTTATGTAAACTTTAAAATAACGGTTAGCTACCACAAAACGTGGGGAGCTAGTGATATTTAATGTATATGATGTAGAAAAAGTTTGTTCAAGAAATGTAGTAATATAAGAAAAATTATCAACACGTAAACAAGGTGACGTCTCTACTTAAGATGTAAACTCCAGTACAACTCTACATGTGAATATGTGACCTGCCAAATTGCACATACGGACGTCTACAACCCATACGACGCTGACCAGGACCGGCGTGGATCATACAACTTTATGCAGCATTACATCAATCTACTCACTAATACGGCTATTAGATATTCACCAGAGACACGACACAGATGACTACCCCGACTACCAGAATTCCGAAGAGTCACACCCCAAGACGAGGACAGCAAAGCTTATTTTAGAGGTGACTCGATAGCTTGGCTATCGAGAATTAATTACATTTGAAACATAACGTTTATAGATGAAAGAGACTTTTCAAAGACAATAATTTTCTCTAAGCAATAAATAAAACCAAAGAAATGTAAACTGTAGTAGTGAAAATCATACGTTGTAACGTTAATATTGAAATGTAAATTATAATCCCTTTAATAAATAATACCATTCTTCAAATGGTTAATGTAATCTTGCAAGCTCTTAGATGAGCATAGTATAATTCAGAAGTCTTTACTATATTTAAAGCAGACTCGGATCCGAGATAAATTACATGATCTATATGATCCCTTGTTTTACAGAAAACCCTTTTTAATTATTTCAGTATAAATTTTTATGTTATGGGATCTTTTTTTATATAATTGGTTAATAAAGAGATGTCATCTTATTACACTTTGAAGTGAGTGCATAAATCAGTGGAATACCTTCCCCTTGTGTCCTAATAATTAGCGTAAATATTATTGTTGTTTGTGTTGAGTTTAATTTCAGTTCGTTACAACGTAGGCAGCCTGTATAATTGACTAGCGTCAATTATGATGGGTTCCCTGGATTTGTAACTTAGCCCGGAGCGTTACAGAACAGTCGGATGTACGTCCAGCTGAGAGCGGTTTTGGAAAGGTCTAAAACCGTACGGGTGTCGAGTTCGCGAGAATAAAGCTATTCCGACCGCTTTTGAAAGTGAAACATAACTGGAAGACGACACAGCAGGAAGCTAATTAGGAATCGGAAACATCTACTTTACTCAAAAGTATGAACGTCACCAGTTAATTCCAATGATAATGGACAAAACATTAAATACGTATCTCTGCTATGTAAATTGTAAGTGTAGTAAATTTGTCTATGATCTATAAAAGAAACCACATTAAACCGTAGAAAGTAAGGTTAGTCGAGCAAAAGACAGTAATTACAAATTCAATGACATAATATTTATCAGTAATACGAGAATAAAATAAGCAAGGAATTTCATCTATTTAAGAATGATATTTAGAATTGTTATCGATGTAAAAGTTACATAGTATACATAGACGATAGGTTTACGATATTGTAGCGTATTGTTACGACAGTCTACTGATCGTCGTATGGTACAGTGGAAAACAAGATACAGACACCAATGAAGTCACTAATCACCAGCTTTAATTAATCACAAATAACAGATTGTAATCAACAAGTTATTCAATAAGATTATACTCGTACAATAAATCAAGAGAAATTTGTACACACGCAATAATAATGTCAACTATTAGAATTCCACACTAACTATAACACAATAACACTTCACCGCACCGCCATTCGATCCGCACTAAGAAAAATCGCTCAACACAACTCATTAACTAAGCCAGACGCTCTGCTTTTATAGGTCGCGCAGAGTCCCAGAATAAACATTCCATACTTAACTGCATGCTACTTAATGCGTGATTCAAGTGTTCTCAAGAGTACTCTGGAACGTACTTGAGCGCGGCCTTGACTGAGGCTACACCTACTTGACTACCAGGGGGGACGGGTGGAAGACGTTCTAGGCTATTCGATAGGGTTTCCGTTACAGTATATGCAAATCAGTTAACAAAGTAAGGATTATAACAAATAATTTATTGTCTCTTGTATTTTATGCAATTTTATAGCTGTGTTTAATTTACCAATATAAGTTATTTAGTTATTACGATTAATTTCATACTTACTTGAATTCCCATAAATCATATATACATTTTATGTAATGAATCACTCACTAGTGGTGCCCGGACACAAATAATATACACTAAAGTTAAAACAAAACAAAAATTACAAACACTAAAAATCATAGTATTATTTTATAAAAAGTTAATAATACTTAAATACCATTTAGCAGCGCTGAAAATCATACGGGATAAGCCTTTGATAGAAATTAAAACATTGCAAGACTTCTTGTTAAAGCAATCAGTAGACTCGTCGACAAGGTTATTAACTTTGGTATTAAATGATATTCAAATAATGCGCATTGCACTGAGAGTTGCAATCGACGAAAATTGAAAGACAATGACTACTAGGTGAATTATCATTCAGTGTTTGAATATGTCATATATCGATTACGAGGTTCATATCTTATGTTTGAATATCTAGATCGATTTATTCGGAAAGTTTTGCAAAGGTCCTCTGCTATCGAAGAGATATCAAATACACCTAATATTGTGCAATTAGAATTACTGATGAAAGCCTCGGATAATAATTTATAAAACTTCAACATTGGAATATGACGACTTTGTTAAAGAACAGGTAGTACAAGAAGAGAAGATTTCGACGACGTGCTAGCGCTACTAACGCTACCCCACAAGCAGAACAACCAAAGACGTTCTTCAGTTTGTTTTCGAATGGAACTACAGTGAATCCGTTCCCATGCTACAGTACTTTTTAACAATTTGCATGATTATGGCCACACGTGAAAGAAGTTTCTCAAGACTTAAATTAATAAAAATTATCTTAAATCAACGATTAACGAGGGTAACTTTTTGTCTGTAGAAAGAAAAACTTATTCTTTTTGTATTTTCTTGACGTAATATGCACTTATTACTATGCATTTAGTTTCTATGTAACTTAATTATAAGTGAATAAAAGTTGATTTGATTGTTTGAAACTCTTCTTTTTCTGTTTTGTTAAGATTGATAAACCACGAGTAAAATATTTTCGTTCGTATTACTAAAAACTATAAAATCCACATCTACAGAATAAAAAAACCACAGCTGGGGCTTCATAACGGAGTCGTGGGTAGCCTTTGGCTGCCATTGATCTTAATACTAAGTAAAAGTAATTTTCGCATATCAAGTCAATCGCCACACAGTTACTTCAATTTAAAACATAAATTATTTTCGTTTCTAGCAGAGACTAGCGCTTGCTGGAAACGTTTAAATGCAAATGACACCATTTTTTTTTTTTTTTTTTTTTTTTTTTTTAGAGGGGAAATCCGTTATGGACACCAGTGAACCCGTGTGCACTGGCGTGTCGGACTCTCACCCACTAAAACCCATTTTCTTCGCCACGCATGGGGCACGTATCTTCATGAACACACTGGCAGTCCATTTCATGTTTGCTCGTCTTTTTTTTATCACTTTGTTTTGTTAGTTTTCCATTCCTGCTGCCTCCATCTATCCTGTTACATATTCTCCTGCTGTTTCTTTCGTTTCCTTTTTCCTACGCCAAAATATGTTGTGTGTTTGTCTGTATTGTGTGCCCTACCATTGTTTCCAAAATAAATCGATTCCTATATTTCACGTATTCTTGTTAAGGTAGTAATCCATTTCCTGTGTTTATATTCTAGCCATTTTGTTGTAGGCCTATTGGCGATTAGCCGCTTCGTCTCCTGTCTTTGTGTTTTATTTTCCTAACTAATTGCCACTGCGTCATACACTATTTCCCCTGGCCACTATTCGTGTTGTTTGTAATTCTTCGGATAGCGGACAGATATTCTTCCATGTTCCCATAAAAGCATATAACTACTTCAGAGAAGCGCCCCTTGCTCACAGGAGTCTTGGAGCAAAAAACACCACCTAATTCCATCACCCCTAATCATGTCCCAACTTGTCATGTCAATCCTGTATTTCCTAGTCATATTCCTAGTCAACATGACTAAGATACCTTTGTCAGATGCTTTCAGTGTATCACGTAAGCGCTTTCTGGCCTTCGTTACTGCTTTGGCAGTTCCAAAATACGGTTGACATGTTCCATCTTCTTGTATGGTAACTTTGTCATCGGATAGGTTATCTGATAATCATAGTCTTTGCCACTCTGCTTCTGTTTTACTCTTTCTTGTAACCTGGCCAAAAATCCTTCATAAGTCTAACCCTAACCTAACCCTTGATAATATGGCTACATAACTTCTTATTAGTGTGTTACTTCAATATGGAACTCTCATTCTAGCCTTTAAAAATAGGTACAAGCCTTGTATTGTTCATTACTAGAATCAGAGCAAATGGACATTCAGTTAAGAATTCCATATTGCAATGTCATTTGTAGGTAATGCCTTTTCTGCGATTTAGAGTTAACAGATAAAAAAACATTTTTGTTATTCCACGTAATCAACCCATTAGGTACATAATTAAGCCATACACAGAAGCACTTCAATAAAATATCGTAGTTATCTGATAAAAATTATCTGTCCAAAAAACGTCTTCCAATGCATGCAAATTGCAGTACGAGTAATAACACTGGACATGATATGCCGTACATATTCAGATCCAATCCTACAAGGCAACAAATTATATTTGAGAAACAAACTACGTCACCCAGTAAATTATAATTTTTAGTAAACATTATACTAGTCTAAGTATAAATAGTAAACATTTACTAGTAAACATTATATTAGTAAACGTATACTAGTCTGAACAAAACACAAAAATATAAAAGTTAATAAGTTAATAATTACTTAAAAATTAACTAGAACGTACAAAATTTAGGAATATTATTTTCTAATATTGATGTAATAACAAAAATAATGCAACTAACGTTTATAAAACATGACGAATTTAAAAATAATAAAGGTAATAAATATAATTAGGCCTATTTCTGCCTAGACTCTTTTGTTCGTTTCCGAACGCCTTGAGCATTGGCATGATTTGTCCACATAACCATCTACACGGTTCTATGTTCACTTTAGCCTCCAGTGAAAAGCTTCTCAGTACCATAGGAAAAAAAATTAAACATTACAGATAGAGGTTTCGATAAAGACAAACAATACTGTAACTAATATTAATGTAACAAAATGGACATAATAGTAAAATAGTTAATAAATATTATAAGCTATATACAATAACGACGTTTAGGCCTTCCTTACTGTCGTTCTTTATTTCCGAAAGTTGTTTTAGTTCTCAGTATATTTCAATTGACAAATGTGTCACTCATATCGTAAACAATAGTGTTCTATGTCAAATTTTGTTGTACCAAATAAAATACAGTACGTACATTACAGTAAATATCATCTACGCTTTTTGACTCCGCTATATCTCGTTAAATCCTATATTGGCAAAAGTGTCAGTAATATTACAAAAAATATTGTTACCTTCGAAATTTAGCAGTAGCTACGAAAATACTGAAACTAACATTTTTACAACTGAACAGACTTAAACTAATAAAGATATTAGTTATAATCTAAAGAGTAATTATTCTTGCAACTTGAAAGCTGTCGTTCTTTCTTTATCGCGACCCAACGTATCTGCACAACACTTATGCAACACTTATGCTCCACGATTTCTGTCTCTTATACTTGTTGTTCTTATTATATCGTCCATAGGCAAATGTGTCACTTATATCGTAAACAACAGTATTACCTTCAAAAATTTCTGTACCGACTACAAAACTGGAAGTAACATTTACACAAAAAATAGAAATAAACATAATAAAGATGTTAGATCTAATCTACAGAGGAAGGATTCTTACGGCTTTAAAATGTCGTACTTTCTTTCTTATCATCTTGACCCATTGCATCTACAGAACAGTGAATATTCTCCATGTTTTCTGTCTCTTGTTATTCTCGATATATCATCCACAGGCAGACGTTCTAGTTATATTGTAAAAATAGGGTAACCTTCAAAAATTTTTGTAGCGACTAAAATTCTGAAATTACCTTTTGTTTGTAGCGACAAAACACCATAAATAACATTTATGCAACACAATGGACTAAACCATAATAATTTATTAATCTACAGAGTAAACTTGCTTACGCCTTCAGCACTGACGACCTTGCTTCTTATCTTCGTGACCCATTCTCTTTACGGAATAATAAATATTATCCTGTTATTATTCTCTTTACATCCTTCACTGGGACATGTGTCAGTTATACTGTGATAATTTGTGTTCCCATCAAATTTTGTTTGCAGCGACAAAATACTGAAACTAATATTTATACAACACACTAGACATAAACATAGTAAGATATTAAAATTATAATCTTCAGAGTAAGCTTGCTTACGCCTTCAGGATAGTTGGCCTTGTCTTCTAATCGTTGTAACCCATTCTATTTACGAAACAACGAATAGTCTGCTGTTGTTATTCTCTTTACATCCTCCATTGGCAAATGTGTCAGTTATATTTTGATTATTTGTGATCCCATTAAACTTTGTTTGTAGCAAGTAAAGTACTGAAAGTAACATTTATGCAACACAATGGACATAAACATAGTAAGATATAAAAATTATAATTTACAGAGTAGACTTGCTTACGCCTTCAGGACTGTCGACCTTGGCTTCTTATCTTCGTGACCCATTCTTCTTTACGGAACAGTGAATATTCTCATGTTGTTATTCTCTTTACATCCTCCATTGGCAAAGGTGTCAGTTTTACTGAGATAGTGTGTGTTCCCATCAAACTTTTTCTAGCGAGAAAAGTACTGACACTAACATTTATGCAACACAATGAACATAAACATGTAAGTTATTAAAATTATAATCTACAGAGTAAACCTGCTTACGCCTTCAGGGTAGTCGACCTAGTATTCTTATCTTCGTGACCCATTCTCCTTACGGAACAGTCTCCTGTTTTGTTCTCTTTACATCCTCCATTGGCAAAGGTGTCAGTTAAATTGTTATAATTTGTGTTCCCATGAAAATATTTTGGACAAAAAAAACCGAAACTAATATTTATGCAAGACAATGAACATAAACGTAATAAGGTATTAATTATAATCTACAAAGTAAACTGCTTACGCCTTCAGGGTAGTCGACCTTGGTTTCTTATCGCCGTTATCCATTCAATTTACGGAACAATGAATATTCTCCTGTTGTTATTCTCATTAAATAGTCCACTGGCACAGTGTCAGATATATTGTGAAAATTTGTGTTCCAATCAAATTTCGTTTGTAGCGACAATACACTCAAACAAATATTTATGCAACACAATGGACATAAACATAGTAAGATAATAAAATTATAATTTACAGAGTAATCTTGCTCACACCTTCAGGTTAGTCGACCTTGTCTTCTTATCGTTGTGACCCATTATCTTTACGGAACAATGAATACTCTTTACATCCTCCATTGCCAAATGTGTCAGATGTATTGTGACAATTTGTGACCCCATCAAACTTTGATTGTAGCATGAAAAGTACTGAAACTAATATTTAAGCAACACAATGGACATAACAATAATAAGGTATAAATTATAATCTACAGAGTAAACTTGCTTACGCCTTCATCACTGTCCGTCTTGTCTTCTTATCGTTGTGACCCATTCTATTTACGAAACAGTGAATAATTTCCTGTTGTTATTCTATCTACATCCTCAATTGCCAAATCAGATAATTGCTTTGTGATTATTTGTGATCCCATCAAATTTGTAGCAAGAAAAGCACTAAAACTAACATTTATGCAACACAATGGATATAAACATAGTACGATATTGAAATTTTAATTTACATAATAAACTTGCTTACGCCTTCAGGGCAGTCGGCCTTGTCTTCTTATCGTTGTGACCCATTCTATTTACGAAACAGTGAATAATGTCCTGTTGTTATTCTCTTTACATCCTCCATTGCCAAATGTGTCTGTTATATTTTGATAATTCGTGATCCCATTAAACTTTGTTTATAGCAAGTAAAGTAATGAAACTAACATTTGTGCAACACAATGGACATAAATGTAAGATATTATAATTATAATTTACAGAGTAAACTTGCTTACGCCTTCAGGACTGTCGACCTTGGCTTCTTATCTTCGTGTCTCATTCTATTTACGAAACAGTTAATATTCGACTGTTCTTATTCTCTTTACATCCTCCATTGGCAAATACTTCAGTTTTACTGCGATAATTTGTGTTCACATAAAAATTTTTGTAGCGAGAAAAGTACTGAAACTAACATTTATGCAACACAATGGACATAAACATAGTAAGATACTAAAATTTTAATTTACAGAGTAAACTTGCTTACGCCTTCAGGTTAGTCGGCCTTGGCCTCTTATCGTTGTGACCCATTCTATTTACGGAATTATGAATATTCTTCACGTTTTCTGTTATACTGTTTAATCCACCATTGGTAAATGTGTCAGGTATATTGTAATAATTTTTGTTCCCTTCAAACGTGTTTTGTAGAGAAAATAAACTGAAACTAAATTTTATGTTCACAATAGACATAATGATAATAATATATTATTTATAGTCTACAGGGTCAGCTTGCTTACCACTTCAGGGCTTTCGCCTTCTTATCTTGTGACCCATTCTCTTCACGGAACAGTATATAGTCTGCTGTTGTTATTCTCTTTACAACCTCCACTGTCAAATGTGTTAGTTATATTGTGATAATACTTGTTTCCATCAAAATGTTTGTAGCGAGAAAATTACTGAAACTACCAATTATGCAACACAATGGACATAAACTTGTAAGATATTAAAATTATAATTTACAGAGTAATCTTGCTTATGTTACAATGAAAACAATCGATATCATAGACACATGAACGTAATGAACACACTGCGAACACAATATTCAAATTTATAATCATAATCATAATCAGTCAAAATCACGGGAATGCAATAAACGTAATAGAAATGACAACTATTATAATTATGATAATGAACACAAGGATTAGGTGACACAATACGTTTGTAGTAAACGTTATGAAGCTGATGAACATATTCACACATTACACGTTACATACACAAATTCTTACATAGTGTGACGAGCCTGTGGATTTGCTAAACTTCGGTTGTTTGCGTCCAGTGTTTTGACGATTCCGTTGGCGGTGTTTTGATGACCCGTTCCTATCTCGCTACGAGCAGCATACTGTCAAAGCTGAAAATCATTTACTTTTTAATAAGCGTCTATTTCTTAATCACAAAATACCGTTGATAATGTTTAATCATTTTTTTGTTTACAGTTCTTAGCAGTAAGCATCCAATTTTGCTGGGTGAATTATGTAATTACTATGTAATTACTTCGAGCTCATATGTTCTGCTAATATTCGTTTAAGTTACGTTTTATTGTATATATTTAATATATATTAAAATTATCCCTCGTTGCTTGCTCACACGTTAAAAAATAAATGATGAGGATGAAGACACAATTTCTATATTAATCGTCTTATTTAACCGTAAAAGCTTTTTCAGACCAAAAACTGAAATACAAAAACTACTTAAACAATGTATGCACATTGCCGTTTAAGGATAATATTGACTGTTTCCTGTAGATATATAAAGCATGATCTGTAGAAGAACAGTGTATACCATATGCTATATGCAATACTATTTTACGTGACAATGTTGTGTTCGAATTTATATCTCATTTTTATAGAATACTATAGCTACACTATATACTGTATTTTAAACAAAAATAGAAACAATTTATTGGTATATTTACCTGGAAGAAAACTAAACGAAATCGTATTTGGTGTTAATAGTAAGAAAAAAATTAATTGTAATATAATATATTTACTGTCATGCAAACGGTGTGTAATTGTTACGTTTTGTTGATGCTGTAAGAAGCAATTTGGGAATCAAATCCAGATTTTCCGGGAGCCAAACAATATTTGGTTTGTGCATTAACAGTAGCAGGTCATAACAGGCTAAAAATAATTCAAGGAAATTAATTAAAAATACAATATATCGAATAAAATTTGAAAAGAAAACAATAGTTACAACAGATCGCAAGCTGGTTTTTGTAGTTAGTAGCCTACTTGTCTGGATATACCGCTACATGTACTTACCTACATTCGCTGGCTCCATTTCTAAATATGTGTATGGTTTACCATTTAAGTTACTGTATGTTAAAGACATTTTAACATTAACTACATTTCCCTAATCTAATCTAAATTATTAAACCTTAGTTGTATTTGAAAAGTCAGTACTCACTAGAACTTAGTTGCATATCTGTCGCGCCACATCGATGGTTGTTTTGCGTCATAAGACACACCACCCGTACACTCAAATATAAAGAATTGTATTACGGTCACGAAAGTAAGTTTTGACATTTTTAGCGTGTGCTACCTTTATAACGGAATAACTCCTATTACATATTGTCAGTCTGGATTAAACCATGATCGTTCCGATAGCAGGCAGAATTCCGTGGTCTTGCAAGAACGTGGTCGCGCGTCTGTTCTTTACTAGTAAGAATCAAAGTATAATAACAGAAATCCAAACAACCAAAACTCTACCGTATAATTAAATTACAAATGCAATGAACAAATTATTGTAATGTGTCGATGCGATAACCAACAATATGAATCACAATATAGTCAAACAAATCAAACCCGTGGCGCCTGTTCTCTTAACATTAATATGTTAGAAAGTTCACAGTTTTCGCTTTGAAATAATTATTGCGTCTCTACCATATCGTCATAAATGTAAAAACATTTACACGATATAAACACGTCATAAAAGTAAATGTGGTTGCTTCTTGTTTGGATTTTGTTGGCTTCAGATAAAATAAAGGCTCGAAAACGTAATTTAATTTCTATGTAATTTAATTCTAAATTAATAAAACATTGATTATTCTTATTGTGTGCGCTTTCTTTCTTCTGTTTTGTTAAACTCTATAGACAGTGCGTAAAATATTTATGTATATATTATTTTTAAAAAAGTGAAGTGAAAAAACATAAGATAAAAAGGTAACTAACTGCTTACGATACATCAGGGCGGCCAAATTAATGTGGAACGGAACGCAAAAATTTCGACGAACCGAAACATATTGCTAAACGTTTCATCAGCTTCCGTGGCAGCCATCTTCAATAGCTTGGCTAGATGTTAATGCCCCAATAACTAAATGTTATTACTGTAGTCGTTTAAACATTAACATCTAGTCCAAGGTAGTGAAGATGGCTGTCAAAAACAACAATAGACCACGGACGAGTAGTATGATAGCTTTTACCACATATGAGACAGGTCGTGAAGGCTTTTGAACTTTATAGAAATATTAATATTACAAATGATAACCCGTTTTGTTGCATTTGTAACTCCTAAGTAGTTGAATTTCTACAAACATATCAGTAAGTTACGTTTACTTACAAATTTTTTAATTAAATTCAACTTTTGAACTCAAGTTGTTTTTAGTGAATTTAAGCTGAGCTTTACAGGTATATTCTTTTAATTTTTGTTATTACAAATATCATAATATATGAGGTAGGCAACCTGGTGGTATGTGTGTTATTGGGTTGTGTGCAAGTACGGCTTCCAGTAATTACGCAATTATTCTCGACTTGCCACCCAGAAGCAGTAGATTTTCCTGGAACCTCGGTGGAGTAAAAATATAAGCAGCCACTGACCGGCCAAGTTCAGTATGGATTTTTAATTTATTGTGCGTTAGCGGAGTTGTTGTTATTATGACTATTTAGTGTAAAGTGATTACTATATATTACTTAGTGTAACACTGTTAATAATCTGATATAAATAAAATACCTGATCTCATTGACTTCTTTATAATAAGAGGTCAACGTTTACTATAAAGTTTACTACAAAGTTGACTCTTACCTTGACTTGTCTTCTGACTATACTCCAACGAGTGCCACTATTTGGATATTATCATACACTCCAAAAGTATACCAGTATTCCACAAATCGTAATACTGACTGGGACTATTTTAGGGAGCTTTTAAATGATATCTCGCTTGAACTTCCACTCCGCACGTCGACTGAACTGTATTCGGCGGTAAATTATCTCGCCAGTGATTTCTAGAATTTTCGTTACTCCGAAGAATAAGGACATAAAGCTTCCTCTGGTTTTGCGAGAGAAATTAGCTGAGAAGGGAAGGTCGCGACGAATTTGGCAGTATACACAGCATCCGAATGATAAATGAAAGTGGAATAACGCATCCAGAAAACTAGAACGGTTGTAAAAAAATTTTTTAAATTAAGGCATTCAGGAATATTTGTAACTTACGTTTAAATATAAACTGTTATATCTACCCTACAGTTTCAATAAATAACACGGTAAACCGTCTGTACTATCTGTAAAGTATTCTCTGTATTATATGTGTTCATGTCAACATTAAGTGCTGGTTTCAACTGATATTTCTGCCCTACAGTCTCAGTGTTAATACTATGTTAATGTGATGTTCTCAGTTCATGCCACCAGTAAGTGGTAGTGTTATTTTCTTTAGATGTTCAGACATTTAGACTTTTAATTATAGTTACTCTGTACGCGTGTATTCTGTGGACAATAATAAGAAAATATGTCAGTGGACAACTCTTTGAATCACGTATGTTTATTTCATTCTATTTGTTTATTGTTTGAATCATAAACAGGTTAAAAATTAGCAATAAATTAAAAAAATAGTAAAGACCGAACAAAAACGGCGACTTAAGTGATTCTGAAAATTGTTATTTATTTATTGTTAATATAAAAGCATTTACATTAAATATAAAAAGTGTTTATTGTTAATATATAACACATTATTTATTTAAATATATAACATTTAATTATAACATTTATAAGAAATATGTAGTGGTATATATTAGGAAAATTTGTTAAGGAATATATCTGGGATGAGTTTCATGCGTTTAAGGTGTAGTCATGTTTTCTCTTTTGTTCTTTAATGTTTTATGTAATGCGTACATGTAAAAGCAAAGTTAGTAAGTAGCGTTCTCCATTAGGTAGTGCGCAGTGCCTGTCATTAACATGGTAATGTTGTATGGTCGACAGATGGGGAGCGTGAAGAAGCAGAGATACGGCGAGCCAGTTCCAGGGGAATCATCCCGCGCGCTAAAATCAAAACTGTCAAGATGACATTCGTAATTGTTTTCGGTAAGTATGATTGTCTAGTTTTACGATTTTCAGCGGAACGTTTTACAGCTGTGTTGTGTTATAGTCGTTGTTTCTTTTTATTACATTCACAAAACAAAAGTGCTTATATAGTTTTGGTGTCTTTTAATCATAAGTATGTTGATGACTTAAAATTCAAAAGTTGAGCCTACCGGTTTGTAACTTATTGTCTAGCTAAGATTGTTTTACTTATTTTTAACAGCTGTATAACTAAGCATCTGTCGCGAAACTCGAAACTTGCGTAATTACGATGTAGAAAAAAGTGGATGTAATGAGAAGTATGGCTTGCTTAACCTCAGAATGCTTTTCATACACTAAGCAGAAAAGTAGATGTAGGCCTATTAGGCTACAAATAAATCAGTAGCGTATCTAGAATTTGGCCTTGGGAAGGGGCCCGGTCGAGTCGTCTTCATACAAAAAAAAAACAAGTTATGACTAATCTATAGGCCTATTACTACCTTTAAATTTGCTGAAAAACGTGTGATAACATCCTGAAATCAATCCCATTAAAGTAAAAAATAATAACACAAAAAATACGCGTTACTGAAATATTTTTCACAAGATACTTATTGACTGAAGTGATTTTCTTATATTTTAATAAATCTGTTTGTACATTTAAAAAGAGGCCATTGTATCTGATTAGCATACACAGCTGAAAAAATTGTAAAACAACCTAAGAATTAAGAAATTAAAAAAATTCCTCAACATTTTTCTACCCTCTGAGGGAAGGTCCGGTTCCCCTTAGCCCCTCCGTAAATATGTAAATATACCCCTAAAATAAATGTATGTTGTGTGTGTGTGATGTGTGAGAGAGAGAGAGAGAGAGAGGGGAGGAGGGGGAGAGAGAGAGAGAGAGAGAGAGAGTGGCAGAGAGAGACAGACAGACAAGATAGAAAGTGTGTGTACAACATACTTAATAAACGTAATGTGCCATTTCACAAATCAAATTAGCTGTATGTAAACCAATAAAAACCTTTCAGACATGTACAATGCAAGAGGATGAGGTTGTGTTGTGGATACGAAACTTTTGCGATACCAATAATTCTATACCAGAATTGGTAAAACAATTGCTTTGACATTTATTAAAACTGTAGTTATATTATATATTTACAACAACATCACAGATAATTCAACACTCTCCCTCCACAACGTTTTGCAGAGTAAAATATTATTCACTACTCACGAAAATACGTAATAGCAATCGTTAATAGCATTAGTAAAACAATTCACTCTTTTACTATCGTCTACATTTATATAGGTGGCACTCAAACACATCAGTAAAGCAAGAAAGAGTCTTGATTCGTTTGGAATTTGCACGATACTTGTAAAAGCCTTGGGACTGTTAAGGGCTATTTATAGTTTATTACGCATCACATTTTTTAAACAAGTAATGTTTCATTCTGTAACACCTCTGGCTTTCTACATCAATTTCTCCGTCACCGTGTTAATGAGATTCATATTAAAACTGATGATGGTATTCCTTAGTTGAATTCATATCACATTTAACTATACGGAAAGAGCTATTATGTTCTTAGTTTACTCTCTGAGAAGAAAATATGCGTGTGTTTAAATACTGATGAGGGATATTTTCCAAATGAAACAGTTTCAACTTATTATGCTCTATAAAATTCAATCTTGCCCTCGAATAACATACTACATTATTATAGAATTCTATTGAAACATATAAACTTATTGGCCTATTATTTTTTATATTCACTGATGACGGTTCCCGTTTAATCAGATTTATATAGTGTTAGCATAAAAACAGGAATTTGAAAGCACTGAGTGTAGACACAGAGCAATGGGAGAAGTCAATGTGATGGAAATTATATGTGCAACGACAGACGACAGTGCAGTTGCAACAGCATTATTGTCAGTGGGGTTTAACCGACAGTAGTAAATCTGACTCAGCGTTCAGTCTGTCGGCGCAGCGCTTTTTGTCATGTGTACTCCAATCGCAAACACAATTTATGAGAACCGACAGTAGCCTACTAATAAAATTAAAGTCAGGTCACTTAGTGAGAATTCTGTTCTTTCATCATCGTTGTAGGAAAGATAAATAGACTGTTTTTTGACAAATTTTATTATAGACGGTAAACACAAATAAAACGTATTCTCTTTGATAAATTTACCGCAGACGTCGTACGAAAATAGAAAAATAAGCCAACATAATCCTACGTTGATTTGTTTGTATAAGTAAAAGAAGAGTCTGTCCGTCCGACAGACAATCTATAAATGAATAGTTAGCACGTTTAAATGTTTCAGAAATATCTTGAGTCCTTCATTCCACTCAACTAACGAGTAAAGGTAACTACAAACTATTTAAATAATAGAATTTTTAATCCCCCGGTGTATGTATAAAATATTAGTGTCAATTATTTGCTTTTGCGTTGTACGATGATAAAATATTTTTCCATTGTCACGTTTGATAACAAGAAAAAAACTAGATATTGAATTGATAATTAACAAATTCATGTGATGTCATTTGGTTGATATAATAATCTTTCTATAAAACGAACAACCTTTTAACCGAAATGACCGACCAAAGAAAACAAATTATATATATTCCCGACTTTTAAAATAAAAATTTGTTTTCCGGACATTAACACGAAAACTAATCTAATAAACATGTAATTAATTGTGCGTCATGTTAAAAAAAGCGGAAACGGGTCGTGATAACAATTGAAGAAAAATTGAAGACAATTAAAAGAATTAATAATGACGAGATTTTGCGAACTGTGGCAGCCGATTTTGGTGTTGGTGTTACTACAGTTTCTGATTGGGTCAAGATGAAAAATAAGTTTCAAGAGCTTGCTTCAAAGATGTCAAACAAGAAAACAATAAAGACGTGTCAAAACTAGAAAATAAAGGCTGTGTTTTTATGGAAAACGAAGGGAAACAAAGACGATGACAGAGAAGAGAGCAGCAGCCATGACACCACTGACGAGATTTTTAATGCCTTGAGGGTAAGAGTTTTTATTTTGGGTTGGGGCATTAAATTAGGCTATATGAAATAAGTGTTTTCTCATGGAGTTTTATTCATATTTCCAGATAGCATTATGGTTCGTCGAACAATCTGAAGAATCAAAGACCTCTGGTGTTCTGCTACTGAAGCTATGGCGAGATATTGCTGCAAGAAAGCGATGTGAAAAGAAAAAGCAAAGAAAATTAAAGATTTTTCAAAAAAACAAAAAACAGAGTTAAACATAACTTTATATAAATAGTTAGATTTTTATTAAAATCTTTTGATAATATTATCTATTCCTTCAGTATTCAAACTTTAAAAAATGATATCTTAATTATTATCAAAGATTTTTTATATCCGAAACCGCCTACCCCCTTTGTTTCGGCTAACAGAGGTTCTATTGTATAACCAAGGAGACAGTGCACGATTTGTAAAAGTTATAACGTCAATATAAAGAGTAAATAATTATGTTGAAGCAGGTTAAAAATACAAAGATTCTGTGCCAGTTTCGTGTCAAAGTTTAGTTCATAACCATAGACAGGATGCCACTACATGTATGCTGTCTACTGTTTATCTTACTATCTTACTTATCACTGCTGGAATATCAAGTTTGAAAACGAGCATCCGGCTACTAAGGGACTTTGAACCAATTGTCGAGACATCCTCAGGGAAACCCAATGGCAATGGTAACGCAATGGGCACTGTATTGATTAGCGGTAGAATACTATTCCTAAAGGAGGACGAATCTCAAGTTAGTTCGCTTCAACATCGGGGAAGTTCCATCACCAAAATGTATCACGGTTCGTTGTAACGCCTTTTCCTCATGTAATATATATTCTGGAAGTAATATAATATCCCAATATGACTCCAGCCTGGGGTAATTCAAGGGGAAAACATATAAATAAAAACAAAAATATCATTAGAGTATCAGAACTTGGAATACAAGAATAATTACCGTAGAAAAAAACTGGAGAAAATGAAAAGCCTGACTTTGATAGTAACCGGTGTAGTGAAACTAAAGGGAATCCGTATTCGTTTGGCAAGATAGTTACCAAACAATTGTAAAAACAAACCAAGAACTGGTTAAACCGAAAAGACACAATAGAAAATATGTTTACGAAGATGTTGAATACCAATATGTATACAACGGAGAAAAATTGTTATATACCGGTACAACAAAAATATTATTAGCACTGGTAGGAAAACGTTTTGTACTGTCTGTAATGTATTTTCTGAAAACACGAAAATATTTTTTGTCATTCCTTTTGCAAACCGCATGGAATGAAGGATATAGCAACTTCTAAAAATTAATTGGATAGCGTTTGTGCATTGAATATATGCAAAGAGTAACGAGCAGCTTTGCAGAACTAACGAAAGCAATAAAGTATATAGCGAAAAACATGCTGGCTAAATCAAAGAACAAGGTAAATATATAAGTCTAGAAATTATATGACACAATATCTATTCATTTAAAAGACTAATTGTAACGTAAACCGTAAACTTATTCAAAAATAATCTTTAAGAAATAATCGTGAGTGGAATTGGTAAGTGTTGTAGATACTTAGCTACTAATTTAAGTCAGTACACTTAAAAACTGTTTTAAAGTTAATGTAATTCTAACTTCACATTTTGTGACTTCATTATAACCTCAGTAGTACATGCCGTTCAAGTCGCAAATCTTACTTCAAGTGATGTGAATGTATACTCTCCAGATATAAGTTTTCACGTTAACAAAATCAGTGTCGTGTTTACACTACAGCGCAACGTAAACCAAACGGTATACAGAGATCAGTGCATATTTTGTATCCGCTACAATTAGCAGAACTACTCGAAAAAATGTCTGATCAGTTAGCGTAACCACATAGCCAAAACACTTTTCGTGCACTTATTAGACGTCTCACTATTAACTAACTTTATTTCAAATTTTGAAGGGAAAAATTTTCCTTCGTTCACAAAAAAATAAAAACGAGCTCAGTTCTTCATCGTTGAATCTGCGGCTTCAGCAATCGGGAAAAATTCGATAACATTTCCTTGTAGTCAATAATAAAGCTTTACATAACAATGCACAACAAAATATTAAGAATTATACAGATTAAGTCATCACAAGTCAGAAATAATAAACTATAAATATACTACCGGTACCTATATTATAATTAACCAATATGCCTACAACCTGTATTATATCTTCGATATAGTGCATTACTCTAACAGAGTAAGACGGAGTAAACAGAGAATATCATGTCATATTATAACATGATGTAAATTATATTCATTTTTAATCAGGCTACAAAAAAAAAAATTCCCGTTTCACGCTAAAACATAAATATTCGTTTTAATTATGATATTCTTTTAAGACATAAATTTTAGAATCATGGTTCAAACTATTTTAAAAGAACTGCTTTGTATTCGCAATTTTAAACTGTACATAAAATCTTGGCACCCTTATTTTTTTGAAACATATGTATAGGTATTCTCCAAGTCGAAATGGCACTCTCCGTACTTGCAGGTAGCTAGTATGTATAGGTGGCGGGGGAAAATTCGAGCTTTCGACCCTGTAAGATATCGCCAATCGACTTTGTTCGGTATAGTAGCCTAAAACACAGCACAGGTTCCATTGAAGCATCGTCTCATTCATTTGTACAAAGAGCGAGTTTTTCGAAACACAGCACAGCACTCATTGGAGCCCGTCCTTAAGAAAGCAGACTGGAAGTTTTATATAAGATGTACAATTCAAGATGCAGCTATGAAAATAAATGGGTCTAACAAAATAGTCTGCCATTGGAAGAGTAACGACACAAAGGTTTTTTGTCGTTGATAATATTTAGGTCTATGTGTAGGTAGAGAACATGATAAGCAGCTTTATGCAAAACTTATAACTCAAATAAAAAATTTAAAGTACATAATAAAAGTCAATATGATATTCAGCTACATATTCAGCTATGATATTCAATTACATACATACTAAAGACAAATCCTAATGCACGTACTTTTATATACTTAAAGTCTAATTCTGACTGGTCAAAACGTTACGTTATGTTTGTAGTTTTCAAAATTCACGATTTTATAAGTTCGGAATGTAAGTTGAAATACGCCATAATTCAAAACCTTGAAGTAATTTTAGGTACCAAAATCGCAGGGGCGGCTCGTTCTTAGGGCGCTAAGGCGCGCACCCTCCAGTACATATCACTAAACAATCCATTATCACCGCTCGTGGAAAGTCATTATAACTTTATTTAATACTTCGGACGAGAAAATGTTTTCGTGTTAGGTAATAGCAGAAATGTTTTCGGAACAGCACCACGGCGCTCTTCCAATCGCGCCCATTTCTCCATCCCGCACTCTGTCCAACGTTGAATGAACCTGTAAGCTTATAGGCGGTATTTCCACTGGGAAATGGCGCGTCTCCTATCACGCCTCGTTGAGCAAAAAGTGACGTGATTCACTGCGTACAACTAATCGCAGACTATTGATAGTGTAAGATTTGCTCTTTTAGGTGTTTAGACTTTCTCCGCTGTAATTAATTCAGTACAGGCATTTGTTTAGTGTTTAGGTTTTGAGTGTGTGTATTTATTTAATAGCTTCACGAATAACTTAGGCAAATATTGTAGTGTCGAATTATTAGGTTTTGTTTTATCATTTTACCCAAGTGTCTGCAGGGAAGAAATAGAAAAGGAGATACAAGCTTCTGAATTTGTGGCAATCGAATGTGACTAGACAACCGATGTGACAATCCACTGCATATGGTATTAGTTTTTAGATACGTGTTTAAGGGATCGGTATACGAAAGGTTTTGCGGATTTCTCAGTCCTGAAGGTAAATATGCAGAAACCTTAGCAAAGTGCATAATGGACAACATAAATCCTCTTCTGCACACATCACAGGAAATGTTAATACCTGAGACTTATATGGCGTTAATGTTATGTGTGTTTCTGTTGGTGGTGTACTGGCAAAAATTAGAGAAGTGTATCCGCTCACATAACTTGTACACTGTTACACTCATCAAATAATTTGTTATTAGAAAAAGCAACAAGTATAAACAACAAAGTTAGAGATCTTTCTCAAATCTGTCTGCCATTCCAGCACTTTTGTCACACTCATTTATACGAACGAACGTTTTGGAGGAAGTAATGTAAGCCAGCTTACCCAGAGTTTCTATAACAACATGGAATTACTACATTCGTACAATCAACGTTGTGTACGAAAACCGATATAAGTTGGAAAAATGTTTTGAAATTTTGAAGAAAAGTGTACAAACAAGCTCTCAGTTAATGAAGGAATGGTCACAGAAGGACTCTTCTGAACCAAAATTTCATGTTCTGGCTAACTTTTTTCCATAGAATTCTATCACATGAACATAATATACCAATAACTACAGAGTAGGAACAAAGGCAGTGTAATGTAGCAAAGTGTTGGATGCTGCACTAGAATAGAGGATGCAAAAGAGGTATGTGACATCATTATAACTCAAGTAAAAGGTAGATTTACTTACACGGGTCACCTGGTGGCAGCTTCGTTGATGTCCAATGACAATTTATTTCCACTTTTTTCTTCAAACTTTTAGGAAGAAAAATTCAAGCGAGTAATTCAGCATTACTCTTTCTTACAAGAAAACAAAGTTCGGAGTGAATTGAAACTATTATATTATATTATATTATATTAAAGGCACAATAAGACTTCTTAACTTTACAAAAGAAAACAATCTTACGTCAGTTTGCAAAGATGTATAGAAACTTATAAAAATTATCATAACTACCCCTCTGATAACTGCCAAACCTGAGCGCTGCTTTTTGAATCTGAAAAGATTAAAAACTTTCTTGAGAAATACAATGAAAAACGAGATACTGAATGCTCTTGCCATGCTATCTATCAACAAGTAACTTGTTAAAGAAGTGAAGGACTTTGATGATAGAGTGCTAGAAAAATTCATGAATTTATAGGAAAGGCGAATGGACTTTGTCTAAAAATAAATGATCTGTTTAGAGTGTAGCTATCGTAAAAATAATATAGGCCTAGTGTAAATATAGTGTATTACGTTTTTTGTGGAAACAGTATAGACATTTTTGTGGACACTTTCGCCTTAAAGTGAAGAGACTAAGAATGTGTCTTGTTATGTTTATTAATAAAATCGCAGACTATCTACAGCAGCTCACAATGTTTGAGGTGAGTTCAAATTTTTATAAAGCCTAAAGCCCGCGCCCTCCAGCCTCTAGGGTCACGAGCCGCCACTGCAAAATCGTGTTAACTTCTTGGTCCGATGACCAGCTTCTTGGTTTCTCGATTCAGCTTCGGAAATTAATAATTTAAAGTCACGATGCTAAATTGGCGTCTGAAGTAGCGTGTATAATATATAGACTACATGCAGGAAAAACGACGCCCGCAACTTGCGTACTGCAGGCAAAAACGTGTTACGCACGTCGCGACGCTACTGGCTCTCTCTCGTCGTTATTTTGATTTTGCTTACTCTGAAATCTGTTGGATAAGTTATAAAAAGTTAAGCAAATTACTTAAAGACTTTAAAACATTATTATTAATATTATTTTACTTCAACGCTTTCGAACTACGCGTAAGTTATAATTAATTACATGACTTGTAATCAAATTTATAAAATTTATAATTATAAAATAACAACAATAATAGTAACAACATACAATTTAATTTCTTAATCAATCAATTGTTGTTTCAATGTTTTGTAACGATTCCTGCGCTGCGTTAAATATAGCTATAATTTAATTTACTAAAACGATAACTAGAAACGATAAACGAGGACTTAACAACAAAATGTATAAACAAAGAAATTTTAACAGAAACTTGGGTGCATGCGTTCATAATGTTCCTGTGCTTGTGAAAGACGCAAACTAAGTGTGTCACAGCTGAATGGAGATTTAGACACAATTCATTCGCGCGTAATAATAGAGTTTAAAAAACGACACGTTCTGCACTATTAATTTTTACTGCACAAAATTATGTTATTATAGTATGAGATAATTTTGAATCATATTGCTTCTTTTGTTTGTACTTTCTCACGCCATCCCTGACACAAGATCGTTTGGATATCCTGTCTTCAGTGCACGCCGGAGTATGCACTCCGTCTTCATTCAATTCATCTAACTTTTCTAAACTGTCTCTCAAAAACTTATAATTTGTATATATCATCTATTGATATTATATCGAAAAGACAAACCGATTTTATAGAGGATTGTTTTGTGGTAATAGAGGATTGTAATTGCTTCGTAGACCGAGCCAATGAAGATGTTTCTGAGTAAGGCAATGCACAACTGACTTCTGCTAGTCCTTCTGCTCTCCAACATCTTCGTTTTTCACTTATCCATTCCTTAAATCGCTCTTAAAGATCTATAAAGTGCATACGACAGATTCGTTCCGTTTGCCAGAATGATATACCAGTTTTAAATTTAAAACCAATGTTTTGCATAGACATAAAAAGTTTTAGTTCATATATTATCTAATACAAGATGACTAAAAGACTAACTCTGATTGGCCACATTATGCGCTAAGTAAAAATTGCTATATATAGCTAATAAAGTTTATCTACCAAAAAAATGTTAACAGCATTTATATTTTTCCATTACAATAAAAACAAAACAGTTTAACGTACAAACGTAACAAAACATATCTTAACCTATCTTTTGTTAGAATTTCTCAGATGTAATAATAGCAGGAATAATTACGAAATTAGTATTAATTGGTAACCCTGCCTGTTTATAGTCTGGTGTTAAAATTTTTACTGCTCCAAATAATATTTACAACGTGCTGTGTTTTCAGTTAATAAAGTCACGTAAATCAATTTGTCGTTTAGACACATTAGACTATGTGTTTTCGTATTACAGATTACACGACCCACGTGACAGTTGCAATTGTACTGTAGTGGTTGTTGGTAATACACGGATGCCACTTTATCCGCGAGGAGAAATATTTTAAGGTTTTTGTAGCGCGAACCCGACTGTCAACAGCGATAATTGAATCAAGAAGGGGAGTTCCGCAAACGATCGCGTCGCGTTTACTCCGTATAGATTTATTTGCTATCACAGTACTTACGTAAGCACAAGTAATGCGCGCGTTCATGTTGAAGAAAAGTCGTTATCGAAAATTCATTTATTAGTTGACGCTGATGCACGACTCCAATTCTATCGAACACTACCGTGTAGTAACTTTAATTTTGTTATAAATACAATTATGTAAGCGCCAATACCAACAAAAATTGACTGGAAAAGATACTAACTTTTTAAGAATAAATTTATAAAGTTAAATTTCACTGAGAATAAATTTTAAAAATGATTTATTAAAATAATACAAAATAGTTTATGATACATAAGAGAATACTCCTGTTGAACGTTTTCTCTTAGATTTCACTAAATTTAATTTTAAATGTTCTACTAATTTTGTTTGATTTTTGTAGAATTGCTGTGTGTTTCTTAAAGTTTAATTTTTTTATTAAATAAGCTGTTTTAAAAGTTAATTTTGATTTAGCTTAGAATTTAAAATTTTAATTATATTGGTATTTAAATTTTTTTAATTCTATTGAAAATGAGAAAAATAGCAATTATTTGTAGGAGTCAGCTTATTCTTATTAGATTAAATAAATTTATCCTCAAATATTAAAAACCGAATATTTAGGTTTTTTAATCCTTATCTGTTAGTTATTTCAGTTTTCAACTGTGATTATCTTTTGATGAAAAATAACAGAATTTCTCCGATCTCAGAAAATGTTTCTCAATGAAGTATTTCTTGTGAAATGCTCTATTTGCTTCGACTATATACAAACATTGAAAATACTTGATTAATTTTATTGAGACTTTCGACGAATTCACATGATTGTAAACCTATTTAGTAATTTTTTTAAAATCTGTATTTATTCTATAGGTATAGGCCTACGCCTGTTCCATCCTCTTCATCCACCCATTCTAACTTCCTTGAGTTATTTTTCACTGCAAATGCACCGGTCTAGAATGTGGTTATGATTTCCGTAATCAGGCACCCCTTGTCTAAAAAGCAGTAGCGGCTCGTGACTTGAGAGCCTGGAGGGCGCGGCCTTTAGGCTTCTTAATTATTTATCAATATTGAAGTTAACGCACAGTGGAAATCTCGCCAATATTTGATCACATAATTCATTAATAAAATAAGAATAGTAACACGTTCAGCATACAACGATTATTTAAAAATTTGATCTCACCTCAAATATTGTGAGCTGTTGTAGAGAGTCAGCAGCTTTATTAATAAACATAACCACAAACTGTCGAAAGTGTCCACAAAAATGTCTATGCTGTTTCCACATACTTAAACAGTAATACACTATATTTACATTATATTATTTTTAAGATACCTACACTTTAAACACACCATTTATTTATATACAGAGTCCATTCGCATTTCCTTTAAATTAACGAACTTTTCTAGCATCAAAGTCCTTCATTTCTTTAACAAGTTCTTTGCTGATAGACAACATCGCAAGGACATCCAGTCTATCGTTTTTCATTGTATTTCTCAAGAAAGTCTTTAGTCTTTTCAGAGTCGAAAAGCAGCAGAGTCGAAAAGTATCAACACTTCTTTGAAAACTGACGTAAGATTGTTTTCTTCTACAAAGTTAAGAAGTTTTATTGCGCCTTTAATATTATAATCATGCCGTCTGTATAATAGTTACAATTCACTCCGGAGTTTGTTTTCTTAAAGGTTCATACGAATCACTAGCTAAATTTGTCTTCCGGAAAGTTTGTAGAAAAAAGTGGAAATAAGTCATTGGACATCAATGAAGCTTCTTCTAGGTGACCCGTGTAGTAAATCTATCTTTTACGTGAGTTATAATGATGCCACAAACTTCTTTTCCATCCCCTATTATAGTGCTGCATCTAACATTATTGGATCACCATTGTCTCTGGGAGACAATAAAATCGATGGAAAACAATAAAGATTTCTGAACGTCGCAGCCACCCAGATCCAGTCACTTTTTTGGTATGCATCTTTCGAAAGCAGTTGCCATCTGAAAACACGATTCCCAGTTTTCTTATTTCCTGTTTGCATCATGCAGAATTCAGGAGTTGGCCTACGTAATGACTTTAGTTCAATTTTTTGATCTTGCAAAAGTTATTGCTTTAAGCGCCTGCACTGAATTATTCGTGTTGGATTAAATGTTAAAACAAAACCTAATAATTCGACACTACAATATTTCCCTAAATTATTCGTGAAGCTATTAAAAAAAACACACAAACTCAAAACCTAAACCTAAACAAATGCCCGCACTGAATGCCAGAGAAACTACGGTATAAACACTAAAAAGAGCAAATCTCATATTATTATCAATAGTCTGCGATTAGTTGTACTGAGTGAATCACGCCACGTTCTGTTGAACGTGGCGCGAGAGCCAGCGCGCCGAGCGACAGTGTAAATCCCGTATTTAAGCTTACAACTTCGTTCAACTTTGGATAGAGTGGGGGATTTGAGAAATGGGCGCGTTTGTCAGAGCGCCGTAGTGTATGCTGTTCCGAAAACATTTCTGCTATTACGTAATACAAACACATTTTCTTGTCCGAAGTATTAAAGAAATATGTAATGACTTTCCACAAGTAGTGATAATGATAATATATGATAAACAATAGGATTGTTTAATGATATGATTTAATCTGGAGGGCGCGCGCCTTAGCGCCCTAAGATCGAACCGCCCCTGCTAAATAGTTCTTACTACAGGGGAAAAAGACTGTTTTCCTGGAATAGGAGGTTAACATACCAGTAGTAGATGTTCTCTTGATTTTAGCATGTCAAACAATAAGAGCACAATAAGAGCTTTTCAATTTTCATGAATAAATCTACACATATCCATTTTCATTCTCCTGCATCTGTATCATTATTAAAATATTCCCTGCATCAAAAACGTATTGTATTATTCCTGGAGTCCCGATCATGTGTAAGGATACAACGCTTAGGCAGAGTTTTTAGTAGTGACAGTCCGAAATAAGGCACATTCTAAGGCCTGTGTAAGTAACTTTCATGTAAGTACTTACATTCCAGGTAGTATCGTATGCACCTTACTATCTATCTCCTGTCTCGAACACCCACCAAATAATTTAAGTCTCGAATAAACTAATAAATTTACTTGACATTTCGGGTTTTAAAACCTAAGACATCTTTCAGGATCTCCTGTAACTTCCTAGAACCATTGACGTTCAACGGGTGTTTAACTGTTGGGCTGCGGTTCTTGAAGGGCTTACTGAAGACGGCCTTAGATTTTAATATCAAGACGTCAAGTAAATTGAAGCAACGATTATGGATTAAGTAGAGTCATCTTCTGATAGTTTTAAGAAACTGAATATTTCCCACATAAACAAAGGTAAGAATGCGGAGAAGGCAACTGAAACCTGTAAAAAATGAGGAGGAACAAGAGGAACTTAGTGTAATGGGATATTGTTTATTGTTGCAGTGTTCATACTGTGCTGGAGTCCATACATTGTGTTCGACCTGCTACAGGTGTACGGTTACATACCGCAGACACAGACCAACGTGGCCATAGCTAATTTTATACAAAGTTTAGCTCCTCTCAACTCCGCTGCCAATCCTGTGATATACTGTTTGTTCTCTACGCATTTGTGTAGACCTCTCAGGTAAGTGTCACACCAGCAGATTTTAAATAACTCGTATTCTGTCTACTTATTTGCTCACATAAGTTTCATTGCGGCCGACATAACTGGCAAAATAAAGATAAGTTATGTTGTGCTAAATACAGGTTATTATATTACTTCGATTATTACACAATAATTAATAACATTTTTTGAAAATAATTATCGTTTTACAATACTCAATAATAAAATAATTATTCTTAAAGAGAAAAACATGTCTTAAAATAAAAATTTGTGGGCCTTTGAAAACATCGAGAACTACGTTATTTACTAGCGTACTTTTATGCAAAACCAGGCCCCCAGGTGCCAGTACTGTGGGAATGTACTTGTGAAATCAAACGTTATTCAATTTTACCTTACCGTAAAACATATTTATATAGATTTTTCAGTTTAGTTTTAACTTAGCGTAACTAAATGATCTAATACTAAAAACGTTTTTAGTTAACATAATGATAATGTGCCATATGTATGAAGAAATTTCAGTTATTTGTGACACCTGATTTTGGTAAAGTTATTTCTTCCAGTGGAGTCTATACTTCTCTAGTGTAATCGATCTCTCATTACCATAAACGTCTAGTGTCCAACTACGGAACGAATTGGATATCCGTATACGTATGAGACAAACTACACACATATACGTACAATACAAGAGATCGAGGTTAATCTTGAATTACCGATTACAAAAGGAAAGTCCTTCATCTTAACCAGTTTTATTCTTGTTGTACACAAAACCAACTGTAGGCTGTCTTACAAACTTCATTTCTTTATGAATACAACTTACTCACTGATAAAAGTCTATCTTCTCTTATCGAAAATGAAGAATTTGCATTGTTACCTTTCCGTTACCTTATATAAGTTTCAAATATATTTTTTAAGGCTTATAAAGTTGAGTCTATACATATGTTATGTATATTATGTATATAATTCATCCTACAACAATCGCATAACGTACAAATTTTGTTCATAAAGAAAAAAAGTTTGTCTGAATTTATAATCACGTGTACACGTATTCTCAAATAAGTATGCGATGTTAGTTTTCGCCTATCTCTGCTGCTGTCACTCTTCTGTCAATACCGGTTTCATCAATCAACTAATTTTATTCAAGTAGAGTAACAGTTCGTCAGTACTCTGTGCATTAGCAAGTACAGTTTACAGTAACATACTCGACAGCGTACGTAAGGTGCTGACTAACTTCTCAGTCTCAGTGAAGTAATGCATTATAAGCTACACGTATGCCATATATTTCGAATAAACTCTCGCCAACTGCCACTTTGATATTTGTTCTTGATATGACCCTGTGAGTATTATCATCTTATAAGTTATTATCTTTACAGATACAATGACTAAAAAGGAAAAATCTAGTATGTTTAAAAGTTATGCCTCATGTAGGCTATATTTTAGTATCAGTCGTTCCATTTAAACTAGTTATCTTTGTAAAGTTGATACAAATTTGAATAGTTTCAGTCGTTCTACACAAGTCTATAAATCGTTCGTCTCTTTACGTTTGTAAATACTGTTACGACAGTCTAACCGATCGTCGTATGGTACAGTGGAAAACAAAATACAAGACACCAATTAAATTACTAAAAACCAACTTTAATTATCACAGTTAATAATTTGTAATAAACAAGATAGTCTCTTACAACAATTCAAGTAAAAATTGTCCACGAACAATAATGTCAACTTTAAAGAATCCCGCACTAATTATAACACAACAACACTTCGCTACAAACACTCGATCCGCGCTGAAGAAATTGCTCAACACCACTGACTGACAAGCCGGCTGTTATGGCTTTTTATATGTAGCGCAAGCCTTCTAGAAATTTTCCATCCTCACTTCACGCCACTTAACGCGTATCTCAAGTGTTCTTGAATACACTGGAACCTACTTTTGAGCGGCCTTGACTGAGGCAACAACTGCCACACTGTATGGGGGGATGGAGAATGTTCTAGGCTGTTCGATAGGATTCTCGCTACAATACATTCAGACTTAATTTTCTTTGATTTGACAATACAATGGTAAAAATATGTTCCTGTTTTTGTGAAATAAATAAAATATTAGAACTGCAAGTAAATCGTTAACCTTTTAAAAGTTCATTATTGAAAAAGTTTGTAGGTCTTATTGTGTTATTCGACTTTTTGTTGTCATTGGAGTAAACATTCTGATGAACTAAGATATAAATCTTTTAAATTAAAAAGTCTCAGCGATACGTAAACAGCAACCTATGATCACTTCAAATGATATCGCGCTCTGTTCATCTTTCGGTCTCACAAAGGTAGAAGGTCTCTTCTTCTTCTCCTGAACTCAGAGGTTGGTGATCTTGCAATTTCTTCCCTTCCGAAGACAGTGTCTTAATCACTGTATACATACTTTCTTTCTCCTTCTATTTCAACATATACTCATGTCTGGACCTTCCTCTCCCACTACGCCCCTCAATCATTCCCTCGATCAGGATGGTGAACCAGTTTGAATGTCTTAGTAGGTGCCCAACAATACTACTTCTCCTTTCCGCCATGGTTGTAATAAGAATCCTTCCTTCATACATTCTTATCAAAACCTCACCATTAGGCACTCTTTATATAGCCTACATGATACTCATAATGGCGTCCTCCAGCACCGCGTCTCAAAACGCTATAAAAACTCGAGATTACAATAACTATTGCCAGCAAAAAAGAGGTTTCATGCAAATAAGATAATAACATTAAGAATAAGCTCTAATTATACACATGTTTTATCCAGTTACATTTAAACTAAATAACACTATAAATTTAAGATGGAGTTTTGTTTCAGTCAGTTATTCCGTTTGTATCAATCACATAAGGAAGTGATTAAGTTTCTCAAGTTCGCGGTTATAATTCGAGACCTGAATAGAAAAATCAAAAATTTTAATAACACTTTTAAATATTATTAGCTGAAGAATTTTATTATGTTTTTTATCATAATATTAAAATTTGTGAGCTAGTATTTAAAATGTACTTCATATTTTAAGTGTAATATTTTTATAAATAATTAGTTTATTTGAAGTGTTAAATGAAAGCGGCAAACTTAGGTTTGACGACAACCTATCCTACATTTTCAGTGACTAAATTAATTTGAATTAACATTTAAAATAATTTTTTGTTTGTTTTTACAAAGCAAGTAATTGCTAAAAAGCACTACAACAATCAAATTATTTTAAACGAAAATTCAGGTCAATTATTCGTTAAACATTTAAACATCTGAAACGTACGCCTACCTGCTACAATTTATAAAAGAAAGTAATTATTTTTATTATTGATATACTATAACGTTATATATAGAAGTAAAATCAATAAAAAATATTATTATTACTATAGAATTTCAGATCGTTCAAATGAGAAAAAGTGTTCGGTATTGTCATATTTTAAGGAGGCCTTAAAACTTTCATATATTGTAGCCTTTTTAAAAATGGTTACTCTGTATGCATATAATTTACTAATAGACTATATTACAATGCTTGAAAACAACGAATTACGCAGTAAGATAGGGTGAATTGCTACCCAATACATGCACGTGTCAAACGACAAAACACAAACGGTAGCCTTTTTTTATATTTTCTTTAGAATTCATAGAAATTCAACTTTACACTCATATCCATTTAACATTCATCAAATATTCATATTCATCATAACATAACACATAACCATTAAATGATGAATTTAACAGATCAAATGGACATTTATCTGAATGAATTTATTATAGCAGTCTAACAGGATTAAGAGTAAATGATTTTGCAAAAAACTAAAATCGATGAGTTCTCTACTTCCTGTCTCAACCAATGAGTTAATATATAGGCATGAAAGAACATGTACTTACAAATTACCTTTGAAATACCATTAATATCACTAAGTATGTAGTTTGTATTATTAAAATAGTCTGTTTGATGTCCATAAATGTATCAAATAAACTATGGTCCACGCACATAATTAATATAAGATATACGTCTAATACCCATGGTATGGTGATTAACGGGTTTAACAACGTTTCAGGAGAGTACCAATACTAGGGTGGCTATGCTGCGGATCAGTGCCACCGTCCGGGGACTCGAGTACTCTCACCGATACAGCAGGTTCTAGTCAACGAACGGCGGCGTCCATGAGACGTCTCAACACAGTACAAATGCGACCAGTCACACGTGCCAGCCACACTGACACCTTGTGAAATTCATTCTCGTCCACTGCCCGCGCTCGGTCATCTTGTACGCTAACAGGTATGTGCATGCTCAAACTAATATGCTTTGCCCGTATCACTGTGTACCGTATTCGGTAGTGTTATGAAACTTTAGCAGTTTCGAGTTCAGAGGCTTATACGGTCTTAGTAGTTCCATTTCACCAGAAAGCTTTGAGAAGAGTATAGGCTAGTGTGACGGGAATCGGAGCAGCAAACTAATGATGTGTAAAATTGTTGTCTTAACACAACAGTTTAAACCCAACAATTCGGTGGCTCAGACAACGCCTAATTAAAGCGGTTCAACGCACGATGCAAACCCCTAATGGCCATGAGTACAAACAAATTCTTCACAGGCTTAAAAATTTAAACAAACATCTTTACGTTTAACGTAAAACACAAACAGTGTACTGTTACGATTCTGATGGTAATTTCGTGGCTACCGGTGTCACAGGGGAGCCGTTCTTTACTCTACGAATTCCAACAAGAGACACCCTGGCTTGCCAGGGTGATACACACAAAAGTGAAAAATTCCCATTGGTCGAAACCTCACTCATTGTCGTGGATGGCGTCCCTTTTCTGAGATCAAAGTTACTAAAAATTCTTAAATTTAACATTTTTTCCTTATGCTATGTACAATATTGTAAAGATATTATTACCAATGAACTGCTTTTTTCGTGATCATTTTAAGGTATGTTTCTATGCAGTAATTCCAAAATAACAAATTTAAGGTTTGGCCTATTCTGACAAATTATGTTTAAAAGTTTTTTTTTTTTTTTACATTATTAGTTTTCTTGGGTGTACATAAGATTTTATGTTACTAACATGTATTCTAATACTAGTGATTACAATTGTAAATCTTCTTTTTTTTACAAACATAGGCTGGTACAATAGGCCTAATAGTCTTGGGTACATTGGACTATTATTTGTTTCTTACAGTGAAATTGCTTAATTCTAACACAAGTTAACATTTATTCCTGATTCATTACAAACTATATGATCTATTACTGGACATATCATGAGCTAATATTACATTTATACATTGTAATGTCCCTGTCTACCTTCTACAGTAGATGTAGGTTTTTTGCCCAAGTTAGCATTTTGTTAATTACATTATTACTTGTACATTACTAACATTTATGTCTACTTATACTTTAATATAATAAAACACACTATTGATTATTACATATGACATTCTCTAGCACACCGTTTATATACAAAATTGTCTCCTTTTAAATACCAAGTAGATGTAAGTTTGGTGTAACATTAATCTCTTAGTAACTAAATTATTATCTTGTCCATAACAAACAATAGTTATTTCTTATTTTATAATCTACTGGTCAGTTTATCTGTTACACTTTCTATTACTAAATTATTTACATCTCATTCTTCTTTACATCTTTAGTATTCTTTTAACATTCAATAGTAGTACTTCTTTCCTACCACATATTATTACATTTTTATACCAAAATAAAACTTTTATTACCAATTATATCACAATAATATCTATCTGAATAGTCTATGTGCCTATCAGCCACAATCAGATCTAACTATTTAATCTAGTTTGATAGTTTTTTATCTTACATTTTATTTAGGTTATGTTACCCTGTTTCCAGTTACTGGTTATCCAGCTAGGCTCTGCATTATAGGTTTTTATCTATTTTGTACATTATTTCTTATGCAGTCTACTGGAATTGTTGTTATTTAGTTCAATCTATACATGTTTGATCTTTTAGTTTTTTTCCTATTCTACTTTACAATGGTCTTAAAGTTTACTTGTTAATATATCTATTACATAACACAGGTTTATTACTTTAATATTGTTTTGTACTTCAGTATATTTATGACAATCTTCATGTTGAGGGAAACGTCACGTTACAGTATCTATTAAGAAGTTTTTTGTTTCGTGTGTTCTTCGTTATTAAAAAATCAACAGCAAAAAATTTATAACATTATTGTAGTTAAAAATGTTGTTAACTCCATCACTTGGTTATATAAAAAAAAACTAATCGTAAACGGAAGATCAGTTTGAAAAATATTATACAAGATAATTTTAATTTAAATGCCAATTCCGTTTTCGTAGCTGCAAACTTAATTGCTTGAGACATACACAAGCTCTGTGTTTTAAGTATGACAGAACTAAATACATGTGAGACGGTTCTGTAGGTAGTTTCACAAAGTAAACAATGATGAGAGTTGTGGGGGAAATTTTTCTGTGGAATGCTTCATCCTCCAGTAAAACTTTTTATTGGTTTCATTGCTGTAAGTACACGACTCCAGTGTTTTGTCCTACCGCGACCCTTCGTCCAAACTGCGTGTTTTACATTCAGTTTTTCCTAAATTAATTTTTTTAGAAGGGATATTAATCTATTTGATTTTTTACGATATGGAAGTTAATATATTTTTCTTTGTATTGTAAAAAGTTTCTCTCAATTGGACTTACCAAAAGTTTTGTTACTTTAAAGTTTTGTTATTTTAAAAAAATTTTCAAAGACCCATAAATGATTTGTTAATTCCATTAAAAGTTTACTTTGAGAAGTTAACTAAAATATTTAAAAAATTAATAAATAATTATTGAAAACATTTAAACTATTTAATTTTATCAAAAGAATGGTATTTCTAAAACGCTTTAAAATATTAAAACTATCAATGTTCTTTTTCCCTTCATACCCAGTATTAGCTGACCCTAGATTCAACCTATGTTAGAGTCAATTGCGTAAGTTGTCAATCACAGATAACAGATAATAAAAATATCTAGTAAAATACTTGTATTGAATACATTAGCTTAGTAGGAGAACATTAAATTAAGTACCTACTGTCTGTAAATTAAATTGTCTATATCTATGTTAGTGTGTTAAACGTTTCATTGTGATCAGTTTTACTTAATACTTGATTAGTAAACACAATAAAATCAGTCACATTAAACCTTTTTACCAGTTTAATGATAATAATAATAATTTATAATATTATTTAAGTTTAACCTTGATGAGCTATAGCGTGTAGGGATAATCAAGACAACATGTTCTAGTTAAAAAACAACTATGAAGCTATACTTAATACCAGTAGTAATGCTGTAACTAGGTTACTGGTTAAAATTGAAATCCATAGGAATGGTTGCAGGAGACAAGTCTGTTGATGGTTAAAACCAGAATTTTTTTCAATTACGTTACTTATTGACTAGAGTAGGTGACTTTTTGAAATAAAAATGTCGGAATTTTAATAAAAAATATACTGTATCTATATACATAAAAGCCAAATACCACTGACTGATTCATACACTCACTCATCAGGAAATCTCCATAACTATAAAAAGTACAAACTTGAAATTCGGCACGTATGTTCCTCTTGGCTTCTAGGTGCTAAGAAACGGTTTTGAAAACTTTAACGCCTAACCGCGAAAAACCGCTAAAAACCGTGACACCGATAATGCAGATTTTTTTCAATTGTACGCTTCCTGGAAGTCTAATTTTTATTTTTTTACTTTGATTTAGGCTTTCGGGGAGTTACTAAACAGTATTCTTTTTCATCTAGCCTATAACCACGAGGAGGCGGGAAAATAATAGCGACACAGTTCAACCTGTCCCTCTATTCCTTGCTATGAGGCGTTGAGGGTTTATTTTCAGTTCTAAGTTCGGCACATATATTCCGAACATGGTACGGAGAGACACTCTTTGGCCAGCTGCATATGAAAAACGTTCAAGCAAACCAAATAAATCTGTTTCGATTGTACTACAAATGGTTCAATGCTGGTGAAACACAGCACCTATATGTAGGCCTATTATCTATAAAAGCTATAAAAACGAAATACCACTCACTCATTCATACACTCACTCGTCACGAAATTTCCATAACTTTAAAACCTACAAACTTGAAATTCGGCACGTATGTTCCTCTTGGCTTGTAGGTGCTTGCTAAGAAAGGGTTTTGAAAACTTAACGCCTAACCGCGAAAAAATGCGAAAAACCGCTAAAAACCGTGACACCGATAATGCAACTTTTTTTCAACTGTACGCTTCCTGGAAGTCTAATGTTTATTTTTTACTTTCCTTTAGGCTTTTGGGGAGTTACTAAAACAGTACTTTTTTCATGTAACCCATAACCACGAGGAGGCGCGAAAATAATCGCGAAACAGTTCACCCTGTCCTTCCATTCCTTGCATGTGGCGTTGAGGGTTTATTTTGAGTTCTAACTTTGGCACTTATATTCCTCTTGGCTTCTGGGTGCTCACTAAGAAAGAGTTTTGAAAGCTTTAACGCCTATTCGCGATAAAACGCGAAAACCGCAACACTGATAATGCCGCTTTTTTAGTTGTATCCTTCCTTCAGGACTCCATGACCATCAATTAAGCACAGTGGCAGAGTTTGATAGTGGCTGGTGTAGATCTGAGGAGTGACTGTTTCTCCCATGGCCAGTTGTACGTGGCGTTCTCCAGAGTCAGTTCACCTGACAGCCTGGTCATCCTCCAGCCAGAGAGCACAACCTGGAATGTTGTTTACAGGGAGGTCCTGAGCACTTAATCTGAGGGAGCTACTGAAAGTATATGTTAAGGAAGTTATTAGCCTGACTACGTAGACCAAAAAAACCAGAAGTGGTGGTGGGATCAAAGGGCTTAAGCCCATCTATTTTATTGTTGTTAGACTTACAATAAAGGACTGTCTTAATCTCTAACAGAAACTTTGCTTACCCTCTCTAACTAAATAATACAGGGTCGTTTTAACAACTCATTAATTTTCAAGCTTTAATAGTTGATTGATCAAGCTTGATCAAATTGTTCATCTTCAAGCTTGATCAAGTTCAAATTGAACGAGCTTAAAGAGCTTAAATAGTTTCTCTTAGTTTCAAAATACCGGTATCTAAGCTTCACAAATAACCTATTTCTATTTTATGATTTTACATTCGGTTTTTTCTGATAATCACCGTAGCGAAGCAAGGGTATACAGCTAGTTCATAATAAATGATATAATTATAGTTATCAATTTCTAAAAGATTCTCATAAACCATCACAAATAGACCGGTTTGTTAAAAGCACGCGCGTTCGCTGATATTCTATTTATCGAGTCCACAAGTGCTCCAGGTGGTAACGTGCAGGAAGCATTATTAATTGTGCCAAACCGGAAATTGGCTATTGTTACGAGCTTACTTCACGAATGATTAAGTTAGTAGTCCGTCTAATCGATGTAATTACAAGCGGCGACAAGATAACTATAATTCCACGTGAACCGTGAAATAGACGCCCTAACTGTAATGGCTGTGTTTAGGCTAGAATTCTCAGCAACGCGTATGATGAAGGAAGAACGCAGAATGACCACCGACGAACAACTAACATTTATTGTACAAAACTCACGTTAGTATTAAAGAAAGAAAATCAGACGTTTCACCAACCGTTAATGAAATCTTATCTATTTGCGGGGAATCTTAAACACTGGTTCGAAAAACATCGACCCCTTCCTGAAAGCAACTGATCTCTGCAGCAAGATGTAACTGAACCTAGGACCAGCTTTCAGCCTCCTTTAGCATTTATATGACACAATTACCAAAACAATTAAAAAGGAACATACGTAAATATTTTACTTTCTCGTGTTTAAAAATGTAGATACAGACATTTTTAAAATTTTGAAGTCGCCATTACGCCATTACCTGATTAATGTTAAAAATAAACAAACTTTTGTGAATTCCAATCCGTTTCTTCATAGCAGTCATGTGTCATGTGTGCCGAACTGCTTTTATAGAAATTTTTAAAGAGCATTTTTGAGTTTTCCCTAAATTAATTTTTTGAGACGGGATTTTAATCGATTTGATTTTATACGATACGGAAGTTAATAATTTTTGTTTATATCGTAAAACGTTTCTTTAATTGTAATTACCAAACGATTTGTCAAACTTTAAAAAATTATCATAGATCCATAAATGATTTGTTAATTCCATTAAAAGTTAACTTTAGTAAATAAACTAAAATATTTAAAAAATTAATAAATAAACATTTGAAAGAACTAAGCTGTTTAATTCTATTAAAAAAAAATATATTTCTGAAACGTTTTAAAATATTAAAACTACCAAACTTGGTTTACTTAATGTTCTTTTTCCCTTCATCACCAATATTAGCTGACTCTAGATTCAACCTATGTTAGAGTCAGTGGCGCAAACTATCAATTACAGATAACATATAATAAAAATATCTGTAAAATACTTGTACTGAATACGTTAGCTTGGTAGATGAACATTAAATTAAGTACCAACGTAAGTGGAACTTGTACAACTAAATTAAATTGTCTGTAACTATGTTAGTATGTTAAAAGATTCATTGTGTTCAGTTTTACTTTAATACGTGATTGATAAACACAATAAAAATCAGTCTCATTAAACCGCTTTACCAGAGTGATAATAATAATAATTGACAGTACTTATAATAAAAAAAATTCATTTGTCTAATATTTTGTTTTAGTTTTTTACGAAGGAAGGTAAAGTTTTCCCACTACTGTTAGATTACATTATTGTATTAGAGCAATATGTTACGAGGTATTTTATTATTCTAACAAGAAGCAAATACATTTAAACATTTAGTGAATTACAGTATACTTGTGAGGGTAAGGACTGAATAAATTTTGGGATCAGGATTGGAGAAATGTAGTGACTAAAATTCATTCGAAACGGCAAGAAGTAGGCCTACTGTAAAACCGGCAGACATATTTAAATCAATGCAAATAAGATTTTTAACATTAAAAAATGTATCTTTCCTATAGAGATGAACGATACAATGTAAAAATAAGAAGGCCTAAGCGTGTAAATATGTGTTTGTAAGTCTATATGTATTTATACATTAAAGAGAGCGAGGGATGAGTGAAAAGGGGAGGAAGAAAGAGCAGAAACACGTGATGTGGTACGATGTGTTTACGCCCACAGGTATAAAAATAGTAAAGACTATTCCTGTGTCTACATAAATACACGTACGAACACTTACAAAATATCGATAAATGTTTAACATATTAGGTTTATCATTTATACCTGCAGACAAAAAAAAAGCGAGCCGTATGCAAACCCGCACGCTCGAGTACACGGGACACAGTAAAAACAAGCAAATGCTGCTCAAAGTAACGTTTCCATTGCTTAGTGTAGCATATATTTCTTCAGACTCTCTTACAATACCTGAACGTAATTGGCAATTAAATATGTAACAATCGTAACAAAAGAAATGGCGTGAGACATAATAAAAATGAAAGACTGAACAAAAGGAAAGAAATGGTTTCGCCTTTGAAATCGATAAAGTTTTAAACTAAACGAGGTAAAAGTTTACAACTGTATATACCAATGTATTTACACACCGACACACATATACACAAGGAAAACTACTGTATTTTTTTTAATTTTCGTTGTCGTTAAGTTTGTTTTACGTACCTTTCAGAGATTATGTACTTGGTGAGAATTTATTGTGCAAGAACAAAATGAATACCCCTTACCAACTAACGACCACACTTCGTCACAACTCTAAACGACGAGACTTTATTCGGCTCAAAAAAATCTTTCACAAAACAGATTATTAAAAATCCCTTGGATATTTTTGAGGAATTCGTCTCAGTATCGTTTAATAAGAATTTTAATGCAGCCTAATAAATATCATTATTTTTAAAAATCAATAAATTCAAATTACGTGTAAGATGGAATAGATAGAATGTGTATGAATGATAATTGACGGAAACGGAAGAGTAAAAAATTAAATAATAAGTATAATAAATAAAGAATACAGTGTACAGTGTCAGAGATGCAACCATTGATAAGGGAAAAGGAACTAAGTACAAGATCCAAACGTCATCTAATTAAACTACACTAATGCACTGGAGTCCTTACAATATTCGTCAAACACGTGTAGAAGTAAGATGGGCCGTCAGTAACACGAGGAAGGACAGAGTAGGAAATAGAAGTCTACGAGAATAACTAAAACTGTCGTCGAAATAATGGAAATACGACTGTTTTGCCGGCGATAAGATTGTATTAGGATAAACATTCCAGGAAAATATTTAACAACGGATGTAAAGGAAGAAGATCATGAGGAAGATGCAAAATTGGGTGGGATGAAAACGGGGAAACAGTTAAAAAAGTTCGAGATAAAACAGGTTGTTTTTAGGGTTGGCGTTTGATCTTGGTTTTGTTTTGTTGTTTTTGTTTTGAGCGTGGTCTGTCGTTGTTCAAACTTTAGCCAGACGTTTCAGCTGTAACTTCTTTAGCGGCTGTTGTCGACCCTGTGACGACCCAATGGTGAATTCGCTAAACTATGCTGGATGTGCAGTCGGCTGGCATTTCTTAAGATTAGAGGAAATCATATTTTCCAATCTGTCATATTGGATTGTCACATATTTATAAGTCAACAGGCACATGTGATGTTTCAGAATCGGCTAGCAGAGTAACTGGCGATGCACAGTCCAGAGACCCGACCAGAGTCCAGAGTCCTATTAATTTACTGATGTCTGGAAGGGTCTATATAACATTACTCGCCACAAGTATTTGGTTGGGTATAAACACCCGCGAAGTGGAGAATTGTCAGATTTCCACCATTGCTTATTTGCTTAGGGAACGGTATTAATGCAGTGTCAAGTGTTCCTGTTTATTTGTGTTGCGGGCTGTTGTGTTTTATTATTTTACCGTAACTTGGTGACTTTTGGTTACATATTGGTTACGTTGAGTGCACATTAAATAACTGTGTTACTAGGAGAACAAATAAACATACACGCGCGCGCGCGCACGCACGCACACACACACACGCACGCACGCACATATATATATTACTATTTACTTATGTAGTAGTATCGTAATATACTTCCTGTAATGAACAGGATATTCATCTAAACGTTCCTCCTCCCACCCTCTTCATCTTCTTAATTCCGGTGTTCCTTTATCTTTTGTATACACCCGTTTATTTCTAGTGATACGCAAATAAATCTACATACAGTATTTTGTGTCCTGTATACATAGGTCTACATACATATGTAAAAAAGTTCGCGGAGCGACATTTGTAGCTTAGCGGTAAAACTAAAATTTTTCGTGTGCTCCAAGATTTGTATTTTATGTGAACTCCTGTTAATTTCCAAATCTGTCTATCAATTTATTCATTGTTTAGAAGCTGTTTAAAATTGACGTGTCATCCGTGTTTTGAAAGACGGACAAAATCAAACATCGTGGTGTGATTCTTTGTTAAAAATTGTTTAGCGCCAACGAAATTGAAAATGTGTCAGGAGATGCTGCGACTTCAAAACCAACGGTTTGTAAATAGGCACTTGAGTTTGAACGTGGTCGTACGAGCAATGAAGATTGCACTGGACGCCCGAAAAATGCAGCAACTCCAGATGTGGCAGTCATCTTGCACAACGCTTTTTCACACCAAGTACTTGAGTTAAAGTATGATGCACACGTTCATAAGAGATGCCTATGATTTCAGCAACGTCGTGCACTCCTCAATTTGCAGTCTTCCAACAATCTATGAAAGTTTTTCAATAATGTAATTTTTTGTTGCACTTTTTGGATGCCACTGCTGGCATCGTCTTCAGTCCTTGTACGACCACGTTTAAACTCGAGTGAGCCCCACTTACCGTTGTTTCTGAAGGCGCTGCATCTCCTAACACATTTACAATTTCATTTTGATTTTCCGTTGGCGCTAAAACGTTTTTAACAGAGAATTCATCACAACACGATGTTTGATTTTGTGCATTTTAAAAACACGCGTGACAGGAAAATTTCAAGCAGCTGGTAAAAAGTGAATAAATTGACAGCTATATCTGGATATTGTATTATGACATGACATTGTATGTATTATGATATTATGATGTAGATGTGTGTAGATGTATTATGATTGTCAAATGACATGATGTTGTATTATCATCCGATTGCAATTGATTTTCCAATCACTTACAGAATTTAAATAACATCATCACTCATCATATATCTTAAAAAAAAACAAATAGTAAGAATGAAGCATAATAGGGACCTTAAAATGCATTCAGATTCATTAGTTAATAAATTTTGATCACTAACATTATGAATAGCGATAATTTAAGAATTTCAAGCTGGCTTCTACACGAGTACATTACAAAGTTTACAGAAATAATTTTTCTCAAAACTGACGCAATTCCAGTTGTTAGGTACATACTTCCACAATGTTTAAGCTGCTAACCGGATATTCATTGTTCTATACTTCCAAGAAAGTTCAACAACCAGTTAAAAGTTGACAAGTAACTGCTCAGGACAATATAACAGGGACTGACTATGGAGTACAAAAATGAATACACGTAGCAAAACTTGTTCTTAAACGCAAGACAAAGTTTTTACTGGTCATGCACTAGGAACAGTATCTGAAACTTCGTTGCGAGTCTGACGTAAGTGCTACGTGAGACAAAAACTTTCATCACTTCTTAATTTCTGTTTAATTATTTTTTTTTTTACTCAGTTCATCCGCAGTTGAGAATTTATTTGTTACTACATAGTTAAAAATGCTTGTTTAGTCAAATGTGAAGCAAAGTAGCTCCAGCGGGTACAGTTTATCAATTTCAATATACTAGGATCGTATAAAGTTAATTCGCCCTAAGAAAATGAGTACCTGCCATAACATACTGAACTAAAAATGGGGACACTATCTTTTGTGTACATGTGGAGCCTACCTAGTTCGACCCCTAAGCTGCATCGGTTTCTGTTTAGTTAACTTTCCCTCTTTCATGCCTTTTATTAGGATTGATTGTCTACGTAAATGGTGTTACTTTACTTTAATACTACGGGAAGCAATTACGGTAATGTGGTTACCATTAGTCTAGACAATTTTATTTTTCTAAGCCATTGGGACCAGAATTGAATGGACCCAGAGTCTGGCAGAACTTCGGGATTATACTTCTACTCTGATACGGTTTAGAATCCACTAAATCCACTTCATTGGAAGCGAAGCACTGACAACTTCTTTACTCGGACCCAAAACGGTTTTTTAGTTCCGTCTAAGAATTTTCAATTTTAATGAAACTTCATAAATTATTGTTCTAATTACGCCACTTAACAGCTTCCAAAATAAGCTAATTATTGTTGTTAGGACGTAAAAATAAACAAAGAAGATATCAACAAACAAACGTAAATACAGGATCAAAGAAGAATCTAATTGGAACGTTATTTTTTAATACTCTAGATTACAATTAGACTTGTATAGTAAAAGATTGATATGGCAAGGACACATGCGATGAATTCGAGAAGAAAAGTGGCCGAAACGCTATTGGAATGAAGACGGCAGCAAGACGGAAAAAGCCGGTAACCGGCACGGTCATTTTGCATTGATGGAGAATTGTCGCAATCTGCAAGGCAAAGTGTGAATTGAAGCAGGTTGAGAGGAGTGTCAGACGCCGTAGTCCCTCCTGGATAGATAGGTAGGTATTACTATAGACTACATTCGTCTTAAGAAAATGATCAAAACTTCGTAATAAATACATAGGCCTATTTATATTTGTCTACAAATAAGACCTATTCGAAACAGAACCATTTAAAATTATGTTCTCGGAAATTCTTTGCGCAATCTTGACCTCGATGAACGCAGAACTGGTGTAGTGTAGTCGTAGACGTAAACCCGTTACGTCATTATCATCCTATCAGTGTAAAACATCGAGTGTACATGCGGTGGTACTGTTGTGGTAAAAAATGTCATCATCATCACCATGGTCTGTTGCGTTCTCTAACCATGGTACAGTTCATACCGTATATGTAGCAACGCCAATCTCCACTTAACTATATGTTTACGTGTAGGCCTGCCTATCTTGACAGACTATGGTATTGCTCCGAGAGCAGGTAAACGCGGTTGCATGGACTGCGAAACTTACCTACGAGCTATCCCATCGTTGAAATAAGAGATGTAAATATAAAAAGATTAAATTTTAGAAAATGCTTAAATGTCCACAAGAAATATTAATTTTTACGACCTGAAATTAAATACAGAACAACGTACGTACGTAAGAAATAAACAAACAGTTAAATGCTCTATGAAACACTTACAGTGAAATCCACATTACCTGCTGTAAGTAAATATAATATACGGTCATCATGGTTTTAACTGTAGTAAATTATAACACAGTTCAGCTTCGTTAACGGCAGGATACAGCGAAAATTTGATTACTTGAGAATATAATATAAATTTATCATATCAAAATATAACTTATAAAGTGTTATTAAACTATTAGTTTAGGGAAAATTCTGTTAATTTTACACCTGAAAAAATCAGAGTGCTGTTTATAACGTATTCTAATAACGTTAAACTATCAATATTTTTTTTGAAAAGTATCAAGAATCAATCTTCTATTCAGGTAACTAATAACTCGCGCGCGAGGGAGAAAGTGAGGAAGAGCGTACATGTGCGCGCTGGCGATATTGTAACTCTAAATTTCAACGTTTCTTGTAGTTATATCGAAATTATCACAAGAATAATTAAGTTCATTTGCAAGCACAAAATTATTTTGTCTAATCTCGTTTCACAGACAAATCTGCGTCATCAAAGACTGACCGCTCCAAGAAAAAATAATCAATAGATTTTGAATCAAAGTGCAAATCAATTATTCACTTAATACATTCAACCTGATGATGCAGAAATGAGTCTGCAAAACGTGAGTTATAGACAAAATAATTATATATATATATATATATATATATACATTAGGTAATATACACAGTGCATTCAAAAAGTCCCGGGACTGATACTGCTATTGACATACAGATGGAGCTATCTCTGTGTCACAGCTGGAACACTATGTGACAACCTTCACCCACTTCCTGTGACAATTGCATTGTTGAGGACTCATTCCATAGTAAACAGCGACACTGTTAAGTTTATCTGGTTTTTCCTTGTTGTCATAATTTTCGAGATGGAGCAAAGAGCTGCAATATAATTTTGTTTTAAATGTGGAAAAAGTGTGACAGAAACGTTTTCGATGATGCAACTTGCATATGGAAAAGGTTGTTTAAGTCGTAGCAAAGTGTTCGAGTGGTATGCACGTTTTAAAAATGGTCGTGAGTCTCTAGAAGATGATCCAAGAGATGGGCGCCCCTCCACAAGCGTGACTGACGAGAATGTCAAGCGTGTCTGTGCTGCACTGTCCGTCAACCGTCGGCTGAGCGTCCAAATTTTATCAGAAGAGATCGGCATCAGTGTGGGTAGTATTTACACTATCGTGCATGACGTACTCGGCAAACGGAAACTGTGTGCCAGGTTCGTTCCACACCCGTTAACAGCAGAGCAAAAAGAACAACGTGTGGAAGCGTCGCGAAGGCTCGTTGAATGGGCCGATGGCAACCCGAATTTCTTACAGAACATTGTCACAGGCGACGAATCGTGGTGTTTCCAGTATGACCCATCTACCAAACGTCAAACAGCTGAATGGCGCGACCCAGGAGATGGCAGACCCATGAAAGTGAGGGCCACAAAATCAAAAGTGAAAACAATGCTGATCACATTTTTTGATTCAAGGGGACTGATCCACAAAGAATTCTTGCCACCCGGCCAGACTGACTGTAACTGGACCATTTTACAAAGACGTACTTGATCGCCTTTTGAAAAGAATTCGCAGGGTTAGGCCAGAAATGTACCGATCAGGGGAGTGGTTTCTTCTGCATGACAATGCTCCAGTCCACTCATCATTGATTGTCTCACAATTTCTCGCTGGAAAATCAGTCACAGTGATTAACCATCCACCCTACTCACTAGATTTGGCTCCGGCTGACTTATTTCTGTTCCCTAAGCGGAAGGTGGCACTGAAGGGGCAGCGTTTTGATAACGTAGAGACAATTCAGAAGAATGTGACAGCTGTTTTAAACACGATTTCGAAGGAGAACTATGCGCATGCCTTTCAACGATTGTATGAGCGATCTAAAATCTGTATAGAGAGGGAAGGGATGTATGTTGAATAATAAATAATAAAATTTCATTTATCTGAAAAGTTGTGTCCTTAATAGCGTTAGTCCCGGAACTTTTTGAATGCAGTATGTATATTACTATAATTATAAATAAATAATTGACTCTAATTTCCCTTATCAAAAAGTATTTTTATTTTAATAAATCTGACATACAACAGCAAGCGTATAATCGACATTAAGGATATATGTTATTATATCCTTGATCTAATTTATTAACATTTTACGTTTATTAAAAAAATGTGTAGCCTATTAAGATAGTAAGAAATATATAAAATAAAAGTGGATGAAAAGTGAGCACACAATGTATAGAGTCAGTACGTAAAAACTGTACCGTTGGATTATGAACTAATAAAAGTGTTGTCTGTACAAAATTCTGAGATTTAAACTGGTGAACCCTTTATGTTATTTCTTATACGTATGACAAATATACTGCACGACTGATCGTTCTATCTATATATATATATATCCCAAAACGCAATCATAATAAATTTCTCTTATAAGTTTTTATATCTAAAAAAGTATTATATAGGACGCGCCATTCGTTTTCCAAATTGCTTTTAGTTATCGAAAACAAGGAAAGAGTGAAATGTATAGTCATTGAGTATCTGGGATAGGCTACTTCTACTTGTTTACCGCTTTGAATTCACTAAAACCCTATATTTTTATGTTTTTTACATATTATCTGTATCAACGTAGAAAGGGAATAACTGTTTTGCATTTGCAGTTGGATTTATGTCATTTCGAATTTAGTGTACACATAATACTATTAACAATAAAAAACAACAGTAACAGTATGTAAAATATCTATTAATCATTATTAAATACTGTAATTGATGGAATACTTTCGCTCCTACAATAAAAAGAGTTTTGAGTAATAGACGCTTACTAGAACAGTTTGTCACGAACCATCAGATTCCGGGTACACGAATCGGGTGGAGCCACAAAATAAATGTGCGTTTTTCAGCCAAAACCCCTGGGACTTATTCTGAGGTAAAAATGGATACGTGAAGAGTAACTTTCGAATGGAATAGGTAGGGTAGCCTACATTGTTTGACACTCGTAAGATACTTAGATGGTAATAAAAAGAGCCTTCATCATATCATTATTAGTTTGCAGTAAACTTAGTCAATACATTATTGTTATTTTTATTACCAGAATATGTTTTTACATTAACAGGCTTCTCCTCCACTTCTTGATATTTGCACTAACATGAGTATCACTAAAATATATAGTATATTAAAGTATAGTATGTATATATATATATATATATATATATATATATATAGTATAGTATATTATTCTTATTTATAGTAGTTAAACAATAGTTAAAATTAAAAAAATAATTATATTATTAATTCTACTACAATTAAATCTGCTCCTGCTACTGCCGCTACGTTCTGAAAATGATAATACTTATTCTGTTAGTAGACTGTAGCTATCACTAAACTACTCCTGTCTTTAACATCCTCGCTCTCTATTTCTTCTTCTGACCGTTTTCTGTTGGAACGGCTTCCGCTTTCCTGATCAATGGATGCCACTTAGACCGGTCAGTCTAAGAGCACATCCTCACTCTCTAGAGGGTCGCACCTTTCATGTGTGCTTGTACGGTCCATCTAAAAGTACCTCCTCAGTAAGGAAGTGCACAACTAAAGACAGATTAAATTTTTAAAATTCTAATTAGAAATAAATTAAGTTCTAATGAGATCCTGCTTTCATATATACAAATTACAGCTTTTTTGTACGACTCAGTTACAAGAAATGTATCTTCATGTACAGATTACATTGTGTGTGCGCGCGCGTGCATGTGAGGGAGAGGGGGTAGATATAGATATATAGACAGACAGACAGAGTGGGTGAGAGTGGAAGGGAAAGTATTTTCTTTATTTAAAGCGAAGATCTGACGATTTTACCCACATTAATTGACATAGCCTATTACCCAATATGTCATTAATATATGTCTTTAATGCCTATTGATCTCTTACGGCTATTGGCGTTTATAACGGCTTGCGACAGTACAAAAAATAATATTATGTTTATTTAAAAATGTATAAATATATTATTTTCTATACTGAAAACAGAATTTTTATTTATAAAATGGACGTCAACTTACCGGTCAGTTTGTAGGTAGCTGAGAATTCCGTAAGTAAGGTTCTAGAAATAAAAGGAAATGTGAAAATCCAGCACCAATGTTATTGTTACCTACAGTCTGGAATGTTATCTACACATAAAGATGTATACTTCTGGCAAGAATATACAAAAGGACTTTTTAGACTTTGTTGTAAAAACGCAAGAAGACACCTTACATAAAGTATTGTCTACTTGTAACTAGGATCAGTATCTTGTTACTTGGAATCGTACTATTAGTATGGTTCTCAGTCGAAAACAAATGGTGGGCCATTGTCACTGAAACTCTAGACTTAATCGTAATAGCAAACTGTGTGAGTGTTGCAATGTATTTGAGACTTGCCTCGTTAACTAAATAGAATAACTAAGGAGGTTTAACTTCATCCTGTGGGATGGCTGAGTCGTTGGGCGATATCCGTGTCCTCATAAGAGTAAAAGATTTCAGAGGTAAAAGAGTTTGGAACAAAATAGCCCTCCTTTCTAGAAGGAAATTATAAGTGACAATTACAAATCATACCTCAGAGAGATACAGAAATACTGTATACACAGTTCTTAGAAATTGTATTCCATTCTTAGGGACTGATAATTAAACGAATTAAAAAAGTGAACATTAAAGAAACCGCACAAGGAAAGTCACTTATAAATGTAGAGTCAAGGGCAGGGTAAATCCAAATTTCTTTTGAATTAACTTTTTTAATTAAGAGTGGCGTTTTCATGCTGTAAAGTATGACTAACTCCAAATGTTTTCTTGCTTTTTTAATGCGATTATGCCTGCAACTGTGTTGTTTTGTGTGTGCGTGTGTGTTTTGCGAGTAACCACGCACGCCGACCTTTACAACGAAGGAAGAGAATAAAGTTAGCAAAGAATTCATCTTTAAAATAGATTAAGATACCTGTTATTCCTTCATGCAACTTACTTTGGTCGCTAGGCACGACGCGTTTCAGGATCAAGGTCCCATCTTCAGGTGATGATCACTCGGGTCGAGTTCGTCAGTTCATAAAACACACATACATAAAAACACTGAATTTAATAAACACTCATTCTGCGCGAGGGGACGATGCGCATCGTCGAGAAAGAAACGCGCTCTAGCCGTATAAAATTCAATGTAGAGATAAGTTGGTAGTATTCCTCATGCCTGTGCCAGTTTTTGTATCACAGTATCGAAGAGCGCGTTGGATTTGAACGACACCATATCGTTCAAAAGGCACTCTTTCTGTGTCCTAGCAGCTTTATATATCTCAAACTCTTCTAATGCATTCATATATCGGCCTTTTTTTACTGAAGTGCATGGGTTTAAAATTAACAGAGAAGTCCGTGTAACTGTGATCACAATCAATCAGGTGTTGTGCGTAAGTCGATTTACTGTTTTTTACATTCTTCATGGGCAGGTGTTCCTTGAACCTCTCTTCAAAACGTCTCCCGGTCTGGCCGATGTAAAACATGTCGCAATCATCACACATAATTTTGTAAACGCCAGAGCGTGTCTCTACGCTTCTGTGTATCTTGTGGCGCAGAGGATTTTCAATGTTATTTTTTGTCCTAAAGATAACTGCGATATTGTATTTCTTAAATTGATTTCTTATGATGTTAGGCAACAAAGATGTGTACTCCACCGATATATATCTCTCAGTATTATGCACTGCGCTGTTCGGAATTTGAATTTTGCTCTTGTGTCTGGAGATAAGTTTATCTATTATATCAGCGTTATAATCGTTGGATATGGCGATGTGTTTTAAAGTGTTTAGTTCATCAATGAAGCAATCTTGCTCTAAGGAGTAAGAAGTCTATGGACAAATGCATTGTATGCCGCCATTTTCTGGGACCACGGGTGATACGAATGAGCGTGTATTGTGGTGTCAGTGGTAGTGAGCTTTCTGTAAATTTTAAATTTGAAAGAGTCCTGGGATTTAATAATGGTGAGATCAAGAAAGTTCAGTTGGTTGTTCTCCTCTGTTTCAAGTGTGAATTGTATGCGTTTGTTAACACTGTTCAAGTAGTTTTTCAGAAGCTCAATTTGTCTTAATGTGCCATCAAAGACGATAAATGTGTCATCGACATACCTGTAATAGGACACGATGTTTTTACGGTATTTATTACTATTAGAAAATAAATAGTCACTTTCGAAAAAATTAAGATAAAGTTCAGAAAGTATCCCGCTTAGAGGAGATCCCATGCTCAGGCCTTCCTTTTGGCTGTAGTATGTATCGTTGAAAGTGAAATAATTTTGGCGCAATATTTCTTTAAGCAACATAATTAGCTCATTTACAGTCTGTGGGCTTAATGTGGCGTTGGCCATTAAGTTTGTTTTTAATATTTCAATAGTCTCATTAACGGGTACATTTGTATACAGATTTACTATATCGAAGAATGTCTTGTATTGTGGTTTCAAATTAACGTCTTTAATTTTACTCACGAAGTCAGAACTATTTATAACGCTATGATTATTATGAAGTGTTGTATTATTTTTAATAATTTTCTGTAGTATTTTAGTGGCTCTGTAGCATGGCGCCGTTGTAAAGTTAACCAATGGCCTAATGGGAATGTCATTTTTATGGATTTTTGGTAAGCCCGTAAGTAGCGGGGCTTGTGCGTGGATCAGCTTCAAATAACGGCGTGTGCGCTCATCAAAAAGATTGGTACATTTATTAATAACAGCGTTCAGGTCTTTAACGTAACTCTTAGTGGGGTCGTCAGTCGATATGTCAATGTTATTGTTGGTTATGAAGTCCTGTACTTTGTTCACATATACATGTTTGGTAGCAAGACGGCAGTATTACCCTTATCGGCCTTCAGTAATACAATATTATTGTCAATTATCTTCTTACGTAATTACTAATTACTACACGGTCGTTACGATATTTACGTTCGAGATGTTGTGTCTGTGTATTCGTATTTAATAGCCTGTTAAGTTTTTTGTTTATCATTACTCTGGCTTCATTTTGCGTATTATCATTGGGTAATGATGTAATGGCTGCTTCAGCGTTAATGATTTCATATACTAAATGATTCGTACTAAGTGCGGGTAGATTATATTTCAGTCCTTTATTCAGTAAAGTTTCTTCGGGAACCTACGAGTAAATAAAGAGTGCAAGAGCCAAATTAAAATGAAATAATTAACTCAAGAAAAATAATATATTAACGAGGAAGAGAAATAAGAAACTAAAATTAAATTTAATATTGAATGAAAGTGGTAGTCACCTGTCAGGTAACATTACGTGTTTATAATAATTTAGAATATTGAAGAACTAACCTATAAACGTTCACGATTTAAACGAAAATGAAATCAATCACACCAACTCACAGTTTTATCCACACCCTGTGTAATATAGGCAAAAACGATTTTAACGAATAACAAACGAACGAATACCGACTTGTAACTTACACAATATTATTTATTTGTAACGAATTAATTAAAAGCAAATGACCATTGTGTATTTAACAGTTTAGTTTATTCAATAACTAGCGCCTCTGCGAGTGAGTGAAGAATTAACCTATATATTGTGTAAATCTACAGCCAATCTACAGCCAGTTCTGCGCCATGGTTGAATAACCTAGAAACTGTAATAATTTATAGAGAAATAATTTTTTTTCTTTTTTATAAATTGTATAAAAAAGAAAAATAATACATTCATTAATAAATAATTTGGTTCTAAAGACTAAATATTTTTTTATTTTTATGTACTGCAGCCCTGAGATATAAGAGTCACTAATTCATGCTTTAGAATAAAAACAAAGTAAATTTAATATTAACTGACCCAGATCGAAGAATATCATTACAATATATACATATCGTGAAATAAAGGCCATATTTATAAATTTGTCTAGATTCTAATGAAGTCACTGAAACTGACGTTAATCGTCATTAAACCTTTATAAAAATTAAGTTTGGAATACAGTCGTTACAAACTTTTTGGATACAGCTTAACATCACGTTACAAATGATATTTGTCGAAACTGCACTTTCTTTGTGTTTGTGTTTTCATAACCGACTCTCTTATGCTTGTAATAAATCTTATATCACATCTGTTATAATGGTTGTGCTTTTATATGATGTAATTTTTAGTTTTTGCAAGTTGTACATTAGAGTAGCCGAAACATCGGTATCCGAGACGCTTTTAATAGACGTTGGGGACGAGTAACACCATTTATTGGAGATTACAGTATCACATGTCGACACGTTTTGAGCATAATTGACTGTCACGAGACGTACGTAGAAAACGAAATGGAGCAACGAGCGTAGTCGAGCTTTTCGTCGATCGCGTAACGTGATGACTCAACAAATAGCAATGTGATGTGTAATGAGCTGTAAGTAGTGCAGAACATTCCAATAGGGTTGGTTGAATAAAACAAGTGTGTTGTAGAGGGCATGAGAATATTACGTTACTAGTATCTTGCCTAACGAACACCCTGCACTAATGCTGAAGAAGTGACATGGCCAGTGAGCTAACGACCTCTTCTATCAGTATAGATGTACATCGTAATGGTAACTGTTTATTCGGTTTTAAGTAAAAAATTCTAAATATGTAAGGCAACAGCATGGTTTTAAACTTCTTATACTCTTTTGTATTGAGGGGTAGTAAATATAAATTTAAGGAGAAACAATTATCTTCGGAAAGCCGTACCTTTCGTGGTTCGCAGTGACATTAACAACACGTCAACAGTTTTACAGTAGCTCCTTGCATCTTAACTTAGTAATAACATAGGTCATCTTGCAGCCTTTTGAAATGTTTAAAGACATGGTTAATTTCAATTTAAAATATTCAAGTAAGAACTTGTGTGTGCGTATGTGCGCGCGTGCGGATTTGCTTTTACTGTTATGTTATTTGTGAAGGAGCAAATTGACTAACTTTATGTGCACTTGTCTAAGAGAATCCCCATCACGGATATTTAAAAATCTTATACTTTAATCATTATTATATTTGCTACAATATTTCACTTACGTGTTTGTGTAATGAAATTATTATTATTATTATTGTTATTATATATCAATAAACGAATTGACTGTGAACCTGATGGCAACAGTGTTCGGTAAAAGATATAATCGTTTTTACCGGCTCTGGTGTCGGTTGATGTGTACAGTCACGTAATATATTCACGTAATCTATACAGACATTCACGTAATAATATACTGCTTCCTATATAGATGTACGTAAACATGTACACATACATGTACATAACTAGTATATGTATGTACATGTACATGTAATCGAGATTTATAATATTTCCATTTTACTCGTTAAAACAAATAGTTAGGAAATTCTCATGACAGTAAATAGCTGTTCAATACTTCTGATATGATATTTTCGTGTTGTAGAAACAACAGACCCTTTCTAACCATTTTTGTTTTTTTGACGTGTTGAGCAAACGCCTACTGTCAAACGGAGACTAGTATAGAACACAACAAAGGGGTGTATAACGTGAAATGTGAGCCACAAACACAAGTGTCTCCTCAAAACAAAACCGATTCCATATATAAAAATGCGTTCACCATTTTGTTGTACCTCATGCAAGTACAGAAATAACTCAACGACTTTGTAATCTATATGCCAATTTGAAGTAGAACGTTCGTCTCAGATCCATAATCCATAGCTTACTGAATGTAGCCTATAACATATATATATATATATATATATATATATATATATATATATATATATATCCTAGCCTATGTAGCCTATATATATATATATATATATCTCAAAGATAAATGAAGATTGATATTTAGAATTTTGAAATGATATCAGGTGAATGTGGTAAACACATATAACTATGTAAAAGGAGAGTGTGCCTAAAAATAAAAAATATGTATTTGCTTTTTGGAAGAAGGCCATCCTTATCATTGTAAAACAAAATTTTCGTATACAAATCTGTTATGTTAGCCATAAGGACATGTAGAATTGACGTAAATGTAAATATTATTCTATGACTTTAACCGACAGCATTGAGAATTACTGCAGGTTCTCCACGGTTATGTATCAAGTAACACTATACTCATTGACTTTATGAGACTTTTATAGAAGGAAAAATCACAAAACAACACAAAGGCATGTCCATAGATGCCAGATTTACGGCAGTGAACTAACGTCAAACTTCACCAACAGTGTAAACCCAAAACGACCGAAAAATAAATAAAATGACCAATTATCTATGAGAGTTAAGTCTTTTAACGGGTTACGTACGCTAACGGACTGAGTGTTGAGTGCCCTTAATGTAGTATTACATGTAAATAATCTGTATCAGTAAATAATTAGAGTGTCAGATTCTGATTATTAACAAAAATCAAATGTAAAAAAAAGATTCACAAGGTGTTGAAAGTAGGTGGGACAACACAACATTGGACGCACGTGTTTCATTACGCTAAGTGCGTTACTGCAATTATAGCAGTCCCGTCCATTTCATGGGCATCCATGTTAATGTGTAAGTGCGCAATCCTGCTGATTGTCGACATCAGCCTATCTTGGTCCCCCCTCAAACACACAGACACACAGAGTAAATCTAAGGTTTAGATTCACGCGGACCACAGCGACTACAGAAACATACATTTTTTTCTTCACATTATTTACGTTTCTGAAGAGATTATATCGTATAACTCTTCAAACATATATGTAATATCCCTCACGTATCATATGGCATATATTGTACACCTCTTTTACATAATAGTCCCTGTAGAGTAGTTATTACAAAAAAATTATGTAAACTAATTGAAGTTGTTTTGATAGTTCATCTTCTTTTTTCACAGCACTAAATTAATATAAATTATTAAACTTTCACTTGTGAAACTTACTTTGTTTCCTCCCGTACGCGTTTCGGCGTGTTGTGCGCCTTCGTCAGCGGTGTGAGAGAGACTGCCAGTAACTTGTAACGGTTTTAGTTGGTATTTTGAGTGGGGGTGTTGTGTGGTGGAAGTGAGTTGGCGCGGGGATCCGAATTATTGTTTGTTTTATGTATAATTGTGTCAAAGAGTGTGTGCGATTTATAGTGTAATTGGTCGTTAAGTATGCTGTTTGGTTGTGTTGTGTAGTGTCTGTATATTTCATATTGCTCTGCTGTGTTAAGTTTTCGACTTTTAGGTGAGTAGTGTAATAGCTTAGCTACTGGACTACTAACGTGATTATACTTTCTCATGGAATTACGTCGCCATCTGGGTAGAAGGCGATTATACAGAAGCAAGCAAAAAACGTGTTTCGAAACCGTACTAACACAATTTGTTTATTTTACATGCACGGATAGGTTAGTAGTCAGTGGTATCGATAATATCCTCTCTACGTGAAATTAACATGAACCTGAAACTATCATTTTACCAAACTATAGTTCTGCTTACTGCTTTCCTAACGGTCGTTGAGATGCGTATCGGCTAATTTCATAATTTCTCATTTACACCTTTTGCTGGAGGCATCATAATAAAAATACGTTGTCAGAAGATTGAATAAGCATCATTTCAGCATTAGAAGTTCTCTTGTGTAAATTATACAGTCGATTTTTATTAGTTATTACCAGATTTATCCACGTTAAGATTATTACTTACTAATTCTGTCTTTTTCTATAGAGTTTATCAAATTAACTTTATATGGAATTGTGATTCATCACTGGAAATTTCTGAGAACATACTCTTTCTGCACTGTCGTTTCTAAATTATAGAGCAAGATTTATTTTGTTTAAAGTAAAATCGTATTTCTGTTGCTCGTCTTTGAAATTGTAACTAACGCTTCAGCTAGACACCGCGCTGGATCTTTAAGGCCACAAAAACTGGCAGCAATCTAGTATAGTCGTAGTAAATTATATGCAGACACAGAGACGATCATATTTTATGAGTAGCAGTTTATGAGTATGTTCCTCGCGGTCTATGTGTATATAACGTTTATAGCGGACAGAGCCACTCTCTTTAATAACAAGAAAATTTGTTTCTTCTAAACAACTCGTGGATGAGACCAAAAAAAACTTTAATTAGTTTAAATATCTAAAAAAAAATACTTATCACAAAATATTCTCAATATTAAATATTCAAATTTTTGGCATATAAATTACAAAAAAAAAGAAGTAATTTATTCAGTTTGTCGTCAGGATTTCACAACATAAGTAACGCAATTGTACTAGCTTATGTAAAAACATTGGTTAATTATAATAAAACAACGCGGTTAGTTATTTAACGTTTAGCAGTGAATTTTTTGCACTAGAAATTTTCAGTACATAATGATAATGTTCTTTTGAATAAGTGAAGTAAACTAATATGATAGACCAAATTAATATGAGATAACTGTTTAAAAAATTGTAAAGATTTCATACATGATGCATTCTATTTAAAGGAACTGTAGAATACGAAAGAAACTAGCTCAGTATTCGACAAAAACCCTAAAAAGCATTAAAAATTAACTGTAGGATAAACGTGATACTATTGCTTTATAAAGAGGTATTTTATGGTTATTCAGGGAACCAGATATAGTACACACGAGGGACTGTAGACTGAAGACATTTTGTTCCTGTAAAACTGTAGTTTTAAATGGGAACAATGATATCATCTCCTCTTCGTGTAAGTAAAGATTCATAAATTGCATTACAAACATTTATTTCTAAACTTGCTCGATTAAAATAAGTAAAATTCCCGAACTAAAAGCTTATTTTAAAACACATAACGAGAAAATAAAATTCAAATGTTCCAAATAGTCAGACTTAACAAGACAATGAAGATAAGGTGAACGTTCGTTAAATTCAGCATAAAATAACAAATGAACGGAGAGAAACAGTGAGTTGTTGTATCGAAACATGCTGGTTAAAAGTTGCTGAAAACATAAAAAAAAATATGAGAAGAATTCGTTATACAATATTTGTAAATAGGTATAAATGTTTCGTAGATGAAATGGAAACAGGGTTAAACTAATCTTAGCGGTGTAATAAATAATAAGTATTAATAAAGCTACTGAATTTATCCTAGATTCTGTCATAGGATGAAACATAAAGTATTAAACATTAATAAATTGAAAATCGGTTTTACAATGAAGACGAGAAGTAATAAAAATTATAGTCTTAATGTAATAAAACCAAACTGAAACGTATAAAGTTGTAAACATTAGTACAAACGTAACGCTTGCACATGGGAACTGTGAAGAACATATATAATCGAGAATGGATATCAAAATTTTAATTCATATAGTTTAATTGAATACAACAATTGTACCGTTAACTTGTGGAAGAACAATGTGCCTTGAGTTAAGTAGCCACCGTCTGCTCCTCTTGTCTTGCGTCGTAATTGTAATGTCAACTGGTACACGCATTCCACCACCAAACAAACCAATTTCACGTGTAGATTTGTCACATACGAGGATGTCTAGTAGTTTGCCAGAATATTCGACCCGTTTCCCTGATGCACATACTAACAGCAATAGGGTACATTGTAAGAAGTAAATTTTTTTGTTTAATGATGACACATTCTGAATACTGCAGGTTTTACACAAACGTCCTATTTTTTTTTAAATGACCCCACACGCCGTGTCTTGAAATTTGAAAAATTGTCTGTGATCCTTTTTCATTTTTTGAAAGGATGCGTCATCATTATCATCATCATCTTCATCATCATATCTTGGGTCCTTTTTGCACATAAATGTTAATTAGTTTTCAGTTGACAAAGTAGACAATTGGAATAATCTTTCATTTTTCACAGTGTTATGAAGGTATATTTTGATTCATTTTAAGTGTACTCATTTTTCAAATAATTCAAACACTTTCAGTTATTACAAATTCAAATACTTTCAGTGTAAGTATTATTCAGTCGAGGTCGACGTAACTACAATATTTAGTACTAATTTCAGTAACGATAAAGTTTGGTCGTACACATATCGAGTTGATTCTCCATAGTATATTCTAGCAGTTTAAAACAGTGATGCATTTTATGATCACTGCTGTCGATTTTTAATAACTTATTGCGCAGTGTTACCTAGTCAAACTAAACAAACAATTTTGTGAACAAATATTTCAGTTTTCCAAAAGGGTGTTGTTGAAATCCGAAATTGAATACATTTTTTATCATTTAAAAGTTTTACAAAAAATATATTTTCAAGTTTGCCGGATCGAGTGTCTAGTTGATTGTCACAGAATCGATCATTTCATAAGCAACCTGTTTATATACTTCACTTACAGACTCATGCATTAATTGTTGGTATTAGAATTCATACGCCTACATTCGGCCATACTGTTTTGTAGCACTCCATTTGAACACAATGCTGGGATACTTTTTATCATTGTCATAATTTCGTTTATGCACCAATTTAAGTTACTACTAGATTCTGTCTATAGAACGTTAAACAGATGTTGAATAAATACAAAAATTCGATTAAATATACACGAGTAAAACAAAAGTAAAAAAATACTTTAAAATATTTAGGAGACAAATTGCAGCACTCACAGAGTCGGGATCCCAATCACTACATTTGGTAATATGAGAAACCGCCCGCTAATGATAATTCCAAAGGGTTTATCTTAGACAAAGAAGTTTAATGCCTTGTTCTTCGAGTAAATCAAATCTAGAAGCAGGTCTAACGAAAAAACGTTGAAATGAAGTTAAATTACAAATATACAATTTAACTTCTTTAATATATTTGCACTGTATATCAAGACCAAATTAAGTGGTGAACAAAGAGATGAAAAAATATTGCATTTGGAGACTGTTGACGAATAAGGGTTTGTACTCCACCGTGCGACCAGCCATCATAGAGGCCTCGTCATATGTTTGGCTGACTAATTCATTTTCAATGTTATAATCTTTTGAAACTAAAATAACTTTATTAGACAACCCTTCTGACCTTCTGTTGAAAGAAACATCAAAAAAGCCTAACAGGGGTTCCTCAATTTTCAAACCATGAACATATCGCACAATTATATATATATCTACTCAGTTGTGCTTTAACAAATAAGTCAGTTGTTTCGGCAGCTTGAACAGAAACAACAGCTTAGTTTATTTCACTAATACACTACCATCTGAAATTTATTTGAAATAATAAGTAGTTCACATGTCTCATATACAAGTGGCAGTCAAATATAAACTTGAAGTTAACGCTATACTCGTATTATGAAAACAAATAAGTGAGTGGATTGCAGATATTCCTCCTACATAAACTGAACTATTATTGAATTGTAATTCTATTTTTTCTACTTCTTTTTGAAAATAATAAGAATGCGACTCCTACGACAATAAATTAATCACATAATAAAAGGGAAATGTGTGATTAAAGCGGACAACAGTACTCAGTAGAAAGCAATCAATCGATATCGTTTAAAATGAGGGGCAAAGGGGAACACAAACAGCAAAAATATACTGTCAGAGTTGAATAAAAATAACACGAACAACAAAGTCTGAAGCCTGAGATATAGAAATATATTGTACATTAGAGAGCGCTGTCAACAACGGGATACAGTTTCCTAATGCTCAATAAAACACATTAAATATTAACACTTCTAATGGTGGCATGAGCTTTACGTAGAAAATCGTCTTGATTCTTGTAAACCTGCATCTTTACTGCAGTCAGTGCAAGCTGAGTAGAGATGAGATTGCTGAATTTGGAAATCGCGTTCTGCTAAAGTTCAAGTAGGCTATCAGTAAATACAGACAAACGTTTCTCGTCCCCGTCTGGACGATGACGCAAAATCCAACAAAACTAAATGAAAAAGTGTAGACTGAGTAATTTGTGACCCCGTCCGCCGCTATACATGTTCAGCTGTCATTAATCAAGCTGATTTATGAGCATCCCTATTTGTTTCTGTTTTATTTTGTTTTGTTTGAGCTTTTTCATTCCGTTGATTTTAAACAATTATGTAAACGGTCCTTTACATTTCAATTTGTGTTTACAGTCTGTTTTACTAACAGGGTTTGCTACAACATGTAGAGTGGTAGCTGGTGGTAACAATTAAGTTCTGGTGGTTGGAGTGTAGAGGGCGGGTATTCAACGAACTCCTGCATTCCGATTCGTTTATACCGTTTTCTCTTGCAAACTGTACTATCAAGTATTCTGCGCTACATAACATGCTGCACAACAAACATAACCGAACATTCAGAGAGCAGTCCTTACTCTTCTGAAAAATAATTTATTCCTGTGCTATCACTCCCCTAATTATTTATTATCGCCGGATATGTGATAAGGTTATATGTTTCCACAGACAGCTTCACCGTTTTCAATAATTGTAATTCCACAGTTTTGGTAGGTTTGCGCATTCGCAAAAAATTTCAGTTATATTACTAAATAAAATTCTGATTTCTTGAAGATAAACATTATTTAAAAAAATAATTGTTCATACTGCAAGTAATTTGAAGAGTGTTCGATGACAAAAGGTTTGATATTTTAGCAAGACAGTTGATATCCATTTTTAACCATCTTTTGAAACCGTTGTGATAAAACAGAGGTTTTAACGGTGAATAAAATTCAATTCCAGAACGGAAAATTGTAGTTTAACAAATGATGATAAAATATTGTTTTTCTATTTTACAGTGGTTATCTTAGATTCTATTTTAAAGGGTTGTCTGGAAATTTCAACCTTTATGTTGGACTTGATACTGTCTCTATGGCTTCGTCTTTATTTCATTTCTAATTTCTCTTTAGTCGAGACACACGTTGTACCAATAACGTAACATACCTATTTTCCATAACACTCAATAGACTTCTAACAGGAAGAACCTCGGGGTTGAAAAACGGTCAAACAAATGCATAGTTCTACTATTATTGTACGTCTGTTAGATTGATTTATTGTATCCAGAATACGTCATTTTATTCTAGTGACAATAACTTTTGTGTCCATAAGTTTTTGTTTTCTGCCTCTATTACACTTTGGAACGGAGAGTTTCGCTGTGCATTTAAAGACCTCATGTTCTGTTTCAACTCGTTTCTTTGCTTAAGAGGATTTATAGTGCACATTTTATGCTAGCTAACAAAATTCAACTGAAATCCCAAATTTCCACGTTACTTTCACCGTTATAAAATTATTTTGTTAAGCATAATAGTGCACATTTTCATACTTTCTGTTTTCTGCTTTGCACTCAAACTATTCTGCAGTAGTTTATTCAACAAAAAGTGCTATTTTAAATCGTTTTATATGTAAACTTAAAACTTGGACATTTTTATTCACTTAAATGATTAACGTCACTGATGTCGAGAGAATAATTCTCCCCCAGGTATCCAACAAAGTAACTCTAATAATATACCAATTTTACTTTCACAACCAGAAATCCGAATCATTTTGAATAATACTCTGATTTGAATAATAATATAAATGACAGTATATGACTTAATAGTTGTATTAACAAATATGCAAAATATGCAGAAAGAGGACCTTAAAAACCATTCATGTATTAGATATACCTATTTATGCGGTACAATACCTTTTTTGTGTGCGCTTTGCAATGCACATTTAAAAAATTATTAGCATTTATGAGATAAAATCGTTAATTTGTAATCGACACTAATTAGGCCTAGTACTAGTAAGATCTCTGAGTTGCATTAAATAAAAATATAATTATTATTAGGTAAATATCAATACTATATTACTATATACTCTTTAATTATCAGAAAACGTACAAAACCCCAATCACTTAAAATAAAAACAGACAATCATTCAATAAACGCTAACAATTCCAAACAAATTCCGCATTGTTTTGTAGCTAATTTTATAACAATAATTCCTAAATGAGTTTATGTACGTTTCCGTAAATATCTAAAGGCCTATATCTAATAATTCACAAAACTGATAATAATATATAAAGTTTATTTGCAAATATATCTTACAAACTTTTGAAGGTCATCAAAAATTTCCAAGTAGTGTTCATACATTAATAATCTCGTATTATAGAAAATATAAATTATTAAAAATATCGCGTTTGTATTTTTTATACAATTCTTCATACTTGATACTTCACAAACGTTTTACAATTTTCTTAAAATTTTGAATTTAATTTTGCCTCGTAGTGCCCTTAAAATTAAAAAGCGCATAGTAAATGCTACATTTTGATTTGGGCTCAAATTCCCTTTAACGTGATATTCGGCTGGAGTTCTACAACGTTTTACAATTTTTGTGATCCCTTTTTAGGTCCTGGTGTTCTTAAATTTTAAAATTTTCAGAAATGAACACTAAATTCAAATTTTTGTTAAAAGTTCCTTTAATTCGATACCCCACATGGCTTTTTGCGATTGTTTCACAATTTTAGTCCCTTCACTTTTTTCCTCCCTCCTATTTTGGGGGGTATCGATCTGAAAAACAATAAAGTACTATCGAGTAAATGTATGGGCACGCATCCCGAGTTTCACTAAAATCGGTTTTTGCTTTCAAAAGACATATCCCAAACATAGCTAGACACGCAGACGGTCCAATTAAAACTAGAGCTCGCTTCGCTCGTTCAAAGGGATGGAAGAGGAAGCAATGTGCAAACTTTTGTCATTAACCTAAAACTGCTAACCACTTGTACAAAGTATAGAATGGTGTATCAGGTATAGCCGTGAGGTTCCATAAAACAGTATGGCGCTGCTGTAATGCTGTAGAGAGGCCTCCATAATATCGCAGCTGTCAAATCGTGCCTTATTTTGAATTGTTAATACATTTAAATTCAGCAGATTACATTCAACAATTTATGTTTAAATTCATGCCATGACATAACATATTCTATATATTATATTTAAGTATTGGTAAGGTTACATTTTTCCTACTCTTCATAATACATTAAAGCTGTGAATATTAAAATATGTTGCTTCATAGCTATTTCATTACTAAACAAAAGGTTCCATTGTCAAAGTAAAGTACACGTCAATGGAAACTAGGTCTTTTTCCAGGAAAAAGAATACGTGATACAAGACTATACCTAGGATAAATATAAGGTACATGTAAAGGACATTTACGTAATAACAGATAGGCATTTATACTACATTCCGTTAAGAATTTTTAAGTTCTTTGGCAGCCACTGTCAACTCAGACAATATACTACGCGTGATAAATGTAGTTCTCAACTGCTGATCCTCGAGAAACTCCTGGGCTACAAACATTGAAGTATATAAAGCATAATATCCTATAGTCCATTTTATAAGATGCAACAAAAACAAAACGTGCGTATGAGAATGAAAACGACTGACTGATAAAAAACGAGCAAAGAAGTCAAATTATTAAAAAATAAGTAAAGAAATCGGCCGGAGCCAAGAGATAATATACACCTAGACTTCAGCGGCAGTATTAGCATAGAAATTCCAGAGATAGCGAAAAACATGTTAGTCGAAAATCACATTGATTAATGTCAAATAACACAGTAACAATTCCATATAATTATAATTACCTCAGTCGTAATGATAATTAATTTAATTTCGTTAAATTTAATTAGACAAAATTAATTCAAATTAATAAATAGTTTACAAAGTGTAGTTTTCCTTAGCGGCTTCGAGGCGACGGTAGGAGGGGAGAAGGACGCTTCGATTCAGTGTTCCTCGGTCATCTTAAGGTTGGGAACGATTATGGTCAAAGTCTATCATAATTTTGTGATATTTGATACATTAATAAAAAAGTTTGATAGGCACATTAACAGTCCAGCAAATAATTCCGTGGCATTTTAGTTATCCTTGAAAATAAATGTGCAGCAATAGGATGGGAAAACATAACTTGAGCGGTGACTATAAAAAAACTTTGTTTCTAAGATGATTGGCTCTATCATGCTGTAAACAAATCTTACTGTAGCTTCTGTTTGCAAAGCGATATGTGGAGAGGTCCACATTTATGTCCGACACGATACTGCTTTGTTTTTTAATTCCACTTCTACTTATTTTTTAATCGTTACACACATGGTATCAATAACGTAGCGTGTTAATACGGTGCCCTGTCCTCCATTCGGCGTTAGGTTGCCAATTAAAACAGTATTCTTTAAGGTTTCAACATAAGCTGTCCGTATCATAAGTTACGAATGGAGACTACAACATTTTTTCACATAGTATTTTATGTTGTTGTCAGGGGAGGGGGAGTCAAAATTTAAGTAGTTAAGAGCTTTTGTTAACCGTATCATAGACTCGGACATTATACTTTAAAATAGGCCTATGATTAATTTGTTTTTCTCTTGTATTTAAACAATTTGAAAAACATTTACTAAATACAATCTTTATCCAGAATTAAAATTTTAACACATTGTCTGGCGCAAAGTATGAGCGTATGAGTGAACTGTAAAGACAATTTATAGATTTTTATATTACAAACGATTCACCAAAGTATATTAATACTAGTTTATCGTATCGTGACGACTTAATCTGACGACGTCATGCGTACTTAAATACCAGCAGTGAAAACAAAAGAATTTGTTTATACAGACGAAAGTCAACGTTGGAAACACTTCAAAGGATGTTTGTTTGGAAAGATAAAACTATTAAAAGCGTTCGGCTAGCATTTAACAAAGGACTGATTGCAGGTTTGAAAACATCTGTTCACGTGCGGCATCTAAACATTGCTGCGTTTAGATAACTTCGGGCACTTTGGTAGAATATGTTTGCGTATACAAAGTATCATTTTATTATAGCTACGTTTAATTCATTGCCCGTTTATTTATTCTACTAATTTATAAACAAATCGAGCTTTTTAGCTTCTTACCCTTTATTGTTTATTTACAAATCAAATTTATCTTTATAATGGAAGTCATTTTTGAACGTCTTACTTAGAAGATAAATCCAAAAAACTGCATTTATTTACTCATACAATAACTGGATATGCGTTTATAAATAATGCCATTATGTACGAGGTGCATCTCGTGTATCCTGCGTCTTCGTTTGTGATTGTTACCATCGTTTGTGATTGTTACCACGATGCTCCCCCATGTAGGGCTCTCTCTTGCATTAAATGTTAGGTTGCCAATTAAAACAGTATTTGTTAATGGTCAGTAGACGAGTGAGATCAAAAGCAAGTGACATACCTAGCAAGCAATGCCGGTGACCTTTTACATCAAATTGGAGACAGTCTCTCGGTTTCTTAAAATATATTCATTCTGAGAGATTCCTATAATAAACGTAATCACTCATAAAAATGCTCGCTGACGGTGAATGTGTGTAAGTAGGAAGGTACCAGGTACCCCTTATATTCATTCTTCTATTAGAGTGTCAAATCTTTTCTTTCTCAGGGGGGGATCTTCTTTGTTTTAATTTTTTTCATAGTTAGCTAGAACATTGTAAAAACACCCAAGTAGAACCATCGAACGAGGTTTTGTATACACAAAGAAGTCCTGAACACAGTCTGAAACACATGTTTGTGTGTTCTAGACGATCGCCGAGCTGTTCAGGACGATTACCAAGTTTAACTTATTTTCATACACCACGATACCTGTCTGAGTACTATCGGTTATATGACATCTCCGTTTCAGATTTCTAGTAATGTTCTTAGTACTTCATAATCCTGAACCACTTTGCTTCTTTTTTTTTGTATTAGCCCTGAGCGCTCTTACCTGTCTACCCTCCATTACATTCCCAGCCTGTATTCTTACTTTATCTTATTTTTTGTGACATAGGAAGTAAAATAACGGTTTCAAAACAACTGAAATCTATAGCTGACTTTTGATGGATCGTTTTATTAAAACAGCCAACTACGGACGCGGATCACAAAATTTTCGTTTTTTTTTCGTTTTACTACAAATTACTTCGGAAATGTTTCATAATTTTTATGGATTACTGAAAGTTATTTCGAATATTTCAAAATTACCTTTTAACTATTTTGTCAAAACTTTCAGAAATTAGTTTATTAATTATATGTAGTGTTGACCCAAGAAGAGATGGCTGGAGGAATTTTGAAAGCGGAACAGGCAACACATTGCCTGTGCCGTGTTGTGAAGATGATGATGATGTAGTGTTGTATTTGCTACCAGAAAATTAAAAAAAATTGTTGATTTAATAATCCGCCGCCATCAAAACGATATGGTAGTTATGTGGTAATGATCACAGAATTAGTACCTATTATTTTTGTATAACATTATAAATTTACCATCTTCTCATTGAATATATGAGAAGAGAGATGAGAAATACAATATACTGAAAGAACTGCAAATCAGTAATGTAGCTTCTAATTATTTATTTGACGTATGTCGGCCATTTCTTCTTCAATCTTCTTGGAGTGGGATAGTAGACATGCCGTTTGCCATTTACTAGACATAGTAGTACATATAAATTGTATAATGTTTGTGATCACGTAACAGACCAGACGTCATCACGACTGAAATTCGTTTGTTGAATTTAACTATATTTATAATAATTGTTGAAGAAAGTTGAATTTATTTGAGGTCTAGCTGCTGACAGATGTCTGGAATTACAAACAGATTATACATTTTAACGTGTTGTGCACTGATCAAACCATTGTCGTCGGCAAATAAGGATTCCTACGGCTCCAGCTCTGTCAGCCATTTACTCCATTCGCCTGTACTCTACAAGAGTCCATCCTCTAGTTAACTAATTCGTCTAGTCCTTCTACATCTTTATCGTTATCTCTTCATTTTACTAGTCAGTTATCCGTAATAATCAACGGTATGAAGCCGGCCTTCTTCCATTACCATACAATTAAACATTTTTTCTCTTTAAGTGTGTTCTTTTCTATTCCCGTTCCTGTTTTTGATCAATAATTTTGTTGTTAAAACTGCGTGGCATTCTCCACTGTTTTCTTAAAATGATCAGAGCGTGCCTTTAGTATAAACTAACAATTTACTGTATTGCTAAAAGGAAATATTAACAGATCTTTATCTGTGTAGACTGTACAGTCACTTCACGTGAGATATAGTTTAGTAGAGACGTTTATAGGTTTATAGTTTATATGACGTATAGTTTATAAAAAGGTTGTCAACGATAGAGAAGCGTATGCGCAGTGAAACACGTGAGTGGAGTAGTGGGGGGAATGAGTATACCTACCAATATTGTCGTGTACCCCCACCTTTCTCCCTACCGTCGCAAATTCAGCTTCTCTAACGTTGACAATCTTGTCTCTGCTGAACTGTAGAAAATGTATTGTTGTAATCAATAAATCTAACAAACTGTTGTATGGACAACTATGAAGCACAATATCAACTTCAAACAGCGCGGCACTGCACAACCGACTCGGCTGTAACCATCGCTGTGCAGCTTCTTTTTACAAAGTGTAAATTCATAGAAATTTTTTTTAGCAACGCGGTTACAGTGGACGCTTTCAGCCTGCATTAAACAGTAGTAGAGGCTGGTAAAATAGTGAAATGTTTGATTACTACAATGTACTGACGATAGTCACAACCCACTCTAAATATTGCGACTTAACATTGTTTGACAACACGTATGTCTGCGATTGTACCTTTATTATTAAAGTGCCACTATCTATAAAGTTTGAAAGTAACGTCTACAATGGTGTTGAGTCAATTGTCTTACTGTTTTGGTAACTTCTAACGGTTTACGCATAAAATAAATCCTTTATATTTAAAAAATATCGTTAATGGATTATACTTTAAAAATCATTTATGTATGAATAGACATTGTAGCGAGCATTGTTTGAACAGCAATTACTATTTCATAATGTACGAAAACTTATACTTTTAGTACGAATTATAAATGTGTAAAAAAAGTTACAGTGTTTTGATCTTTGGCCTACAGATTTCTCAGCTACTAAATACAAAATAATCATAGCATTTAAACAGTGATTCTAGCTAGCTTCTTAACAGGGTCATTCTCTGTCTGTTGACTAGTTGATTCTCTCTCTCTCTCTCTCTCTCTCTCTCTCTCTCCTCATCATAGGAAATGTAATTTAATAAAAAGTTGTGTTTTTGTAATTATTATTAATATATAGCCTTTGTCATTATGTCAATCACAAATATCCCTTATTTACGTAACTTTCTAAATGTGTTTTTGCACTACAAATTTTACGTAATTATTAATATCAGATTCTCTCTAAAAAAAAAACCCAGAATAAGTGCCCAAAAACTATTTCTACTCTATTATATTTTGTATCAAATATTAGCCAAAATTTAAAATAACTTTTTATACTTCTGGCCAAAGAAATGTCTGAATTGTATCATAAAACAATTTCTTGGCTTAGCTTCCTTATATCACATCATACACACGTTTACATTGCCATTTTATAAAATAATTTCAGTAAAGTGTAGCCTATTTATGTCATTACATGTACAGTATTTAGTATTCTTAAGTAAATATTTAATTTAAATCTATTCATGTTTTACGTACCGAGTCACTTTATGGTTAATATAATTAAATTACCTTATGGTCCACCTTAGTGACACTAGCTCCTTTCGTTCAATGACGCGTTTCGGGATGAAATCCCATCTTCAGATACACAATATTAATTCAAAACGTAAATGTATAATTTTGTAAATATAATTCAAAACGTAACCATTTTGTGGTTATGTCATAATTTAAAATGTTTAAAATCTTTTAAATAAAATATACAAAACGTAACAACTGAATCGCTCGGAGCGCTCGCATGCATGCACGCTGTACCGCGATTTCCTTACGACTGGCTATAATTATCATTCAACCGTATAGCAGTGTCAAACAGGTTATTGGATCCGAAGTTCATTTGATCTAATAACCTGTTAGACACTGATATACGGTTGAATGATAATTATAGCCAGTCGTAAGGAAATCGCGGTACAGCGTGCATGCATGCGAGCGCTCCGAGCGATTCAGTTGTTACGTTTTGTATATTTTATTTAAAAGATTTTAAACATTTTAAATTATGACATAACCACAAAATGTGGTATACATTTACGTTTTGAATTAATATTGTGTATCTGAAGATGGGATTTCATCCCGAAACGCGTCATTGAACGAAAGGAGCTAGTGTCACTAAGGTGGACCATAAGGTAATTTAATTATATTAAATATTTAATGTAGTTATATGTAACTTATGTAACTGAAGTATTGTGGTTTGGTTTTCTTCAAAATGTATACAAAATTGTCAATAAGAAAAACTTTGATTTTCTCGCTAGAAAAACGATAGTTTACAATTTTTTTAACCCTTATTAACAGTTTACTTCGAATTTTCCACTGTTGTGCGAAAAATTTTGTCGGCTAAGAAAATTTCGTAGAATCAATGTGTTCGTACTGTGTCGGGCACTTCTAATGGGTTACTTCTCTTTTTTTTGCTGTTGTCCAGTTGTACCGGCCGTTGCAGTATACTATTCAAGCATATACCTGCAGAGAGAATAATAGTAAACATTTATTCCTGTCAGAAAGAACTAAGTTTGCCTCATGATTCGTCTGTATTAGTAGGTACTAAATTTTAATACCTCAAATACACCAAATGTCTGTTTAAGAGACATACAAACATTCACTGCATGATTCTAAATTATAAAAGAAGAAAACGTATATAAAAAGGCAATGAAAACAACAAGAGAATGCCAGTAATGTTATTAATATTGTATACTTCCATGACCGTAATGGAAGTCGTATTCAATTATGATGGTCCCGGTTTTAGTTAAGAGTGTTGGAGACAACACACAAATTCGTGCTTTAAAACGCAATTAGTAGCTGGAAAAGGGATTGATAACACAAAGTATCTGATTGCCAACAGGAGCATTTGTAGACGGGTTTGATTGTGAAATGGTTGTAAAGATATTAAAAATAAAATAGCATAAAAAATTCTCGGGTTACTACAAGAAAGGACAAACATTAAACATTCGTAGAGAAAGATTTTAGGAATCCTGCTTCAAATTAACTCTATCAAATTAACTAATGCAAGGTTTTTATCTCTAAGGAATGAGTGAATTGGACGATTTTCCTAGTACAAGGAAAGTGATCAACGTGTATTGCTGGAGATGATAATGCTCTAGTTTTGTAAACCGTATAACAAGGTAATGAATAAGTGTGAGACAAAATGTAATTCTTTACAAGTTTAATAAAAACTTTTAAATGGTTTGGAATCCAGAATGCATGAGAGATTATAGACTGTATAGTGTACGCAATATAGTTACATCCACAACACAAGTTCAATGGCTGTGCGGGACGAAGGGCATGCCCGTCGCCCGCTCGTATGCTGCGTCCCGAGCTTCAAATAGAGCTCCTGCCGCAGGGACGATAGATGGGGTCTGGATTAAGGGTGTGGCCTGCTGCCGGCCGTGGGCATCCATAACGTGGGAACAGGACAAATTAAAACAACTTACAAGAAGAAGACAATGGCAGACAGAATTGGCGCCTGTTAAATAGTGGTAAGGACAAGCTAAGGCCTAACTGCCTAACTAAAGATAATAGTGAGTGTGAGAGAGAAGAGAGAGAAAGGAAGATAGATTCTAACTTATTGAGCAAACGTTTCTTGAGACCTAGGTTTGCCAAACATGACTATTCTGGCGCTAAATTTTTTTTAAATTTAGGACACGATATGTCATATTTCAGAAAGGCATATCTTAGTACACATGGAGTAGCAAAGCTTCACTTACATTTTATCACCACGTATAACAACAAAAAATACCAACTACCTTTTCATTACAAAACCTTTCCTCTGAAAGAAACCTGCATATGTGTTTTATGTAATCGGAATTGCCAGAGCACGTCGTCAAATTAAGGCAATTTGTTGTTATTCAGTAGAATTTCTAAGAAGGTTCGTTCAGTCTTAAAGTGGTACCTTTCCTCCACGTGTTCTCTCACTTGTCTGGGATTAGAAATCTTTAATGTTACTTTATTATTATTGAAGTAACACTACTGAAAAAGCAAATGTGCGCAAGCTCGCCCCGGTGTGTGTTAGCGCGGGCTATTGTGGAGACCGTAGACTTGCTAAAAGTGAAAAACGCTGTCAGAACTGCTTCAGAGAGTAGCGATCAAAGCTTTTTTCAAATGATGTATTTTGTTTTGTCGGCAGACTATCGTGTATCAATTCTCCTGTGTGTTCTGTTGACTTTATAAAACATTATTTTCTACGTAACAATAACTCACGTGGGTTTGCTGTTGTGTTAACTAGACACGAACATTTAATATTCGTGAATTAACGAATTATAATTGTCCGTTAACCTTAATAGATCACTTACATGAAATGAATTTGACGACGTTTCATGTAATCTCGTTTATAAAAGAAAACTGTTGCATTAGAAACTATTTATTTTCATACGCGCGCTATTTCATTGAAACGTTTTGTTTACATACTCAAATTTACAGAATGGAACCACATTATTTGGCGTTTAGCACATATGGACAAGCTCGTCGCTTATCACTAGCGGTAAGCATTCATAGACTTGTCTGAAATTGTCAGATTACGCAGTATTATAGTGTTAAGGATAACGTATGCGTGTGGGTCCAGTGTTTGAAGAAGCAAGTTAGTGTCAAATGCGCGTCTGGAGACACAAAAAATCGATTTTTACTTGTTTTTATAAGATATAAGATTTCTTATCTTCTATCAGTCTCCTAACTTACAGTCCAGTTCGCAGTGATTGTTGCGGTTTATTAAGAAGTGATTATTCTGTTAATTAGTGAAAAACTGTATTAAAGTGCCATTTATTGTTGGGAAAATTTCTACTTCAATTACTGTATAAAGGTTTATTGATTTATAACTGCTGTCTGTACCTAATTACAGTTTGTAATTAGTGACGTCATTGGTGTCAGTTAATCTGTTTCCACTCAACAACACGAGGATCGTTAAGACCGTCGTAACAATATTCTTATGTTGCGAATATTGTACGAAATCTATTGTTAACATTGCGCGAAAAGACTTTCACTATAAACCGGTTAGTGTAATAGCCTACTTTTTAAAATTTTGAATTCGTTCTAAAGGGAGTATAAAATTCTATCGTAAAATGCTCACGTATTGGGTACAAACCAAATCTTCCACGTTCAGAAGGCTCGATAACTTGTAAATAATATCTGTAACGCGTTTAGACAATAATAATGCCTTAAATAAATTCGGTTTCGTTTGCAAGTACAAGGTAGATTAGTAGGTCGGAAAACGTTCTGGGGGAAAGTATACTCATGCGGAAGTGTGTATGAATTTTTCGTCAGTCTTAACCGTTGAATATCTTGTGTATTTCAATATCAGTAACCGTTATAATGAGTGTCAACACAGAGTATCCGCCGTTCCAAAAACTTTATATCGTGTCCTCATCGAAATGCACGAGGTTAGAAAACCCGGTATACAAATCGTACTTCAAATTACTGTTTGCAAATTAATTATTATGATTTAAATAAGTTATAAAAACAAGTAATATATTTATACACAAACGAATGTAATGTAAATAATTATTTATAATATAAATATTTGTATTTAAACATTAATACATAATTAAATAATTGTTTATTTTTTGCATATTGTTTATATATCATTTTAATTATCTAATTTTTGATGATTTGTTTTTTAGATATATAATATTTTATTTGTTTAGTTATATCATTTTTGAAGTAGACACATTTTATTTCATTTAAAATTATTATTGACATTAAAAACACTTTAACTTGTTTTATTTTGGTGTAATAAACTCACTTATCATTCCATAAAGTACAAATATCCTATCCTTTGAGTGCATGTTTATTTGCTTAATCTTTCGAGTGTACAAGAATATCACTTACTTGAGTCCTTGATGTTCAACGATCGAACCTTATTAATTCGCTAGTAATCGATTGCCTTCATTCCGAGTATGATAGTTAAATTTCTACTAGAACGTTTCAATAAGAAAGTGAGATGTAATATTTTAAAAGAAAAATATATTTTAATGTTATTATGTCTCAGTAGTTGTGCTGATCTGCCTGGCCTGCTAATTTGCAAGTTCTTTATTTCGGGAAGAGGCTTTACTAAATTAATTAATTATGCTGTGATTTCTTCCTTTATGGATCAAAGTTGTTTTGTTTTGACTGTTTCAGTTCGTCAGCGTACTTGACTTTCTTCTGGTTCCATTCAATAGTTTTTCAAAGGCTGTATAGATTTCCTTTACAAAGTTTACAGCTTTTAAAATCTATTTATATTGTTTCAGATTCTATTAACGCGTCTTTTACCTCGGCACGCTATCCGACATAGACTGCCTACCTCTGCGTCTTTATTAAGCTGTGCGCGCTCGCGCGTGTGTGTATGTGGTGCTTTGCACGTTTTACATGGTTAGTGTTGTCGAGTACACGTGTTGAAAATCAACACGCTAGTAAAAGCTATTAGACAGTACTGATCTGTGTTAACTCGACATTGCAAGTTCAGTGCAATGAACCAGCAAACCGTTCCCAAGAAGGTATGCAGTTGCTTATGTTCAGAACATTTTCCTCGTATCCATATATATTACATGAGATTCTTGCGCCTGTGGTACATAGTAACTGAAAAAATATGGAAAGTAGACACGTATTCAAAAACGAACTGAAACATTAACTGGGAAGCAATTTACCAGTGTATTAATGGCGTATAGGCCCAGTTACGTTTGAAATGTCATCCTTCGTGTGCATACAAAGATAATGATGCTTTTCATCGCGAACTATTTATCAGTTGTCTTATTTGTGTTTTCCATAAATTATAGGAAAAATGAATAGACTGACGAAAGACATCACAGGGAGAACACGGGTTACGAAGACACGGGCGTCCAACTAGTGTAAACACAACACGTTTTGTTTCCTTGTTCTGACGAAGCAAACGTTTTCGAACATATAAAGAGTTTCCGACTTGAATTTATAGAGAAAAATATGTTTTTTAACAAATTTAAACTCATCTTCATGCAAAGCCAATTAATGCGGTTAATCCTGATGTGATCCGGATCCAGATTTTAACGAGCGCGTGTCTCAGCATGTGGGTGCGTTCTGTTTGCTTCTAGTAAAAAAAAATAATACTTGCTTCATAAGAGAAGTTTCCATAGCGGACGAACTCATTAAGTCTCGTAGAGTAAAGTTTACATTAAAATTTTTCGAATGTTAAACATTGTTTCCGTACGATTGGCACTCTGCAATATTTCTCTCTGCTCTCAGTGCCGTCAAATGACGATAGATTGAATTACCATTTTCGTAACTTTAATTATGTCCACATTGTTAATATTTAAACATACCGTAAATTTATAATTTTATTGTAAAAAGTTATTTTTAAAAATATATTTTTTATGGAATAATTAATCTATTTAAATGTAATATGTATGCTACATTCGATTGAGCCAGTGAAAGAGTAGTGAAGCATTGTTAATGCTGTATAAGTTCTTTAAAAATTGTGGATAGTATTAGTGATGCAGATGCATTTTAATTATGTTTGAGGCGTGATAAAGAAGAGATACTTGAAAGAAAAGAGAAAATGAAATGAGGGAACTGACACACATAGTCGCTAAGGGACAGTGTAAGCAGAGCAGACATTGTGTGATCATGTCTGCTTTCATGACGTTATTTTGGTACCATTATAGTTCATGTGCTTGACCTCGTCTCTTCCGTTTTGTACTCTTAGGTTATAACAGTTTCTGCTGCTACGCTACAGTAACACCGACTTAGTGTTCCGTTCAGAATGTAAACAAAATGTTTAAAAATTGGTTTATCTGATTTCTGTGTTGTAATTTGCTGTGATTGTTTCAACATGAAACTGAAAAAATGACTTGGATTATCTGGAAGTATTTTAAACATTTCTTCGTTTATTCATTCAAAAAATGTCAATCAACGCACTTTGGTTCGTTACCCGTTATGGACACAGTCATAGGCAATCAAATGTATTTTTAAAATGTTTGTAATTCTGTTTTGTTCAAAAGTTAATCTTTCTGTTAACAGTCGTAACAAATTAATTTGCGAATAACTCCATTCAGGCTCATCTACCGAAACGTTGGTATTCGTATGCCTAATAACTTTAGAGTTTTTAATGCTGTAATAAATTTTAACAATATTAAAGTGCAAAGTGCTCAAGAAAATACTTTGTAAAATTTATCAATGGGTACACCTTATTAATCTGTTAGTAAATTTTAAAAAACCTCAAAAACTTTAGTTATGTTTCATGTTTTACAAGAGCCCAGCGTTTACGTTCCGAAAACCCCTTCTAGAAAGGAAGGAAAAAGAGAAACTAAGTGAAACAGGATGTCATTAATTGTACGTCGTACGTATTTGTAAAATAAAACGAGGCTTTACTTACACATAAATTTCAGGAAAATAAATATCCTTTATAAGTTTCTTTTTTTCTGAAGGACTACTATTTGACGTATTAACATGCCATTTTAAGAATGTGACAGTCCTAGTTAAATACAAAATACTCGTATAACACATATTTGTTATATCGTATATTTATGTTTAACTATATTTTTAAAAATGTACACGTAAACATATTTTTTATAAGAAAAGTTTACTTTTAAACATTACAAATCATACAAAACGTTATTAACTTAAAATTTGAAATTATCAACTTGTTCTTGGTAAAAAAAAAAAAAAAACACTGACAAATAGTAAAGTCGACGGAAAAACAGTTTACAGTGAAAAGGAATACGAGTATTGAAAATTTGGAATGGAAGATTAGCCAGTTTCTTAATTGAATTGCGTACTACGTGATACCCGAAACAGAAATTAATTGCAGTTGTTGGAAGTTTCTTTGTCAGCAAGCATAACGTATTATCGAATGTCTGCCTCGAGGCAAAGTGCTAAAGAAACTAATATTAACTACTAGTAAACTGGAGCGTGTTAGTAACACTACAGACTGAGTACACATTCCAGAGATTGCGTGGTAACGTTCACTGTGCGTAGATACACAAAGGCTAAAGAGGTCGTGTCGTAAGACGGAAAACAACATATTTCTACTTTATACAGTTTACAACTTACATACTTTACATAGTTTAGTCTTACTATTGAATCCTTTAATACCTTTCTGCACATATTGTAGCGTGACAGATATAAGCATAATATTGAATGGCAATTGATCATTAGAATAATGAAGTTATAATGTTTAAATTTGGAAGAAAGCATTAAGTTTAATATAAATAGATTAATTCATAGCAACTGTGGAAAGAAATCATTATTATAAAGAAAATACAAGTTAAAATAAAAGAAGTTATTAGTGATGAGTCATCCAAGACCAGTCTCATAACCAAAGGTTTTCAAGGTATAACCCAGGAAGGTAAAAAAGTAAATAACCAAGCAGTACAGAATATGACCAAACCCACAACGAGGGAGAATAAATAGAATAGAAACCCTAAAATAAGCCAAGATCAACCAATACAGGTGGTGTATTTCTGAAATAAAGAAGAAGATGGAGAAGATCCCAAGAAACCTGATGGCATCAAGAAGAAGATGGAGAAGATACCAGTCCCAGAAGGCAGGAGAAAAGAAGACTGATGAAAAAAGAAGAAGGCAGCATCCTGAAGAAGATGTCATGCTCTTATAAAAGACACCCAAATCCCTATATCCCCAAAATAAATAGCTAAAAATAAAAGTATAACGAAATAAAAACCACATGTATATAAATTTAAGAGAGAGAAGTGTATAAAGTAAAAGTTGCCTGTGAACTAAGATGAAACAATAATATAGTACCCATGGAACAAATCTCCATTGAAAAAACGCTAACCAATTTATTATGTTGATAAGACTATACGACCATTTAGCATTAACATAATATATAAGTGCAAAGTGAACCAGTGATAGTTTTAGGTATTATAAAAAATGAACCTTGTGTTTCATTCTTGGCAATCACAAACATTGGATGCAATGAAATATGCATTTTTCAATGACTTGAAATGTGTACTGTGACAATATGTTGTTCATAAGACATGAATCTGTTTAAAATAACATTTTGTTTTACATGAATAAAGAAAAACAGATTTCATAGTGCTTTTTGAACGGTTCATACTATTTATTTGTTAATGACAGGGTACAATTCCCCAAAGACAATGTATAAAAGACGGTATAAAAACTGTAGAATCCTACTTATAATAATAGTTAGAAATAAGAATATAAATATAAGGTTTTTATGTATATAGTACAAGAATGTTTAAAAATGTTTTAGATATAAGGCCATTTGTTTGGGTCTGATACAATTAACATCAGAACTATAAAAATAGTTACTACTTGTAAATAGTCGAGAGTAATTAAGATGTTAGTTAGTAAAAAACCTTTTTTGTAAGCCATATTTCCATGTTTAGAAATAAGGATTTTGTTGCAAAATGTCTGACTTGAAGACAACCATTTATTTAAAAAAAAAAAAATATTCTTTATTTTGTTTAACTATTATTTGTATTGTAACCAATACTAATTGTTTTTGTGTAATTTGAAAACATGTTTAATTTATAATACTATATGTAAAAGTCAGAGAGGGTATCACACATCATATATTGTTTGTAAAATATTTTGTAAGAAAAATTGTTAAAAAATCATAGGCCAAAAGAATGGAAACCAAACTTCATCAAAACAGAGAAATTGCTCATTTAAATGCAAATAAACAAAAGGGGTTTAGAAAAAATAAACTTGAGATCAAGCCATATAATTGCACATACCATTTAGAAAGATTTTAATAAATTATATTCAGAATTATAAATAAAAATGAAAATGACTAAACTCAGAAATTTAGACATGGGAGTCATATATTCCAGAATAATGTTTCAGAATACAACTAATTCAATTAATTACCAGAAAATCAGGGAATATAAACCTTTTAATACAATATAGGATTATTAATATTATATATAACTGATAAAATGGCTGAATTTATATAATGACAGGAAGTAAATTTTGATGTTTTGACTTTTCAGAGTATACCAAACTGAAAGTAAAATTACTATTTTTTGGACAGAAAACACTATAAAACGGCATTATTTAATCTGAAAATAAACTGAATGAACTGAAAGATTAATTTAAATAACATCTAGTGAATAAAATTGATAAATAACCCAAGTTTAGGTATTTATATAGTGAAATATTAAAGTGTGCACAGGATATGAAAAAATATTTGAACAATGTTAAGAATAATATTATATGGGCTAAGAGTTTAATTGAAACTGAAGGAAACAGTTAGTTGATTATTGGTATTCGAACGGTTAACATAAACGAGAGTTTTGTGACGATCTAACCTATCTTACAACGGTGAAGTTAAGTGGCGAACAGTACGTTACTGTGAAGTCGAGAGTGAATTATAAAATCCTTCCAGAACATATACATTGTGACAAAAACAATCAAGAAACACTAATTAACACTAAACAATACATTTCTACTCCGAAAAACACCACAAAACACCAGAAAACTGTATAACACATTAACCAAATTAGTGTCGGAATTGGGAAAAGTGTTTTGACTTATAATTACACAGCTATACTAAATACAACTCAGAAACAGTACACCAGTCACTACACAACATTTAACAAGAGATTTGCAGACACAAGAACAGGAATACTGCCAGAAAATACATTATTTGGAACGCAGCAGGAACGAGCAACATTTTGATCAACTTGATGGCCGCCATTTGCTTTTGACGATCCCAGTGCCTTCTCCTAGTTCAACCAGCTGTTTGGTGAAAACAATTATTTTAATTGTAAAATTATTATTCAATGTTTGTGTTTAGTAATAATTATTCATTTGATGTAACGTTATACTTTTTAAATATTGGCCCGATTTCTCTGACTTTGATAATAATTGGCTGTTTAAAGAACCCTGTATAATTTTTATATAATATACTTTGTAACTTTTTCGATATCCTGAAAGTCGATAATAATCGATAAGAGTCAAATTGCTATTAATTAATAAAACATTAATATTCTTCAACACTAAATAGTTCTTCATTTCATAAATATTACTAGTTATCACTAATATAATTATAATTAATAATCTATCAGGACTTTACCACCTATAAGTGAAGATAACCTAAAAAATAAAAAGGTAAACAAGTATCGATTGGTTTGAAGACAGTCTTATGAGTGGTGATAGTTTATTTAAAATATACCAAAACTTTAATAAAAATTTTCAGAAGAGCATTACACTTTTTTAAACTTCACAGCCCTACATTAATTAATTGATTATTAATTAATTAATTAATTAAATTAAAAAATTTTTTTTTAATTATTTTTTTTTATAAACATAATTTGTTTTTAAATTTCCTTCAAAACAATAATTTTTGTTTTGAAACTTTCGGTGAAGCTGAACATATATATTTCTTCATCAACTTTACGCTACTCGACCAGTCTTGCTACCATTGGGACTCGACCAGCTGGGAAACTTAAGGAAGTGTTTCAGGCCAGTAAGACGTCGAGAGCCACACCAATTACACACCAATTAAAGAACACACACATCAATTATCTTTTTTATTATTATTACAATATTTAAAAAATTGTTTACCTATATCAAATAGATTATTTGTTAATTCATTTATAAACCTCTGAAGATGCTGATACAATCAGTGAATCGTACGATAAAATCGATTAAAAGAATAAGATCAACTACTTACACTATAATTTGATAATATACAACATTATATTTTAAAAAATACTAATATTACACCAAACAATAAATTGTTGTAAGCTAAATTTTATCTGTATGATAAATGACTGTTCATAATGGAATTTTATGTTTTTTAAAAATATGCTCAGAACAACATAAGTAATATATAGGAAAAATAATATTTTAAATATTTTTTTTATCATTAGGGGAAATATTATTGTTATACCTAAAAATTTAAACTTCAACGTTTAAATAAATAATTAATCTAGTAATTACAGTAAACAGACATAGTAAATTTTGTGACAACTTCTTAATGTAAATCCACAATTTGGAACAATATACATAAATATAATAATTAATAGTAATTATAGCTGGGACACAGAAACTCAATTGAATAGCAAAATATAAAATTAGTAAGATTCAGTTAAACGATAATCACAATTATAACAAAACCATTTTTCATAGTGATTCATTTTTACGGAATCTAAATAAACAATTAATTATTTACGAAGCTAATTGATAATGAGATTTATTGATTGAAGCATTAGTCTGCGTAAATGTTAACAATAATCAAGGATCAATAACAAATTGTTCACGTAATCAAATATGTAATTATCGTTATTTCATTGGTATTAAACAACAACCAAATAAATAAAAATTTTAATGTTAATGTGGATTTTTTCAGCAATTAATTACGCAGGAATTGCATTAACAGTGACAAAAAAACCGATGGTATCAGATATATTTTCCTATTGCAGTAGAAATATATAAATCTACTACTTTTTAACATATTTTTTAAAGTTTTAAAATTTATTAAATTTAGTAAACAAAATCAAAAATAATTTTTAAAATTTATTTCTAACATCGTATTAATGAAAATAATTTGTTCTTACTTTAAGCACCAGACACGCAGTAATATATTTTTAGGTGACTTGCGACCACTGCTTCAGTTATACTGGTATACAAACGAGCATAAACTTAAACAAATGTTACCTTTAAACATAATGCAGACTGAAGTCTACATTTCACTTAATTTCACGGCGTTTTTCAGTTAGATCTGGACCGATATAATGAAGAAGATTTTAAAGAATTTGCAAGCATCTGCGAAACTCGTTTTTAACTCGTTGTTTAATTCGATTAATTTATTTGAGAAAATAAGTTTTATGAACTAAGTTTCTCACATTTTTCTCCATACATCGTCATCTACTTTCCAACTTTGCTTCAGGTTTTTTATACGCATGCGATTTGTTTGATTAAAACCAAGATTAGCGTGACCTTTTTCAAAATAAAACAGACGAATGTTTATTATATCTTATCGATCTCGATTATTTCTTAAAACAATTCTTCTCCTGTGACTAGAATATGAAAGTATAACCAATAACAGTAACATTAATCACTGTTTCAAACGATTTGGTATAAGGAATCGTAACTCGACGTGCTTGCCTCACCTGTATACTTCAGACAAACGAGTCGAATCACAAACCTTTTATAAATGCCCGTCTCTACATGTATAAAAATCTCAGCACGATTTCCGAACAATATTACTAAAACAATTGTTTCATTCATGTATTGCTGCCTACTTGACAGTTTTATACCAAAATTTGTTTTAAATAGACTTTTATATTATCGGCTTTTTAAACAATCCGGCGTCGAAAATCGGAACCGATGGAGACAGAGTGTACAGAATTTAAATTAATGGGTCACCAGCTTTCCACAACGAATGCATATGAAAGCTCAAAGTAGGAATCCACAGATAAGTGTTTTTTAGACGACTTATTTAGCACACAGAAGCATCAGCACAAGGCAGAACACGCCCAGTTTTCTGATTGACATCCGTCTAAGTAGACATGGCGAGGCAACATTTCCTAAGGCATTTTGTGGTATAACTGAATAAAATTTTTAACATAGTGAAGCACCTAAAGGAAAACCTTTAGTGACTCTGTATTATACTTAGCGTGTCAGACAATGCTGTAACATTTTCAACACCAGATATTTTTGAGAGGGGGTAGGTGACAATCTAGGAAACAATTATTAATTACGGTGATTTGTTTCTAGTTTGCGCTGTAGACTCAAATTGCTTTCTTATTAAGAGGTGAAGAATAAAACTAACTTCAGAAAGGTATAATTCATGCACTAAATTTACTTGAACAAATTCAAATAATTTTTGGACACTACATCGTACTTTAGAAATGTTGCTTAACCGAATTGTAAAAATAAATTTGTGTAGTGTGGTTGTAAAATGCATTCGGTGATGCTGGAATGCCAGGCGGTTCAAACTTACCATTGTCAAGTTGATTGAAAACACCGTAGGGAATCCTTAACCTAACATAATGTAGCTACATTGATTATATGTTACACAATTTTTATTATCAATGTATATTTAAAAAATTAAATTCGGTGCTACAAGAAAAAGGTATGTAATAATAATAATAAGACAAAACATTCTTGTAAGATATCTTGGCTTAGAGATATTGTTTCCCTTCTACTGTATGTTAGAGTTTATAGTTATGTTACATTACTAACGTTACAGCCCAGTATGGGTTTTAGCCCCTTCAATGATTTTTCTCCATTTAGTCCTCTCATTACATAGTCTTCTCCATCTTCTTATCCCCATATTCATCGAATCCTCCTCAATATCCTCGATCCGTTTCTTCCTTGGTCTTCCTCTTTATATCTTACATATTAGTCTCCAATCTAAACGTTTTCTGTGAATTCTGTGTCGTTCCACCCTCATCGTGTCTCCTAGCCAGGCTATCCTTGTACTCTGTATAAACCTTACTATATCAATTCCGTATATTAGATCATTTATTTCATGATTCCTTCGTATTCTCCATGAGCCCTCGTTATTTTGCATTGGTCCAAAAATTTGTCTCAGTATTTTTCGTTCGAATATTCATAGATACTGTTAGTCTTTTTGCGTTAATACCCAGGTTACATATGCATATTTTAGAACTGGCCTAATAAAATTAATTCTTATAAATAGAAAAACGTCTTAAATAAAATTAGTATTTTTAAAATAATACTCCAAAAGTTTGTTAAATTAATTATTTCATTGATTTCTTACAACGCTACATTTGGTCTTATTCCAAATGCATAAGAAAGTTTAAGTTTCACCAACGGAAGACAAAATAAAAATATGCTTACATTCTGAAATTAGTAAAGCATTTAATGTCTTCAACAGGCCATAGTTCTTGTTTATGGCTGTCATCTCATAAGGGTGCAAGAATACTGTTTTATATTTGATGGAGGTTAACTTCCGACTACAAATTGTAGTTCCGTGACTCCGAACCATGGACCATTGAGTAGAGAGACAAATGACAACCAGAGGCTTTGAGACGTTGTGCTGGGAGGGAATGTTGAGGAAATTTCCTCTAAGGAGAAAGTGAGTGATGGTTAGTTGTGATGCATGCGAAAAAAATTGTGCAAAAGTCTACCTCATCAGACGGCATTCAATTGAGTCTGCCTCATCAATGCTCAGCGCAATTAATTATGTACAGTTTATTCATCGCAGTGGTATTAGAGGGACAGGTCACTGTGTGAAATACTATACTATGGTTCCTGGTTCCTGGTTCCTGGATTAAATGGCTTAACTATATTTGGAATTCTACACGGATTTTAAACAGAGGAAGATTATCAGAATAATTTCGTAATATAGCTACCCACCAAACAAGAAAAATATTGTACTTCTGTAAATTGTTACAGTATATAAGCCTTGTTAAATTAGTTGAAAATTGTAAAGCTTTTAAAAAAGTTTAGGTTAGAGAAAAGCTAGAAGGTTATCAGCCATATTGGATTGGGTGAAATGTCAACTTGTAGTGTAATTAGAAAGTATGGTAAATGATTTAAAATAAAATAATAATGTAATGTATATAAAACTGTAAATAATTAATCTAGTATTATGTATGTAATAGTGCAAATAAGTAAAATTCAATTAATCATATATAGAACGCAGTAGTTTTTAAGAAACAGAAATTAAAATAATTCATAGAGCTAAAAAAGGAATCATAAGTATTATGTAAAGGTATGTGCTATAGTAAATTTTGTAAATTATAAATGAGTGTCAAATGTCAGCTAAATGTAAGTTAGATAAAATTAAGGGTATTTAAACTATCTTATGCACATGAAAAGCGTTACAGACAAAAATAAGAATTTAAATTTTGTAAATTATAAATCAGTGTCAAATGTCAACTAAATGTTAGATAAAATTAAGGGTATTTAAACTATCTTATGCACATGAAAAACGTTACAGACAAAAATAAGAATTTAAAAACATTATAGTATTAAACAAAGTCAAAGGAAGAAGGAGGTTCATTTTCTAACAATGACATATTCTAGAAAAGACGCCAACTCACGCTAGTTTAAGCATTTGATCAGACAACATTAAAGCAGAAGAGTGCTTTGTATTAATAAAAGAAATAGTAAACTTAACATTAAACACTGTAAATTTAATACGTCAAAGTAAAGAAGAACAGTGTCTGGAATATTAATCGTGTTGAAAAGTTAAAAAGAAAACAATTTACAGTAAAAATGAATTAACAACTTAACGAAGGAAATAATTTGCAAGACAAACTACAATTAACAACATACAAAGAAAGCCTAATAAGAAATAATCTAAGTAAAATTACAAATAATACGTACTAATTAAATAGTAATATTATATTTTAAGAGCATTAATTTGAGATAACCTTTACTCAGATAAACACAACAAGATACTGCAAACACAACACTTTGAGACAGCAAACTGCAGACTGCTGTCGACTTTAAGACAGCAAACACAACACTTGGACACTGGTATTTCGTCTGTGTAACTTAGTGTCAAAACCAAACATTGTGTGACTTTAATGCTGTTGATTCCAAGTAGTACACCTTAAAACTAAACCGGGTAAAACAAACATTTATGTCGTTTAAACTTTAGTTGGAATGAACTGTTAGGTCAGTGGCAGTTGTTGGCATAGGCGTAACTTGGGAGGGGCAAGGGGGGCACTTGGCCCCCCCCCAATGTTCCGAGCATTATAAATTTTTTTTTCCAGTTGTTATAAATAAAAACTAACAAATAGTCAAACAGGAGGTAATTTCTATGCTTGCGAGCACAGTAAGCACTATTTATCAACGTCTGTACTGTTATCAGACGACTAGTTGGCACAAATTTATTATTCTTATTTATTTCGAAGAAACTTGTAAGGGGAATGTTTAACAGATTTGAATGATATACGTCATATACGTCAAAATAATATTTCTGTTCGAAAAAAACAAACGCTAGAGACCTAATTAACTGGAATACAATGCGTGCCTTTTACACAAACAACGACTTGTTTTGGAACACCGTAATGAAATATAATAAGCACAGCTGTACTTCTAAGAATTTGTTCTCTTTACTTTCCTCTCTTTGTAACACATATTCTTCTGAGCCATCCCGTACAGGGAGAGGATGCGTTTACGAAAACTGGATATAAGAATTGGAAGAACTGAAATTTTTTATGTTTATAGGCCTACAGTATATTTGTTCTAGGTAAACATAACTGGAAGTACAACTTATGAAGAAAGGTTTGTTGATCATTAAAATATGAAATTGTCCCTCGTTTACTAACTAAGAATTATTACTAAACTTTCTACTTTTATATATAATATATTCTATTAATTTTATTATATAGATGGTCTCACTACACACTTGAATTTATGAAGCTTTACCCTGCCCCCCCCCCGCCAAATTAGGCCCCAAGTTACGCCCATGGTTGTTGGCGTCGGCCATTACATTAGTTTCAAATTTTTACAAGTTGGCGGCTTCGAAACATCAGAAGTATCGAATGTTGACAAGATGGCGGCTCTGCCCGGCTAGTTTTAAAACATTTATACAAACTAAACATTAATTAAGTGTTATATTAAGTTAAAAACTAAAATTAATCGAATTGTACTAATTCTTTGTTTTTCCTATATGTCCTCCATGCCCTGAGGTTGAGGATCTATATGTGCATGCTTTGAAAAATTAAAACCTAATTGACATTGAGCATTTTGATTTATTGCAAACAATAATAGCTGTAGCACAAAATATTTGTGTGTGTGTGTGTGTGTGTGTGTGTACGTGCGCGCGCTTTGTGTGTAAACAGATCAACGTAAACCGTCAGTAGCTGAGAGTTGCCATACGTTAAGGCCTTTCCTCCCATGACCATTCCCACCGTAGTGACAGATATTCCATACATTGTATAAAATAAGTACGCGCACCTTACAAATTTAAAAACTAGCTAATAATAAGGATAAATATTCATTTCCGGGTATGCACTTATCAAATCTGGAAAAGAAGTTAAAATGTGCTTATAGAAAATGATTAATTAATATTATTCTTATTTTTACTAGACATAATCAAACTGTTGTAACGAAACAAACAAGAAATGAGAAAGAGATTCACTTCCTTTAATGTTTATAAACTCCGGTTTTCTTTACGTTAAAGGTCTTGTTTTAAAGTAAGTTATATTATCAAACAATGTTTATTTTGCACAAAGCAAACGCAAGACGCTACAGTACTAAACAACGCTGCAACGTTTTTGCTAATATTAAAAGTTAAACGTCTACACTAAAGATTCGTATACATCCCTTTCCTAAATAAAAACTCAGAATTACAATTTATACCGTGTAATTTAGAATTTTCTTATAATTTATTTGATGCTAATACTGATATACTTTATGTTACAGTAAGCCAGCAGATGATAATTTACGTGACACTGGTGATGATCATTTCCAGACCACTCATAATCTTTTTATCAACACATCATAATTAAACTTATCAATAAATTATCACACACTTTTGTTCTCGTTTTTAAGTTTTCATTTACAAAAACACTTCTCACCTACCAAATAGTGTAGGCCTACCATAATTCCGTATATTTTGAACGAAGTCGACGACGGAAAGAGCCAGTTTATTACTGAATTCATTAAATAATTGCTCAGCACAATGAACGATTCAGCGGTCGCCAAACATCGTGAAGAAAACGTTATTAATATGCCTAGATGACATAATAAAAGGCCTTGGCTGCTATCCATCATCAGATAACATGGTAATGACTAATGATATCTAAACTTGCAAGAGTGATGTGACAGTGAATGCCCGCGACCCGTCACTTTCTCTACCCCCTTCACACACAGACAAACGCACACATTCGCTGTGTATTGCCTGAATATATTACAAAAAGTCTACTCTGTACCTGTGTGTAACATAATGTTATTAAGTGGAAAAAGACATTATTTTCTGAAGAAGAAAAATAAATTTATGGTTATTGTGCCTGACGGACAGAGCGGTTCTAAGCAGAATTTATGCTGCAAAATCAATGATTTTGTTGAGATTTATAATACACTGAAGCAAGCAATTAGTCAAGCTGTTCGTCTTGTTATTACATGTGCCAAGGCACTGCCCTGCTTTTGATGCTGTCTGTGCCTACAGTTCTAACTTAACATTTACATTAATTAAAAAGGTAATTCACAAGTAGTTGCCTCTAAACAGACTTCATCTTCATCAATCAGAAGCAATGATCGTGGGCGTTTGATTTTTGATGAAGTCAGATTCAGAGGCTAGTATAGCAGCTTAATAAAGTCCGGAACGACGTTGATAGGGGCCATTGTGCATTTCTGATGATACAAAAAATTAACGAAAAAAATTAAAACAGACTAATCTGTATATTAAAACAATTTTCTCACTTTGCATGTTAGCCTATATCTGAGTAGACTTGTGTGCAAAAAATGTTAAAAATAGTTTAAAATAAATTGCGTAAAAATAAACAAATAACATAAGGAAATAAGACAGGCTTAGTTACGTCAGTATTCCAGTGACTAAACTTCACCAGCAAAATGACACCACAGGTGTTTAAAGGGGAAGGCAATAAGTAGGCTTAGTTACGTCAGTATTCCAGTGACTAAACTGCACCAGCAAATGACACCACAGGTGTTTAAAGGGAAAGGCAATAAGTAGGCTTAGTTACGTCAGTATTCCAGTGACTAAACTGCACCAGCAAAATGACACCACAGGTGTTTAAAGGGAAAGGCAATAAGTAGGCTTAGTTACGTCAGTATTCCAGTGACTAAACTGCACCAGCAAAATGACACCACAGATGGTTAAAGGGGAAGGCAATAAGTAGGCTTAGTGACGTCAGTATTCCAGTGACTAAATTGCACCAGCAAACTGATATCACAAACAGGCCATCAGAATGCATGAACAATATTTACGAGCAATCGAGGAGGAATCTCGGAGAACCTATCTGTGGAAACGGATCTGGCAGAGACAGATCTGCGAAAACGTTGCGGACAACAGCAAAATACAACGCAAGACACATCCGAAAAAATCATAAAAAGGACACATCAGATTTCACACCAGCTAAAATATTGAAATTATGTAACTAAATTCCTTCGACGTTTTAAGCTATACTTGCATATGTAAACATTAATAGACCTAATACGTGAAAGCAATAAAATAAGAGTGACTGAGAATAATATCGAGCAATACATTATTAGGTTTTATGTCTTTAAGATTCGCAAACGATTGAATTGAGAGGAAAAAATACATTATTCACAAAGCAAACAGTGCTGAATGAAAGAAATCGCCATGCCATGACTCAAACGTGTAGCAAAGGTTTTTTTTTAATACTGGGTGAGTGTTAGACGTTCTGCAGTTGTTTTAACAGCACAAGAAACCTAACGGTTATGTTGACTATAGACAAAAATTCCCTCAGGACAAAAGGAATTCTGGAATATACATATAACAGATAACAATAATTCACTAATAATTTACTCTCTTATCACAGTTAATATTTGCAGATATTATTCGTTATATACAAGGACAAATTTTATTTGCGTATGCTCAATCATTTACTTTTATGCAATGAAGTGTTTAAAATATATAATCATACGAGTATACAAAATTGTGTTAATAACAAAAGTGAAATTCCACATGCTAGTAATACTGAAAAAATTAGCTTGTCCCATTACAGTAAGTAGCTCTCATGCTGTTTGGAAACAACTTGAAATATTTTGAAATTTCAAAATCTTCTACATTACAAAAATTTTGACATACCTGTACAAATGAAAACTTTGCAGAAAGTCATAAAATATTCATTAGCACTTGAAACTCAAATTTCCCTACATTTTCACTAATTTATTTAGATAAATTATTAAGCGATAAATAATAATTTAAATATATAAATGTAATTAATTTGATTTAATTTGTATATGTTGAAGAAATGTCATGCTAATCTGTATTTTAAGTGGAAAAAATAACTTTATTTCGATTACTTGGATTAATAGGTCATAGCAAGCATTATGACCTATTCAAGCAGCCATTTCAATATTTTATTCAAAATGAGACTTAATCGTCCATATAGTAACTTAATGCTTTTTTCTTAAAGATACTTATAAATACAATTATAATAGTGATTGTACTAAAAAAAATTTTCTTATTTTTGAATTGTTATTTTAAATTTTTTTTTCGTTTTCTTTACGTTTTATAAAATTGATTTGTGCTAACATCTTTATAACGTGTGTGTGTGTGTGTATAGTTTACAGCTCTGTCTGTCGCTGGTGGAGTTACGTACACAAACAATGTGTGTAAGACGGTTAAGAGTGGGAACATATATACACTGCTTTCCTGTAACAGTAATTCTCTGTTCCAAAAATTCCATTCAGTATTAAATTTACTCGAGAGACAATAAGTATTTTCGTGACGCATATGCTCCGTTGGTTTCATCTATGTAGTTTTTAAATTATCACATAAAGCACGGATTCTTGGAGTACTACTTGTTGTAGACTTGTGATGAGGAAAAAAAATTTATTTGCAAGCAGTGTTTCGAGTATGTAAATAGACCCTGTATTGTAAACGTATTAAACACACGGACGGGAATTAGTTTCAAATATTGTTATTTAAAAGTTTTATTACAAATATTTCTATGGGTACAGAGATAAGGCAATTTAATTCATTTAGTAGTAACGGAGGAAATAAGAAACCAATAAAAGGCATGAAAACAAACAAAATGAGTAACAGAGATAACTTCAACATTATACGCTGTCCAGATGATGCGGTTTTTATGAAAAAGGTCGGTAAATTTTGTACGTATTTAACAACACATGGCAAACAATATAATAGTCATCTCTACAACTACAACTAGTTGATCAGATACAATTCCAGTGAGATATAGATTAATTAATTGATGAAGACATTGAAGAGCAAGTAATGAAAGTAGGCTTCCTGTTTGAAACTATGATTTGATTGGAAAAGAAAGACCAACTTCGAAATTAAAAGCAAACGGTCTATCCGGATGCATGAACGATGTTATCTCAAAATATAATTTTAGAAGTTTATAAGTGATAACTAGAACATAAAAATACGGTGAGATCTATACTGACAGACACCAGAACACAAACACAAGTCTTTATAACGAGCATCTTAAGAAGACTAATGGGAGAAGTAAGACTAGACAGAGTACCGAACCTGAACACACGAGATACGTGCAAAATTACAAACTTACTGAAATAGATAAAGAAAAGGTGTCAACACTGAAGCAATAAGATTAACATGACAGACAAGTTAAAAAGGCCGAAGATAATCGTTGAAAGGCAGAAGAAGTAGTAAGGTTTGTTACGGAAGGGTTTTTTCCTAAACCAAAAGAAAAAGAAGAAAATGTTCTGTGAAGGTATTATTACTATATTCGCTTTCTTAACATTAGTAAAATTTCAACATCCAGCCGGCTCAGACGCGTCGTTAGTACGTAATACTAGGCTTACTTCGTGTAGTTAGTTACAGAAGAAGCCATAGTTATCAATCACAGTCATACTGTGCACGACGGTTTATCCAGTGGCATCTACATTCCTACTTTAAATATAGGAAGATAAAAAATTCTATTTTCAACATTTTTTGAAGAATTGAAATATTTTTTAAACTGATAAACTGAGTTTTAACTGAGTTGTTGAATCACTGTGATTGTAAATAACGATTTTTAAGAGCTGATCTGTATAGGGGAGACATTTCCGACATTCCCCCCCCCCCCAGCTTCAACTATGTACATCATCTGCATCATTTTTGTTTAGAAAAATGCTGTGCAATTGAGAAAAATAAGGCCACATGAAAACAATTGTAAAGGAAGAAAAATAAAGACATATACCCCTGTAAGTCAACGTGGATTGAAGTGAAAAGAATTTTGAAAGCAGAATTAAATGTTGGGAATCGATAGAAGAATTGTGGGCGAGTGACAACTCGGCCACTCTTATTCGATGTTTTAGAACACTGAGAGACAACCTATTTTCCGAGTAGAAGTCGTATCAAGAAAACTAGAGTAGGCCACTACATCTAAGAGTTTCATATATAAATCTGACAATACAAAGTATATTGACTTTTGTATTGTCTTGACGGATGGGTCTAAAAACATAATAGTTGTTAGTAGTTGGTTGCTCAGTAGTGATAAACGACGTAGTTACCCGATTTTCCTTGCCACAGTTCTTCACAGCGCTCTCAGCCGAGTTATATGTCATTAAATTGGTAATATCCTCCGTAGCAGATGCTTTTGATCCTGCTAGTTTCTCATGTGCACAGTTCACTCTCCGCCTTAGACTCCAGTCAAGATATTCAAGAGACTAAGATAAGTCTCACTGCAAAGGAGTTTTAATTTTATTATTCACTTCTGACGTACATATTTGTTTTACGTGAATACTTGGACACTCTGGCGTTCGTGGCAGTACTGTAGCTGATCAAGCTGCCAAAGAAGCTGAGTTATTACTTCCAGACTCTGATGACTGACTTCAAAACAGCCGTTAAACCAATCATTAAAAGACAGTGGCAACATAGCTGGAAATTTAGCCACTTACCAACAAACTGGAAAACATTAAGCCAGCTATTGACATCTGGTCTTCATCGTTATTACATAATAGGAGAGAAAAAGTTATTCTCTGCGTCTTGAGAATAGGTCACAACAGTCTAATCCACTCCTGTCTATTTGGAAACTTGACACCCACGTCATACTCTTCACGTCAATTACCGGTCACTGTTCACCGCATATCGGTAGAGTGGCCTGGATACGCAGTACAAGAAGACCGTTACCGACTCTCACCTAACTTGCGGGCAACAGTTTGGGGAGTGCTGAGCGGCTGCTTCCCTTTTTGAAATCGATCGAGATTACTATCAGAATTTAACAGTGTTATGGCCTGTGCTTCTAGCCTCGCAGTTGTACACGGCGTCTTAAACAAAAAAGTAAGTAAGAATTTGTGGAGACAGGCATAATTGGTTTAGACCGCTGCAGACGTCTTGGGTAGTAGTTGCAAAAGGGTTGTAGGATAGATAACCTACAAATATGGCACTTGTAGGGATACCGATGACGGAATGAGCAGTAAATCTTGAAAAAAATTAATTAACAAATGCCTTCTATTACCGCAGTTTTAAATAGCTTTCTTCTCAGATAAGGTTTCTACGCTATAAGGTTAATACATATGCAGCCCATGGTTGGTATACTGTGAGCACGTTATAGACATGTCTCTCACGTGACTTATAGCACCAAGCATCGGGAACACGCACCTCCTCAGTCATAATCTACGTTGCGTAGGGCAAACTGACATTTATTGAATAACAAACGTAGCAGCCAAAGATGTAACAATATTTGGCGAAAAAGTGGCAAAGCTTTCGTGGCAAAATGTTGTTTCCAACGCGATTTTGATTCTGATTATCGAAAACCAGCGTGGACTCTTTCAGAAATATTTATGTGGCAAAGAACAAAAACAATTATTTCTTTTGTTTTCATTTTTCAGAGAAAATAAAGACTAAATGGAATGGATACGATTTTCAAATTATCTCTCGAATAAATGCGTAGAAGTACTTTTAAATTGACGTTTAAATACAAGTACGTATTATGGGGTCAGTGTCGCCTGCTTACACTGGAGTATAGTGAACAGTATAAAATTGTTCACTCTTATACGTAGAGAAAACGTTTGTATTAAAGTTGATTTACACTGACGTTAAATTAGTATTTATTTTGCTTTGGAATGAAATCGCCGGGTAATGATTGGGAGGAAAGGCGTTCCCTCAACATTGGTAAACAAATGCTAACTAATAATGATTACTATTACATTATATTATGGAAGGGACAGTTAATTAATGGGTTAGTGAAACGGACATATTAACATGACTGGTCAGAAGTACTAAAAAATTATAGTTTCGTTGTTTACTATGGAAGTAGTTTGCGACTTGGATAGGACAGGCTACCTTACGTGAACCGTTCGACATACGCGGTGGCCAGCATTACTCTCTTATACCAGGTGCTCATTTCTATAGGCTGATACCTTAGGGCTTGATTTTTGACGTGCCCGGGTACCGAACAAGGGACCTGTAAGTTAGCTGCTATGCACCATTGCCACTAATCTAGTAACCCCTCACAAGTATTAAAGATTACAAATTATTAAATAATTCTAAAGATATTTATTAATTAT